>OU696473.1:618571-1227142 GCA_916048165.1 Spilarctia lutea | reverse complement strand
ACCGGTGTGAAATAGCGTTTGCGCTGTATTTCACCGAGTGAGTGAGGTTACCGGAGGACCATACCCCAACCCCTCCTCCATCACCCTTCCCATCCCATCCCCCAAAGGTCGGCAACGCACTTGTGACGCCTCTGGTGTTGCGGGTGTCCATGGGCTGTGGTAATCGCTTACCATCAGGTGATACGTCTGCTCGTTTGACCACTATTCAATAAAAAAAACAAATTAAAGCCTAGAAACTGGGATTTCCTTTTAATTTATTTGTATGACTCCATCACGTGTAATATTCCTGTGTTGGGGAGGACCTTTACAAACATACAGGAACCTGATACAAAGAACAACAAAACTCAGAACTTTAATTTGTGGATCACTCAAAGTTGTCCCACGTGGGGTTTGAACCCACAATCCTCAAAGCAATAGAAAGTGATGTGGAGACTGCCGAAACAATTACGCTGTCCGCACAGTCAATTGAGAACCATCTTCTATTTAACCGACTCAAAAAAGAAAGGAAATTATATAAAAACATGACTGTATTTTTTATGCTTGTTACCTCGGAACCTACGACTGGATGAACCGATTTTGATGATTCTTTTTGTACTTGAAAGCTGGTCCTTCCCGTGTGGTCCCATTTCAACTTAATCGAGTTCTTGTAGTCGGTTTTTTATTAACCCGGTTAATAAAAGCAATCAGAATGACATATGATGAAAAAAGAAACACTTTTACGTAAAATTGATTTTTAATTAGTCACTGTCAGGATTTAATCGTGACCCAATGTCAGCTTTTGTTAAATGAATAGAAAAGTATTTCATCAACAGATCTTTTACGTGGGGATTACTTTGGTAAGGCTAATGCTGACATTCCCGTCTAGCCTTGAGAAGCATACTAGAAACTTTCATTAACAAACTTTTAGACCTAACTCAGCTTCCGTGATGTTTTTTGGAGATTAGAAGTTATTTTCATATTTAGCCCGTGGTATAAAAAAATATGAACAATAAAGTGGAACGATAACTATTATATTCCTATTCTATTCTTTTTTTACAACTTATGCATTAGGCATGCTTTGATAGCGCTTGATTAAGCAGCCACAATATAAAACTAGCTCTTAGAATCCATCAGCAAAATTTGCATATTTAATTAAAAAAATTAACTCACCTAACTGTCCAGTATGTAACAAAGTAGAAGATGTGCGAGAATTGAACGCTAGGTTTTAGTTATAGAGCTGAAAGTAAATGCCTTCGATGTGGGCTTAATGCAAAGCATAATGAGTTGTCCACGTTCAGAAGTAGCTAAAAAATATGTCACCTGGTTACAATAGTTCAGCAAAGTTGTATGTAATATTAACTATGTATTAAGGTAAGATGGGGTTGGCATATCCGTATTGGATCAAAATCCCAAATTAGACTAGGAATAAAAAAGTCTGTCTTGAAAAGTACCTTACATCTTTAAAAGTACCTTATTATCTTTCAAGGTTGATTTCAGCACGAGTGAGCCGGCTCGACCGGGGCGTACTATCTTCGCACAGAAAATTAACGTAAATTGATATCGTTCGTTGGCGAGGGCGAAACCGGAGGCCCAATGATGCAGAAGCATCACTAGGCCGCCATGGTGAAGGTGACTGCGTGGGTCACCGTCATGCTACATTGTCTGCATTTGCAGTGAGTATGGTGACCACCACACTTGGATTCTGCTTATGCTACCCATCAGGCAGAGTAGAGTCATTTTGGCATGGCCATACATAAAAACCAAAAATATAGGTGTTATGTTGCAGCGCTTTGTCATTAATTTTGTCGTTAAAACAAACAGCGCAAGAACGCTTATTATTAGCGATAGTTCTAAATTGTATAGAGTCAGACTTTCATGGCGCTTACGCGTTTCCTTCATCTTAGTATAAGTGCGCAACGTAAAAGATCGAAGAAGCTTCTGGCGTGACGTCACACTTTTTTCTTTTAGTGTGTGCTTACACAAATGCCTTTAACTTAGATTTGTAGTATAATGTATTTATATTTTTGCTGGTTAATTATAATTGCGTGACTTGGTTAATAATTGTTTAATTATTTATTTGAAACTGTTGAAAAGTAATTTCCTTGATTTATGTCATTAATTGATATGGTAAATGGTAGTATGTAAATATAGTATGGTAGTTACTATCAAGCAATCTCTGGTATTTACAATAAGATTTGAAGAAACACTTCCAGAGGCACTTTCACTCGCAATAGGCAGCTGATTTAGGATCTAATACAGTACTTCTCTACACACACGTACAGTGAAGTGGTTTCTGTCTCTGGAACCCTAACCACTCTGTGTCTCTGTGTCAATGGGGTACTATTCATGATAATGATATTTAAAATATAATTTAATAATGTAAATAAGAAACGAAAGAGTGTAACTGCACTTATATTTTTCCGCAAAAATATAATGAGATATGAAATATCTTGAAATGTCCCCAAACAATGTCACTTGAGAATTGGGCTGCCTAAGAGAAAGATGGGGACAACGAATTCCTACGATACATCTTAATATGACCATTAGGATGGATTACGATCATCACTTATAAATGCTGGAATCGGATTGAAGTTTCACAGTGTGTATCAAATTAATCAGCTGAATAACGTAGCACTACAATACGAAATTGTATTAAGATATGTAGAAACAGAATGTCGCAATTCCAATGAAATGAATTCACTTTTTCCATAAATATAGGGACAAACCAGCAACCGGGTCACCTGATGACCCGTTTACATTTGAGGACCCAGAGTTTTGAAAGAGGGGAACTATACTATCTCTAGTTTTGACGTAATTGAGTTACAACACTGATCAACAGCCTTCAAAAACCTACTGCTGGATGTCTACCTGTCCTTAGAATAAAAGTTTAGGGCTGATGTACCATTCTGACTCTCTGGTTGGTATAGAGTGTGTCAAAAGTTTTCTATTCTTAGCAGTTTTTTGTCCTACATTATTAGTTTTTGTTGTACAATCAAACTCGGCTCTTACAAAACTTACAGAATGAAAAGTGGTAGTGACATTACATGGAAAAAGGGATTGTGGACTCCATGACGAGAAGGTTACTTCTAATATTAACCGCCACGGCGGCACAGTGGTAGCGTATGTGATTATTATTTAAGGTGGCGTTCGATCCCCAAGTCCGAACTAATGTTTCTATAATCTGCTAATATATGTTTCGGAGTTTTGGTATTTCCTATGTAAAATATGTGTATGTACACAAAAAAGTATATATGTATTTATATCAGTTGTCTAGGACCCATAATACAAACTCTGCTTAATTTGGGACTAGATGGCGCTGTTAATTAAATGTCCGAAAATATTTATTACATATTTATTTAAAACATAACACGGACAAAGTCGCGGAGCACAACTAGAATAATAGAGCTGCAAATCACTATAAAATTAAGCAATAAAAAGATAATTGATCTTTAATAATACCGATACAGATAACTACTACACGGAAAGAGAGATAAGATTAATAAAACATATTCTTTCATAATCAACACAAACTAGATGTGTACTCTGTTAAATATCGGCAAATCAAGGGAAAGCCATGCTTCGGACATATTGGAATTATTTATGAACTGGGTTGGAACTTGTTCTCACGGAAAACCTATGCTTGACAGAATATCTCAATATTCTGTCAAGCTTTCATACTCTATCGGTTGCTAGTATTAGGGGAAATATTGAGAAAATACTAGTTTAAATGTTATTTTGAATTACAGACGTTGACTTTTGAAACTGAAAACTTGAGCATTTCTAAATAGTCGCTGAGAAATAATGGAAAAGTAAAACTTGTATTAATAGTGGAAACTTTGTTATGAATAAATTTATTTTCTTGAGATATTATTGTAAGTGAGCACTAATGTTTTATTTGTTTGTAATTATTTTTATCGATTCCGTTGTATTTTAAGTGACTGCTGTAGAAGTCCATGAGCGGTGTTGTCCTCAATCAACCATTAATAAATCTTATCATCATTCAGTATACGTGAACTTACTGAAACAAAATATATTGTTTGGTTGGATACACAAAAGTTTTTTAAGTATTGAAAACCTCATTTATTGAGGAAGAACATTACGCCACGACCACGACCGAACCGAATAGCAATAAAAAAAGTTATAACTCTGTCTGTTTCTTCCGCTTAACTGATGAATAAATCACGCTCAGTAATCTGCCAATGAAATGAAAATATTCATTGATGAAGCTATGTACATACAATGTACATACATTCGGTTCTAAGCGTGATGTTTTAAGCGCCCACTTTTTCATAATAAATGATTTGGTAACAATTTCCAATGATCTTTCCGTGGGAGAGCCACGCTTCAGCATGAATGGGCCGGCTCGACCGGAGTGATACCACGGCCTCACAGAAAACCGGTGTGAAATAGTGCATGCACTGTGTTTCACCGAGTGAGTGAGGATACCGGAAGCCTATACTCCAACCCCTCCCCCATCCCTTTCCCCATCCCTCAAAGACCGGCAACGCACTGGTGACGCCTCTGGTGTTGCGGGTGTCCATGGGCGGCGGTAATCGCTTACCATCAGGTGATACGTCTGCTCGTTTGCCCAATATCCAAAAAAAAAAAATGAGTCATATTCAATGAATTTCGGTATATATAGACAGTAGATTGGATCTTGGAGGAGCACATAGATTTATTATTCTTTTTGTCGCTACAACCGGTATACACGAAGGCGGAGTTGCGGGCAAAGTCTAGTTACATGTGCAGTAAATTATATTAGAGGCTTTGAGTCAACATTAATACGATTGAGCATATTGAGTTGAATATAGGTCCCTATCAACCTATCGCCGTCCACTGTTAAACGAAGGTCTCCCTAAGGAGCTCCAACTATCCCAGAAAAAGTATGTACCTAATATGTTAGTGGAATATTTTTAGTGTCAAAACTAAAACCTACTGATTATTTGTAATTAAAATTGGAGATTGTATTAATCTAGGTTTAAAAGATTCAAGGGATAAAAGTAATTATGATTATTGTAATCGTAAATAACTTTTAATTTGAATATTAATCTGATTACAAAGTTAAAAACACAATCTACCTCAAATTGATCATTAAATATTATCTAGAATTTTTTCCCTAAATTATATTGCCTGATTGGTTAGCGCATTCGACAGCTAATCAAAGGGATTCGACTTTCGGGTCGAGCCCAAACCCAAAAATGTTGTTGGATTTTTCGTACAAGAAATTCTTAATAACAGCACAGAGTATGTAAGTTTGACGGAGTTTCCAAGTTCATGTGCCTCGGAGAGCACGTTAAGTAGGCAGCGATCGATCAAGGTTGTCATCTACATCATTTGTCTAGTACCCATAGAACCAGCACTGATTAGTTTAGGACTAAATGCTGTAGTGCATCAGATGTCCGAAATTAAGGAATACCAATTAGGATAGTCTACAGAAACTAGATGCCCAGAAATCTTGGACCTGACTGTTTATAATTATACTTATATATATATATATATATATATATATATATATATATTTATATACAGATGCAATACAAATACATTACACCGATTTATTAAATAAATGGTAGCTCTTATCACACAATTAATAATTGTGTGTACGAATCGAAATTGTGACACCATTATTTTTATTACATATTAGCCATTTATATTTTAAGCATTCATTATCTTAATTTAATCTAGCTTTTTAAGTATAATATTGAGAATTACGGATGGATATATACATGGATAGTGCAGCGGGTAAAGCGGTTACCTCCCCTCTTTCTACTATGCTGTTCTACCTCACATGGGACACAAATTGTTGTTCTGAGTTTGGGTGTCCATTTAATGTGTGTGAAATCTCCAGGCACAGGAATCTTTCTAGGTCGGGAATTATCTTTTTAATACTAAAACAGTTCTGTTTTTGTATTGAAAAGACAATTCAGGATATATGAACCTCTGTAAATCAACATAATTTTTGACGTAATGTGATATATATTATCAAAAATAATCTTGAGGGCCTATCTGTATTACTCGTAATTAGGCAATTACTTTGTATTATAAGTAATTAGATAGTACCGTCGAATAGAGAACCCTCCTTATCTTGAAGTCGGTTAAAAAAAGTGTGTTTGATCTTTGTTTTCAGTTTTTCTCCCCCTCTTTTTATCTCTAAAATAAACGTATGGGTATAAGCAATTTACTTCAATAATGTGCACTAAGATTGCAATATGCTTTTAATGATGAGAGTTTTGTGGTAACTTCTACACAAAGCAAAAACATAGACATACAACCGCCATCTACCGAAGACACTCCAAACTATGAAGTAACTAATTCTGTATCGCGATATAGAAGTTCTCGAACCAATTAACATATATACAACATCAACCGTAGGGCTACGACCGCCAGGCATAATCAACTCGCTTGTTTGGAGGATCCTCCCTTTGGTTTGGAGGGATACGACATGTGGATTGACTCCGAATCATAGCAATTTGAAAATATCCATGTTAGTGTCATTAAATTAAATTATTTTAACCGGGAAACAAAAGTTTATTAAAAGTTAAAGTTAAGTTAAGTTATTATTAAAAGTTAAAGCAGAGAATTCAACAAAATACATGCGTCGATTTCTTTGAATCTTCGTTTGGTACGAACATCGTTTGCTAATCTGTCTAATAAAGTAATGTATCGAATTAAAATATTTATTTCAAATTAAATTTATCGATTAAATCTTGTCAATTGTCAATATTGATGATTTTATAGGAAATTTTAACTTATACTTTATATATTAATGAAAAAGTACCAAACAAACCGACATCACGTTTTTTTCAATGTATTATTTCAAATAGCTTATTATTTTATTGTCGTTTGATAACGTTCTGACGCAGTGGACGGTCAGATTGTCAGTCGAAATGAAGCCTTTATACAAAGCAGGCATCGCTATCGGAGTATTAGGAGTATTGGGAGTTATAGCAGGTAAATAATCATCCATACAAAATCGTCTACTACATATTTCGAAAAGGAAGCAGTGGCAATACATCCTGCATCTGTAAGTCAATTTGAATCAATAAAACTGTTAAAAAGGACAGATGGTAGTTTTGAAAGGAAAAGAGAAAAAATACAGATTTATTTATCTAATGCAAATGTTTATTAATAATTTATTTTGAATAGTTGCCATCGATGAGTTCAAATCTCAAAGATTTCTTTTCAATTGTGAATTTATATAGATAGAACCTTAAGTCTTACATACGCACTTTCAATTTAAATTAAAATTATACTTCTCTATACGTTGATTGGATTATAATAAAGGGTTGACTGGTTTGTGAAATTATTCAGAGGGAAAGCGGTCAATAGGAGATAGAGATGCAAGATACAATGGTTCAGTATAAGTGAGAACGAATTATAATTTCGACTCATTGCTTGGGCGTTCCTTGTGTTCGATATACACCGTCCATTTTATGTATGTTTATAAAGTCCATACGACACAGGATTTATTCGTAAATGACAAGAGCGTCGTCTTTAAAAAAAATGGCGTTATTTTATTAATATCAATGAAAACGAATTAAAAAAAGGTTATTTAAAAAAAAAAATAACTAACACCCATGAAAATGTAAACTCCAAACTAAGCAGGCGATTGTGATTTTGATAATCTTAATATAATATTGTCACAATAAAGACAAATCAATACATATCATAATTAATTATTTTCAATTTGACAATAAACGGACTATATATGACTTCTGAATAGTATTTACATAGCTGTTTGAACAAGTACAATTTTATTTAAAAAATCACATGTATATGTATGTGTGTCTCCATTTGTATGTACTATGTACTTATTTTGATAAGTCGTATAGATTGAACTAGGGTTATTCATTTGTAACGACACTTTTTCCAAAAATACAGGCTTGATCACTTGGGGAGTGATAGCCTCAAGAGATGACCCGCCATCTCCCCCGGAGATCATTCCCCTGGAATGGTGGCAACACTGCACCCTGTACCAAATCTACCCGAGATCATTCAAGGACAGTGATGGTGATGGGATTGGGGATTTGCAGGGTAAGTATCATCATCTAATTTTCTAAAACCATACATCGTATTATAAAGCTCGATCATTAATAGTTTAGTTACAAAGTAGCAGCCTAAATAAGATAAAAGAATTCCAGCTTTCTGGTAAAGGTCAAGTTAAGTTCAGGGTACATGTACTTGACTACGTTTTATTCAAATTATTGCTTGCTTTACCGTTTAAGTCGAATTTACTACCTCCTATTGCTTTTTGAACTTTTCTTTCAGTAAACTTCCAGTTTTTCAATCTTATTCCTAGACTATCGGATTGAAAACTATAGGCTTTTCTACACTTAAGTGGAATTTGAATAAAAGTCGGCAAAGTGCATACATTTTAAAATGCTAAAATAGCCTACTGCTACAGCCCTACAGCTCCACAGAAATTATGGCCAAAATATTAATATCTAATATCCTGGTCTAGATATTTCTTAAAGGAAGTAGAGCCACACAGATTTTAGTATGAACGGATCGGTAATACCTTTGCATAGAAGACCATCCTAAAATGACAGCATTCGTGCTGTCGTGTTTCGTTGGTAAGGGCAAGACCGGAGGACCAATGATGCATGAAACATCACACGGCCTCAACATTGTGGGTCACTATGCCACATTGTTGCATTGTCTGTATTCACAATGAGTATGGTGACCACCACTCTTGGATTCCCCATATACTTTTCATCAGGCAGAGTAGAGCCCCTTTGGCAAAAATAATGCCATATAATTTCAGCTAAATCATACAATAGAATGTAAATAACCGTAAAAATTTACATAACCACTTTGTGGTACGGAAATTCAACTGGTATTTTCGTTCATTATTACACCATTAGCAATGGAGTTGGACCTCGGGTTTTATGATAAAGTTATGTCATAATTTGTTTTTTTTAGTTTAATCGATTGCGCTGAAAGCATAGTTGTTTATATCAACAATCAGCGAGTTCGATGTTGTTAGTTTTATAAAGATCGTTAGATGTAAAAATCACCATAGTCAAAGGCAATGGAAAGGTTACTGGTAGATAGTGGATGGTGGATGAATCATTAGATAAGCTCTAGGATGTCAAACTTTAATATCAATAAATAAATGTATAATTGATTACAGTTAATATTAACGTTATCTAAAGAGTATCAACACGCTTATTCATCATGGGGTGTCGTAAGAGTCAACTAAAGGATATTATTATTTTCCGATTCGAACTCATTGATCTCTTAACAGCCTACTTGCAGACCATAACAATTACTTAATTATCTGTAAATAGTAAAATAAAATGTGTTGGTGAAAAGGTAAAAAAAAATATGGGGTAAGATAAAAAAGGTATAAAAGATGCCAGCACAATCTAACCTTGTGCCTAGATTCGCAGTGACAATAAAAGGATTAAGTGAGCACTCGTAATTCTTTCAGGTATCATCAGCGAAATGCAACACTTCGCGGATTCAGGAGTAGACGCGATATGGATGTCACCTATCTTCGAGTCTCCCATGATAGACTTTGGGTACGACATCAGTAACTACTTTAAAATACATTACGAATATGGTACAAATGAGGATTTCGATGAGTTACTTGAGAAGGCCCATGGATTAGGTAAGTGAATCTAGAAACACATCATGGCTCAAATTTTGATCTATTTTTCACGTACCTCTTTTTCAATCAATGCCACCAAAATATACCACAGTAAAGCATGGAAAATGTTAATGTATTATAAGTTTAGTACTATTATTTTCTGAATTTGAAAGTTTATATCTGTTTTGCTATAATTGTTACTAAATTAAATAAACCTTACGTTTGGTGTTTTTTCGTAACTAAAGCTAGTAATTTATATAATATTAAGGTATTGTACAATCTAAATTTAGACAGAATTATAAAGGATTATAGAATCAATAATAAATAATTATGTATTAAAAGAATTACGCAAAGATAGAGGTGCCAATCTATTTTTTGAATTGCTAGAATGATGAAAGGGATATCTACAAATTTATCGGCCGATATAGATATTTAATTAGGCACTGAAGGGTTTAAGAAAGATAATGAAATATTTGCGTATTATAATAAAATAAGAACGAATTTAGTAAATATTGATCTTGGTTTTTATGTATAAATAATTCTGACTTATCACGCAATGTTACCAAATCATATGATTTCTATCCCGTGACATATCGTATTAAGAATATGGGGTTTCACCACCTGCCATTCCAAGACAAATCCTTAAAGAACAACCTGTAAGGCCAACGTGGTAAAGTAGACCAAAACATTTCAAACTTTTAATGGAAGGTCTTAATCCAGTAGTGGCCTGTTAAAGCCTGATGATAATAAAATATTCACCAGGTCTCAAGGTTTTGCTGGACTTCGTGCCGAATCATGCGAGTACCATGTCTGAATACTTCGAAAAATCGGAGGACAACGATCCGGAGTACAGAGACTGGTTCATGTGGGACGATGGGCTCGAAGATCCCTATAACGCTTCCAACAGACTTCCACCATCGAACTGGGTAAGAAATAATTACGTTTGTGGTGGGATGACAAAGGAGGAGTCAGGTAACCTGATTTTAACTATCTACCGTCACCCAAGAGTATCAAATATTATTTTGCCGTGTATCCGTTAATACTTCTACTTGATGGGAGAATTAGGTTGGTAATTTGGACCTACATAGAACTCTTTGCTTGTGTGTTCTAAAAATCTTTTAACCTTAAAATACCATCCGTTTTTCTCACTACATCACCTTAATAAAACTGCTCCAAAATTAGTTCGTTCTGTTAACTGAAGTTAAATTTAATTGCACATGTCTTCCCGCAAAACCCTGAAGTACAATTGAGAATAGTTCCTAGACTATCTAATGGTTTATTTTGGTGCTTTAGTGATTCTGGATCAATTCCTTTCATCGTTTATAAAGTTCCTCTTCATTTAGCATGTTTTAGACTTTTAATCCTGGATTAAAAGTCTTGTTTTATTTCCTTCCATTTCAAAACAGGTGACATGATTATCAATTTAATTCTAGCATAGAGCATGTTTGATAACACCTTTACAAAAAGAGAATTGACAATAATATATATGTTTCTATTCAAGGTCAGTCAGTTCGGTGGATCGGCTTGGCAATGGAGTGAGAAGCGACAACAGTTCTACCTTCACCAATTCGCTATCGAACAAGGGGACTTTAACTTTACTCACCAACCTGTCAGAGATGAAATGTTCAAAATTATGAGATTTTGGTTAGACAAGGGAGCTGATGGCTTCAGACTAGATGCTTTACCATATCTTTTTGAAGCCGATCCAGCTGATCATGGTGGAAGGTATCCTGATGATCCGGTTCGAGGTTTTACGTTCATTCAGCCAAATGAGCGAGGATATACCTTCCCGTTATATACCAAGGATTTGATTGAGATATACGAGGTCGTCCATGAGTGGAGAGAGTTCATCGATGAATATAACGAGGAACACGGTGGTGACACCAGGTAAGTAATGAATAATGTTATCAAAGCTTTTAAATACTAATACCTTAGGACATATTAAACAAATGAAGTATGACATTTATATGCGTTGAGCTCTGGAACTGGATACTTCTTAAGAACACATGTATGTATAATATATATGAACACCCGACTGAAAAGACAAATACAGTCAAAACCAATGACGTTAGTAACAAAACTACCTGAAAATCTATGAATCAGAGAAGCGGTCCAGAGATACTGGGAGTTATATACACCTTAAATGATAATAAAATGTATTTGCTATGTATTATATTATTTGAACACATAACTATGAAAAGACAAAAACAAGTTGAAGGACTATGTTTTTGTCATCCATATGCTCCTCATATAATACTAGTTTAATTGTAGCTGTTAAACTGGCCTCTTCTAACTGTAAAATCCGAAGTGTAAAAATATCTGTATAGATTTACCTACAAAATAAACAACATTTATCAATTAACTGTGCCTACAACAAATTTGAATTTCACCTGCTTTTCGAAAAACAATCTTTAATTTCTTAGAAAAAAACTCGTAAGGACTGATCAAAGGCTGAATCTCAATCATAATTACTATTGGTGGGCCTACTGGTCTAATGATTAGTTACCCTGCCTGCTAAGCTAGAGATCATAGAATCGATTCCCGTCTAGAACAATTATGATGTGATGAGCGCGATCGATTTGTTTTGTGTGTCGGTGTAATTTACATTACACTTAGCTAACCATATCTGAAACGTTTTTTATTCTCTTATTTTAAAGAAAAGATTCCCAAAATGTTATTTTTGTAGGTATGTATTTAGATAACGTCTAACTTTAATATTAAACATCTAATTTTAGTCAATATTTGACTTTTAAAACGTTATTTGATAGAACAAAACTCAATTTTAGTGATAAGCAGTTTAATTTTAAGAATTTTTCAAGAACGAAATCAGTACTGTACTACATGTATTTTGAAACATTTAACTATGTTAATCATCAGTATGACTATCATGGTACAGGCTCTGCTTGTTTTGGATCAGACCGCCGTGTGGTATTTAAGGTTAATATTATTATCATCGAGTATATTTGCACCCAATAGATATCAAGGCACCTAGTGGAAAAAATAAACAATTTGCCTTATATTAAATGTTCATATCGAACGATATCACATTATTTTCTTTACTTAACTAATTTAAATACCTTTCCTTATCTAAATAATTTATGGTTAGTAAGCTAATACTTCTGTGTATTCAATGCCAGTTTTCAATTCAAATAGTTTAACGAAAAAGAATATAGCAAACTTTAGATTTTAAGAATACATCTTATAATTATTACAGTTTGAATAATTGTAACGTTTTCTTTGTTTTTTTTTCGGAGAAGATAACTGCCATATTAGGAATAAGTATTTTGTATCGTGGGGGACCTTACAAACATACATGAACTTATGGGGGTTTGAACCCACAACTCTCTGCTCAGTAGAAATTTGCGTAGCGACTGCTTAAATCGCCAGACTAACCACGCAGACAATTCAATGAATACAAGGAGAATTTTGCACCTCTTTTAACAAATATGGCTCACGAAAAGAGCATTTTATATTTCGAATGTGTAAAAAAAGTGAGACAAGCTAGAACTTTACACAGAAGATTTTTTACGATTTTGAAAACAAATTTATGTAAAAAGCTATGACAAAAATACAAAGGTTAGGAATTAAAAATACATTCATTAATTACAAATTACTACAACAACTGTTCAACATCTTCATAATCTAAGATAATAACCCCTCCACCAATAGCTCTTTTATTTTCTTTCTGTATACATTTAAGAATATTTATAAATTAATTCATTCAAGTTTTAGATTTGATCAATTTATTATTCAAGTACTTCAACTCTTTATGAATCTCCTTTTAATATTAACTCATTTTAAAAAGGTTTTCGAACAATTAATACGCTTCAGTTAGTAATCATTACTTATAAAGTTTAAGACATTATTAGCATCTTTTAAATAATATCATTTCGAAGAATTCTCAAATAAGATATTACTTACGTAAAAGGGATATTTAGACAAAAAGTCTTTCGATTTGACGCCTCTGATGTTGTCCATGTTCATGGGCGGCGGAAATCGCTTACCGTCACGTCTGCTCGTTTGCCCCCTAATACATTAAAAAAAAAGTTAGAACTGTAATTGAAGTCAGCAAAATGTAGTTGTTAAATGTGCCTCTGTCTAAGGATTAAATCCTTGAGTGGGTTTGTTAATGATGAGTCCTTTAGGATAACGCATGTATGCATAACAAGTTTAGTTTAGCTTTTTAATTTTCACTATTACCATTTTCAGGGTCATCTTCTCTGAAGGATACGCTAACATCTCAATGACAATGCTGTACTACGGCAACGAGCAGGGCGAAATTGGTGCACATTTCCCTTTCAACTTTGACTTCATCACTGATGTTTCAGCTGAATCTAATGCCAGAGACCTGGTATACACTGTTCTAAAGTGGCTTACACATATGCCGTTTGGTGCTGTGGCCAATTGGCAGGTGAGTGAATTTGCTCATATTCCATTAAAAATGTCTTAGCTTTACTTATTTTAATTTTACTCTAAAATATGTGCGCATGATTACAAAATAAGAAAATTAATCTTATAATAAATATTGGCATTCCCTCCTCCCATCTTGGCACTGGGTCTCTTTTCAACCATAGCAGCACTTCGGTCTAGCAGGCTCATTTACACAACTTCAAACTGCCTCGGTGGCGCAGTGGTAGTGAATGCGACTGCTGTGCTTGAGGTCTCGGGTTCAAATCCTAAGTCGGACCAGATGTTTGTGGGATGTACAAATATTTGTTTCGGAGTTTTGGTGTTTTCTACCTATAATATACATGTTTTTCCAAAAAAAAGTATATATGTATTTATATCAGTTGTCTAGTACCCATAACACAAGCTCTGCTTAGCTTGGGACTAGATGACGTTGTGTGTTAGATGTCCGAAATATTTGAAGACTTGTACATACATCTTATATACGATTTGTTATATTGTTATTGTAGTTTGGAAACCACGACAATAGCAGAATGCCGAGTCGGTTCCGTATCGATATGGTAGACGGACTCAATGGCTTAAACATGATGCTACCGGGAGCTTCAGTCACATATCAGGGAGAAGAAATCGGCATGAGGGATGGTTTCGTCAGCTGGAATGATACAGTGGACGTGGAGGCTCTTCAACAGGGGAACGAAAGCAACTACATGGAATTTTCTCGAGATCCAGCCAGGACTCCGTTCCACTGGGATAACTCAACCAATGCTGGCTTTTCCACCGGCAATCGTACTTGGTTACCGATAGCACAGGATTACATGGAATTAAATCTCGCGAAACAAAAGGAGGATGACAGAAGTCATTATAAGGTGAATAATTGTTTATGTTATGAATTTCATACTATAAACACTCTCTTCTACAAACTTTGATCATTCATCAGTTTGTTAAACCTTATTTATCTAATTATATAGTAAATAGCATTTGCCTATGGCTCTGCCCGCATGTGAGTTGGTTGTCGCGATAAAAAATTGCCATCTTTCCTCAAGAATAAAAGTATCTCCATACTGAACATTGGAATAAGTGCAACAGTTTGGCCATAAAAGCGAGAAAAACAGAGCTACATTAAAATCTATATATATATATATATATATATATATATATATATATATATATATATATATATATATATATATATATAAACGAAATACCACTCATTGGTTAATCACGAAATCTCAAGAACCTATAAACTTGAAATTTGGCAGGTAGGTTTATTAAAAGGTGTAGACATCCGCTAAGAACAGATTTTACAAAACTCCACCTCTAAGGAATAAAACAAGGGTTGGAAGTTTGTAAGAAAGTCCTATGTTTTTGAAGTAAGAAACTTGAATATTGTGGACGTGAACTAATAATGTACCTATAGAAATAAATAATAAATAAATAATAAATAAATATAAATAACCTGTAGAAATCAACGGTTTTGGGGTAAAACGGGAGATGTTTTCAAAGACGTTTTTTAAAAAGACAAAGGTAGAATATTATTAACGTTAACATGAATACTACGTATTATGTATGATTTCGTGTTCTTTCAGGTGTACCAAGCCTTAACGCGCCTCCGCAAGACAACAACTCTGATCCATGGGGAATACAACATTAATGCCTTTTCTAATTACGTTTTTTACCTCATAAGATACCTGAGGACCTTCGACACCTACGTCTTAGTATTTAATGTAGGAGAAAATACTGAAACCGTGGACTTGAACCGAGTTCCTTATCTGACGCTACCGGCGACGGTATATGTCTCAAGCATCAATTCAACTAGAGTAGAAGGGTTTGTATTTTTTATATTATATAACTTTCTGGTTTCAGATGATACAAGTCCATCGGTCTGTAACCCTCGAAAGAAAAATTTCCCAACTTTTGCAAAGTTTCTAATGGTTTAGCTGTAACTATGAAATAAATCAGGTTTAGGCTGGTTTTACAGTCAACTATTTATTAAGCGACCAGTTTAGGAACCTGTATCACGAATTCAGATCTCACCAATAACAGAAACTAAAGATTATGTTTAGATTTACTATTATCATACGAAAACCTTTTTATGTAGAATAATATAAAGTTAATCAATTGTCTTGTAAATCAGTATCCAGTCAATATCATTGCAAAGCTTTTGAAGTTCTACTCAATTTCTTCCATTATCTTAATACTTCTTTTCTGATCTCACTTAATATTAGTTCATAATTGATTGTAGATGACATAACTCTAAGGTTGTTTGTTATAGAGATGTTGCATTCAATCATATGATAATACGTAATCTATAAGAGTTTTTTAGACACGACTGAGGGTGGTGCAATGTAATATGTTCGCTTTTTTCCATTACAGAGATGTGATCAACAATAATGAGGTGACTCTCGCTGGAGGTGAAGCTTTGGTACTCCAGGCTCCACCAGTGTAACTGTTATTGTATACATTTGATTATTATTTATAACGTTATTGTAAATATAACATTAAATTATTTTACCCATGAAGTACTGTGATGTGTTTTACTACCATAGCCATCCAGACATCAAAAATCGATCGATCGATCGATCAATCAATTTTTGAATCGGTTTGAGAATATTTCGAGAGTTTGAAGCACAAATAAATATAACAAACTTTTACATAGACTAAGATTAATTATCATACATATTGATCGAAAATTTTGTTCGCGTGTCAGCATTAATACTAAAGTATTGAAAAGTCCAATCAAAGTTGATCAATATAGCTTATAATTGAAGGCTTTCAGCTTCAAATAACATGAGTTACTTAACGTGATTATTTAGATAACATGAATACCAACCATTGACTACAAACGTACAAATTCAATTGATTGTATTTATCAAACAATTTGTTCCAGACTAAAAATTGAAGTAGGTCAATAGTAAACTAAAACTCACTAAAACTTAATTTTGTCCTGACAAACGACTTTGTGAATGATAAAGATTAGCTAAAATTAGATATGTCACACTAAAATGGACGTTATCTAAACACGTATACAGAATTGTAATTTTGGAAAATTATTTTCACTGAAATAAGAGAATTGAAATTACTTTACTGAAATTTTAGTTTGGGAATATATATCCATATATCTTCACCAATATCTATCCTCAGCCTTGTTGTTTCTATAGGGGACAAGTGATCAGATAGTTAGTGGTTACACCGGACATCTTCAAACATCCTCATTGTGAATCACAAGTGCATTGCCGCTCTTTAAAGTACCAAGCTGGTAGCAGTAGGTACTATATTGTAGCATTGTCTGCATTCGCAATAAGTATGGGGACTCTTGAATTTTGCTTATGCTTTCCATCAGGCAGATTAGTGGCACTTTGGCAGTCTCATGTATTTATTTATAAGAAAAAGGTTTACCTCCAAATTCAGGGTAGAAGAGAGGTGGGATGTAAGCTCTGATGAACTCAGCAGCATTTGACACCGGTCTTAGTCTAGCCCATGTGTGCTGCAATATAATTCATAACCCGTGCGGCACGGATTATGGCGAGCTAGAACTGGAGGCATATCTACTTCTGCGCCGGAAAAATACAACTGAATCCTGTGATTAGTGGTACATGTTTATGTTACACAACAGAATAGAGAATCTTGACAATAGCCTTTGCTAAACTTGCAATGTTAGTTTGTCCTATTCAGTTATACACATATGTATGTAGTTAACAACATGTTCGCAACAATCACTTGGAGGTCAGAATCATCAATTTAAATTGATGGTTAGAGTTCTGAATGTAACGAGAGTACCTATCACTTAATGTATGGACGCTACTCGAGCGTGATAATAATAGACTGGACATCCGCTGGTATAGAGATGTATCACATGTTACGTACCGATGTTATTTACAATATATTTCATCGTGGGAGAGCCATGCTTTGGCATGAATGGGCCGGCTCGACCGGAGTGATACCACAGCCTCCCAGAAAACCAGTGTGAAATAGCGATTACACTGTGTTTCATCGAGTGAGTGACCCCAACCCCTCCCTCCATCCCCTTCTCCAACCCCCAAAGGTCGGCAACGCACTTGTGACGCCTCTGGTGTTGCTGATGTCCATGGGCGACGGTAATCACTTACCATCAGGCGATACGTCTGCTTCTTTGCCACATGTATTACATAAAAAAAGAACAATATCTTTTTCAACCATTTTAATCCATGTGGTGACGGATCCCATTGATGTCGATAAACTTAAAACATACCCAATACCAACTCGTTTGGTTAGCGTGGCATAGAAGCCAAAACCCCCTTTCTTAAGAAAGGCCTCCAGCAATTGACTATTGATGATACTGACTGTTAATGATGGTTTTTTCATTATCATGATGACTTCAAAAATAGAAAAGTTCTCCGGGTTTTAAGTTGTGTTTGTATATATTTGTTAAACTAGATAGAGTCAGTGCAAAAGTGGTCAGACAGTTGTTAAATATACTTGTTTATTCTTTACTATAAGATTAAGTCGTTTTTGCGCTGTCTCTACTAACTACTGTTACTGATTTTAGTGCAGTTTTAGCAAAAGGCAAAAGAATTCATGAAAAGGTTTACGTGTTATAAGAGTGAGAATAGTTATAAGTGTAATACATACATACTATAGCAGACAAATCCAAAAAATTCAAAAGCTATCGTGCGAAGCCGGACTAGTAATCCTAATTATTATAAATATGAATGTAAGTTTGTTTGTTACACTTTCACGCGAAAGCTAGTTGAGGGATCATCATGAAACTTTGTACACATAATCTTGGAAACTAGTACTTATATTTATATGACAGATGAATGAAAATCAAATCAAATGATGGATATCAAATGTTCGTGCTTATCACACAATTATTTCTCCTGAGTTAAAAGTAGAACTAACGAACTCTATCGTAACCATAATGAGGATCACTATTCACTAAATCAACAGGTCTGTCGCCACCAAGAAATAAATTAAAAAAAGAAAGTTAGTTAGTTTGAGAATAACAAAAATAAATAAAAACTGCCTCGGTGACGCAGTGGTAGCGTGTGCGACTGCTGTGCTTAAGGTTCGATTCCCGAGTTGGACCAAAGTCTGTGTGATCTACAAATATTTGTTTCGTAGTAAAAACGTATATATATATTTATATCAGTTGTCTAGCTGTGTGTTAGATGTCCGAAATATTTATCATTTATTTATTATTATTATAATAAATTAACACAGCAGTAAACTAAGCATGTACTGAGTCAGTTCAAGAATCGGTTATTTAAATAATGTCATATAAGTTTACAATACATGTAAATATATTCATAGTACACTAAAATTTAATAGCTTATGAGATCAAATCAATACAATAAAACAATAACAGCATAACTACTAGATAAAGGCTTCTTTAAATACTACCCCTTGACAGATTAAAGTCAGTATTAACAAAATGTTGAAATTGGTTGGAGTCGGTTTAGCCACGGCAGTGGTTGTGGGTGTGGTAGTGGGAGTGGTGACATGGGCTGTAATGAGACCTGACTCCGTAGAACCACCAGAGGTAAAGGCGCTGGATTGGTGGGAGCATACAGTTATCTACCAGATATATCCAAGATCTTTCAAGGACAGTGATGGAGACGGTATTGGGGATTTAAAAGGTAATTGGGAGTAATATCATTCTTATTTTATGGTGCTGCGGATAAACAAGTGGAAAGATCACCTGTTGGTAAGTAACTACCGCCATCTAAAGACACCAAGATAGAGAATCAAGTACTAGGGACTCAAAGGGCGTTCGCCCTTTGAGTCCCTAGCTGCAAGACAATGCGGGGAGGGTGAAGGAAGGTGTTAGGTTCCGGTAATCTCGCTCACTAGGCTTCAATTCACAAGAAGACTGAACCAAGATAAACTAAAGTGAAATTAGCCAAGATAAAGGATTTTTTTCCGTTTATATGAATTCGTACTGTTTAAATTTAAAGATAGTAGAATATTTTTGCCAAATCACTTCGGCAAAAACATTTTGCTATCCTTACTTTATTAACTTTTTTGATGTTGATAATATAATATCAAATTTTGGAAAAGAAATCAATTCTATATTTACTGTTTCCTTTGAACTTTTACCCTAATCACTGTATATGTATGTGTGGTAATTCATTCTCAATATTGAAGGTACACTATGTTAAATAAATTAAAAACCTAAAAGGTTATGCTGCTTAAATAATGATTACATTTTCCTTTCATTGATAGAATGTAATATCTACGGTTCAAGTTACAAACTCTCCGAACAACTATTCGCTCACATTATTGTATTAAAAGCTTTACTGAAGTCTGTTCGCACCTGGTGGCGCAAAATTTGTTATTGAAATACCTATATACAATAATACAAGACTTCAAGTTTCTCTTCTATTAGGCCCAAACACAAATTCCTAAACTACAGTTTCCAAGATCTGAATTCTAATTTTGATTTAATTAAATTCTAGATGTACCCAGTTACTGGAATGCCGAGTTTTGTCGTTGACCCAATCCATTTCTAAGTTACGAGAATATAGGTTTATACTCACAACAAAAATGTTAACTGTTTACCATAAAATTATTTTTTAAGTTTAAATCAATTTAAGTTTAATATAATCAGGAATTACACAACAATTACACCATGTGGCAAACGCTGGCGCTGGAGCCATATGGCTATCACCGATCTTCAAATCGCCCATGATTGACTTCGGTTATGATATAAGTGACTTTTACGATATACATGAAGAATACGGCACCATGGAGGACTTTAGAGAACTAATACGAACGGCACAAAATTTAGGTAACATTTTTAATATTAATGACTCAAATTTACAAAGGCCGATTTACCCAAGAGATAAATTTGTATAATTTTTCGTTGCTTTTAGGTTTAAAAGTTCTTTTAGACTATGTACCGAATCACGCTAGCACAGAATCTGACTATTTCAAAAAATCTGAAGCAAGGGAAGCTGGATTTGAAAACTACTTTGTATGGGCTGACCCAAGACCAGACCCTACTGGCCAAAATAGATTAGTGCCCTCCAATTGGGTGAGTTATACAACCACGTTATTCAGATTTATTAAAAAAGTGAATTTAATCATATAACTATTTAAAATTTGTTCAGGTTAGTCAATTTGGTGGATCAGTGTGGCAATGGAGTGAAACAAGACAACAGTTCTATCTCCATCAATTTGCTGTTGAACAAGCTGATTTTAACTTCCGAGAACAAGCAGTTAGAGATGAGATGATCAAAATTATGACTTTCTGGATCGCAGAAGGAGCTGATGGTTTTAGAGTAGATGCAATTCCTCATTTATTCGAGACTGCACCTGATGCAAATGGGATTTACCCTGACGAACGTCTTTCAGGGAATATGTTCTTAACACCTGATCAAATAGGATACACGACACAGGAACACATTAGAGACCTTCCAGAATTGTATGACGTAGTATATGATTGGAGGAAGGCCGTGGATGATTGGAAGCAGGTGAATGGGTCGGAAACTAAGTAAGAATATTTCCTAGTAGTCTTAATTTTAGAACTTAATATTTATGATTAGATATTTTAACAAGTATTATCTTTAATGTTCCTCATAATTTCTGCAGGGTCCTTCTTGCAGAGGCATATGCCAATATTGTCAATACAATGTTGTACTACGGAGACGAGAAAAGTCGCGTTGGGGCTCACTTTCCCTTCAACTTTGACTTCATCACTACCTTAAACGCTTGGTCCAACGCCAGAGATTTTGTGTACGTCATACTTCGTTGGCTTACGTATATGCCTAAAGGAAATGTTGCCAACTGGGTGGTAAGTTTTATCCACTAAATACACTCACAGAAAATTCACTTCACAACAAAATTCTAGATAAGGATCGATTAAAGCTGACGATATGTTCTTTTCATTTCAGTTTGGAAACCACGACCAAAGCCGCATGCCATCCAGATTTAGGCCGAATATGGTTGATGGATTAAACAGTCTCAATATGATGCTACCAGGTGTTGCAGTCACCTATCAGGGCGAGGAGATCGGAATGAGAGATGGTTTTGTCAGCTGGAACGACACTGTAGATGTGGCTGCTATCAACCAGGGCAATGAAGACAACTACTTGGAATATTCCAGAGATCCTTGTAGAACTCCTTTTCATTGGGACAGTTCACTGAATGCTGGATTTTCAACTGCTGCAAGGACTTGGTTGCCTATTGCTGCAGATTATAGGGAAATCAATGTAGAGGTTCAACAAAATGCGGATAGAAGTCATTTCAAAGTAAGTACTCAATATCAGATAGATATTTTACTCCAAGCAGATTCCTTGATGTTTTTTATCCCTATTGAAAAACCTTTATTCTAGGTTTACCAAGCTGTAACCAGACTCCGTAAAGAACCAGCTCTTTCTCATGGACAATATCATCTTGAAGCACTTACGGAAAAGACCATGGTATTAGTCCGGTATCTCAGTACATATGACACTTACGTCTTGGTATTCAATGTTGCGGACACATCCGATACTGTTGACCTCACAGATGTATCCTTGCTACAAGAGCCGATGGTGGTATATACTTCGAGTGTTCACAGTACCAGGATATCCGGGTAAGATTGTCAAAATTTTACTTTACTCTTTCTCAAAATTCTTGTTCTTAATTCTTTTATATACTTTAAAAACCCCTTTTGGCGGCAATAGCCTTACTCTCAATTAAGTAAGGTTTTTAAAATTTTGTCCACTATAATTTTAATTATAGTGGACAAAATTTGGGCATAATACTTCTGTCTATCCATTTGCAAATAAAGACATAATGACACACAAATTTACATTTTAATTTTATATGTGGTCCTTTCACAAATTGAAGGCATTTCTTCATTTAGTTTTTTTCTTGAAACTTCGTTCGAATTATTAATATTCCAATTCATTTAATCGGTTTTATCTTTATGGACTGATCGAATCTATTTAGTTTCAAGGTGATGTTTATCAGTATTGTTGTTACATCAATAAAGTTGTAAATGTATATATTATCAATAAAGTATCTTTATTGATTACATGGGGGTTTATTTGTGTGTCAGAAAATAGAAAGGATCTGATAATATGGAGCGATAAGCGTATTTTCTACAATTTTCTAGCAGGTATTTTTACTAGACAGCTTAACAAACCTAAACATGACATATTTTCTTATTATTCTGCATAATCTTCGTGATTAACGAAATTCGTTTTTTAATACATTTTATAAATATTTATTATCTTTTGCTTACAGAGCTAATGTGAATTTGGGTGAACTTAATCTGGCAGCCGGCGAAGCCATAGTGCTGCGAGCACCACCGAGGAAGTAACCCAAAGAAACTCTAATGTTTTGTACATAAGTAACTAAATAAGCATGTGTTTATTAAGTTTTAGACGAATATAGAAAGATGTAAATATAGAATATACTTGTACAGCGTTGTTGTATATTGAATATAATATTTAAAGTTTAAAGTGTTGAGCTTTTATTATTTATTTCTGTTTATGGAGTGGCCTGCCAAAGTGACTCTACTCTGCCTGATGGAAAGCATGAGCAGAATCCAAAAGTGGTGGTCACCATACTCATTCGAATGCAGACAATGCAGCATGTTACCTATGCTTTGGCGGCCTATGGAAGTGCTTCTGCATCATTGGGCCTCCGGTCTCGCACTAACCAATGAAACATGACAGCATGAATGCTTTTATTTAATCATTGTCATTTATTTATGAATTTAACCTTAGTGTATTGAAAATATATACATAACTGATAACGCAAAGCAATTTTCACCTATTTGATAACGTCAATAACGAATTTACTGAATGGTGATTTATATACGTTAATGGCTAAAGATATCAAAGACAAAAGTATTTATAACAGTGAAATTCTACATTTATTTTTTCATTTCAACTTTCTAGAACTTTCTTTTTACATTTTTAAAGAAAAATTTAGTACTTTTAAAGAATATTTTTATATAATGTTCATTATCAAGACAGTTTGACACAAACTGCCAGCACGTATAGTGTAGCGGTTTAAGCAGTTGTCACGCCGCTTTCTACTGTGCCGAGTGTTGCTGGTTCAAAGCTTTATGGGACAATACTTTGTTCTGTTAGTTTGTACTTTTGTTGAGTCTATATATAGGCGCTATTCATATAATATTTGTACAGTCTACACAAAACAGGATTGTTCCTAATGCGGCAGTTGTCTATCAAGAATTACTAAACCGAACCCACTAATATATTTAGTAAATCTTTAGCTACAAAACAGCTAGCTACATCTGCCACTAGAACCTCAGAAACCGTACATTTGAACCATACATCATCCCATCACTATCGACAAGGTCACCACAAATTGCTGTACCATTATTTATAATCGTAACCATGAATTTGTGGACTGTGGTCGTGTGTGCACTAACTGCTAAAGTCACGGGGAGTAATGTGGTCTCTCCATGGTGGACCAGCGTGGTGTATTACAGAGTGGTTGTGGACTCCTTCAAGGATGGGGATGGGGATGGTTTGGGGGATTTAACAGGTATGTACCAGAGAACCTCTTTTTTGTAATCGCAGAGGCAGTGAGACTTCTTAATTTAGAATGTATTTTCTACACTAATGTTTTAAAAAGATAAAGTTGGTTAGTTTATGAGTAGGTTCAGGATGTAGGCGGTAATTTCTAGATCTACTGAACCGATTGTGAAAGCCACTTTATTTATGTATCATATATGTTAATCCGACAAAATATGGACGTTTTTCATTTCAAATTTAGAAATAGAAAGAATGTTGCGTACAATATCTAGTTTACAACATCACATACATAACTTTAATACCTTTAGGTTAGGTACCGTTTTAAACCCGCAATCATTATTATTGGTACTAATTATAAAATAAAGCTGAAGAGTTAAGTTGGTTGAAAGCGTAAATCTCAGGAACTACAGGCCCGATTTCAGATTTTATTTCAATGTTAGATAGAACCCTTTATCGAGGAAGGGTAAGTAAAAACTATTTATCATTATAAATAAAAGGAGCGGAGCATCAATTGAAGATTTTGCAGAAATGGGGAATAACCTTTTAATTTTGAGAACTTCCATTGCGTGCGCTGCGTTATCTCTTATTGTCGTATTTAAGAAATGTTCCTCTTTAAAAGTTCTAGCAAAAGTCAGCGACAGTATGTCTATTTTTTAAGGTTGGCGCACAATAACCTTATTATTGTAAACAAAGTTCACATTGTAGAACTGAATACGTTTGTCAGTCAGAGTATTAATACTATAAAACCACTGACGAAATATATTAACCACTAGCTGACCCACGCAACCTCGTTTGCGTCTTATAGTAGTAGCGTGATGATATATAGCCTATAGCCTTCCTCGATAAATGGACTATCCAACACCGAAAGAATTTTTCAAATTGGACCAGAGGTTCCTGAGATTAACCGGAACAAACAGACAGACAGACAGACAGACAAAAATTTTAAAAATATATATTTTGGTATGTGTACCGTATATACATTCATATGCATGTAGTAGAAAGCGGTTATTTTAATATTACAAACAGACTCTCCAATTTTATTTATTTGTATAGATTATGTCAGTAATTAAACATATACATATTATAATCACACAATAGATGATCTACAAACTAACATACATAGAAATAACATGTGACATACATATGTGCAAATTATGTATGTTTCATACATAAGTATATAACAAACAGTCAGTTTTTACGCTACATAAACTTTGAAATGGGCCCAATGATTATACAATCATACTTGTAGATATAAGAGATATTCTTGTGTTCGATACCTATATAAAAAATTTAAGGGTCTGTTTGTAAATTCAAATTGACTGTTATTCACTAAATGCATATGAAAGTCAATATTACATATATACATAAAAAATAGTTTTTAATATTTTTGTCCGTTCGTTTTTCTCAATTCAATCTCTGGAACGACTGGACTGATTTTGACTGGCCTTACTGGCAAATAGCTGATGATCAAGCTACGTTTATTTAAGACTAGCTGAACCCCGCGATATTTCCCACGATATTAAGAAATAAAATCAATATTTCATTCCTTCCTAGGAGTGATAAAACAGATCAGTTACATAAAAGCGCTTGGAGCTGACGCCGTGATTCTATCGCCAATAGCTAGCAGAAGTACGGACTGTTCAAAACCAGGGATACTGCAATTTGAAGAGATAGACACGCGATATGGGAGCGAGGATGACTTCACTAAACTTATAGAGAAGGCCAGGAAATTAGGTAATAATTATGACAGCTACGTTGACTCATGTTTTCTTAAATTTTTGCTGTTTGCGGTCAATTTTTTTTACACTTCAACAACTTTTTGAGACCCATTTGCTGTCAGGCATCTAACCTTAAGAAATTGCTTGCTTAGAATATATACAAAGGGTAACCCGGGTTACCCTTTATATACATTCAATAGATTGATGCGTTATATATTTTTTGACACTGAATGGAGTGATTTCGTCTATTAGAAAGCGAGGCTGTTGCTCATCAATGGACTACAAAGGGCTGTTGATGCGATGCGAATAGAACGTTGAAGTCGTGTGTACAATTTAAAAAAGGTTTTATAAGCTACATGTTTCATATTTAATATAAACTGTTTGTTTTTTCTCATAGAGTTGAAACTTCTGATTTCTCTTTCGTTGCAATCGGTTAGTTCAAATTCAGAATGGTTCAAATCTGGTGCTGACCGCGTACCTGGGTATGAAGATCGTATTGTGTGGCAAGATGGAACTGCTAATAGTATACCACTTGTAAGTATCTTCATTGCTAATCTTTATATTGATGAGTTTATATTTTCAGGATATTTTAAAATACTCTCGTAAAATGAGACCAAAGTACTTCATAGGAGTGAAAGATGAAATTGTTGGCCAATTTAATCTTTAGTCTTGTTATTCGATATAGATTACTAACATTCCCATGGTTTTATAAGGTCTATGCATCCATGAAATTAGACATTAACCTTTTCATTGAGTTTAAAAACTTTGCAAAAGATTCCAGTGTTATATTAAGAGCTTGGAGAATAATCTTTGAATTCAGTTTATTTATTTTTTTTGAATAGAGGGCAAAAGAGCAGACGCATCACCTAATGGTAAGCGATTACAAGTGCGTTGCCGACCTTTGGGGGATGGGGAGAGGGAATGGGGGAAGGGGTTGGGGTATGGGCCTCCGAGTTAAGACTTCTGTAATGATATTTTTATGTAGAAAATACTATTTTCTAAACTTCTATCACCTAAATAGTTAGAATCTTAATCTCTGTACGGATCGTTTAAGTTTCTTAAACTGTTTTTTGTAGACAGAAGATGGAATAGATACATGGACATATCATGAAGGTAGAAATGCGTTTTGGGGAAGTTCCAACAAAGAAGCTGTTTTGAACCTCTGTTCTGATAATGTAGGAGCAGCTTTATCAAACGCTCAATGCACTTGGATTAAACGAGGTGTGTCAGGACTGCTACACAGCTCTGACTTCTTGAAAAACAAGCAGTGTGGTGCAAAGTTATTGAAAAATTTAGTTAGCAATGCTATGAGCTGCGCCAGGAGTGCCGGGTTAGATACGCCGTGAGTTGATATTTTAAGTTTTTTACTCTGTAATATTACTTTACCCTACATGATATTTTTTTACTTTAAGAGGCCAACATTTTTTTTATGCAATATCGGGCAAACGAGCATACATATAGCCTGATGGTAAGCGATTACCGCCGCTCATGGACACACCCAACACCAGAGGCGTCACAAGTGCGTTGCCGGCCTTTGGGGGATGGGGAGCGGGATGGAGGGAGGGGTTGGGGTATGGGCCTCCGGTATCCTCACTCACTTCGCGAAACACAGCGCCAGGGCTATTTCACACCGGTTTTCTGTAAGGCCGTTGTATCACTCCTGTCGAGCCGGCCCATACATGCCGAAGCGTGGCTCTCCCACGGAAAGATCATTGGAAATTGTTACCAAATCATTTGTTACGAAAAAGTGGGCGCTTAAAACATCACGCTTAGAACTGAATGTATGTACATTGTACATAGCTTCATGAATGAATATTTTTATTTCATTGGCAGATTACTGAGCGTGACAAAATTATTTTCTTTAGAACTCAAATATAAGTATGAACGTTCTGAACATT
The DNA here is from genome assembly GCA_916048165.1 of Spilarctia lutea. Lineage (NCBI taxonomy): Eukaryota > Metazoa > Arthropoda > Insecta > Lepidoptera > Erebidae > Spilarctia > Spilarctia lutea. The sequence continues at coordinate 1,199,079 of OU696473.1, read as the reverse complement.
TCTCCAGGATAATCCTAGTAGAATCGTCTTTGAGACCTGAAGAGGCAGCTATATACTACGGTGATGGAGGCGTGGGAGCCAACAGCGTATTAAGTAACGCCCTCACTGCCTCTTCAAGAACTACTCCTGAAATTATTCTGAATATATATGCATCTGTGTTGACAGCCCCACAGGACTTAACACCTACATGGATTGTAAGTTAAACCAGAATTATATGTTTCTAAAGTAGTTTTAAAAGGCGATCAGACTAAGCAACAAAATAATATTAAATTTGAATAAATACCGATTACATTTTTGATAATCATCCATACAAATAAATAAAATTGGAGTGTCTGTTTGTAACATTAAAATAACCGCTTTTTACTAAATTCATGTACAGTAGAAACTCGTTTATCCGGACTGCCAACCGCGACCAATTTATATGTACCTACAAGTCGAATTTATGCAAGCATGAAAGTGTCGGAACTTGCATATTCCGCCCGCACCGTGAGGGACCAGGACCATCTCATGATGTAGCATTTCATGCCCTGGAAACAGCTCTCAAGTGGTTTGAAAAACAAACAGAGAGTGATACTGTGAGTTTACTATATATAACTGAAACGAATTCGTGATATAGCAGCAATGAAGAGAAAAAGTTGCTTACATCAAATGACAATTATCAAATATTTTAAACCAAATTAAACTTATTACCTACTTATTTCATGATTACCAAATGCAAATTACCAAATACATATTGTAAATAAATTATTCGTACATACGTAATACCTAAATATTTTATTTCATGATTAATACTGTAGTTTAGTATTATGTATGTAATCTATGAAAATATGTATGTACACACATAAGTAAGTGTTAATTTCTTAATATGATGATATCTATGTATTTGTTATTTTTAATATACACAACATTTTTTTTTTTTTTTGTTTTTGTTTTTAAAAAGACAACTCCCGCATTAGGAATATACATCCTGTGTCGCGGGGGACTTTACAAACATACATCTAACGGACACAAATAACACCCAGACTCAGGACATCACTTTGTGGATCACACAAAGTGATGTCCCACGTGGGATTTGAACCCCCGGCACTTGGCGCAGTAGTGAACGTTTAAACCACCAGGCCAACCGTGCAGTCAGTCACATTATTCTTCATACATTCGATTATCCGGATTTTCGATTATCCGAATGCCTATCGACAACAATTAGTCCGGTTAATCGAGTTTCTACTGTATAACAAAACTTTTTTTCAATTTTTGTCGCTGTCGGTCTGTCTATTTGTTACGGCTAATCTCTGGAACGACTGGACCGATTTTGACGGGGCTTTCACTGGTAGATAGCTGATGTAATGAGGAGTACTTTTTTAGACTAAGTTTGCTCTGCGGTGTTACTCGCGGTTGTAAAGGTACAACAATATCTGCGGCACTGAGCTAGTTTTCCATATATAAGAAGTGACTTAAAAGTATTAGCTTTGTTGTGTAAGACAAAAATGTGTAATAAGTACTGAGTTGCTAAACTATAAAAGCGAAAATGCCACCAGCTGTACAGAGAGAGTATTCCTTAAGTGTGTTAATGTGGCTGGCAAAATAGAGAAATGTCCATTTAATAATGTTTGTTAAATATAATGTACTCGTATTATTTGACACGTGCCAGCAAAGTTGGTAAATTTTATTCAAATTTGAATAGGAAGGAACGAGAAGGATAAGATTTTTGACCTAACGGAAAGCAAGTAACGAATTATTTAAAAAAAAATCGAATGCGTCAATATCTACCATCAAAGATGGTTTTAATTTTGATGTACCCAGTGTCACTCTCATGACTAATGCCCGGTTCCTATATTTAACGAATCGTCATCGTGTAAAAATTTTCTACAACCGACTACGAGTCGTAAATGCTGTTCCTCAATTTATTTTTTATAGGAACGATTTTAGCTTACGCCCCGTATAATATACTACTATTCGTACCTAGAACTCGTTCGTCGTAGATCGTTTTCCAAATATAGGAACTGGGCATAAGACGAATCTATTGACACTATTCACATAAAAATACGACAAGCTCTTTAGGATCTAGGGCGTACCAAAAAAATATTCATACATACACTCGAAAAACATAACTCTCCTTCTTTCGTAGTCGGGTAAAAACACCCAAATTGAGAACCACGTCTTATTTGGAAGTCGTTCGAAAAAGGAATAAACAGAATGTTAAAAACATTAATAATTTTAACTTAGTCATCTTACACGGCAAAATAAGCTCTTTCATTTCAGCTAGCTTATTAATTAGAGGGCAATTAGAACGGCTTCATGAATCGTAAAACATCTAGATCACAAAGAGTATTATTGTCCTCTGGGCTCGGTTCATGCCACGTTTAACTGATGGCTTTGTCTAATATTTAATCTGCGATAAACAGCTCCGGGAACCACAGATAATAATGAGGGTTGAAAATAGTAGGTAAATGTTGAAGGTTTAAGAAAAATAATAAAAAATGTTCGGAGTAAGTATAATTATTGCATAATATTTTAAATTAAAGAGTTTATTTAAAGTAAAACTGACTTTTAATACAAATCGTTAACTACCCCACGGTATACTGAGAGAAAATCTATAATGTTTAAAATAATATTCTTTAAATTGCTTTATTTCGAAACACTACAAATATTTAATGCCGTAATTGATGGCTCGTAAGAGGATTACCCTGTACCAATATAACTAGTGGAGTTTAAACTATCCGACCGGTATTTTTACAGTATTTCGTGTGTGTTTGCACAATACCAGAGACAATAATATATAATATATTGTCTCTGTCAATACTAATAATATATTTACAGATTTAAGATATATATTTTCTTTTTAAAACAGTTTTCATTTACAGACAAGCTCGACCAACGAAAGTCGTTCAGCCACGAGGTTTGGCAGCGAAATGGTAGACGCCATCAACCTTCTAGCCCTTATACTACCAGGATCAGCTGTTATCCAGCAAGGAGATGAATTGGGCGGTGCAGATACGCTCTTAGAATGGGCCTCGGGCAGTACCTGTTGGCCTTCCAACCCCAATCCATCTAAATCTCCATTTCCTTGGGACGATTCTAGTAATGGAGGTTTCACGAATGGAGAGCCTTGGTTGCCTTTGGCTCCGAATTATAGATATGCTAATGCGAAGGCTGAGTTCGCTAATGACTTAAGTCACGTCGGTGTAGTGAGGGTTGCAGCTGCTTTGAGGAAATCTCCAGCATTTGGACCACATGTAGAGGTAAGAAATTTTTAGAAGCTGGAAAAATTTTAAGCTCTGCTTTACCATTGGATGCTAAACATTCCTTTTCCAGTTTTTGGTTTCAAAGACTTTCTGTCAGTATTATGATCTCGATCTCATAAGCAAACCACATTAAAAACGAGGCTGTTTAGTTGTCATTTTTATTTAGAGTGCATATTTTGTATATTTTAATGAACTAAAAATATCTAGGCATTATTTTATTTCAAAATATAAATTTACAAATTTACTTTTAATTCTTTTTTAATAATTTAGTAAACGTGACTATCAATCTATATATACATATACGTACAGCGCCTTGTAAACTTCACACAGCAATCTCGCAGCAAACGCCTACTCAATTCACAATAATCATTCCCCCAATAATCTAGCGTCGCAAAGGTAGGTTATGAGTCTAATGATATTTCATTAGACTCATATTTCCCAATCATTTGTAAGATTTTTTTCCTTTTTATATTAGAAAATGTAAGGATAAACCGAAGCTTATTCAATCACAGTTTTTACATAAAGACATCTATAATGTATCTAAAGAAAATATGTACCTACTGGACACCAAATATTAATATATTTTTGGAACATTTTTTTTTGCTTTAGAGAGGCAAGGTATAAAACAAGAGAAAATAAGTAAATTTTAATGTGAATAATAATTAAGACTTCAATTTGATTTCCAAAACCTCACTTCACATAAAAACCGATCTTGAATAATCAAACAAATATTTTATATGAAAATCTCATGTAGAGACATATCTTATTAAGTGTCACTCATCCCAAATCCCTTGCAGATAAAGCGTGTAAATGGAGCCGTTGCCGTTCTTCGATGGGGTTCAGCTGGATCCTTGCTATTAGTAGCTAATGTAGCCATGGAACCTACAGAAGTCCAGCTGTCAAGAATACCAGGAATCCCAGCAGAGATGACTGTCGCTACCAGTTCAGTAGGCTCTAGCTTCTCCGTTGCATCTCACCTTGTAATGGAGAAATCCTTGAGATTATCTCCAGGAGAAACGGTGTTGTTAGCCGGTGGACCCAGACATTGCGGAGGGCCAGGGCCGGTGGATAAAATAGCCAGTAAGCTGTCAGAAGGTTGGCAGAAAATCAACAAGTATTTTGGTAATAAATGATATGGTTCTTGTGTGAGATTATTACTTTCAGTAAGTTTGTGTAACGCTTAAAAATCGAAAATTACTTCTACTAATAATTATTACATATAGACTTTCCATCTCGTGATTGCCTCTAAAAGATTGTCTGCCGAGTACCTCCTAGATTTAAAATATTGTTGTAATTAATCAGGTGTACAATAAAATGATATACGTATTATTACGCCAGATACTGCTTAAAGGCAGTTTTCTCCTTCACGTTGCGTTGTAGTCGTCTTATACTCGTAAGAAACGACACCAATATCGCTATGTGGTCCTTTTGTTCTTGCCACAACGCGATGTAAGCTGTTTAAGCACTTTTATTGAGCGCATTCAATCTTCAAGCGTAACATAAATTTTTGAGCGTAAAATAAAATCATGAAAAGACGAAAGAAAAATTGTTAGAAACATCGAACAGTACATTTTGCTCTTCTTTTCGTCTATCGTCATTTAGCTCTAGTGTTCCTTATAAAAATCATTTTAATTGACTTTAACAATTTAATAAATACTAAAGAATAATACTTTTTTTTGTATTATACGAGTATGTTAATGTACTAATAAATCTATACAGTTATACATCCTACTAAAGTCGGTGATAGTCCTAACCAAAAACCGATTTATCTAAATCCGTTTGGCTCTTTTATGGTAATGATGTGAAAAATAGTGAGAAACAAAATCTATTAGATTTTCTTATCGAATTTTTTCTTTTTCTCTGTCATAATATTATTATACTATTGTTTATCAAGACTATTTTATGTATGTTTATTTATTTTTATCACCAAAGGTTATCCGATGTTCAAGAAGTAAATATATGTTTTCAATATAAACGATGTTTTGTTTTTACTATTTTTTTTTATTGAATTGAATTTGGGGCAAACGAGCAGACGTATCGCCTGATGGTAAGCAATTACCGCCGCCCATGGACACCTGCAACACCAGAGGCGTTACAAGTGCGTTGCCGGCCTTTGGGGAATCGGGTAAGGGGATGGGATATGGGCCTCCGGTATCCTCACTTACTCGGTAAAACACAGCGCAAGCGCTATTTTACTTGACATATTTATACATAAATACTGTCTTATATATTATCAGAATGTTTTGGCTTGAAAAAATATTTTGGAATTTAAATATCAAGCAATCGAAACTAGACCCCATATATATTGATATTATTTAGATAAGTAAATTAAAAGGCTATTACAGTAATATTTATTTACCTACGGAGAGAATCAACAAAGATTGGTCTGAAAATGAACGAGGGAAAAACCAAAATCCTCACAAATATCCCTGAGGCATATAGGCGCCATCTGCCAGTTGAAAGAGTCGACCACTATATCTATCTTGGCCATAAGATAGCTTTGGATCTGGAAGACCAGGTGGCCGAAGTGGAAAGAAGGATCACACAAGCTTGGTCAGCTTTCGGAGCGAATAGCCAAATTTTTCGCTCTAAGAGAATCGCGCAACACCTGAAAACCAGGGTATTTAACCAATGTGTCCTGCCTGTGTTCACATATGGCATGGCAACTACGACTTTAACCGAAAAGTCTGCTGAGAAACTACGAGTAGCGCAGAGAGCAATGGAGAGGTCGACGCTGGGCATAACTTTGATGCACAGAAAGAGAAACGAGTGGATTAGATAAAAGACTAAAGTCGTAGATGTCGTACAAGAAATAGAACGCCGGAAATGGAGATGGGCAGTACACATTGCTAGACTGGAGTACAGCCGGTGGGCTCGAAGAGTACTTGAGTGGAGACCCCGAGCAAACACTCGAGGCAGGGGGAGACCGCCAAAAAGATGGGTCGACGATGTACGGAAACGAGCGGGAGTGAACTGGATGGCGTTGGCACGGGATCGCGAAGAATGGAAATTGGGAGAGGAGGCCTACGTCCGAAGACGGACAAGCAAGAGGCTGTGATGATGATGATGACAGTAATATTTATTAAATGCAGTTTTTGAAAACCTCATCAGATTCAAGGTCTCGAGGATATCTCTAGGGTGATTGTTAAAATATTGATATTATTATATTTAATTCACCATTTTATTTTACAGTTCGACATAGAAATAGTAACAACAGTCGGTACTATTTTAAATACGATTTTGGGTTTTCATTTTTAATATCGTAAATTATTTGAAATACAAAATAATCGTCAACTAAAACTATTTATTATTTCATCTTTTCCCGTAAGGTCCCCGTTGTATTTTAGAAAGTGATTTAAACGAAGACTGTTCATGAATGATTTAGATGATTTACTATCAGTTAATATGATAAAGCGGGTGTCTCGATAAAATAAACCCCAATATTGATGAACATTAAAATACTCATACAACTGAACAAGAATCCTAAAAAGTGTACGACCGTACACATCTAAAAACTGTCTTCTGAGTTTCCGAGTTTTTAGATGTGTCCGGCGTACACTTGCAGAGTGGAGGACATTAGTGGGTAGAATAAAAGATTTGTCAGTCCGTTAAAGTTTTAATGTAATTAGTTATGTACATAACACGTAAACTTTGACTGTTCTTTCTTCAAATGTTAGTTTTTTTTTATTTAATTGTGGCAAACGAGCAGATGTATCGCCTGATGGTAAGCAATCACCGCCGCCCATGGACACCCGCAACACCAGAGGCGTCATAAGTGCGTTGCCGACCTTTTAAGAAGGAGTACGCTCTTTTCTTGAAGGTTTGAAGATCGTATTGGTCCGGGAACGCCGCAGGCGACAGTTCGTTCCATAGCTTTGTTTTGCGAGGCAGAAAGTGATTTTAGAAAGCAAACCCTCATTTGATTCTACTCAAGTATACGACGAAGAGCCTGCTAGAAACTAGAAAAGTTTCGCAAAAAGCGCTCAGTTGTGGACCGCCAGCCATCGAAGTTTGTCGTTGACTGCATACTGCATGTAATTGCGTGCTATTATTGACTAATTGCACACTTATTATATTGTACTAAACGAATGACGTGCTCCCAGACGCGGGCGTGGAGAACGCGCTGTCAGCGAAATGTATTTGCAATATCTAACTGTAGCCCCTTGATACAATAGCCTCTACATCTTATAAAATACCTTAGCTACAGCTCTATTGTATTTCTATCTGTTCGCGAAGAGTCCAGTCTCCTTACGGAATAGGGTAGGAGATAGAGTAGGCAACATATAACTTCGAGACCTGTTGCTACAAGCACCCAAAGTCTATACTAATAGTGACTTACCTGAGAGGTTCCTACTGACAAATGTGCAAAATGCCATGACAGAGCCTAAAGTGCCTAGGAAGAATATTAACATTTCATTAAGTAAAGCAGTTAGGCAATAATGATAGAAAAAGTGGAAAATTTGAGGAAAGTATCTTTGGAGTTTCTCGCTATGTCTAAGTATTAGAATAGCAAGTCTACCTACTGTCTTATTTAAACTTCTAATCTTGACTATTCTAATATTTAATCGATTTCGTTTACTTCAATTATAATATTGTTTGCTCGAATGGCGCAACAGTTAAAGTGATCGCTGTGTTCTAAGCGTGAAGTTCGAATAAAATCAAAAGTAATCTTTTATGTTATTTATAAATGTTGTTAAAATTCTTTAATTTTTATGTCATGTTCAAGATTTTACTCTTATCTTTTACTCTACTTTTTTATGTTAATAATCTAATTTAAGTTAATATTTAATGATATTACTAGACTAGAATCTATCTCTGTGCCAAAGAACATCCAGTTCCGTAAAGCTGTTCTTGCGTGATAGGCTAACAAACATATATACAAACTTTATATTTTATAATGTTCAAATACGATTTACCACATACAACTATGCAACATAGGACATCAATTCTTCAAGAAAACCTGTATAAAAAGTAATAAAACAATATCAAACATATAAACCTTTATGAAGCATAATTTAGAGCTAACGAGACGTGTACGTAACGACCTAATGTCGTTAAGGACGGTATAAAGAAAGTCTCACGCCCAAACTACGAGTAATGAATCGTATGGTATATTAGAGGCGCGGACGAGCTCCCCCTAAGCCTATTGTCTCTTTGACCTACATATTTCCGGGTAATATAAGAAAGCGAAATTTTACATAACTAACCCGAGGCATTCAATTTCAGAAAGGCTTAAAACTCAACGTCTTTTAAAGTACTTGTTACTTTATCAAAGTAAGTAGGTGCGCTTGCTTGTACTTTCCTAAGAGAATTTTGCCGCGCAATGGAGTCATGGTGTATAAATTATATATATTTCATATATTCGTGTGTATATTATGTTATAAAAGCTGAAAGCGGTAAATTTCAAGCGTTTGATGTACCTAAAGTAGTAAATCCAAAGTTATAAGAAAGAAGTCTTCTTGTTATATTTTTAATTTAATTTTTATATGTAAAATAACTTACAGAATTTGCTCTTCTCAGCATGGCAAAAGGTGGCATATATCGCGATCAGTGCGAGGAGAGATATAGGCGCACGCGCCCTCATGGCGGCGCGGCGCGGGCTCGCTGGGGCCCGGCGCGGCGCGGACTGGCGCTACCCACCTATCGACCGACCGGGCTCTACGCGCATGCGGCCCCCTCACCCCCTCAACACAAGCCCCACTACTTACGATACCCTTACCCACAAACGAGGGTTGCTACTCCTAAAATTTATAAAAATGCATTTTTTTTCTATTTAAAAAGCAGTAAAACTATGTGGTGGTAGGGGTACGAAACTGTAAAAGCTGAGCTGTGCTACAGAGCTTTGTAGGTGCTACGTGAACGCCGTAGCAAATTGTTACAGACAAAAGTCAACGCCGGCCTACGGGAACACTCAGAAGTGCGGTCATTTTAAGCGCCACGCCGTCTGGTAAGTGCAGTAACTAGTGAAATACCAATTTTTGGCAGAAAATTGGTATTTTTTTTTGGCAATTGGCAGGAGATTGAGAAGCTGCTGATGTGCTTCCAAGTTGAAATAGTATACTCAATCACAGTACGTAATACCGTATCTTAGTTACAGCAGCTGTTTTTCTATCAGAAGCCATATCGCCTCTCCAAGTTTTGTACTTACAATCTATCTCACCCTACTGTAAACTAATAACTACTAATAGCTGCCGTGGGAGAGCTATGCTTCGACATGAATGGGTCGGCTCGACCGGAGTGATACCACGGCCTCACAGAAAACCGGTGTGAAATAGCGTTTGCGCTGTGTTTCACCGAGTGAGTGAGGATACCGGAGGCCCATACCCCAACCCCTCCCCCATCCCCTTTCCCATCCCCCAAAGGTCGGCAACGCACTTGTGACGCCTTTAGTGTTGCAGGTGTCCATGGGCGGCGGTAATCGCTTTCCATCAGGTGATACGTCTGCTCGTTTGCCCACTATTCAATAAAAAAAAAAAATAATAACTAATATACCATGTGTTTAAGCCCTGGTGTACTTGAATATTTTCCTACAAAGGGATTTTTGAAAATCTTTGTTATCTTTTTTGAATGTTACTACATACTTTAGAGAGTTAAGAATGTGGATCATTTCATATATTACATAAATCCGGGCATGATGATCCTACCTAAATTTATCAAAACATTAATTGGATGAATGTTTGTTTCTAAATCATTACAAATAGACCGAATAAATATGATAGCAAGTTGAAGAGTTAGAAGGCAAAGTTGATTCATGTTCATCTAACTTACAAAACAAACAAACAACCAAAATTGCTTCCACTACAGCTCTAATTTATGGCTTATAGGTTTTACAATTACATTTAAAATTTTTTTGATCCATTGAGCTCTAATAGGACTTACACGTACTAACTTACTTACTTCGCTGGCTCAACGACCCAAAGTGTGTCTTGACCTCCGACAGTAGAATGCGCCATTCTTTCATACTGTGCCATCTCAGACCAATCGGACACTTTCAACCTCATCTTTCCAGCGGTGTCTGGGTCGTCCCACCGGCCGCCGCCCGGTGGGCTGCCCAAGGTATGCTCTTTTGAGCTACTAACTTAGAAACAAAAATATCAAACAATACGTCGAGCACAGAAGATAGTTCCTGGTATTACAGTGGTAGTATTTACATTTTCTATTAGTATGCAATAAATGGGAAATCGAGAATAACATTTAAACATCAAATATATGTAATAGTACTATTACTTATGCTAAAAAGACAACTTCCGCATTAGGAAGATACATCCTGTGTCGTGGGGGACTTCACAAACATACACGAAACGGACACAAAGAATACTGAAACTCAGAACAACATTTTGTGGATAACACATAGTGTTGCCCTATGTGAAATTTGAACCCACTACACTTGACACAGTAAAAAGCGGCGTGGCGACCGTTGAAATCATTAGGCGAACCGTGCAGTCGAATGACTACCTATTAGATAACTCATACTTTTGCATGTTTTTTTTACATTAAATATTTTGCCGAATTTATTTTTACTCTGAAAAGAATAATTGCCAAAACAGGATAGTCCTGACAACCCTGTCATTCGTTCTCGTACGGCGTCCCGCGGGCTGTAGCACTCGATGAGTCATGGGAGTAACTGAGTGAATGAGGCGGAGCGCGCATGGCACGCCCGAGGCCCGCCAGCACCGGCGGGCGCCAGGCCGACTCGGCCCGCCGCCCGACACGCCACTCACGCTCAATCAATCCCACATTACTACTTTATTTACTAACACTCATAACAGTTGGCGCGCCGTTTTCACGCCCTCGGTTTTAGGGTTCGGTAACCAAACTAGATTTTATACATCTGTCATATTAACACCTTTCTTCTATACATCTCGAATCTCAAATATTGAAGTCAGTTCGGGTTTCCATAACAATTAAATAGTTATTTCCCTTCATCACGTTGTATTTCCCTCTCCTATGTTACAAAGAGTGTGATCAATATAAAATTGCAATCTCATTTCCACAACACCATTAAGATTTTTTTCTCAAGTCTTCCACAAGTGGATCCCGCCTTTTGTATGAGAATATCTATAGACCAGTCCCCAAAGTTTGAAACAGCGACGCGATATTTCTTTTCCATTTGTGCCACTAATAGTCTTTAACGTTTTCATATTGCAACACTTGGTTCAAAACCCTGCGACGAAACTATAGACAAGACACCAAATTATTCCATTATAAACTTCTTTAATACAATTACAGTATAGTTCAAGGTTTACTAATCTTTTTTTATTTTTTAAAGTTTGGATATTTTCATTTTGATAACAAATAAAAAAAAATCTGCTAATAAAATTATTATTTTCTTCTCAAACCGTTCTATAACGAAAAAAAATTGTTTTAATCAAGAATTAAAATATATTTCATATATTGTTTTATTTGTTTGTTGTTTGTCCATGAGTTGATATCAAAAGAGACATAAGCCACAAAGTATTTTTTCAAAGGAACCCTGTTCAGTTACGCCGAGAAATCCCGTCAATTAGTTCCAATTCTCTGTCTAGACCGTCCAGTTAACAGGAATATTGGACGTAGTTCCGCGAACATGTGGGGGAGGATACTACGAGTCTTAACCTCTGAGATATTCTAGTAAAACTCTAATGAATGAATGTTATGACGACTACAAGTGTGTAAATAAACATCTCAATTTTGTTTGGCATCATTCAAGTACGTCACAACCAACATAATGTAGTAATAACCTTCGAATATGTGGGTAGGCCCACCAGGTGTTCCGATGATATGGTGAAGATCACGGCAAGTCCAAGTTATGGAGAACTTTGGAGGAAGTCTATGTGTAACAGATGTCTGTCATTGACATTTCTTTTTTATTGAGTAGGGGTCAAACGAGCAGACGTATCGTCTGATGCTAAGCGATTACCGGCGCCCATGGACACCCGCAACACCAGGGAGGGGCATGACAAGTGCATTGCCGGCCTCTTAAGAAGAAGTACTCTTTCTTCTTAAAGGTTTGAAGTTCGTTTTGGCCTGGGTAGACCACGAGCGACAGTTCATTCCACAGTTTTGTTGTGCGAGGCAGAAAGTTTCTGAATAAAAAATAGAATATAGATCAAAATATGCTAGCATATCATGTAAAACTACATAAAAGAATATTGCTTTTATTACATAGAATTCTTTTATGGCAGGGCATATAAGTGTCATGTTCATGATTGTAAACAATATTGCAGGAACTGAGAATCGAACTGGCGATCTTTAAAGTTTTGGTACAATTTTCAAGCATCTTCGCCAGTTAATCTCTCTCCCTCAATCAACTAACAAGACTGTCTATTTAAAATATTCTTTCCAAAAAAACTTTGATAGGTAGTTTTCCCCATTTCAAACAACAAAACAATCTTACAATAACACAAAAATATCTCCAAAATAAAGCAAAATCTTCAAAAACTCATATTCCGGAACCGCTTTAGATAAGAAGTCCGGTACCTTCAAAGTTGGTTTTAGTCTCGAACCAGCTTCACCAGGCCCTTAGACAAAAGCCGACTTGTCAAGTTGACGGTATAGAGGTACCCTTGGCAATTGCTCTGCCCCTCCTCCCCTGCAGCACTCCTGGTGAGAGCCACTTGAAGACGAGTGCTCTTCAAGTGTAGGTATCTTTTTGTCATGTTTTAAGTGCTGCATTGTAATCGTCTCAAGATTAGCTCCTAACAATACACAATACAGAGATTCATTGAAGAAAAATGTTTGATTTCTGTTGTAGGAAATCTTACTATGACTGATCTCTCTTTGCTATAAATAACACCTTCTGAATTCGGTTGTATATTTGTCTCGCATTTGTTATTTCTGACTGATAAACTGATGTATCTGAAAAATCTTTTATAATCAAGCTTGGACGTGGGCTGTTCCAAAAATAGTTAGCGAAATGAAAAAGAGTTAGAATATAAAAAAGTTTAGTTACAGCTATTCAAAAAATCCCCCTCCAATCCCAATGCACTCATGCATTCAGGTGAACCAGCTTTCAAAACACTTAAAAAACGTGTCGGAAAACAACCTTCGAAATTCTTCGACGGCTTCGTCTCCAGTTCAAAATTTTCGGCCATGAACCGTTTTATACCGTGGGAAATAAAAAAACTGCATGGTGCTAAATCCGGGATGGGATAACATTTACACCCCCGAATTTGTAATAGTCCATAGATCTAGCAGTAATGTGAGCGGGTGCGTTATCTTGGTGAAAAAGAATGCTACAGACGCCGCTCCTTGGGCGGAAGGCTAGAGGCAGACAAACTTCGCTATACCATTCATTAGTAACTGTTCTACGGTCTTCTAATGGAATCACTATAGTCCACGGGCCCACGTACAAGGGATTTCAGTGATTAATAACAGGCTGAAAGTTTATACACAGCTTCGTTTTGACGAGACACCCTACTTTTATCATTGGACCAAATTCTGATAGTGGCAGGAAAAAGCGGGATAGGGAGCGAAACACGTTGATTTGATGAGTGTCTCAAATTAAATAATAAAAATTTCTAAACATCAATTCTTTGAGAAAGTACGATGGAAAACTGAGAAAAACTTGTGGCATACAAAGTGAATGGTACCTTCCCGAGTGACCCCCAGCTCTAAAATGTCAGAATGGTGACTTGAAAAATTTTATTCATTTTCATTAATAACAAACTGATTTTTGTTTTGGGGCTTGCAAAATATATATTTTACATAAAAAATGCATCGGCATACAAATTCGATGGTAATTTTTGTGAGACCTACACTCGAAAGTTGTCAAGATTATGTTAATATTTTTTATATCCATGATTCGTCAGTTGTAAGAATGTAGGATAATTCCTATAACAAAAGTTCTGCGAGGTTCCTCCTTCGTGGTTTTCTAACATAAATTTGCACTAATCAACACAACCGCATTTTTGCTCATCGGTCAGAGAATGAGGTGTTCATTGCGAAGCAAGCTTCCTAACTTTAAGGTGTTCATGCAGGATGGTGGAAACTGCCTGTGATTTAATGTTTAGTTCAGCCTGTATCTCTCGATGTGTAATGTGTCTATTGTCTCGCAATAGCCACGTTACCCTGATGACGTTTTCATGGTGGTCAGTTGGTAGTCGGCCGGGCGACCACCAACTGACCACCATGAAAACGATGATATTTAAGTTCTCTCGACCACGTTTAAATTCACGAAACTAAAAGAAATAATAAGTAATTAATATATTATATATAATTCCAAAAGGTAATTGTTGCTAATGCAGGAGCTGACTCCCCAAAAGGGGCTTGTAAATTTTCTTAAGGTTCCTTTTGGGAGAGAGAGATTGTATTTATTTTGTGGCTATCAATTTCCGTAACAACCTAGGTATAATTTTCACAATAGTAACAATGAATAATATGCATTGAAATGAAAAGTAAAAAAAACAATAAGGTACCAGTACTTATTCACACGGCATATAGATATATTAATCTATATTCTATTTCAGTTAGACGTATACGTCTAAATTAGTCTAAACAAAGAAACTAATTAGAACTCGCCAGCAACACCGCTGTCAATAGCTTACAATAAGTCTAAATAAAGATAGATTTAAATTTAGTGCATATTTAAGTCTAAATTTAACTCAATGACGCAAGGCAATAGAATAGTTTCTAAATCAACAGATCTTGTGTTATTTAAGATAACATTTAATTTACTTCTGTGATAGAACCGGCACCTGAATAATAATGGACACTCCATCAATATGCGTTTTACATACCTAAACATTTTGTTCGCACACTCAACTAATACGATTATGGGCAGTTTCTAAGAATAAGAGAGAAAGTTCTGAAGAAGAAGATAAACTTTGTAATCCTATGTACATTTATATTAATTTTTTTTTTTAAATTAAAATGGAAGGCAGAAGAAATCTATAGTTATGAGTTACGATAAGAGATATCGAAAGTCTCGGACGGAAGTATATGTAGTAAGTCTAGTCTTTGGGGAAGATTTACAGTTTAGCACTAACGTTTCGACCAGACTGATACACGACTTGGCCTCACGGAAACCGCTGTTAAGCAATTATGGCCGCTGATTTTCATTAAGTGTGAAATTACCGAAATCCAAAACCATGGTAGTTACTTAGCAGGTAAGGAAGCAGTTTTCTCGAATGCTTGATTGCCTTCTATATCAGTATCTGGATTACCGGTATTTTTTTTTGGAAATTTTCTATACATGAATCCTATAGTCGTTCCAATACTTTATTTAACTTTTGACAGATCACGCACATAAAGTTTTGTAATAATTTTTGATACAATGTACTACAGATAATACTGTACTTTATGGGCGGGCTCCGCCTACTTAGGGATGTGTCATTCGTAATTAATGACCACAGACTATAAAAACGGTTTTGAAATAAATCGATTATCGATTATATTAATAAAACATACAATAAAATTATTGTGATTATATTTTATATCAAATCACGTAAAAAGCTTTATTATTTTGCATTAAAATGCCCTAAATGTCTCTGTTTCAATGCATAAATAATTTGCGTAATGAAAACGGTTCCATCGTACTCGTACCTAGTAATGGGATCGAATGTATTCGCCGCAAATTAATGAATCTAAAATAATTGTTTAGACTTACTATAGTTGGTTCAAATAAAAACTACCTGCGGTACCTACTTGTAATGAACAGGTACAAAATGTTGAAATTCGTAGTAATTTACGGATTAAAAATAAAACAACCAAAAGAGGTACTGTAATACTAATTTTAATTATAAAGAATCGTCTTCTTCGTATGACCAGGAATCATCATCACTTGACAGTTGTTTGTCCTTTGAGTACTTTCTTTTTTGGCATTTTGACAGTAACGAAGGCGGGAACGATACGCTCAACTCAACCAAACCAAACCGAAACCCACTACCATACTAAATTTCATGAAAATCGTTGGAGCCGTTTCGAGTTTCACATTATATATATGATGACAAATGAAACCTAAAATAGCTCATTTAAAGATATAAGATCGATAAAAAAAGAAGGTATTAAAGCGTTGGCTCAGAGACTAATAAGTTTCTAATATTTATAGTTAAAATTAAAGTATATGATAAAAAGTTATATGGTTCAATGCACAAGTAACAACATGTGTCACATTGATTTTTAATTTCCTTCCCTGTTTCCACTTGACCTAAAGTCAGTTACTAACTGCCAAAGTCGTGATAGAACGATAGGAAATAGAAACCGTAAGCCCTAAGGCACATCACACAGCTATCGCGTCGACGATTTCCTGATCGTAATTCATTTACTGTACGACATTTAGTATTTGTATAAGTATATTTAATGTAAACAACAAGTTGGAAAATAAAGTTTAATAATAAAATAATCGATCTCATAGAATGTATTATACATTTTATCACTGTATTGTTAATTAACACTAACACAAAATAATTTCCCATATCGATTTATAAATAATGGAGTTTCTGTGAGAAATGTGAAAACTTTTTCAACATATTCGAGAACCTCCTTTGAGAATCCTGGTGATTTAAAAGTGTTTGACACACTTCCCATGCGTCCGTCTGATCCTGTTTTATGATCCTACCAGAGCCGCTGCTACGGTAATGCTGCTAATGAAGACAATCTTATTAATTTTAATGAAAATTAGGATGAGTAAGAAATGGGGTTCACCTCCAATACAAAGGTAAGATTCTCCGACCAGGTAAGGTGATCATACGAAGTATTAAATGTGCTGATTGGTGCGAGACCTTCTATATCGCGATACAGGACGAGTCACTGCGTAGTTCAGTGTGTCTTCGATGGATATCGCTGTAGTATGTTTCCAAAGTTTGTGGAAGTAACCACATCACTTCCCTCCAAGGCTGGAGATCGATGTATTGATGAATCAGCTGCCTCAGCATGTCTTTACCATATGCCATCTATCAAAGACACATCGAACTACGAATTGAATAATTCTTTATACATAGAAATTCTTGCGAGGAATAGCATATATATAACTACTCGACATACATAATATCACCATTTAGGTCGTGGCCCTCCAGGCATGGTCATTTAGTCTGGTCGGAGGATTCTCCCTTTGTATTGGAAAGACTGTATGGCGACTACCACATACAGAGCAATAAAAGCATACCACAAGGCCATCTACTGAAGACACACTGAACTACGGAGTCACTTCTAATCCTGTATCGCGATATAGATAATTCTTGCAAAATCTTCCCATCATCAACAGATCCCAGCATGGACGTACCCAGGTTCTGAGCCAGAGGGGGTAAATCAGATTTTTAAAAGCCCCAAGTTCGAGGGTTTTCAGCAAAATGTTTTAAGACGTTTACTGTAAAGGCATCGCCCATAACGTTAACAAATTTTCTATGTACACTGAACATAAAAGGCCATTTATCCTATCTTTGTCCATAGTCAATCTTAGCCACGGTGTGATGAATATACTTTTAATTGTGGCAGTAGAATAAGACATTGCCAGTAAAAGTATTTTTTCTTAACTTATATCGACAAAAGAAAGTATTAGGAACGTAAACAAAATGCAGGGGCGAGCAGCTGCCCTTCCCAGCCCCGCTCTGGGATCCCAACCCACCAGGAAACAATTTTCTCGGATGTCATGCCCCTCCAACAAAGAAGAAACCTCCTCCTCTGTTGGAGGGGCATAACACCCGTTCCTCCATAAGTAATATATGTAAATTCATTTTGAATGGATCATCTCAATTGTAAATAAACGCATAATACGAGTTTCGTTATAATTGAAAATGAGAAGTAGACACTTAAAAAACATTATATTACTATTACTTTTTATTAATTTGATCATTGTTTTATTAAACAATTTTTTTTTTTTAACTTCTTTTACGGCACTGTGTACTTTTTTTGGAATGGGGAAAAATGTATTACAATTAAATATAGGTAAACCATTAAATATAGGTACATTATACACAGGATCTATAAAACTGCTTTTTTAATCTACGTACGGAAACTAGAGCCCTTACAAGCACCAATTCAAATACAGGACATAAAATCCCAAAGCAACTGACATACAGTTAAATCCGTTATGAAAATTCAGTGATTAAAAGTTAAATTATAAAAAAAATATAAAATTTAAAATCAGAACATCAAGATATCCCAATGAAATCATCGATTAATTACCCAAATCAATCAAGATATGGAAAAAACCAATTGCAAAAAGATAAAAAGGGAAGGGGTCCAGGATCAGCAGAGGTCTCGAATACCAACCGGCCAGCAATAGCAGTGGACCGTTGACGGGTACCCCAGACCACCGCTGATGATGATAACCACTCGAATTTCTCCACTAGTTTCACGTATCATGTTTTCGTCGGCCACTATCAGCTTATCTGTGATAATTTGGCTACGAAACGATAGTATATCGTGATTTAATTGTCGTGTTTACGCGTAGACAATCACTTTATAATATTACACTTTGAATCAATGCAGTTTGTAATCGATGTCCATTTTTATATGAATTGTACTTATTAGGACATTAGTCTTCTGGCCAGGTTGACTCAGTACAATATAGAAAATCCGTCAAGTCATGTTACTGATAAGACAGAATGCAAGTAACAATTATAAGTCACTATAAACTGACAAAAAACGCAATCAAGTTCTCTGTTCATCTCCAAATACATCAAAACACGTGATACTAATCTCAATGTTATCTCTTCAATAAGAAACACACACACACACAAGTACAAGCATTAACTTAAACGAATTACTAGTAAACCTGTAAATAATTGCAATGCTCACTTTCTGAACAAAATATTAAATTTGCTTTACGGGGACAATATGTGGTATTTTTATTTGAAATATATAATATGTATTTGCGCAGTTTGATTTTAAATGGACTTTTAAAAATTGTACCTAAACCATTCGGGAAGTAATATTTCTTTCTGGTATTGTAAAAAATAAAATGTCATTTCAAGAGCACAATCTTAATATTAATAATAATATAAAATAATTGTAGAAAACATTATGGAGCTGAAGAGGTTGCGTCCTCGTTTTTGAAGGGTTTTTAAAATCAAAACTCATTGTTAAAGACTATTTTACACCACGCTTCTACCAGTAGGAGCCGAGTATTAATAAAATGTTGCAAATATGACAATTTTTTCTAAGAAATGCCGACGCATATTCAGTAACAAGCCTTTCCTTCTAAAGGCAGAAAAATCAGTTATCAAATCAGAAAGTGCAAGTATTATGTAAAAGTACTCTATTCAGACATTTTTTTTTTTTTTTTTTTTTTTATACCTGTGCTGAGTGGTGGTCACCATCCTCAATGCAAACAAGGACAGTGCAGCATGGTGACCAGAACTATGGCGGCCTAGTGAGATGCTTTTTCACGCCCCTCTTAAAGGACCCGGGATCATAGTGGGACGGAAACACGTGCGCTGGTAGTGAGTTCCAGGTCTTAACCGCTCGGCACAGGAAGGAAGAGCCAAATCGATGAGTGCGAGAGTGTATGTCTTCCACTCTGAAGCGGTGACTTCGGAGGCCAGCACGTGTCGTCCTGTAGAGGAAGGGAGAAGGGGGGACCAGTTGGAAGAGCTCTTCAGAACACTCCCCATGATATAGGCGATAGAGGACTGCCATAGAGGCGATTTCTCTACGCATTTGCAGGGGTTCAAGGGACTCGGAGGCTTCGGGACTGCCGACAATGCGAATTGCTCGCCGTTGCAACCGGTCGAGAGCGTCAAACAAATACTGCGCGGCTCCATCGCAAAGGTGTGAACAGTACTCCACGCACGAGCGAACCTGAGTCTTATAAAGGAGACACAGATGCCCGGGCGAGAAGAACCGTCTCACCTTATTGAGAACACCTAACTTCCGCGAGGCCGCCTTAGTGACGCTCTCAACATACTCGCGCGGGTTGAGGTCGCAGCAGATGGCCATGCCCAGGACATCGAGCCTGCCTTGTAATGGTAGTTGAGTGTTCTGAAAAGTCGGAAGGGGAAGGAATGGAGACCTTTTGGCAGAGAACGCGCACACCTGTGTTTTCTTGGCGCTAAACTCGACCAGATTCTCGCAGCCCCATTGTGAAATGCGGCCTAGAACATGGTCGAGCTCAGCGACAAGCTCCTGTCGTTTTTCCTCTACATCTACCGGCTTTGCCGCAGGGCGCCCAAAATATCGTCCATGAACTGTGCTGTCGTCTGCATAGCAATGAATGTTGCCAAGGTCTAACATGTCATTGATATGCAGAAGAAACAGCGTGGGCGACAGGACGGAACCCTGCGGTACTCCTGCGTTAATCGACTGAACGTCGGAGGCCGCGCCGTCACAAAGTACTCTGATGCGACGTTGGTGCAGGAATCCGGCAACCCAGTTGCAGAGTTTGGGGGGCAAGCCAAATGCCGGTAGCTTGGAAAGAAGCGAACGGTGCCAAACCCTATCAAAGGCCTTGGCCATATCGAGGCTAATAGCCAAAGATTCCCCGTGCCTGTCAATAGCCTCACCCCAAAGGTGTGTGACATACGCTAGAAGATCACCCGTGGATCGGTTCGGCCTAAAACCATATTGACGATCGTTAAGTAGGGTGTGATCCTCCAGGTAGTGGACCAATTGCTTGTTTATGATCCGTTCGAACACTTTGCAGATAATGGAGGTGACAGCTATTGGGCGGTAGTTGGCCGGGTTGGAGCGGTCGCCTTTTTTGGGAATGGGCTGAACATTCGCCTCCCTCCAGTCCTCCGGAACAGTTCCCGAGGAATATGACAGGCGATACAGGCGCGTCAAAACCGGAGACAACTCTGGTGCACAGTTCTTAAGAACCACCGCTGGGATACCGTCGGGTCCACTGGCTTTCCGAACGTCGAGAGACCGAAGCTCTGAGCGGACATCACTCAACCGGATGCGAATATCCCGCATTGTTGCATCACAGGCCGGAATGGTAGGTGGGTGCATGCCGCGGTCTTCGACTCGATAGTTAGCCGCAAAGAGATCTACAAGCAGTTTCGCTTTCTCCTGCGGCTGATGGGCAAGTGATCCGTCGGGATATTTAAGCGGTGGTAGCGAGGGCTGGCAGAAGTTGGACTGCACGGCTTTAGCCAATCGCCAGAACTTAATGAATATATGGGCAGTCACGATTTCAGTGATAAAAGAATCGTATAAAAACCGGTGTTAATCAAAAATTTTATATATACACACACATATATATATAAATATATAATATATGTTGTAATATATTTATATATGTGTGCATAGTGATCACCAATCGCAATGCGAATGCAAAAAATGCAACAATGCGGCATGGTATCCATACTTTGGCGGCCTATTGAGATGCTTCTGCTCTTCATCACTGGGCCTCCGGTCTCGCAATTGCCAACGAAACACGACCGCACGAATGCTGTCATTTTAGGTTGGTCTCCTGTGTGAGGGTAGTACCGCCGGGCAGGCCTGTTGGTGCTAAAATCGGCGTGGCTCTACAAATTACTCTTCAAAAAATTACCTACTGTAAATGATACGAGTGGTGTTTGAAGTCTTTAGTTACTTGCCTGTAGTGTCCCGTCTGCACATTCTCTTTTACCATAAACACAAGCAAACTTGACTTTATACTATGCATTTTCAATTATAACATCTACTCATCACTTCATAAGACGTTCATAAGAATCTCCTAAACACTAACATATCAAACTGTCTTTAAGAACAAATAAAGAGATTCGTTCCACCGTGATCTTAGATACTTGGTTGGATTACTTTTGAAAGCAAATATTGAAATGCTTCATTCTCGGAAATTGAGAATCTCTCAAAAGAGCGAATTATATATTCAGGTGAGGTCGCGGCGAGGTAGGAAAGTTTGTCCTTAGAAGACTTAACCCTTCAGTTCATTTATGTCATATGTCTATACTTCTAAAGCCATGTAAGTATACATATATGTATCAATACAATTACTCCTTTTGAGGCAATTCTTGAAATAATTGTTTTTGTGTGAATCTGTGAAAATAAATGCTCGAACTTATCAACTATCTCAGTCAACTCTTAACCAGCTTTTAAAAGATAGGAAGGGACAAAAGATTTGTCCCGTACCGTTACTAAAACATTAGTTTTAAACAACTTCTGAAAAAGGAAGGAAATATACGTAACTGATGATACACAAGAGCGTTGGCAATTTTTAGTCTCCGAGGATTATTCCTCCTGTTACCTGCTTTGCCCAGTGAATAACAATCAAAAAAGTGTTTAACATTAGTTTTCTATAGGGCCTTAATACTCATTCGATCTTACGGTCAAAATCCATAGCACATAGTACGTGTAAATCTCGAAATATAAACACAGGACTTTCCTGGAGAAAATGTATCTATTAGCAAAATGAGTAATTCTATGTGGTGATGGATAAAAAATACCAAGTATTACCATCCCTGTCCATCCCGTGGGTGTTGTAAGAGCGAACTAAGGGAGCAAACTACACAGAAAAACAGCACTGCGAAGATTCCAGCATGGTATAAGTTAAAACTGATCAAAAAACCTTTCTTGAGTGAGGCTAAGTCCAGCAGTAAATTATTAAAGGTTGTTGAAGATCACGATGGTGATAAAACGAGTGCAACACTTAGAGTTCCACAGTATTTTTTTCCATACACAGTGCTATTTTATTCCCATAAACATTGTATTTAACAGCGATTGTAAAACAGTGATCGTAAGATTTTCATTGCTGCATTCTTTTCTCAATTGCTCCAACTATTGTCTAGCGAATTCAGTAATAAATGTAGAAATTAAATCTTAACGTTCTTTAAGTTTTATTTTCTAGCAAAGATGATTTTCTCTTTTAGTATCGACGCAGAAAATCATTGTATCTGCGTTGAATTTTTTTTAGTTTAAAACTAAACTTGTTCCTTTTTAACCGAGTTTCAAAAAAGGAGGAGGTTCTCAATTCGTCGGAATATTTTTTTCGTATACAAGAATATAATTTTCTTCACAGTAAACTGGTCGTTGGCAATGAGTACATATTATGAGAGGAAGTAGCTTACTATCATTCTCACACACACCACACACAGAATCTGCCTCAAATACACGAATATATCTAACTAAACAAACTTATTATGACCACCATTGCATTGTAACTATTATTTTTTACCGTGGGAGAGCCACGCTTCTGCATGCATGCATGCGGCTCACAGAAAACCGGTGTGAAACAGCGCCTGCACTGGGTTTCACCGAGTAAGTCAGGATACCGAAAGCCCATACCCCAGCCCCGCCCCATCCATCCCCCCATCCTCCAAAGGCCAGCAACGCACTTGTGACATCTCTGGTGTTGCGAATGTCCATGGGCGGCTCATATTATACATAGAAAACACCCAAACTCCGAAACAAATATTTGCAGATCATATAAATATTGGATCCGACCCAGGATTCGAACCCGAGACCTCATGTAATTATTAAACTATTAACAAAGTCTTCAACTAATTATTAGTAATTCTATTGTTAATTGTATTATGTATTAGGAGATAAGCTACCACTTTGACCACAAACAACTTTTGCGGTTGACAAAATCACTTATAAATATTATTTCACAATTGAAATCAATTCTGCGCAATAAGTTTGATTTATCTCGTCATGTTGTCTTTTAAACTTTTATCATTGAAGTTCAGTATTTAAATATTCCATGACATTTGTATATGTCCAATGTACATGTAATGTTTGTATATATATATATATATGTATGTATTTATATCTGATGCAGGAGCATCAGTAGGCAATCATGGTGTGGGTCATCATAATGCATTATTGTATTGTTTGCATACGTAATGAGTATGGTGACCACCACTCTTGGATTCTGCTTTTGCTTTCCACCAGGCAGAGCAGACACTTTGGCAGACCCTTAAATAAAACAAAAACAAAAAGCTTGGTGGTATCCTGTGTGCAAGTCGGACCCACACTTGACCGGTTCTTTTAGTAAAGACCACTTACCTATGTAGTAAGAAGTACCTATGTACCAAGAGGTTTCGGGTTCGATTCCCAAGTCTCACTGCTGTTGGGTTTTTCTTACAAGAAATCATTAATAGCAGCTCGGGGTATGGAAGATGGCGGTGTGTCCCGCCCGTGCCTTGGAGAGCACGTTAAACCGTCGATCCCGTTTATCATGAACATCTGTCGTCAATCGTTTTCGAGAAATCAGTCCCCTTAAATATACTGACAACTAGTTCAACTTTCGAATTCAGTTCACCCTCAAGGTTGTGGAGGTTCGATGCTAGATGCTTCGAGGAAAAACTGACATTCAAGATACTCGTACATGGGAATAATAAAGGCTAGGAACAAGATTCTGGTACGTTGTTTGACTGATTGTCTTGCAGAGTTCAGACTCTACTATAGCTTGAGAACTTGTATTCACTTTTGTGACTACAACGCAACATAACATTTATTTGGTATAATATTTTTTTTTTTAATAAACTAAAACACCTTTTTTTTATATATAATCCATCCTTAGGTAAATATTAGTAAAATCATGAAGGCCAGTTTTATTTCACTAGTTTTATACTACGAGGCAAAATAATTTATAAAATAAACACCTTTATAAGTATTTATAAACAGGACAAATATATTAATTATTTCTTCCATAATTAGTCAATTATACGAATATAGTACCTACGTCTTTATGTTAATGGTTCAGTTTTAGTAAATTATTTTTAAAGTACCGATTAACTAATTAGACTGTTAATGCAAAAGTGATATTGATACAACAAATAGCTATTTACACATACCTACAAACTTCAAACTACAACTCTCACATATATCTTTATCATTGTAACTTTTATCCTATGTTTTATCTCCCCTGTTTTAATTAAATATAATGTTTTTATCTTAACACAAAACTATTCAGTTATAATTGCACTATCGTTGTATATTTCTGCTCTCTGCAGAAATTAGTAGTCCGTGTATTAGATCCACGAATAAGTACCTACTATAAAACATAAAATGCAATAATAAATTCTAGCTTAAACGAAACTCAATAACAAAAGTGAAACACTCACTTGTAGAAACCTCGCACTCACGGAATGCGGACTACTGTAAAAAATATACAAACTGTTTTAGCGGACAGTATCTGTGATACACAGCTGTGATTTTCCGCCGCTGTAAGTGCAATCTAATTAGACTAATGTGCACTAAGTAGAGTGCAGTGTAGCACGGCGCGTGGCCCATGAGCGTCGCGCCCGTCAGCACGCGGCGGCGAGGCTCGCGTGCCGCTTTCCACGCGCAGTGCGTCCGCGCGCGCCAGACGGGTCGAACATGAATCTGTTCACTGCGCGCGACGATTCCTCCGCGCCTAAACATTACATTCACATCGTGGAACCGCAACCCGAGGACTGCGAGGCCTCTGCGATGCCGCCGGAAGGCAACGTCAAGTTGAGGAACTATCGCCTATTGTCTGAGAACATCCGCGCCTACACTCCTACGGGGGACATACACACTTCTCCTAGTAAAGGAAAAGTAGTTTCGCGTTTCGACGTCTGCTCCACGATCTCCCCTCCGCGAGCCAAGATCCTTGAGTTACTCAGACCCGGGGAACCAGGTCACGATGCGCTCGAAGCTATCGTTAGGCCTGCACCACGTCGAGGATTGACCAGGCCTTTCGACGAAGACACTAGACGGTTCCTGCAGCGAGCTATACAGTCACCGAGTCCCAACCTGTCTACTACGTCGACACCAGAACCTCGGCAAAAGTTGTCGAAATCGCCACAGCAATCGACTGAACCTGAAACAGTGCCAGTGGCAGAGAACGAGGAGTCTAGTGTTAAACCAAAAAATCCAAACGCAGAACTGTCGTTAGCGGACGAGTTAAGAGATGCGGAGGAGGAGGAACGGGGAGGAATCCGACGTGAACTGTTACGCGAGTGGCGAAAACGTGGTGCGCGGGATGCCATGGAACGAGAACGATTGGGCCGCTTGGCTCTGAGTGTGGAGGAGGACGAGACGGAGGAGACCGGGCTGAGCGCCACTGCGCGCCGGCTCGACGCGCTGCTCGCCGATACGCGCGACCTGCACGACGAACTGGCCGAGATCCACGAAGACCTCCAGGTGCTGGCCCGGCGTGTCTCTCGCCGCCACCCCTGACGCGTTCGTACCGTTGGCCCCTGTCGCCAGAACCGCACGCTTTTGCACATTATGGGACTACGAAACTGAGGCTCTATTTGGTGTTTTAAATTCATATATTCTTGATGAATCGGGCGTAATATTTCCATAAAGAATTATACGGTAACTGATTTGTAGTTAATGGGTTATATTTAGAAATTTAAATAAAATGTCGTCTCTTGGGTAATGAAAGAGCCTGTATTTCGTAGCCTCAGCATGGTCGGTTGCACGCCCAACAATACGTCACACAGTGAAGGAAACTAATATCCTTTCGCAGCTCAATGTCGAGAGAAACATAGTTGAACACGAAAGTACCTATTGTACTCAGATTCCTTGCTTATAATAAGGGGAACCGTTATTTTATAATTACGTACGATTTTAAGAGGATTTCCAATATGGAAATACCTCTTAAAATAATTAAAAATTACTTTTAGTAATAGCAAATTATGCGTAGGTCAGTGTAAATCGCCATTATTGAGTAATTCATTATCTACTTTGTAACACTTTCACTAACGCTCTGTCTCTCTCTAACGTATATACATAGCTCAATTAAATCGTATACTAAATTCTAATTAGCTCATGCTAATTATGTTACTATGAAAAGTTATGCTCAAGTGACTTCGTTGCGAAAACTTCGATAGAGTTTAACAAACGTGTTTCTTAAGTTAAAAAGTTGAAAATATGTGTGTGTGTGTGTGTGTGTTCGTGTAACTGATATATTAGAGCGGAAAGTATATTACTGTTGGAGATGGTATGTACCTATTTATTTTGCTTTATTTTTTGATCTGACCGTAGATCCAGAAGTCGTGGGTTGACTTCTACCAGGTACATATTTTTGTGTGATTAAATCTTTTGTTTTGTCTCTGGCTGTTACTTCTTCATAGATACATATAATATACATACTTATTTTTAACTAGCTGAGCCCCGAGGTGTTATCTGCGATTATTGTTACCTTTACATCATCAACCGCGAAAAAAACCGACCATGTGCGAGTCGGACTCGCGCACCGAGGGTTTCGTACAAACCTGTAGGTATATTTTATAGTGTAACAAAAATTTTCTACTTTTCGCAATTTTCCCTTTATCTGTACTATAAGATGTTGCTTCGTACCAAATTTCAAGAGTCTGAGTTCACGGGAAGTATCCTGTAGGTTTTGATTCCCTTGCGAGTGTCCAAAATTTGCAGCATAAACGACTGTATCTTTTGATTGCGTGGGCTTAGAAATTTGAATTTTTCATAGCTCCAAGGGACAGTAAACTTGATTATTTGATATGAATTTCAGCTTGGTACCTCCACGTGCTCTTGAGAAAAAGGGTCTTGACAGACAGACGGACAACAAAGTGATCCTATAAGGTTTCGGTTTTTTCATTTTGAGATACGGAACACTTCAATTTGATTTACTTGTATGGATATATATTAAGTAGTTTGAAGGTATGCTTATCACCAATCTCCTTAAATGAAGATTATACATATCTTTCAATGTTTTGCTTACATAACAAAAATTTAAAATATATACAAGGACCAACAAGCGCGACAACTCCATGATTATCGAATCAATTCTTAAGTTTTTCTTATAATATTATCCAGTATTAGATGAAAGCAACTTTCAGTTAATTTTGATTGTGGTCTGCTCTGCCCTTTAATACCCAAGCCCCTTTTTTCTACGAATAGATATCGTTTAAAAAATAAACGCGTCAATCCATTTGACATTATTACATTCAGAGGTTAGAATATAGTTTTGGAGAACATTCATCACTTTGTGTATGTACCACTAAAGTGATTTGGTTAAAAACTAAATTAATACCAACTACTTTAATATCGGTACATAAGAAATATTGTATCTTTTTAATTATCTTTGTTACATTATTAAATTAAAACATCAAAGTAAACACTAACTGCCAGGTCGTTATCTTTTCAACTGAGTGTACAAAGTCAATGTAACCCAAATAACACTGATAACGTTATATCAGTGATCTGTACACTTTTCACTTTTAATCGTAACAATAATTAACCTTAATTACGCGATCCCTAATTTCATTAAAATGAGTTTAGGGTTCCCTTGAACTTCTGCAGTTGCGAAGAGATGTCGCGTCTCTAACAGTCCTCTGTCGCCTTTATCATAGAGAGGGTTCAGAAAATGCTCTTCTAACTGGTTCCACCTTCTCTCTTCTTTACAAAAAATACGTGCCGGCTTTGAAAGTCAACACTTTAGAGTTTGACGTACGTTCTGTTGTTGTCGTTGACGTATGCGACTGCCGATTAAAAGGTCTCGGGTTCGAATCCCGGGTCGAGCCTAAAGTGTTATTAAGTTTTTCTGATTATAGAAATACTTAATAACAGCTCGGAGTTTGGAAGTTGGGGTCTGAACCTTGAAGAGCACGTAAAGCGGTTGGTCCTGCGCCTGATTTCTCTCCGATCGTGTCGGTTAACCATCCCATCGGATTATGAAAGATAGGGAACAGAGAGTGAGAGACCTGTATTTGCGCACACAGTTATGCACTATAATATCTTCTGCGTAGTTGGCTGGTCTCTGTTGAGACTGACCGCCGTGGCCGTTATCGGCTAGGAGAACCTATAGTTAGTGTTAGTCTTAGTGTATCACTCCCACTATAATCTCGGGTCCTTTAAGCGGGCTGTGATAAAGAGTCTTACTAGGTCGTCTTAGAATTGGTCACCATGCTACATTGTCAACTTTCGCAATGAGGATTGTGGCCCCTGCTCTTGAACTCTTCTCATGCTTATTGATCAGGCCAAGTAAAGATTGTTTTTCAGGTCTATATAAAAAGGTGGCTGAACCGTATTAGTTTCAATGACAGAGTTTCTTTAAGTTATAATTTTAGTAGGGATTGTTTGCTGCAGAGAACTTATTACAATACAAACCTTATCTTATAGGAATACAACAGCGAGTAGTAGTGCTAGTAATGCCGTCCTCAACAGGATAATTCTTTCGTATACCTACGACAATAATGTTGACTATATCTTTGATGTTTACTAAGTAAGACTAAGTGTTAATTTTGTTATAAATTTTTCCTTAACATAGGCTCATATTAAATGGAGAATGGGTTTCATTTGTTGGTTTTACCGGGCCATTTCCACACTTAGCCTCTTGATTTAGCGCTGTACGTGAGATTGTCATCTTCCTACTCCGACCATCGCAGATCACCACATGCTTCCAGGAATGATGTTGATTGGAGACTGTCCGCCCGTTGATCTGCCACACTTACACATTCTATGAGAACGTGCTGCGGCATTTCTTCTGCTTCCATGTATCCCCTGCACAGAGGGCTGTCTGTTGCGCCTATAGTGAATAGGTGCTTGTTTAGTGAACAATGTCCTGTCAGAATACCTGCGACCTTCCTGAGATCGTCCCTTTTTAGTCTAATGGAGAATGGGTAGACAGAAATATAGGAAAGTAGTATTTTTTTAAACAGAGCATATGACAGTGTTTTCAAAGGATATCTCTCATGAGAGAGGAACTTCTCGTCGGTTGTTTCAACTGAATTAATAATCCGGTCTGGTCGGACATATTTCGAATATCACCAGAAAACGGTGTCAAACTTTAAACAATGCTGCTTCCTCTCTGTTCAATCATGCTCGGCTCCTATTGGTCTAAGCGTTGACTATCCTAAGTGTCGAGTACTGGGTCCTATGTCCCCCCAACACAAACAACACAGAGGGAAGGTCCTTCCAGGGGAGGCGGTCCATGGCCCAACGATGTGAATGTTAGGACGAATGTTAGGATGTTGTATATTTAAACTAATCGGCGCGAGAACTCCTCTAGCGCAATTCAGGATT
Organism: Spilarctia lutea; assembly: GCA_916048165.1. NCBI lineage: Eukaryota > Metazoa > Arthropoda > Insecta > Lepidoptera > Erebidae > Spilarctia > Spilarctia lutea. The sequence continues at coordinate 1,169,017 of OU696473.1, read as the reverse complement.
AGTAGTTACTCCGTAGTTCGGTCTATACGAGTATTCAGTAGATAATCATTCTGGTAAATATATAACAACTATAAATTTATCCACAACAAAACAAAAATGATGAAATACCTACATGCCTTGCTAATGTGTACAAACATACAAAGCTTATTCTTTGTCTAACATAACATTAAAGTAACAGGTAGATAACACTTACTCTCGGTTGTTGTATTATAGCTACGATGAAAAATGATTATCTACAGTATCATAGAAAATATAAGTAACTAAATAACTCACGAATATTTATTATAACGTATGTAATCCAGAAAGTATAAAAACAAAGTAATAAATACAAATATTGCAGAGCGAAGGTCACAAGCGCCTACAAAATACCTACTATTTACATTCAACTATTATCAATGCAAAGTAAAAATATAATTGACTAAATATTCTTCGCTCATTCACACGACTTTATTTTCACTATTCCGCTCCAAGGGGTAATAGGGCGATGTTACGAAGCCGTCTATATTTTCAGAGTTTAGTACATTTAAATAAGAAATAACCAAAAAAAACTTAGTTACTCATAATATCATCAGATATCAACCAATAAAAGTCGAATTAAAATGGACTCAGTATTCCAGAGTGTAACCGGAACAAACAGAACACAGACGGACAGACAAACAGATAAAAGATAAAAGGTACTGACATATGAAAACGCAGACAGAAGAAATCATGCACACTTTATCTCAAGTAGTTATTTAAAAATTTCAAAGTTCTAATCCTAGCGTCGATTGACCTAAATACTCTTTTTTAAATGATTTTAATACTAAATCAATTAACAAACTGTTTAAATGAATAAAATTGAACTCCAATAAACTGTTTGGTTGACACGCTTTCGACTGCGCCAAGTGTTCTCCACAAATTGTTGTTTTGTGTCTGGGTGTTCTTTATGTCCATTTTATGTATGTTTATAAAGTCCCCCGTGACAGAAGCTATATAATTCTAATCGGAGAGTTTTTAAAAAAAGAAAGATCTATTTTTATATGAATTTTAATTTGACAGGCAACATTTTAACATTTAAATAAGAATCAGTTCTAGATAATTTTGATGTCCTTTTATTATTGATGGCTTACTTTTTCAAATTAATATTATTTTATTCCTAATAAGTCAACATCTTTAGATGAATAGAACACCTTATAAACAAACGAAATTAAATTTAAATCGAATCATCAATTAAGGATGATAAAAAACAGATACGACAGAGACGCCAAAAGCGTGGTGCTTTGAATCATGTTTGTTCATTATTCTTAGTTACGATTAAATAATACATACAAATGTTTTTATATTGTAAACCTAGTTTTAATGCGTACTAGTAATGTTCGTTAAACCCACGTGATCAACTGCGGATATGAACGAACCTTGAGCATTGTTTTATCAAACTTTTATTCGATTTTAGCATATAAAATATTTGAAGGTATTAGCAGCTCTCGACATGCAAGTTATTAATATATTATATACAATGAGTTTTATTGTTAATTGTAACAGTTTCATTTATTTATTAACGCGCGGTGGCTAACTAAAAATCTAATGAATGAACTAAAAACGCTTAGAATTATCTCAAATGCAGCATGACCTCTTGATCGGTAATCACATACGCTAACCGCCAGACCAGTGGGATAAAACTTGTGTGATCCACAAATTGATGTTTGTTAAGTCCCCCGCGACACAGGAATTTGAAATTTTGGGGCTTTGTTTCTGTATTTTATAAAACGACATCATCTAACTCACTTTACTATGTATTTTCTTAATAAAACATTTGTTTTGAGATACGGAGACTTGCTGCCTATTTAGTTTACTTTTTAACTTCTGAGAAAATAAACTATGCATACTGTATAATCTCAATCGAGTTACAAAATTAGAGAGAAAAGATGATGTCAAAATAGTTTGTGTTGTGTGGGTGTGTGTATATATGTGTGTGTGTGTTTGCGTATGAGTATCTGTGACCGTGTGTTAAAAATTGATAAACAGTAATACAAACTTAATATAGACAGAATTTAAAGTATACTTTTTAGTCACATTTTAGGAATTAAAGAGCACGAACATTTCTTTGTGAGACAGAAATTTAAAAGACTTCTAACTTTACTTATTTTAACTTCTGACCAAAATTTCGTGGTCAGAAGTAAGCGTTCAAAAGATTGCGTTAGTAGACATTTCATTCTTTTAACCCGATGAGGAATAACCTTCAAACATGAAATTCAAGAGATACGACTTAGGTGACACTTTTCTTGAATTTCATGGGTTTCAGAAGAACTACATAGAATATATAAAGAAGTTCTTAGGGCTTTGAATATATATATTTATAATGCTATATATTAACTCTAAGCTTCAAGGGCTTTAGGAATAAACAGCATAATAAACAGTCGGTAAAGAGGAAGGTTACGGTTAATAACTGGCAACACAGGTGAACAGTTTTCTCTTCGCATAGTGAGCATGTCGCAACTTCGACTTATTTGTCATAGAGATAACTGAAAACCGAAGAATATTTAAAAACGAATAAAACAAAATAGATTCTTGTAATATTTTGAATGTTTAATAAACTTGTTTGTCGTTTACAGGCTCAATCAGCACGCGCCAGCCGATGCGCGCTGGCGGCGCGTGCGCTTAGCTCGGAGGCTCGAGCGCTGCACTATCTCGATGACGTTGTGGCGCTGCTACGTGGTGACGTCGCCAACGCCGCCACTGCCAGACGGTGGCCTTTCGCGCTGGGCTCCAGGCAGCCTGGGAGGAATTATATTATATGACACCAGGTATGGCATCAAGCAAAACAAATATTTGTTTGTTAAGTAACTATTATCATTGGCTGTGCTTACGTGATTATTTCACAAAGTCGTTAAGTCCTTGCTTTCCTTAGCTACATTTCCTAATATCCTTTTTGGTGGGTACTTACGACATAAAAGGCATCAGCAGTCAAAATTTCAAGTTTGTAGCATCAGCGCTTTAAACTCCGCGTTCATGAAACAAGCGGTCAGGCAAATAACGATATATATGTGGCGACCTCCACATACAGCGCAACAACAACATAACATACTACAGCGCCATCTTCCGAAGTTACACTGAACTACGGAGTAACGTACGAAGAAACTACCAATCCTGAATCACGCAATATAAATTCTCGCACCGATTATCATATATATACAACATCCCAACACGAACTGTTGCACAGTGGCTCACCAGGCATGATCACCTAATCTGGTCGGAGGATCTTCCCTTTGTGTTGGAGGGACATAACACCCGTGCCCCACAGTGGTGACCCCGACGTGATAGTATATTATGTTATTATTGCGCTGTATGTGGAGATCGCCACATATATAGGTATTTATAGATTAAGTAACTTCATATTGTATATAATGGCTCACAGTAGATAATATTTCTAGTATAGATATATTTTGACATATAGGGGCAAATAACCATTCGGTTCACATTACGCAAGTGTAACTTTAGGTCCAGTAGGAGTGCTGCTTACCCCCGTATTACCGTCGCCTCAGAATCAAAGAGAAGGACTGGGCCTTTGGTAACTATGGCACAATAAGCAACATGTAGATTAAACACAGTAACATAATCTAAGTAAAAATCTAGCAAATTAATTATTTAGCATCCTCAAAAATAGTCAAAAAGTATTTTTTGCAGTCTTATTACAACCAAACCGAACAAAGATTCGTGTAGGGTCTGAAACCTTGAACATTTTTATTATTTAACTATATTAATATAATCATACCTAATCATAATCACTTCCTAGTAAATTCTTACATGATAATATTATTATAACGTATGTGTTTTTTTATCATAAGTTCTAATTGGAAACGTCTGTGCAAAAATTATATTTCCTGGACTTTTTGTCCACTACCTAACTATATTACGGCTATTAAATAGTCTTGTGGTCGAGGAGGTTTGGTCGTAAGAGAATCATGCTACGGCATATGCGGCCGGGCTCAACCGGAATGTGATTACCGATGTTAAAGATAAAATGACTAAGGTTACCAGAGGACTAACTCCTTCCTAACTTTCCCCCTTCCATATTCCACCAGCCACATATAATCAGGCTCAGAGGCTGGATCGTGAACGAGTTTCTTGCATTTAATCATACATAATTTATTTAATGATGAATGGCTCCTCATTTACTTTTTTTAAAGGCAAGTCCTGTATCAGGCATGAATATCCAGTGTGGTGGGAGAATTTACAAACATGAATTCAACATACACAAAAAACACCCCAATTTATAACTCTTCGCCGGTGTATGTGTCGGTAGTCGCCACAAATAGTATAGGCTACTATAGTGGTTCTCCAAAGTTCAATCTACCTGCATACCGAAATTCCTATAAATCGACTCTACTATTTAGCCGTAAAACCATAACAGACAGATAGAATAATATTAGTATGGATACAGCGCTATAACGATAACAAGAGACTAGATAAGAGAGGAACTAAAACCCTTGAACTGTATCCTAGGTTATCAAGTCTTAATGCAGTTTTCTTGTAAATACGTATTTACAATTACAATAAATAACAAATAAATAAATATTTTGGACATCTAACACACAACGCCATCTCAGCTAAGCTGAGCTTGTGTTATGGGTACTAGACCACTGATATGAATACATACATACTTTTTTTGTAAATACTTACATATTATACATAGAAAACATCCAAACTCCGAAACAAATATTTGTAGATCACACAAACACTTGGTCCGACCCAGGATTTGAACCCGAGACCTCAAGCACAGCAGTCGCATTCGCTACCACTGCGCCACCGAGGCAATAGGCCTGCCGGTCTTTTAGTATAGGATTTGTTTCAATTCTTCTTTTTCTTATCAGTGCTCTTATCCCGCTCAGTTTCCTCCCTCAGTCGGCTCTTACGACACCCACAACATGAATAGAAGTAATAACACTCTGTACTCATAATCCGCCACCACTCAGAGATTTTTTTAATTTTTTTTATTGAATAGGGGGCAAACGAGCAGACGCATCACCTGATGGTAAGCGATTACCGCCGCCCATGGACACCCGCAACACCAGAAGCGTCACAAGTGCGTTGCCGACCTTTGGGGGATGGAGAGAGGGAATGGGGAGAGGAGTTGGGGTATGGGCCTCCGGTATCCTCACTCACTCGGTGAAACGTGCGCAAGCGTTTTCTGTGAGGCCGTGGTATCACTCCAGTCGAGCCGGTCCATTCATGCCGAAGCGTGGCTCTCCCACGGTAAACTGTGTGACGAGTGTGTGTGTGTGTGTGTGTGTGTGTGTGTGTGTGTGTGAAGAGTGGACTAATATCACTCAATTTCCGCGGCTAAGAGAATAATATCAAAATATTCTTAATAAAATAACTTTAAACTAACATTTTAAATGGATATTTAAAATAATCAAGCATGTTTAGCAGCAGTAACCAAAAGTAAACAAATAAAGATTCCACCATAACGATGAAACCAAATTGCAGAGACACGCGAAATATTTCATTGTAATGCGGTAATACGAAACTGTGTTACCAGGTTATAACATTTAGCATTTGGTGGGTGCTTTTTTAAAAACTGAATTTATTAAGTAGGTTTACTTTATAATACTTTTGACTGAAACGTCAGATGCAAACTATTTTTTTTTTATTTACTTATTTATTTATGTATCATAACATCATCTTCACTATCATTACAGTTGAATGTAATATTACAACTGACACATGCAACAAAAATAATGTATATAAAAGTAAAAAAATTAAGTATCTGTTTGTAATTTCAAATTAACAGTTTTCCACTAACTACATGCATTTATGAACGTATAAATAGTAATTACATTATTTTTTTCATTTTTGTTTGTCTCTCTGTTTGTTCCTAATAATTCCAATAAGTGCCGATAATCGATCGATCGAAACCGATAATAATATATTGAAGCTCTGTCTGTTTCAACCCGTAACGATTGGTATAACTGTTCTTAAAGTATCTAATGGTATGTTTGGGATTAATAATAACTATCAACTGCCTCGTTGGTGCAGTGGTAGCGTATGTGACTGCTGTGCTTGTGGTCTCGGGTTCGATTCCCGTGTCGGACCAAATGTTAGTATGATCTGCATATATTTGTTTCGAAGTTTGGTGGTTTTCTATGTATAATATGTATGTATTTACAATAAAAAAGTATATATGTATTAATATCAGTTGTCTAGTACCCATAGTACAAGCTCTGCTTAGTTTGGGACAATGAGATGAGATGAGAGGGCGTTGTGTGTCCGAAAATATTTATTTATTTATTTATGCGTAATTATTTTTCGCACATTTGTTGTTGCTACGGACCGTGTTCAGTAATTCCTCGTCATTTTTATATTTATTTATGAACTCCGAACAAGGCATGTCTATATTTAGAGAAATTTGCAATTCTGCTTTTCTTAAATCTACTAACGAGCAACGTTTACTGACCGTTAGTCATCGTTTGTTGTTATACATAGCAATATCTTTATGTCTTTAGGGCAGACATTGCCTATAGATAGTAGAGATTTAAATTGAGCGATTTTCACATGTGACTGCCTCGGTGGCGTAGTGATAGCGTATGCGACTGCTAATCTCGAGGTCTCGGGTTCGATTCCCGGGTCGGACCAAATGTTTGTATGATCTGCAAATATTTGTTTCGGAGTTTAAATGTATTTATATCACTTGTCTATTACCCATAACACAAGCTCTGTTTAACTTGGGACTAGATGGCGTTGTGTGTTAGATGTCCGAAATATTTATTTATTATTTATGAGGAGTACTTGAATATTTTTATGTAATAGCAACACCAGCGGTTTGCTAATTACCGGCGCCTCATCGTACCGGCACGGGATATGCCACGTCGCTATTGTGAAACTACTAACGTAATACTATCGAGGTATTTCTGCCCCTAGTAGGGAAATTGTTTAATGTACGCCTTGAACTTTGAATAACTATCACACAAGTCGGCTTCCTAGATTTCTACACACTATTTCGTACCTTTAGTTCACTGGTTAAGTGAATTAGTGAATCCTGATATCAACAGAACGATGTTTAAACACCCTTAAAGAACTACTATAATTAAATATTACTTGAAATAAAAAACCGGCCCAATGCAATACAGTCTAGCGCTCAAAAGAGCTCCGTACCATTATTTATAAAAACGTCAAAAAAATCACGTTGTTGTGTGAAAATCTCCTTAAATATTTATTTTATTTGGTTTTTTAGTATTTGTTTTATAGCGGTAACAAAAATACCTACATCATCTTTAAAAATTTCAACAGTCTTACTATCACGGTTCATAAGATAAGCTTGGTGACGGACAGCGGAGTCTTAGTAATAGGGTCTCGTTTCATCGTTTGAGAACGGAACTCTAAAAATTTACATCTTTTACATACAGCCAAATGGTTTCAATTAAGCCGAGCCAGTGTTATGGGTGATTGCTGTTAAAGTACTCATGTATTAAACAATAAATACATTCATTTTAAAGTCCTAAAAGGCCCGGATTATAGCGATATCTTACTCTCTACATGCATGTTTCTATATACATAAGTACATACATGTTATAGGTAAATTACATCCAAACCCATACCGCCGATCAAGTGGTCTCGGGTTCGATTCCCGAGACTGTTGGGTTTTTCTTACAAGGAATTCTTAACAGCATTATGACTTATGACGGTGTTTCCCGGCCGTACCTCGGAGATCACGTTAAGTTCTCGGCCTCGGTTGTCATGAACATCTATGGCAATCATTATTGGGAAGCCAGTGCCTTCAAATATACAGACAACTAGTTCAACCTTCGAATTCGTTTCACCCTCAGGGTTGCGGAGATCTGATGCCAGTGGCTCTGTGGAAAAACTGATATTAAAGTAAAATCGGTTGAACTAGTAACCGACCCCAATTGATCTTTCGAATAACAAAGGCTAGGAAGAAGAAGATACCCATACACAAAATACATAATCGACCTCAACTCTTCTTTTCTTTGGCTTCGATATGGATGGAATCCACGACCTCTGATTTGGACGTCAGCATCGCTAAACTCTAGAACTTACCAATAGATTTAAGCATCCAAAAAATTGCCTGCTGTAGACTAGACGATAACCCGATACTTAGTAAAATAAATTCGAAAGTTTGTCTGTCTGTTACGATTCTACGGCTAAACCGCTGCACAGATCTCAATGACATTTTTCAAGGAGATATTTTGATTTTTGAAGAAGGACAAACTACTTTTATCGTAATAACGGCTATACACGCGAGCAGACCCTCGGAAAAAATCTAGTACACAAAATATAATACTTAATCTTGTGATGTTATAACATAAAGCTATTAATAACATAATCCTAACTTACCGTGATATAACATATTAAGTATTACTGTAGGGCTTGTAACCTTGAATCTGTATTAGCCGAGATATTTATATTCTTATAATACGTAACTTGGTCAGGGCTGCCGCTATTTTTAGATTTCTTTGTGAATTTGATGTACGAGTAGTTTAAAGTCGTAATAAAAACGATAGAGCAATACGGTATAGAGAAGCCATACGCAGGTGTTCCCTTCTGTCAAAGCATAAGCCCAAAATGGCCTACGCGTTACTGTTATGACTCAGAATGTTTTTATGTGTGCGTGGCACTCTGAATCACCTTCTTCACCATCATCAGCCTATCGCAGTCCACTGCTGGACATTTTCCTCTCCAATTGCTCTGCACTTAGTTCGATACTCGACTTCACGCATCCAGCTCCTGCCAGCCGTCTTGCGCAAATCAGCACTCCACCTGGCCTTTTGATTCTGAATGTTTTGTTTTCATTTTTTAAGTGAGTTCGTAGTTACAGATAATTGTTATTGTATGGGAGTCTAAAATGTATAAGGATTGCTGCCCGCAAAAAAATGAAAGACTGTTTTTTATCGCACAAAAATGATATGGTTAGTCCCCTTCATTTGGTGGCCTGTGTTACCCTATTTAAACAATATTTAAAAATAAACAAAAAGAGGTTGCAGCAGATAGTAACCCTACCATGTGTAAGTTATACATCATTGCTCTTATATTTATACGTTCGATATGTGTACTCCTTCAACACAGTAGCCACAATCTCAAATAACGATTCTACAATTATGACTTGTACCACTCGTCTTAAGCAAGAACATTAATTAAGTAAAATGTTTTACAGAATTGTCAAAATTTTAATATCTTCAAATGCCAAAATCTGTAATAATGATAGATTCTTTTAAATAAATTTGGTCTAAACTGACAAATACGCCGATAAAAAAAAATATAAAATAGTTTTATGCAACTCAAAGCCATTTAACTCTAATCAAATATGAATATTAAATTTACCACAAAATATTAAATAAAATTATCAATGCTATGATCTGACCACTACAAATTTATCATCAATAAACACAATAGAGCACCGCATTATCCCAATATTAAATAATACAATATTTTCCTGAAATGTGTGTGACATATTTCCAAAACACATTCAATAACGTTAACCGCATAACTATTTATATACATAACGGTATTGTACAGCAGCGTTAACGGGTTGATTGTCCGCCGGAACAATTGCGCACCACAATCGCACGGAACACGTATTGAAATGTACTTACGAATGCACAATTTCCCCTGTTTGTGCCATAATTATAATTTAATTCCGAACTGCACTGTTTGTTTTATCGCTGTATGATCAACGTTTACCGTCGAAACTGAAATTTAATTCTCCTTGCTTTTAAATGTGATATAAATATTCATAAATATTTGAAACTCACGAAAGTATTTCTAGAATACTGAAAGTCTTTTAGAGATCCGTAGTCGTTAAAAAGAACCCTTATAATTTCATCAAGTTCGTTTATCTTTCCGATTATGTAACAAATACAGTATCATATTACACTATTGTAATCGCGACAATTTGCATTTAACAAATACCGCGTGCAGTTGCCCAACCATCAGCTCGGTAACATCAATCAAATATTTAGGAATACAGCTCGACAGTGGTCTAAATTTTAAAGAACACGTAAATGGTCTTTCCTTGCGTATTAGGAAACTAATCTTTGTTTTTAGAACACTGCGATATATTTGCCAGACACAACAGATACAATCTATTTATCATGCGCTTTGTGAGTCCATTCTCAGGTACTGTATTGTTTGTTGGGGTGGATGCTCTAAAACTACTCTTCTGCAATTAGAAAGGGCACAACGTGCTGTACTTAAAGTGATACACTTTAAGCATTTTATGTTTCCAACCTCAGAGCTGTACAACATTTCGAATACTCTAACCGTAAGGCAACTATTTATTCTACAAACTGTCCTGGACCAACATAAAATTTCCTACGCTGTTGCATCCATTAGTAATAGGTGGCGCAGAGACAAAGTTTTCTCGGTTCCGTTATGCAGAACAACTTTTGCGCAAAGATTTGTTTTATTTCTTGGGCCTTTCCTTTATAACAGACTAGCTAGACTAATTCAGGATCTTCCTAATCTAACAGTAAGAAATTGCAAAAGGGCTGTTTTTGGCTACCTGGGATCTCTAAATTATGACGCCACCGAATCTTTACTTAATACTATAGGCTAAATCTGACATTAAATTAAAAAGGCCAATTTTTTTTTTTTTTTTTTTTTCATTTTTTTTATTGTCTCTCACTAATACTTTATACAGTTACGTGCATACCTAAACTGATGATCCAATTATGTTACAAATGTACCATCTCCACGTATTTGTAATTTACAATATTATTAACTCCGATGAACTGTTACCTTCTGAGATACAGTATCCACTAGTTCAGAAGGTACGGAACATACTATGTACAAATAACCTATGTAAATAAAAAAAAATTAATCATCATAGTGGAGCCAACATATATACGAATAATGTAAATTAAGAAAATTCTCTCCAATATTGTATTAGGTTTATTATAAAAATAAAGTTTATTATTATTATTATTCACTTTATTCCATTTGTATATACATATAAATTACATTTTTAAATATACATATAAAACAAATACATTTAAAAATATAAAAAATAGTAGACCACCGACTTCGGGTACAGGGACCAAGAAACCGGTGGTTAGGGCTCCAAAGACAGGAACCTCCTCACTATACGTGCCGTGTCAAGAAAGACTGCCTTCTGTATCAGACCCTTGATCCAGCCCCCTAACGTGAGCCTCTTAAGGTGTTGGTCGAGGCTCTTGGCTATCAATCCGTGTGCTGATACGACTATCGGAACAATGATCACCGAATCCACATTCCACATATCGACAATCTCGTGAGATAAATCCAAATATTTTATTTGTTTTTCTTTTTCGACTTTCACGAGATTCTCGTCATGAAGAACGGCGATATCGACAATCATTGCGCGGCGCTCTAATCGATCTATCACCACAATATCAGGCTTATTGGCTACAATAGTCCTGTCTGTAGATCGATCCCAATATAACGTAGCACGACCATTCTCGAGAACTGGATCGGGCACATACCTGTAGTATGGTACCTCTGAAATCACAAGATTGTATTTAAGGGCAAGTTGCTGATGCACGATCCTGGCTACTTGGTTGTGCCTATGCAAATACTGGCCCTTAGCAAGACGAGAACAACCAGAAATAATATGCCTGATAGATTCTCCAGGACGGTGACATGCCCGACAAATGTCGACCGTACCATCCTTCAGGATATACTTCCGATAGTTATTCGTCATGATAACTTCGTCCATAATCGCACAGACAAAACCTTCGGTTTCTCCGAAGAGATCACTATACCGCAGCCAGGGCGTAGATGCTTTGAAATCTATATCAGGCCCATTTAGGGCCCGATAGAATCGACCATGGAGTACTTTGCCCTTCCATACTTCCCTGCGATCATTAGTACTAAGTACTACAGGCTTGCGCCAATTCTCTTTAGCCAGAGCGAGCGGAGTGAGCCCGGTATCCACTGCGACTACACTACGATGCACTCCCACATCAGTTTGTAGAAAATATTCTCTAAGATTGTATACCTCGCGATTGTGTAGGGTCTTGATATTTAGTAATCCACGACCCCCTAATCTTCGCGGGATATACAATCTCATAACCGATGAACGTGGGTGGTGCATTCGGAATGCAGTCAACAATGTACGGACTCTCCTATCAATGGCATCTAATTCAGTCTGAGTCCATCTAAGTACACCAAAGGAATACATCAGAACCGGCATAACCCAACCATTGCAGGCCCGCACCTTGTTACCGCCTGACAAAAGACTTTTAAGTACTTTTTTCAGGCGGCCAAAGAAGCGTTCCCGCAACGTTTGTTTCATATCAGATTCTGGTATTCCTAAAGACTGTGAAAAACCTAGATATTTGTAGGTTTCGGTTGCAGACAGAGATCTGAGTTTTGTGGAATCTGAAAGCTCTATACCTTCAGATTCCACAATCTCAACTTTTTTTACATACATAACTGCACACTTGTCTACACCAAATTCCATTTTGATAGAATTACTAAAGTTTTCCGTAACCTTTAGTAATGCTGTCAAAATTGTAATTTAGTGGGGGCAAGTAGTTTCAAATCATCCATGTAAAGGAGGTGAGATATAACTCGATCATCTTTTCGCAACCTGTAGCCTAACCCTGAATCCTCTAATAGAGTGCTCAGAGGGTTCAAAGCTAGACAAAACCAAGGGGATCAGACTGTCACCTTGAAAGATGCCTCGCTCGATCTTTATAAGTACGTCGTTCATCGCAGACTGCCGACACCCAGGATAGCGAAGTGCTGTTCTCCATTGCCCCATACACACCTTCAAGAAAGTGCACAGAGTTGTATCAATTTTATACAACTCAAGCACCTTCAAAAGCCATGTATGAGGAACGGAGTCAAAAGCCTTCTTGTAATCTATCCAGTATGTCGCCAGGCTCTTACGATTACGACGCACCTGCTGGCTAATGGTCATGTCTATGATAAGGAGCTCTTTAGTGCCACGGGTCCCACTTCTACATCCATTCTGAGAAATAGAAAGTATCGAATTGTGATTAATATGTGTTGTAATTTTGAGTCTCAGAATAGATGTCAGAAGTTTGTACAAAGTTAGTAAACATGTTATTGGCCTAAAATTTTTGGGATCCATGGCATCACCAGATTTGTAGAGTAAGTGGGTTATGCCAGTGGTCAAAAATTGTGGTAATGAACCCGAATCCAATGCTGTTTGGAATTGAGATGCTAAGCACGCATGTGAACTTCGGAACCACTTAAGCCAAAAGTTGTTACTGTTATTATTATTATTATGTATTCTTTAAGATTTTTAATACTAGAAAGTTGCAATTTTGTAATTTTTCTGAAACATTAAAGACGCTAAAAACGTATAAAGTAAATCTGCAGAAAAAATTTTAGGTTACCCCCTTGACATAAAGTTGATTGATTGATTTCGTGAGCAGTCTGTTGGTTCGTTCGTTCTCAGCTTAACATAGAGGCTTTTAGCACCAAAATGCTGTAAAAACATTGAGGAAGTACCAAAATCACTTTTCGATTCACTGGTTCGTTCCATCGCTTACGCCTGTACTTTAGCAAATACCTACTAAATTATGCAATATATAAATATCATAAATATACAAACTTTTAGTGATTGTCAAATGGCTTTTGCACGTGGCTCTGCCTGCGTGTATGTCGGGTATTACGGTAAATATTAACCTTTGCTCTTCTTCAAGAATCAAGGTATCTCCATGCCAAATTTCATAGAAAGTGGTTTTGTATTTAGCTAAGAAAGCAATACAGAATGACAAACAACCAACAAACCTCCGTTTTATTATTTATTCAATTTCGGAACACAAACAGTAATAAATGAAATATACAAAGTATTGTAATTAAAAACTAAACTAAATAAATATACAACTCATTACGTTTTTCACAGCAAGAGGGACATTTTTAAACATTTAAACATTTTTAAAGTCAGTTTGAAATTATTATTTTACTTAAAGTAGTTATAGTTAAAACTAGCTTAGATACCGTCATAACTTCATAACTCAATCCAACATAAACATGTAGACTATACTGATACCTAGATGCAGATTAATTTTATTCGTAGCCACAATATGCTTTGATTTACAATAACATAAGACACGGTTCAATAACATCGTAAATATCACCATTGAATAAACACCACCAAACTATAATTATATCATAATAAGGTCGTTAATCGACTGATATAGCCAATAGGACATTAATATGTAAATATAAATTGTTACAGTCGGCGATATCGCCAGATGACCTGTGTGCAGCGACGCCCAACACCGACGCAAAACGGATTTGCGAACAGAACTAGTCTTGTAACGAATGGACTTAGCAACGAGCACTTGAAACGTTATTACGGCAAATAGATAGTTATTTTTTAAACTATATATTAACTGATAACTGTTTATCTTGTAATACTATTGTGTCAATGACACGAGTCAAGAATCTCAAGCACAATCTTTTTTCAGTCATGTGTATGTGATTTATTGAAGAAATATTTCTTTAAGAAAATATATTTTGAAATACTAAGTGTAATCTTATTAACTAAAGTCTGAGTTGTGCTTGAATATAAACATGAATATCATTAAATGTAAAAATGTGTGAATTTTCAAAAACGTTATTTTATTTGTAGTTTCACAGAGTATAATCTCAATAGGTTAGATTCTATAAAACTACAAATAAAAATGAATCTAAGTCGGTTTAATTAAGGTATATGTTGAATTCTTACAGCAATCAGAGAAAACAATAGGCTTTTAGTCGGGAAAATAAAGGTTTTTAATAGACTTCTTTGCACCTTGTGGGGATTTAGACGTATGTATTATATATATATATATGTCATTTTGTACTTAGAATTGTATAGAAGCTATATTTATACGGGTCTAGATATTATCTCATTTATTGTTTTCTAAACACTACTGTATCAAAACGGTTGCCGTCTGTTTTCTAACTGCATTTTTGTTAGATTGAAATGTACGTCTTTCACGGTTTGATGGTTCCGTATTTAAGAACAAATACATTACATATTTCTCACTAGCTTTTATCCAGTTTTGCTCACGTAAAAATTATAGTATTTTCCTTGTACATACAAAGCTACTGTTAAGTCATTCTTTTGTTGTAAGTAGGACAAGTAAATAAGGTTAACTGAGGACCAACCAAACAATGCAATTCTGAATCTTGAGTACATACATACATAATATTTCGGGCATCTAACGTACAACGCCATCTAGTCTCAAATTAAGCAGAGCTTGTACTACTGGGTAGTAGACAACTGATACAATACCTAATGTTTCACGTCGGTTCTCTATCTACAATCACGAACGCCCCTATTAGACTACGGGCCCGTGTCGAAAATTGATGGGTCATGTGAACCACCAGGAGACTTTTTTAGAAAGATACAGGGGCATAAAACAATAACATTTAGCACTATGCTGTCACTTGGAAGCTGTCCAACTGAGTATAGGTAAAGGGGAGGGAGTAGGAACCGTCGATTTTTCTCCCTTGTCACATAATTTTTGTACGGCGTTGCGAGATAATGGATTAGAAGAGATATTGAAATTGAATGGGACCGATGCCGTCTAAAATTAAATGACTAAACTGAGCGAGACAATCGCCGGGAAATCAAAAAGAAATCCAACTTTGTGGCTCACTATTTTTGTACGGCATCGGTCCCATTCAATTTCAATATCTCTTCTAATCCATTATCTCGCAACGCCGTACAAAAATTATGTGACAAGGGAGAAAAATCGACGGTTCCTACTCCCTCCCCTTTACCTATACTCAGTTGGACAGCTTCCAAGTGACAGCATAGTGCTAAATGTTATTGTTTTATGCCCCTGTATCTTTCTAAAAAAGTGTCCTTGTTGGTTCACATGACCTATCAATTTTCGATACGGGCCCGTAGTCTATATGCTCTTGTATTATGGCTAATAGTTTATTCTGAACGCGTGACTTAGCGTTTAGTTTTCTAATAAGCTTGACGTTTGTAGAATGTCAACTTGGCTACGACTGGTGTCTATGTATGAGGATAATAGTTACTGACCATTGGGTGACATGTCTGCTTATTTACTACTTATAGAGAAAGATACATTAGGTATTTTGTTATATACTACGCAACATCTGATTAAACCTTCATGATGACTGGTGGAACTGACTCTTATATTACTAGTAAATAGACAACCGAGCTTTACTCGGTATTTCTTTTAGTAAATTTTCTAAAAAATAATTTTATCTAGATCGGTTTATTGCCCCCGAAACCCCCTGCACACTAAATGTCATGAAAATCGTTGGAGCCGTTTCCAAGATTCAGATTGTATACAAGAATGGCTATTTTGAGGGTTTTAGACAGATATATTTCTGAGATGTAAACATTTTAAAACAATCAGTGGTTATGAACATCCTTATGTGTAAAAATATTAAAGTAATTATAACTATGAATGAACACAGAAGGTGCGCGAATAATTTATTTTAATACTCTTTTATTTAAATGTAATCATAAATTTTAATTACTTTGTTTAATTATAATTGTTTTGAATTTTGTTAAAAACTTTTATGTATATTCGATGAAATTAGAAATTATAAAAAAAAATTGGTCTCATAACTTACTTTCGTATTCGAGGTAAAGATAAGATCTATTTTGTTTTATGAAAACTTTGTCATATATTATGTTAAATAAATTAGTAACATAATCAAAAAGATTTGTTTGTAAGACATGATTATTGTAAAACAATAGTAACTAAACATGAAATGTATAATTTTTTGGGATTTTAAATTCCGACGTAAATTATCCCACATTCGAATGCGAAACATAATGACATCAACGGCAATTGGAAACTTTAATCACTTGGGAAAGTCAATAAATTTTTAAAAATGGGTAAGTTAAGAACTCTATAGTTTGGCGATATAGCTAAAACTTAGTCAAGGAGCTAGGCTTAGGATAAAATTCAAGCTTGGCAAGGCCGTGTGTATCTCAGGGAGCTAAATTTGCTCAGTCACCTATTGGAGAGCTCTTTCAAGGTTGAGGTAGACACTGGACGGGACGTAATAAGCGTTTGTAATGTACATTAGTTATTTGATGCAACGAAATAAAACCAAACGTCGGTAGCTTCACTCGTCGTCATTTTATTTCATTGCATCAAATACAGTTGTATTCTGAACAACTTTAGGTTAAATTTAAATTGTTGCTAAATTAGTCTGAATACGTCGTGACTAGCGTGACGTGTTAATTATCGGTCGCGCTCTCACTCCGAACGCTGTCTGCCTCAACCTTAATTATCAAAATATAATATTTTTATGTATTATTTTATAAGTAAGTAGAAGTAACATTCGAATTGGATCTCTCAGACTGAATCTGTGACGGTTAGTGATTGATCTAAGTATTGATCTAAGTTAACGTGGAGTCAAATAAAATGCGTTTCTTTTTAAAATGTTGTGTTTTATTAACCGACTACATAAAAAGGAGGTAGTGGTGTATCTGTTACGAGTCTGTTTGTGTCACGAAACTGTCATTTATGAACCGATTTGGAAAAATCGTATCATATGGAGCAGTAGCAGGCCGTAATGGTGTGGGTCACCATGCTGCATTGTTACTTACTTTAAAGAACATATTTCCAAAGACATTCAGATTATATATTGGTAGACATACGCTCTCGAACTAAATGATTCGGCTATTCCTTTCTGTGCCAATTATTCAAAATCTGAAACTCACTACCAGCGCTCATGTTACCCTCCGACCATGATCCCGAGTTCAGTAACAAAAGACGTTTCAAAATTATAGATTGCAATTAGCGGTCTTATCGATCACGGCGATTTCTTCCAGGCAACCTTAAAATGGATATTAACTGTATCAGATGTTTAAGGTAATTTTGAAAAAGATACACCCACAGAAATCTAAATAAGGTTGAATTTACCTTATTTATTTTTTTGTGGATACACCCAAGTTTAGAGCTAGTGGGAATCGACCTAAGACCAGATTACGTGATGTAAATTCGTATGTCACTTTTTTTATGGCTCCAAATAGACAAGAATTCTCAAGTGTAGTTTACACGTAATCAAATACACGTTAAAATCATTGATTTGGAAGTTTGGATAAGACCAACCGTTAGCTTGTGTTAAAGTTGATTTATTTTGACAAATGCACAATGTACGGATCATTATCACTGTATGTATTACTAACAAAAATACCTAAGTATGTTTATTTATC
Organism: Spilarctia lutea; assembly: GCA_916048165.1. Lineage (NCBI taxonomy): Eukaryota > Metazoa > Arthropoda > Insecta > Lepidoptera > Erebidae > Spilarctia > Spilarctia lutea. Next base: position 1,150,869 of record OU696473.1, on the reverse strand, counting down.
CATACTAATATTATAAATTCTAAAGTAAAGTATCTGTCAGTCTGTCACGTTTTTACGGCTAAGCCGCTGCACCGCTTTCAATGAAATTTGGCGTGGAGATACTTTGATTCTTAGGAAGGACATAGGCTACTTTTTTTGCGATACTGACATACACGCGGCACCTTGGGCAAAAGCAAGTATAGTGTAAGTTAATATGTTAAATAGCCGTGGGAGCGTCATTCTTCTGCATATATCACAGAAAACCGGTAATAAACAAACCTTTATAGTCGTTCCAATAGTTTATTTAACTTTTGACAGCTCTAATACTTAATCAAATAGTGATACCCTGACCCGTTACCTATTCGATTTCTTTCATCGATCGATTTTATGCATTAAGAAGTTTTAATCGATTTAACAAACTCATTATTTTATAGATAATTTCGTACTTCATATTTCTATGTGTTTCAATGTGCGACCTCCTTTGTCAAAATAAAGAAGAAATGGATTAAAAGAATGTTGTTCAAATATGACGGTTCTATGTCATGAAAAAATATATAAAAGGAACTGAATTTTCAAAATGTATTATTGTATTGTGTTGTAATTCAGTGGTTAATATTGTATTTGTTAAACTATTGATGACCTTTATTAAATCTCTCTATGTCTATTTTAAAATAATCTACAGTATTTCAATGAGTAACCTTCAATATAGTTGAGTATTTATATTCCTCCGTATTGATTTATTTGTGAATTCTCACGTTTGGTTGAGTTGAGCGTATCGTTCCTGCCTTCGTTACTGTCAAAATGCCAAAAAAGAAAGTACTCAAAGGACAAACAAGAGAGTTTGTCTTGCGACTTCGTGAATACTTTGAAAAGGAAAGCCGTAATGGTGGGCCTCTTATACCAGTGACTCAAGTTAGAGACCGTGTTGCAGCAGCATTAGGTATTAGTGCTCCAACAGTGGCAAAAATAACAAAAGAAGGCTACGGCAGCAGTGGCATGGAACAGAATAAGCTATCTACACCTAAGAAAAAACGTCCGCCTAGTAAAGTTACAGCCGTTGACAATTTTGACGCTGATGCTATTCGTCGTCATATATACGACTATTACCAAAGAAAAGAGATTCCAACATTAAAAAAACTAACACAATCTCTTCGAAATAGTGGTTTGTTCCGTGGTCAAAAATCTTCTCTGACAAAGGTATTGAAAGACATTGGAATGTTATTCCAAAAATGTGACAAACGAAAAATTTTAATGGAACGCAATGATATTGCTTTGTATAGATGCGATTTTTTAAGACAAGCAAAAAAAATAGAAGATAGGTCGAATGTTGTTTTCACAGATGAAACTTGGCTCAATGCGAATCATACGCTGTCAAAAACTTGGACTGACAACACCGTTGGCTCCACTTCTACAGTACCAATGGGAAAAGGCGAACGACTGATTATTTGTCATGCAGGAACAGTAAAAGGATTTGTGCCAGGCGCTCTATTAGCTTTTAAATCCCAGAAAACAGGAGATTATCATGAGGAGATGAATTCGAACGTGTATGAAAAGTGCTTCAGAGAAATGCTTACATCACTCGAAGAGCCATCAATAATATTTATTGATAATGCACCTTATCACTCTCGTCAAATTAATAAAATACCAACACAGGCCAACAAAAAACATGAAATTATAAACTGGCTCCGTGACAATGGCGAAGAGGTGAATGAGTCCCTACTAAAAGTAGAGTTAGTAAAGATATTAAAAACAAAGAAGCTGCCAAAACGATACGTCATAGATGAAATGGCAGCAGAGCATGGGCATACCGTCCTCAGAATTCCCCCATATCACTGCCAATATAATGCAATTGAAATGATCTGGGCACAAGTTAAAGGATATGCTGCGAGGAACAATACAACTCCTCCTTTCACCGCAAGAAAAATGCTGAATTTACTGAAAAATGCGTGTGAAAAAGTAACTCCAGAAAACTGGGCGAATGTTGTAGAAAAAACAAAGAAGGTGATAATGTCGGATTGGGATCGGGATGTTGCATTCGACAATTTATCTATCCAAGAAATGATAATCAATATTACTGAGAACTCAAGTGATGATGATTCCTGGTCATACGAAGAAGACGATTCTTTATAATTAAAATTAGTATTACAGTACCTCTTTTGGTTGTTTTATTTTTAATCCGTAAATTACTACGAATTTCAACATTTTGTACCTGTTCATTACAAGTAGGTACCGCAGGTAGTTTTTATTTGAACCAACTATAGTAAGTCTAAACAATTATTTTAGATTCATTAATTTGCGGCGAATACATTCGATCCCATTACTAGGTACGAGTACGATGGAACTGTTTTCATTACGCAAATTATTTATGCATTGAAACAGAGACATTTAGGGCATTTTAATGCAAAATAATAAAGCTTTTTACGTGATTTGATATAAAATATAATCACAATAATTTTATTGTATGTTTTATTAATATAATCGATAATCGATTTATTTCAAAACCGTTTTTATAGTCTGTGGTCATTAATTACGAATGACACATCCCTAAGTAGGCGGAGCCCGCCCATAAAGTACAGTATTATCTGTAGTACATTGTATCAAAAATTATTACAAAACTTTATGTGCGTGATCTGTCAAAAGTTAAATAAAGTATTGGAACGACTATACTTGTTTATTCGGTAAGTTATTGAGCCAAGTAAACCCATCCTCCTCAATTAAAAAAGTAATGACTATCTTAAATTCAAATGTACACATGTAATTAAGTACATGAGCCTAACGTCAACTGTTGAAATGGCCAAATATTCTGCATGTTACGGAGTTATGCCCGAACATACATTAAAATATTAACTACCGAATTGAGAACCTCCTCCTATTGAAGTTAGGTTGAAAAATACTCCAAGACAATTTTGCTTTCCATATCTACCTAAACACTGTTAAATTTAATTAACAAAATTTAGCAGTACAACGTAAGTACTAAATATATTATTTGTCACAGTTATTCAAAGTTGCACTGCTGCCAAATTGGCCACAATCGTTGGCAACTGTTCGTCTCCAGGGGAGGTGAGGCTAGGGGCTTGTAGCTCGGGGTGCGACGCGGGGGTAACATAATCTCTGTCGGTGACAGTACAGCCCTAATAGCTGAAGCCAAAGCTTGAAGTTAATTACTCGGAAAGAAGATTATTCAGCGATTTTTCAGGTTTTTAGGCGCGTGTATTTCGGGATGTAATTCCGTATTCTGTATGATGGGGCTATAAATAGATTAGAGACCCTTGTGCGGCACACTAATTGAACGTGTTGGATAATTACTTGAAAAATATAAATTTTACGGACAAGCTGACTTTGTACAAATAGCTTTATGTTACAGTCAAAGCTCTTATCGGTCAAATAACTTTTTTTGAGATAAAAATACTTTAATTATTTATAATCATAAATTAAGTGGGGTTAATTAACTATTATGGAAACGAAAAATAAAGCTGAATTAAAATAATATAAAAATGAAGTTTGATAAAACCGACTGAATAAAGGATTAGTATTAGTTTACCTACCGTTTCTTTTTTTTTTTTTTTATACTTTAGCTACCAAAATGACTCTGCCCTGCCTGATGGAAAGCACCAGCAGAATCCAAGAGTGGTGGCCACCATCCTCAATGCGAACAAGGACAGTGCAGCATGGTGACCAGCACTATGGCGGCCTAGTGAGATGCTTTTTCACGCCCCGCTTAAAGGACCCGGGATCATAGTGGGACGGAAACACATGCGCTGGTAATGAGTTCCAGGTTTTAACCGCTCGGCACAGGAAGGAAGAGCCGAATCGATGAGTGCGAGAGTGTATGTCTTCCACTCTGAAGCGGTGACTTCCGAGGCCAGCACGTGTTGTCCTGTAGAGGAAGGGAGAAGGGGGGACCAGTTGGAAGAGCTCTTCAGAACACTCCCCATGATATAGGCGATAGAGGACTGCCATAGAGGCGATTTCTCTACGCATTTGCAGAGGTTCAAGGGACTCGGTGACTTCGGGATTGCCGACAATGCGAATTGCTCGCCGTTGCAACCGGTCGAGAGCGTCAAACAAATACCGCGCGGCTCCATCGCAAAGGTGTGAACAGTACTCCACGCACGAGCGAACCTGAGTCTTATAAAGGAGACACAGATGCCCCGGCGAGAAGAACCGTCTCACCTTGTTAAGAACGCCTAACTTCCGCGAGGCCGCCTTAGTGACGCTCTCAACGTACTCGCGCGGGTTGAGGTCGCAGCAGATGTCCATGCCCAGGATATCGAGCCTGCCTTGCAATGGTAATTGAGTGTTCTGAAAAGTTGGAAGGGGAAGGAATGGAGACTTTTTGGCAGAGAACGCGCACACCTGTGTTTTCTTGGCGTTAAACTCGACCAGATTCTCGCAGCCCCATTGTGAAATGCGGCCTAGAACATGGTCGAGCTCAACGACAAGCTCCTGTCGTTTATTCTCTACATCTGCTGGCTTTGCTGCAGTTCGCCCAAAATATCGTCCATGAACTGTGCTGTCGTCTGCATAGCAATGAATGTTGCCAAGGGCTAACATGTCATTGATATGCAGAAGAAACAGCGTGGGCGACAGGACGGAACCCTGCGGCACTCCTGCGTTAATCGACTGAACGTCGGAGGCCGCGCCGTCACAAAGTACTCTGATGCGGCGTTGGTGCAGGAATGCGGCAACCCAGTTGCAGAGTTTGGGGGGCAAGCCGAATGCCGGTAGCTTGGAGAGAAGCGAACGGTGCCAAACCCTATCAAAGGCCTTGGCCATGTCGAGGCTAATAGCCAAAGATTCACCGTGCCTGTCAATAGCCTCACCCCAAAGGTGTGTCACATACGCTAGAAGATCACCCGTGGATCGGTTCGGCCTAAAACCATATTGACGATCATTAAGTAGGGTGTGATCCTCCAGGTAGTGGACCAATTGCTTGTTAATGATCCGTTCGAACACTTTGCAGATAATGGAGGTGATAGTTATTGGGCGGTAGTTGGCCGGGTTGGTGCGGTCACCTTTTTTGGGAATAGGCTGAACATTCGCCTCCCTCCAGGCCCCCGGAACAGTTCCCGAGGAATACGACAGGCGGTACAGGCGCGTCAAAACCGGAGACAACTCTGGTGCACAGTTCTTAAGAACCACCGCTGGGATACCGTCGGGTCCACTGGCTTTTCCGGACGTCGAGTGACCGAAGCTCCGCACGGACGTCACACAGCCGGATGCGAATATCCCGCATTGTTGCATCGCAGGCCGCAATGGTAGGTGGGTGCATGCCGCGGTCATCGATTCGGGAGTTAGCCGCAAAGAGCTCGACAAGCAGTTTTGCTTTTTCCTGCGGCTGATGGGCAAGTGATCCATCGGGGTACTTAAGCGGTGGTAGCGAAGGCTGGCAGAAGTTGGACTGCACGGCTTTAGCCAATCGCCAGAACTTTCGGTTACCCGTAGGGTATGCGACGAGTTCGTGGCCAAGCCGCGCAATGCGCTGGGCATCCGCTGTGATGTAAGCCTTCTTGCATTCCCTAGTGGCTTTGTTAAACGCTGCTTTTAGTCGATCCACGTCGGGGTGGCCGTGAGCGCGGGCCCTGGTCCATGCGCGGTAGGCCGATTGCTTTTGGGCAACTGCATGAGCGCATTCCCGATTGAACCAACGACGGGTCGTTGCGCCGGCGACCTCACTGTAGGGAATGTAGTATTCCATTCCGACAGTGATCTCGCCGGCCACAGCGGCCGCACATTGCGACAGATCACTGTATTTAAAGCAGCGTTGTGCCCACGGGATAGATGCGAAATAGTCCCGCATTCCATCCCAGTCTGCAGACGAGTAGTGCCATAGCCGTCTTTTTGCTGCCACTGCTCGTGGGGGGGCAACAAGAGGCACAGTGGTGGACACCAGGCAGTGATCGGAGGATCCTAGAGGGGCGAGCACCGATACACTGTACTGCTCAGGCTGGCTCCTCAGCAGAAGGTCCAGCAAGGAAGGCGCTTGACTCAGTATGTCTGGTATCCTGGTGGGCTGGAGTACCAACTGGGTGAGGTCATGCGTGAGAGCGAATGCGTGGACAGTCCGACCCGCGTGGTCAGTTCTGGAAGATCCCAGCCAGGACTCATGGTGGGCGTTAAAGTCTCCCAGAAACACCAGTTCGGCGGTCGGGAATTGTTCCTGCGCTTTATCTACTGCCTGACTGAGATGTTCGAAGAGTTTAGTTGTCTCGTAGTCTCCAGAATGGGATCGGTATAGGCACACATAGATTCGGCTCGTGGAGCCAGTATCCACGTGTAGCCAAATAGAGGAGAAGGATGGGTCTTCAAGGCAACGTAATCGGCGACAACAAACATCCGCCCTGACGTAAAAACACACTCCAGCCTTAGCGAGGAAGCGCTCCTCAAGCACATATCCGGGGTACAGAAGATATGTCGTGTCGGCAGGGCGTAAAGATGTAGCTACAATGTGAAACGTTGTTCTTTTTAGCCCTTTCAATACACTCCCCACTTCTCTTCAAGTCTCAGGAGCAGGAACCCATGGCTTGATTGACCTTACACATTTGGTAAAAAGCAATAAAAGAATTGCTGAAGAATTATATTTCCGTGAGGTCGAGGTATCAGTGCGGTCAAGTAGACCCATTCGTGCCGAAGTATTGTTCTACCACAATCGAGTCTCGTGTTGATATCTCATGCTAAAAGTGACCTTAAAAGCAAAACAGCCGTCAAAATTCACCAACCGAACCATAAATCACAACCATAGATAAACCTTCCGATTAGAATCACGATCATTACTCATATCCCGTCTACATTACCATAACCCAAGACAGCAAGAAACATAAAACTTTATACAACCGAATTATTTTCCAATTACCATGAACTGAGTTTAAATTACTTATGTAAATGATGAAGAAGCTCCAAGAACCGGATCATATCGCGTGCTTCATGAACTGACTAAGTTTACCTTATAATTGGGGAACGCGCAGTGGTAGTTCGGAGGCCAACCGTTGTGGTTCCCCATTACTTTCGTGGGGTTTCATAGTTGACAGAACTGTTATGAATCATAGTTACAAAAATATAAGATATCAATGACTTTTTAAGTGATTTTAAGCAGAAGAAAACCAATTATTTTGTGTTTATAAATAGTGTTTAGTGAATTTCTGAAGTTATGAAATTATCCCGTCGGTATCATAGATATAATAACACCTCAATATTCTGTATTAATGTCGATGCACTGTGTTTAGTAAATGCATGAATAGATGCAGTTACTTTTTATATTTAGTAACGTTTTCTTAGATTTTCCTTGCTTGCTTTTTGGTCTGAATTTAATCATTACATTCAATGCATTTTAAAATTTAGTTCGGGAATTGCATTTTCCATTAAATCATTTTAAGCCTGTAGTATAGAGGAGGTGTGTCATAAGTTTAATTGTATACTTGTGTCTGTTCGTGGCATTCAACCTCTTAAATTGCAGGTTTTATTTTGTTTTCGTTGTTCGTATTCTTTTTCTTAGATAAATATTAGAAGCATGTTTTTATATAGACATCATTACAACAGTGTAAACTAGAATACTTTATATAATGTCTAAATGTGGTTGTAATCTAAATTTATCTCTGAACTTAGAAATCCTAAGCGGTTGCCCAATGCAGCATGTTTTAATAAAACCTTAAAAAAACTCCCTAGAGGTAAATTATTTTGGCAGTAAACTCAAGTTTCCATTACAAAATACATCCAACAAACGGTGAAAAATACACCGCGGGGTCCAGGGTTTGGGCCACGGAAGTGATTAAATATGTACACGCTACCCAGAAAGATTACAGGTTGCATGATAAAATTATGCTTTTTGAATATACTTTGATCATATTAAATGAATGCCGGTTTAGCGTACACATGAGTTAAAGGTCCGTTTTATTAAGCTCACAGTTTCTCTAGTGTGATTAGTTCACATTTATAACTTTAAAAAGGACAGGACTTTAAGAAGGAGCGAAATTCTTCATAATCTTTTCTTAGTGGATGCTCTTAACATAAAATGCATTATAATATATGTCCAAATCTTACAGTTCAGACTCTCTAATTCGAACCTGTATAAGCTGGCACTTGTTACTGTTTATTATTAATTGACAAGGAAATAATAACACAGTAAACATTAACTAATATTCACATAAATAACAAATCTCCATACTTTTTCAGGCAGAGAGACTACAGTTTTACAATATTCGTGTTACAACCCAGTTGAATCAGTAGGTATATATACCTACGCGTATCTATCTATACTAATAATAAAGGTGAAGAGATTGTTTGTTTGTTTGAACAAACAAGGCTTGAAGGCTATAGGCTATATACGAGTATCATCATGCTAATACTAATAGAAGCGGAGCACCAACGAAGAATGTTTCAAAAACGGGGGGAAAATTTTCACGCTACGGGTAATTGAAGACGCAAACGAGGTTGCGTGGGTCAGCTAGTATCTATATATTTATAGCAGGACTACTACTTACCACTAATTTTCATCAATTCATAAGTCAATTCACCGAGTTTTCAGATAATCGGATTGAATAAGGGTGGTGAAACTTGGTACTTGCCATAAACACTGACATAAAAGCCATACTCCGCTTTTAACTATTAGCGAGGCTAGCAATAAATTAGGGTATTGCCAGACTTAACAATTACTACAAATCCCACAGTGGCAAAAACCTTTAAGCTGTTCGTGCATAGTACCAATTAAATGCTAAACGAAACAATAAATCTAAATGATAATTAGGCATTTTTAACAACTATAATAACAAGCAAATAACCTTCTCAATTTGCCGGAAAGTTTATTATAATTATAATTATGTGTATACATATCGTAATATTCTTAACGAGGCAAACAAAAAGTGCCCACAACCTGATCAGACTGAAAAAGGACGATGAAACGGAGGTCATAGGTATCCGAAATGGACATTGTTCTCTAGACAAGCACTATAGGTGAACAGACAGTCCTCTGTGCACGGGATCAACGAGTAGACATCCTCCAATCAACATCACTAACGGAAACAGGTAGCTATCTGAAAAGGTTGCTAAGCTTCTGGGATGATCTAGGATGGTTGGAGTAAGAAGATTACAAACCCCACTTACAATGGCTCGAGAGTCTAAGTGCGGAATCAGCACAGGAAAACCAAACTAAATTATGTTCTTAGTTTTTAGCATTCAATTTACTCTCTCAGCAATGTCGCAGAAGGGGTAGGCATCCTCTTTGTGTCGCTGTCCTCAATTCTGAAGATCGTGACTTCTAATTCAAAGTATTCTGGCAGGCAGCTCACCACCAGATTTGATCAGCCCGGCGCAAAGAGCTACGGCCTCTGGGTATTTACGTAGAAGGGATAGGCTAGACTGAATTTCAACATTTTAGTTGAATAGGGGTAAACGAACAGACGGTTCATATAATGGTAAGGGACTACAGTCACTCATGCATGCAGAAAGAAGAGTGTGGAGCCATAAGTGCGTTGCCCTCCATTGAGTACCACCTCCCAAAGATTTGAGAAGGAAAGGGCTCCTATAACCAGACTAGGTGAAAGTTTCTTAGAAATTTCTCTCATTAAAAAAACGTTGCTCTCTCACATATTTTACTAAATATGATTTTAAACTGGAAGGGTCTTTTGTACTTATTGAACCAGTAAATTTTTTTGCTCATTATTTACTATCTTTGGGCGCGTCTCCGCCCGTTTGTAACGGTATATAGTAACTTACTTATTCTGATGTATACTATATTACTGTAAAGTTTAATACTAATCCTTTCAGTAGTTTTTGCTTTAAAGAGTAACAAACATCCATACATCTTCACAAACGTTCACATTTATAATAAATGTTCCTACTTTCATCTCATATAACTTCTATATTTTAATATCAGCCGAAAGTTTAACGGAACCAACCCTTAAGTAACTGCACCCTTAGATGAAATAGATTATTAACATATTAATGTTTAAGCCACGTCCGGAGTCTTGTACATAATTTAGTAGCGAATTACCTTTGTGACGAGAGTCCGGGGCCTGCTGAACCACACACTGCCTCTTTCAAACCAGAAAACACCGTATATTTGCTCCCCAGATTGTTTCGACTACTTACATATGTCCAAAGAAAAGGAACGCATTGTGTTTGATGTAAACGAATGGTTAATGATAACTCCTTACGTTTCAGAAAGATTTTATAAAAACTAACTACGCCGCTCACTAAGTCTCTCTTCCACTTTGACCAGGATACCTTCTTTATACGTACAGAGAACAAACCGACGCTAAACTTTTCATTTCAATATAAATATCTGCATTAAGTAATATTCTAATATCTAAATGCACTTGACTCACCCAAGCATTCAGAGCTTAGATAAGTTGGGTCCATTAATTGCACACGTTGCTTTCAAACATTTACTGAAGTTATTAAAACATGAAAACAATTTTATAAAAACAAGTAAAAACTAAAACACAACTACGACAAAAAACGACTTTGTTATTGTTTTTTTGTTATGGTACGTGTCTATGTAACGTGACTACGGGCTTTATTTAACTTTTATTCTGTTTTGATGCCGTTATAATATTAATTGTTCTGCAATTATGTTATTATATATATTTTTTTTTTTAAAAGACAACTCCCGCATTAGGAATATACATCCTGTGTCGCGGGGGACTTTACAAACATACATGTAACGGACACAAAGAACACCCAGACTCAGGACAACATTTCGTGGATCACACAAAGTGATGTCCCACGTGGGATTTGAACCCCCGGCACTTGGCGCATAGCAAGTGTTGTAGTGAACGCTTAAACCACTAGGCCAACCGTGCAGTCAATATATACTTGAAATATACATAGAAATATAACAATTTTTAAATAAATACGGATAAAGTCACGAGCAAATGTTCATAATAAATATATTTTGGAAATGTACAAGTAATGCCCATACCAAAGACGGCATATTTATCTCAAATTATTTTTAACACAGTAATTTATGACCGCTAGAGGGCACCACATTAGATTCAGTGACACGTCATATAGCATATAACCAGCGGACGATCAAGACGCTTCTCTATATATATTCTCTAGATATCTAATTTAATACGTAGTTGAGGACCTATGAGGGCATAGAGGAACATACATACATAGCCTGTAAACATAATAAAAAAATTAAAATAATAAAATCTTTTGACTTTGCCGTAGTTGACTAAAAAAAATTAACTCGACTACGTAAACACTGCTGATTAAACTTATATATCCTTTGTTACCTGGACTATTATTACGAAACCTTTGGCAACATTTAATGCCTTCGCTCGTCTAGCCAAACCTCAATACGTAACCAAATCACAATTTCAGTTACAGTAGAAATTAATTTATATCTGTCAGTTAATGCTAGTCTACGGGGCCGATGCCAAACTTTGTCCCATAATCATTAGCCTGATGGAATTGTACCAGCGCTACGGCGTATTCAAATGAACACAGATTGAGTACAACATATAACAAAATATTGGTACGTACATACCTATTGTCGCTGTGGTTTTATAAACGTAATACTTTATAGTAACTTCGACTTAAAAGTAAAGTAGTAATATTTTGACACATCGTCATGACTAATAGCCTGGGTTATGATAATAAAACAGTTGATAAACATACTTATATATCTAATCTGTATCTTAGAAACGTCTCCAACGGTTTTCATGAAGTTTTCCTTCTGAGAGCTTACATGTCGTGCGCTACGTAAACGGTTATTATTTTCAAAAACGATGCTTATCAGAATTGTTACCCTTTAAAAGTTCTAAAAAAAGTCTGCGACAGCGTATGTTTATTTTTCAAGTCTGTCTCTCTGTTACCTTTTTATGATAAACAATTAAACTTGAAAATATTGAAAATGAAAAGTCGTAACATTTATTCCTTTCTTTTAACGCACATCTATTGAATTTGTTAGGTAGGCTTTACACCATTGAATGGAATAAGAAACCCTTATAATCAAAGTTACCACACGACTCGATTGTATCGGTACAATCCCGATTGTGATGATATCGTCCCGCTCCCCAACCACCTATTGATTTTGTCCTGATTTTTAAAAACATGTGAAAATCGCTCAATTTAAATCTTTACTATCTATAGGCAACGACTGCCCTAAAGTCGTAAAGATATTGCTATGTATAACAACAAACGATGACTAATGGTCAGTAATCGTTGCTCGTTAGATTTAAGAAAAGCAGAATTGCAAATTTCTCTAAATATACACATGTTCGTAGTTCATAAATAAACATAAAAATTACGAGGAATTACTGATCACGGCCCGTAGCAACAACAAATGTGCGTTCAAAATATTCGAAAAGTAATTAGGCATAAATAAATAAATATTAATAATTATATATATATTTTTTTTTTACACATAAAGCCATCTAGTCCCAAACTAAGCAGAGCTTGTACTATGGGTACTAAACAACTGATATTAATACATTTATGTATACTTTTTTTTGCAAATACATACATATTATACATAGAAAACACCCAAACTCCGAAACCAACATTTAGTCCGACCCAGGAATCGAACCCGAGACCTCAAGCACAGCAGTCGCATATGCTACCATTGCGGCACCGAGGCAGTTATATAAAAATATTTTTATTTTTTCCTGTAGCTTTTTGATTATAGTACTGAAATTCGATCTACAGTTTAAGCGTCTCTGATAACCATTCGATTGTCCTAATTTTTGTTTCCACAAGGTGGCAACCCTGCTTGTGACAAACAAATATGGCGCACGTGGTCGCGTGTTGGCTTGAACATGAATCAAACAAAACTGTACATAACAATACACGGATACATTTCACCGGTGTCGTTTACGTCACAACTCCTAACGAAGAAGTTTAATCGTAAAAGGAGAATTTCCATTAACCCATGCATTTTATTTTAACTGAATTAAAGAATAGATGGATTTTAGTTCGGTTCTATTTTCTTTCATGTGTGTTGCTTTGAATTTCCGCCATTTATGAACTTTTAGAGACCCCGCAGACTACAAACTTTTTAATCGGCCGATTGTTTGATCGGGTTGGCTTTTGTCTTATTTGTCGGCCGATACTGAATTGTTAGTGCAAACTGCAGACTTTCGATTGGCCGATAGTTTTGTTGGTTTTTTAATCAGTATGAAGTATCAAAGGTATATGAGAGTGCGCATTATAACGTTTCAATATCGGCCGACAACTGCCTTCGCCGTTTGCCCGTGGCGTGATGTTATGACAGTGGTAACAAATTTGTGATACGAAACAAAAAAGGTTATCGTGAGCCGACCTTAAAAGATACCTATACCTACTCGTATGTTGTCGCGGACATTTTTTTAAACTTTTAAAGGGAAACAATTCTGGCATGCATTATTTTTGTGAAACTAACCCTTTACGCAGCGCAAATGAAAGTTCTCAAAAGAATAATTTTCCCCCGTATTGCAAAAAATCGATATACCATAAAGCCTTTCTCGGTAACAGGGCTATCTAACAGTGAAAGATTTTTTTTAAATCCGACGAGTACTTTCTGAGATTAGCGCGTATAATCAACCAAACAAACTCTTCAATTCATACTGTTAACATTAGTATAGATAAAGTTAGTGGATATACTGAACTTTTTTTTATTTTTTTTACCAATAGCTAAATTATAAAAAAACTAGCTGTTGCCTGCGGCTCCACCCGCGTTTATGTCGGTTTTTTTGTGTTTTTTCGCGGTCGCGGATATGTGCAAAAATTAGATAAAAACAATCCTTGATGCGGATATATCATTCTAAAATTTCAGCTCGATTGGTTCAGAACTTTTTGAGTTTTTGAAGCGTACACAAACTAACATAACATTTTATATATATAGATGGATAAAAGAAAGTATATCATATCATAAAACATCATTATATTTACGCTAGATGTTACTTAAAGATTGCATTAATGCACTAAGTGATGTTGACATATTGAGCGAGGGCCGGGAGAGGGCCGACCACGACCGCGCGGTACCTAATTCATTACCCGGTGACAGATCTCGTTGAGTAATTGAACACGGTTATAGATCAGCCGAATTAAATAACTCTCGATTAAATTGTACCAGAATGATTTGCACTTGCAATATTTCTTTTTTAATTACCCATATTTTTTAAGTTTTAAGCGAGACTATGAATACGGTGCAGCATTTTTTAGTGATGTGCTGGTTACCTAAGGTATATAACAATACCTACCCGCGGATTCGGATACGAATGCGAATGATTAGTATTTAAATCTAGGCATACGAATACGGAGCTCAAGAGTTCCATGAAATGGTGGTGTATAATGGTTTTTCGAATTATCTAATAGTTGGCAGGCGTTTCAACGTTTTAAAATAATTTTCTAAAAATATAAAGGAAAATACAAAGAGGTAATAATGGGGTTCGATTTTTGTAATCATTTGTGGTGTATATCATTAATAGTGTTATTAATGAGATATTATTATCATAGATACGACTGTGTCATTACGAGTATGTCATCTTTGGACATTTCTACTCGGTCGGATACGAGCGGCAGTCGGATTCGATTTCGGATATATTTTAATCGAATGTAGATATACTGTACTAGTTATAGGCTCTTTATTAATGTTTCTAGCTGTAAGTTTTCCACGCATATATAAATAAATATCACTGGATTTCGATTAAAACTAAATGAAATTAGCTAAATTTAACGTAGTAAATTTTCTTGGAATATAATAAAAGTCATAAAGTATACGAAGTGATTCAGCTTGAAATAATTTATTTTGCGTGTTGAGACTTAGTCATAGCCAACTGAATATGCTTCGTCTTGGATATTGTATACGCAAGGGGTCATTTCATATATAGGATATGGCAATGAACTGCTTCCTACACTAAACTGTACTTAATATTCACAAAGTCTTCACTAATTTAGTGGTAAGAGAAAAAATCGTTCTTTTCCTGTGTGGCAATGTGAGACCTAAACCGACTGACTTCACAGTTTGTCAGTGTTTGATCAGTCACCACATCGTTTTCTGCTGCACTGTAACGAATTATGCCCTACAAAAATCCCTCGTAACCCGATGTTCTGTGGGAGAACCCTCCTTCAGCATATCTGAGTTGCCACAGCCAGTGTAGTCGGCCAATAAACCAGTGTTAAGCATTCAGCCTCCCACACATGTTTCTCTCACCCCTCCTACTTCTAAAAACGTAAAAGATAACTAAATACGCCTTTAATTATATCAAAACCATTAAAACCGAGCATTCACATTCACTACGTCACTTACCATCAGATGATCCTTTTGCTCCATAAAACCCTATAGTAATTGTGATAAATTCTTTTAAACTATGAAAATTCGAATCCAAATGAGTAGTGAATTCATAAACTCATCATTAAATATATTTTTATTGGTAAGCATAGTTGAAATTGTTTTGTTTCATTTTAGGCATATTTATAATATGTTTGAAAACGACATCTAGTGTAAAATTCTTGAACTAATTTGCTAGTAAGCTAAAAAGATTTAAAGGTTTTGTAGTAAAAGCGCCATCTAACATTAAGCGTTCGTGAATACAGACAATACAGTACTATGAAATCCGACCTTTATTAGGTGAATTTCTATACTACGCCATCTACGGAGCATTGGATTCATTAAAATAGTATACTTCTCACCACTAGATGTTCTACATAAGTTCCATTATAAGTCCTTTTGTAGGATATTCGGCAAACTAACAAAGCAGAACTACCACCGCCCTCCCAAAGGTCATTGACACCTTGAAGTCAGGAGTCACAAGTGCATAGCCGTTCTTTAATTCCCCTCCCTCCTCTAGAAAAATAAAGCTCTTTAAAAAACCTTTCTTTTTCTCATTCTCTTCTTTAGAGGTCAGTAAAGCCAACAGCGAAATTTTAATCAACTTTTATTCCTAGATTGTGTTTGGTACGAGCGAAATACTACCTAACTATAATAATGCCTCCCTGTGCTAGCGGTTTAAGAATACAAAGTGTTACCACCCCTTATTATCCCATGTGTGTCTTAAGAAGCGACGTAAGCAAACTAAACAGGAATGCATAGAGATGGGAAATTTGAAATATACCCTATAACAAAACGGCTGGCGCGTTAGAGTGGTTTAGTACGCCAAAACCTCTTTTCTTCTTCAAGAGAGACGTACCTATGTATCTAGGCTGTACCGAAAATTGATAGCCACAGAATAAATACAGTCTCTTTTTTCATGAAACTATTTTGGATTGACAGCTTATTTCAACACAAACCTCCTTTGTGAAAATCACTGGCCACCTATGTGTAGTTTTTTAATAAGTATGTTTTAAAACTATCTGTCACTTTTTTTTTGTTTGCAACAATGGACGTCTCGCGGGCAAATTTTGATGCTAAGATATTCTATGATTATAAACAATGGTTAATCTTCAAGGAATCTCAAGAAAATTTACAAGCTGTTTTTGGGGAGTTTGCTCCTGGGTTAGCAACAAACACTTATTAGCTTCATAAATTTAAACGTGGTCGAAAGAACTTAAACCATGACCCCAGACCCGGCCGACCACCAACTGCAATAAGTCATAAAAACGTCATAACGGTAGAGTGGCTATTGCATGAGAATAATATAGACATATTACACATCGAGAGATACAGGCCGTTTAGTTCAACATTGGATCACAGGCAATTTCCACCATCCTGCATGAACACCTTAAAGTTAGGAAGCTTGCTTCGCGATGGACACTTCATTCTGTCACCGAAGAAATTCCGTCGTGTTGATTGGTGCAAATTTACCTTAGAAACGTTCACGAAGCACCAGTCCACGCAATATGTGTTCGAAGGGGACGATTTACCCACATAAGTTGTTCGCGGACGAAGCGTTAATAAATAAATGATAGCGGTTCTTTTGACGCAATAAGACCAGCAGCAGTTATTCCGCTAGAAGATCGTAGAACAGTTAAAGCCCAGATTTAGGTCTATGCGATTTTTTTTATTTCCCACGATACAAAAATGCTATGTGGGTGAAAATTTAGCACTGCAGGCAAGGCCGTTGAAAAAGTTCAGCTTTTATTTATCGACGGCAAAATACGTTTTTTAAATGTTTTGAAAGCTGGTACACCCGAATGCGTAAGTGCATTGGGATTGGGGTATTTTGAAAAGCTATAAATATACTTTTTTATATTCATTTCACTACTTAACTATTTTTGGAACATCCTACGTACCTATGTCCATAAAATAACTGTTAGGGTGCTGGTGTAATACCGTTACCGATAATACTGATATATCGCTACCTACACATATTCCAAAGATAATTCAGTTCTTTTAAAAACTAAAATTGCCTAAATCGATACAAATCGAACACGTACCGTACGATACCGTAATCGAACCTTAACGATAGCTCCACTGTATTAGACTTTATGTTCGCGACAGCAGATAAAATCTACGAATCCACAATAAAACGATTTTTGCTACTTTTTAGTTTGACATGCGAGGAGCATAGAGTTAGAAACGCCACGAGGCGTCAATTTAAACGCCTTTCATACATTCATTAGGGGCCAAATATTTGCCATTGATTGATTGATATCATTCCGTGGGAGAGCCAAGCTTCGGCATGAATGGGCCGGCTCGACCGGAGTGATACCACGGCCTCACAGAAAACCGGTGTGAAATAGCGCTTGCTGTTGCGCTTGGTGTTTCACCGATTGAGTGAGGATAGCAGAGGCCTGTACCCCAAACCCTTTCCCCCATCCCCTAAAGTTCGACAACGCACTTGTGACGCCTTTGATGTTGCGGGTGTCCATGGGTGGCGGTTATCGCTTACCATCAGGTGATATGTCTGCTCGTTAACCTTAATTCAATAAAAAAAAACTACACTGTACATATATACGTACGTTATTCAAATCTACTGTCTATATCTTCAATACATACTTATAAACATATCTTCTATAATAATTTTGAAAACGCGTTTTGTTCAACCCAGGTTGGCCTATCACCAGTTAGGTTAGTTAAAGCGGAAGCGTAGCGTAGAAAATGACAGCTTCAGCTTTCTGCCATAGATAAAAAAAGCGTCACTCGATTTTATAAACCGAGTCGGGATGAAACACGTATTTTTGTAATTATTTGCTTAAAAATGCTCTAATACGTAAAAGACAAACCTCACTCTTACGTGTTAGCACAACCCTTATTCTTGCGCAATAATCTTCAAATTTATGAAAAAAAAAGTATTAATCAGGTACAAAAAAATTTGCTTGCCGCCTCTATCAGCTTCTATCTCCAACACCTCCACGGAACGCTCACCATAACTTGGCACAAGTCATACATACACCCATTACACGATGCCATATCGCACTTTCCCGTCCCGGCACGAGGGCGGCAAAGTGCGTGGTGGTCTGCTGCGCGGCACACGTGTGCATGGCGCTTACAAGCGCGGTCGCGAACGCTGCTGCCGCTGCCGCCGCTGCGGGGGCAGGCAAGAAAGCCGCGCAGGTGCAGTTACAGGCTGAACTCAATACTGATGATGATTGGAACAAATTTCTTCAGAGAGATGGACTTTTGGGTAAGTTACTTCTACAATTTGGATTTAAAGAGTTAACAAATGACGGTCATATTTAGGCACAGTGTCCAGACTAACCGACTTAGTTTAGCGTAGGGGGGAGAAGACATCGTCACACAGCCCCAAGTTTTTAAACGTGCATCATTTAACCTAGAGCCTTATTACAGACGCATCTAATACTCATCGAATCGACGACTTAGAAATTAAATTAACTATTCTTATCTAATTCTTTGGTTTCCCAACCTCTGGTTCTTCATATGCATGAAAAACTTGTCTATTGTTATTATTGTTGAATAGAACGTTTGAACGCCCTGACATAACAACAATAGAACATTATATCACCCGTAACTCATAAATTTGTGTACAGTGGTGGACGTGTATTCGGAGTGGTGTGGACCATGCATTGGAATGGTGGGCAACTTGAAGAAGATCAAAGTGGAACTTGGTGGAGATAATCTTCATTTGGCTGTGGTAAGTACCTCATTATGTTGAATATTCTTTTCAAAGCCAACTTTTCATGCACTAATATGGGTTATCTGCCAGAACTAGAGTTTATGGGCTCTAGTGAGGTAATATACGTTTAGTGACGAATTAAGAACAGAGAGCGTAAGTATAAAGCGATTACGGGAGCAAACTTTGGAAAACAAAAGACCTGCGAAGAAGAAAACACGGAAACCATGAAACAAATCATTTCCTAACATGTTTGGCCAGCGTGGCCAAAACCTCCTTCCCATAGAGAGGGGGACTATTATCTATATATATATATATATATATATATATATATTATCACTATAAAGTGACGATGAGAGCATGATTTAATTGTTGTTGATGAACGTCATCAAAGTAGTGTACAGACTTTTGCAACTGTCCTCCAACTCGTAAACTTTATCTGAGTATAATTATTTTCTCAGGCAAAGTCAGATACGATAGAATGCTTGAAGAGATTCAGGAAACGCAGTCAGCCAACGTGGATGTTTATAGCAGTAAGTGTTATTATAATTTTTTTATATATCAGCCTCTCAAAGTGCCTCTACCTGATGGAAAGCATGAGCAGGATCCAAGGGTAGTGGTCACCATACTGCGAATGCAGACAATGTAGCATGGACCTACACTATGTTGGCCTAGTGATGCTTCTGCGTCATTGGGCTTCTGATCTCGCACTCACCAACGCAACAGGACAGCACGAATGCTGTCATTTCAGGTTGGTCTTCTGTGCGAGGTTAGTACCGCCCTAGTAGAGCCGACGCGTTCGTGCTGAAATCTGCTCTACTACTTCGAAATCATGCATCTGAATTTACCAAAACCCTTAAATAGAGAACACGCCTTTTAAAACTACATAATAGTCTTGTTCAACAATGCTTAACGGCTTTTTAGCTGGACAAGGTGCTTGTTTAATTTTGTGGTTAAAATTTCTTAGACAAATACTAATCCGTGAAAAGTCGACACTACATATATCTTTACTAAATACAGTAGTGAATTGAACACCAAAACTTCTATGAAATTAATTATATTAATAGTAGAAAACAGCACTTTAATTACTTTAAAACTGTATGTTATTAATTACAATGACTCGGGGTAGCTTAATACACAGCAGTACCGTGGAACCCAATAGGTATACATATAAATATAACTATAGGCGGTATTTATGCTACAATCGTCTTTATTGTGCCTTCATATGAGTAGAAAGAGAATGATTTGCGGTTTACTGACACGAATGGAGGAAATATCGACCAAACGTCTTGGAAAAATGTATCTAATATGTGTAGTTGTTTACGAAATGTAGCAGACAGGTGTGGTACAAATTTTACAAGCGATATGTGTAGCCGAAAAATAATTTGGTTTGCTTAGAAATGCTTTCATTTTGTTGTTACAATTACAGATTAAATATTAGTAAAATAATTTGGTTTTATTATTCATATACTTTCACAAATAATTTACCTGTTCAAATGTTGTACGGATGTATTTTTTTCAAATTTGAATGGAATCAAACGCGAAGTATAATCTCACAAAAGATAATTTTCAAGTCGTTTACTTCATTGGAGTTCTGAGACTTACTTTAATGAAACCGTTTAAAAAAGTGTTGTGTAGGTTTTTATCATGGTACTTTTTTAATTTAATGTTTATAAGTGCTCGTATAATACAAAGTATATCAACACGTAGTCTCCGTAAACTATGCCCTGTCTTGCATATTTAGTCTTGCACTAGTGTAATTAGAGTTCTTTATTTCATGGCAATTTCGGTTTTGATTGTATTCAAACACTAGCTAAATCAGTAGATACGATAACTAGGACCACTCTGTTCCGTAACACGTAACTTACTTGTTTCATGTTGACGAGTACCTACTTAACAACTTTCAGTAATAAAATCCAGTTTTATCACTAAAGTTTTGAGTTTTTCTTGGTTTTCAAGTGCTTATTCACCTTGCCGTTCACCTTGTAACTATAGTAGGTATTAGTAGTTTTTCAAATACCTACCTGCGAAAGATTACATTAAAGCCAAAATAACACCAGGTCGAGATTGTAATGTAGTTTTTTTAATGTCATAGGTGGCAAACGAGCAGAGTGACTATCAGAACATATGGGATTCCTGCTACCCAAGAGTCGTAAATAAATGCACGACTGTACGGACGACATATGGTCGAACCTAGCATTTCGTACTACGCTGAGAGTCATCATCGCTACTCATCGTGGCGGCCTTAACAAATATTCACACACATAGTGTTGTCGATCCCAAAGCAGTCAACGCAGTAAGAAACGGCAAAGTAGCCGTTACAGCCACTACCCGCCATTCGTGCAGTCAATTTGCAGCAATGCAATGTATTTGCGGAAAGTTACTATTGTATAACTATTGCAATTCCAGTCAGGCCAACTGATAAACGTGGTGTTCGGCGCGGACGCTCCTCGCATCGTGAAGACCATAGAAGAGGAACTTAAGAACGAGGAGTTGGCCAAGAAAGGAGAACTGGAGAGGATCAAGAGAGCTCCCAATGAACTCACTCCCCCGGAACAGGTGAATAACATAAGACATTGACCTTTGATAATGACATAATGCGAAACCGGTCAAGTCGAGTATCATTAAATGGTAGAAAAATAAGTATTAGGGAGATGGTTTTCATAAAGTACTTCAACAATTTCCACCAAGTGCCGACAATCAAGTTAGTAATTCTGAAATCTGACTACACATTCAATTACAACTTATTCAAGATCTTTTCTTAAACTTTATAAACAGTTACATGCATTACTGCATTAGATGATAGAGATTAAATGGAAAAAATACATTTACGTAAGTGAAGCCGCAGCCTAAAACTAATTTAACACAACATTCAAATTTAAATGGTATGACTTCTAAATATTATTGCATTGATGGAATCCCTCTGGAGTTTGTTACATATGCAATCCCATTCAACAAGAATTTGGTTCTAAAACCCTAGTGGTCCAGACCGAAATTCTTACTTCATATTATTATAACTAATACTTTTTCTTTCACAGGAAATAGCAACACGTCAAGCAAAGCTAGAAGAAGAACGGAAGATTAAAGAGCAAGCGGCAGTGGAAGCGGCGCGGTTTGATCGCCGGGAAGGGCGTGCGCAGCGCCTTGAGACTCATTTCGCTGATATTTGTCCAGCGTTACTGATGCCTCACGCGCAAAAGAACTTGAGAAAAATAACGGATTCTATTGAACCTTTTGGTATCTACTTGTGACCTAATTAATTAATTAAAATATAATGTTGTTAACTATTATGTAAGTGCATTCCAGAAACTCGATACAATACAATTTTTTGAGATGCTCGATCGCATTGCGCTGCGTAAAGCGCAGTTCAAGAAAGTATTTCGATCGAGTCACACGCATAAGTTCAAATACTATAATGATTTAGGAAAAATCTTTAATATCCCTCGTTTAATATTAGGTACTACCACAAAATCGAGCAAATTTACAAAAGCAAATTACAGTGAAATAAACACATCCATGATCGTTTTTGACAGATGCTCATTACACTTACTGCATAACTTTATATTTGATCACACAACTAGTTGTTATGATGGCATAGATGTGTTTAAACTTAAACTGAATTTAATTCATGAACATTTTTTCCAAAATATGTCCTTCTTTCAGGGCTAATATTAGCAGACAAATGTCCAATCGTAGTTGGAAAAGAGGGCGCAAGGATCTTAGCCGTGGAGGATCCAGAAATGGGGACCGCTGCTGCCGCGGCTGCGATTGCTGAAAGACCTTCGCTCGCGTTGTTGTTCAAGAAAGCACCAGATAAAGAAGGAGATATTATTGGTGAGAATATTCCTTGATTGATTGCTTGTATGCTTCATTTTAGGCGACTTTGGACGAGTTTAGTCATTGGGGATCCTGATTGTTAAACAAGAAGTCAGGTTCAATCCCAATCG
Source organism: Spilarctia lutea (assembly GCA_916048165.1). NCBI lineage: Eukaryota > Metazoa > Arthropoda > Insecta > Lepidoptera > Erebidae > Spilarctia > Spilarctia lutea. Next base: position 1,128,011 of record OU696473.1, on the reverse strand, counting down.
GTCGGACGGGTGATTAACATGCTTTATGCATAGCTTTTAATTGTCCACAGCTGGACGTAACCCTCTCCTGCGAATGGAGGTTTTTGTTCTATGTCTAGGTGTAATTGAAAAACAGATACACTACTTACTAGAGTTTAACGACTGCCTAGAAGTAACGAATCATTGAATGGTTAGAGAAAGATTATTGTTCTTACAGAACTAACTCGGCAAGCGCTATGCGGTGACCATCTAGACGAAAATGACGAGGCCAGGAAGAAGTTGCCGTTGACAGAACTTCGAGCTGATGATGTCCCGGGAATATTCGTACCCGCGGACAGACATCAGAGGGCTGCTGCTCTAGATCTGTTGTTTCCTAAGGTAAGCCTTTGCAAGCCTTTTGCTTAGTATTTTAAATATATACGTTAAAATAAATATTTATTGCGGACATCTGAAACACAACGCTATTTGATTTCAAACTAAGCAGAGTGATACTATGTCAGCTAGTTTGCTTGTTTGTTTTGAATAATGTTTCGTTGGTGAGTGAGAGGCCGCTGGTTTGTTGCAATGTCTGCATTCGCAATCATTATGATGACCACAACTTGGATAGTGCATATTACATATAGGAAACACCCAAACGCCGAGACAAATATTTACAAATCATAAAACACTTGGTACGACCCGGGAACCGAGACTACAAACACAACAGCCGGATACGCTACCACCGTAGCAGTTAAATCTACCCTCATTATGTTATTTTCCAGATGGTTGGTTCAGTAATAGAACCCCCGCCCGCGCCTGAACCCCCTCACATTGCCATAATGTTCGGCGCGTGGCAGCGACGAGCCGTGCTGTCCATCGTGACTCAACCCAACCTGGTGTCGAGGCTCATGCACTACGGCTTCTTCGTGGACACCAATATTGAGGAGCCTACGTTGGTGTGCAAGAATATCAACCAGTATGAACAGAGGCCGGATAAGGACTAGTATGAATATTACTTTAATATATCGCTATAATTATATAAGTGTCGAAGTACATATACCCATACTAATGTTATAAAGCTGAAGAGTTTGTACGTTCAGTTGGGTATACGGAATAATCTCAGGAACTATCGGATCCAATTGAAAAAGAATTGAAAAAAGCCGAGCCTCAATGAAAAATGTAGCAAAAACGGGTCAATTATTACTTTTCCAAAAGACGCAGACCAATCGAGCGGATGAGCTAGTGAATATAATATTCACTAGCTTAGGCGTAGCGTAGGCTTAGCATATGCATATGTGTGCCCATATTTAGTTATTTTACGTAAAATAAACCATAGACAAGATAGTACACAAATTAAATAAAGTTTGGATAACGATCGTCTTTTACACGTCAGCGTCTTGACATCGAGGGTCCAGGTCATCTTTTAATGTGGACCAGTTTACGATGAAATGTTCTCGAGAAGATAACAACGATCTCTAATCGTTAGGACATAATTATATTTGTAGATTCAAATTGATTTCTTGCCTGATTCTTGGAAGCTTTTGTTTTCTTCAATACAAATAAATAAAATTAGAGTGTCTGTTTGTAACATCAAAATAACCTCTTTTTACTAAATGCATTTGTATAAATAAATGCATAAACACGGTAACTACATATACCAAAATACCATTTTTTATTGTTGTTGTACCGCGGGTAACACCGTGGGGCTCAGCTAGTCTTAAATATAATTATATTTTTCTATTCCAGCTGTGAAACCATAGTTCTAATGATAGCAGTAGGTCTCCCAGAACCACTCTTAGCTGACCCTGAACAGATCTTCCCACCAGAAGCGCCAGAAGATTTAGTAGCCCTAGGTCCTCTTCACATCAGCGAAGATGCCGTGAAGGGTGGTGAAGAGTGCGCAAGGTTCTTCCCACCGGGTTACAGTGTACCAGAGAGGAAAGCAAAGCTCAAGAACAAGAAAAAGAAGAAGGTACACTGTAGAATTACTTCTTTTGTTCTTATTTTATTCCTAATATCATAACATGACTGCAGCATGGCATAATGGGTAGAATAATTACTTCGGCGCTTCCTACTGTGCTCAGTGATGTGGTTTCGATCCTCATATGGGAATACTTAATGTGAGTTACAGATTATAGTTCTAAATCTGGGTGTTCTTTGTGTTTGTTTAGTATATTTAAAGACAAGAAAATAATCTGTGTCAATAATATTGATATCGATTTCCAGATTTATTTACAATTTAATGTTTGTTGCAATTTTATAAGGATGATAGAGATATAAGAAGATGCTAATCTTGACTGTAAAATTTCGCTATTATTTTACACTAGACGAAAATCAAAGCGAAAAACAAAAACTCAATCTGTATACACACACAATTCTTCTGAAATGTTTCAGCGACGCAACAAAGAAGAGAACACTGAATCTACCGAACGCTCTCAGAGTCAAGAAAACGCTGAGGAAGCTAACGGTGAAGAAAATGGCGCAGAAGGTGAAGAAGGTGCAGAGGGTGATGAAAATGGTGAGGTAGAAGACGAGGAGAATGGAAATGGTGATGATGACAGCGATGGACAACTGGCAGTGGACAAAGCAACTTCTCCCCCGCCATCGACCCCACATTAGGCAGGAAAGGAAAACCTAAGAAAGCAAATATGCTTATAATGAAGCATAAACAGCATTAGACCTCTAGCTAAATACGAGAATTACTGATAAGTTCATTCTGCCAAGACGTTTGTGTCTATACCATCGTCATTTATCTAAATATTAGAAGTAGAGAGATTCTACGTGCAACGAGAAAGCCATAATACCAGCTAATGAATTCTGCGAAATACAACTATCCTGCATCGCGCAATAAAAATTCTCTAGCCGATTTAGTATATTGACAAGTTGTGAACATCAATCAATACCGCGACAGGCAAGATCATCTTGCGAAGGATCCTTCCTAGGTAAAAGAAGCATTACATATATGCCTTCGTAATCACAGCTTTGGATGTGGATGCACAGGTGGTAGTAGTGAAGTTAGTCTCCGTTAGATGGCATTGAAGTAAGGTAAGGTTACTTGAAATGTAGAATTCACTACAAAGCATACCGTTTCTTTGTAATAAAATAAAACTCAACATTAATATTCTAAAATTTGTATTTTCATTTATTTATAAATAGTCATTTAATTATATATTTTTTATTAACAATAAAATATGAGTAACGACTTAACTTGATACGAGTGGAGGGGGAATATCTTACATCGCAGGGGAGGGGGGTGGCTCACACCACCGAGTCTTTTCGATTCCTGAAACAAAATGATAACACAAACAGTTTGAAAAAACATTTTGCATGATAATATATAAATTTATAATAGTTTATAAATAATAAATAACCGTACGTACTACTATTATAACATTGTATTCGAGTAAGTACAAATTTTCTAAGCAAGTACCAAACTGTCTAATCGAGTATCGAACTGCCCAAGCAATGACCGAATCGTACAAACGAGTACCGAACTGTACAAGCGAGTACCGAAATATAGAAACGAGTACCAAACTGTAAAAGCGAGTACCGAACTGTACAAGCGAGTACCGAACTCTACAAGCGAGTACCGATCTGTACAAGCGAGTACCGAACTGTACAAGCGAGTGCCGAACTGTAAAAGCGAGTACCGAACTGTACAAGCGAGTGCTGAAATGTACAAACGAGTATCAAACTGTACAAGCGATTACCGAACTGTACAAGCAAGTAACGAACTGTCCAAGCGAGTACACAATAATCATATAACAATAGGTGTATGTGAGTTAAGTTACCATATGTAGTGGTTGTCGTGATGTGGCGCTCGCATGACACCGACTCCGCCGCCCAACCGTCGGTAGTTCATCGCGCCGCACAACCGCCACTGGTTCGACTCTGGGTCGAACACCTGCACAAACATTTTAGTTAAGTATGAAAACAATTCATATTCAACCTATGGGTGTTGTAAGACCCGAAATTATGCAGGACAACATCACTGCCCACTGAAGAAATAGCTCCTATCTGTCTGGTTAGTGTGATTCAGTAGGTTAAAACCTCATTTCGAAGGAATGAGATCAATATAACTCGTAAAATACCTACATTTGAGAGTTTCCTGGTGTTTAGTATGTGTTGGCTCACCTCTATGGATTTGAGATAGGCGGTTCCGTCGAAGCCGCCCACGGCGTAGAGCTGCCCGTTGACCACGGCCAGCCCCACGCCACTGCGCCGGGACGTCATCGCCACCACCGGCGACCACGTGTCGGTGCTGGGCTCGTACCTACACATCGCAATGCATATTGTTTACAAGATTTCGTCGAGACAATTACAACAGTTTTAAACCCTGACAGCGTTGAGTGAAGAGGCAAAACTAAACAAATGTACTCGACCAGCTATTGAATTTTTTAATACTTTTTAGTTTTAGAATCTGTGAAAATTATTGACTTTCTTTTTAGATAATAGGCATCAGCTGCCAGATTTGCAGGTTGTGACCCTAGTAGATGCCGGGCTTTGATCGGTCAGGATAAGTAATTTTGTACGTATTGAGCAACGGGAGTCAAATAACTATCCTAACTAAGTGAAGTGGAGGCTACCTCTCGGCCGAGGACAGCTCGGTGCAGTCGTCGCGGCCGCCCACGGCGTAGATCTGCCCGTCGAAGACAGCGCAGCCGAGGTGCTTGCGGCGCGTGGACATGGGCGCCACGGGCGTCCACTTGTTGGCGCGCGGGTCGTAGCGCTCCACCGAGTTGAGCGGCGCCTGCCCGTCCGAGCCGCCCACGGCGTACAGCTGCCCGCCCAGCACCGCCACCGCCACGCCCAGCCGCCGCGTCGTCATCGCCGCCACCTGCGCAACCGCACACTCGTCAGGGCCCACGACACGCCCTTGAGGAACGCCTCATCAAACACACTACATCTCAGACTCAAACGTGTAAGCATGACGAGTCGCTATCGTTACGGGGAATATGATTAACTTTATTCAAAAAATGCCGTACCCTATTTTTCTTTATTCATTTTTAATGAAATGATTATATATTACTGTATCAGAGGCCTTAGGAAAATCTGGGAATTAAATCTTTGGTTTAAACATTATCTATATTTCAAAATTCCAGTATAAAATTTTACTTTAATAGTACATTTTCAACCTCCTGTCTGAGAAGAAGTTTATTTCCAGTAGACTATTAATCTTTCGAATGCGGGAACGGGTACTTCCGGTTCCATGCACCGTGCGGCGAAAGTGCAAAATTTTGCAACACGGTGCATGGTGTACGAAAATGATCAAATATTTTAAAAAACAATGCTCGGTGGTTATAAAAGTGATTATTTTTCAAAAGATGGATAACAAGCGTACATGGTTATGCCATATTTTATTACTAAACTAATGTTATCGCTTTATTATTTACTCACAATTGAGCCAAGTATTAATTTACGCTCCTATTGTGTTAATAAACATGATTTTAATATTTTATGTGGTTTATTATTCATTTTACTTATTATCCTCATAAAGTTCGATAACTAAGCTATCTACTGATATAAAAAACACTATAACTGCAGTAAAAATTCATTGAGAAACATATTTGTAAAAATCACATTTCGCTGTCGAGATATTCGCCATTTTGTCACTTTACAATCAAACTATTATTTGCGCCGAACACCAAATTACGTAGTATTTATATGAAGAAATAGTGTTTTTTAGTTAAATAATTTATTTTTTTAGTTAACTAGTGCAAAAGACAGGAACAATACATAAAAAAAACAACCTATTTATCAAGTTATTTAAAAAAAGGACTCGTTTGCTAGACCAGTTTTCATTTATTATTTTTAAGTTCTGAGAATTCTCTAAACTCTATGAAAATGACTGAATGCTAAAGAGAACAAACTGATCGTTCCATTATGTGACACACAAAGTCTATGGTCGATACAAAATAATTTAGTAAAACATAAACAAAGATCAGTTTACGTCTTGTTCATTGTCCGTCACTACTGTGTATGTGTGGGTGTTAATAGTTCCGGGACTTCCCGCTAGGCTGCGTGCAAACACGAAACAACGGCGATATACAATTTTAAGTGGCGTGCTATTGGAGAGGCCTATGTCCAGCAGTGGACTACGATACGCTGATGATGATGTAGAACAGTAATGGCGTGGGAGCCCTTTGTATGTGTGCGTCTAATTTCGCTCGTCAGGAAAAAAATTAGTGTTTATTTAAATATTTAGCTTTTCTAACACATTTTTGTTGCTATTCTATATTCTATATAAGATTCTCATCGCAATTATATCATTTTATCAATAAAAACATAAGAATAAATGCGTAAAAACCTTCAAATGAGTAAGCCCTTTTCAATAGGTAATAGACTCGGTAACTTTTTGAGTAACACTATTCAAAATTACGCATGATTTATGCCTCAATTCGTATTGATAGTGGTTCCTAAAATAAGTATAATAAGTAAAATATAACAACAAACTACCTTCAAAATCACCTTATCGGCAAAAAATCAGTTTTAAGAGGCACTTGACAGATCGCGTTGCGTCATCGTCAACTTTGAAATTGGAACTCGTTTTTTTTACGGCTCTTGAAGCGCACTTGACAAACGAATGTTTTAAAATGTTGTTCGTATAAAGCAAATGCATAACAAACCTTTCTAGACTTCATTATAATAACTTTAATACCCAAAATTAATTAAAATGCAAGTTAACTGCGGTTATCGCGGATCCGCAATGCCGCACCGACGGGACAATCGCGGATCCGCAATGCCGCACCCCAGAGGTTAAGGGCTGTTGATGTGATAGCACATTTTTTGTGTTGCATATCAGGTTAAAAATATTATTTTTGTTTAACACAACATAAAAACATAGTAAACATAAGATATCAAAACGTATATTGAGGGTCACCTTTAGTGTCATGTATGTATGTGTACGTTGCATACCTTGGTCCAGCGGTTCTCCTTGGGGTCGTAGCGCTCGACGTGGTTGAGGCATTGCACGCCGTCCTGCCCGCCCACGGCGTACAGCGCGCCCTCCAGCACGGCCACGCCCACCGACGTGCGACACGACGACGTGGGCGCCACCGCACCGCACCACTACACACCACACAACACACACACGTCACGTCATATCCTAGTCGCTAATATATAGATTCTATATCGCGGGTATCTATATATAGGTTTGTGATCATAGCACATTTTATACTTCATGTGGTAACGAATGTTACGTGGACGTCGTAAGAACCAAGTGAGAAAGCAAACTGTGTAGGACAATACCACTGCAACAAAAAACCTGACACGAACCCGTTTGGCCCGCATTCGCCAAAAATCCTATTTAAAAAGAGACCTATATCCAGTAGTGGACTACTATATTCAAGATAGTAACAAATTTATATAAAAGATATTACTGACGAAATAAGTGCAACTGGGGGGGCTGGTGACCTTGTGGGGGAACGGGTGTCATGTCCCACCAAAACAAAGGAAGGATCCTCCGACCAGGCGAGGTGATCATGCCTGGCGGGCCACTGCCCAACAGTTGATGTTGGGATGTTGTATATATAATAATCGGCGCGAGAACTTCTACTGCGCGATTCAGCATTTGTAGTTTCTCCGTGTAGTGTGCTACTTCGTAGTTCAGTGTATCTTCGGTAGGTGGCGCTATAGTAGTTTACTATTGTGTTATATGTATGTGGATGTCGCCACAAACTAATTCTTTACACAATTTCAATAAAAAATATTTTCTGTTTTGTGATAAGCTTTTGATGTTGTTAATAGTTAATAATTCCCAATATAAATTCAATACTTCAAGAAAATACTAATATAGTTATGTATTAAGCTATACTCATTGAATATTTAACTAAACAGCAGTAACAGTTAATAAAACCAACATATATAGACGCGCCTATGATACAAGTTCCACAAGGTAACATTTTAGGTCCATATGTATTTAAACTAGTTTTCAAGATTTTTTTTTGCCGGTCGAAATCAATACCATTTATCGATAATGATTTATAATGAAATTCATACCATTATTTATTTCTATTGATGGGCCGAAATTTGTTTTACATTCGGTTCAACCGAATTTCAGTCGAATGTCGGCCGATTTGGTTTAAATGCCGAACATTCGGTAAAAGAAAATCGTAAAAAATGACAAAACATTACCTGATTAGTCTGAGGGTCGTATCTTTCAATACTGTTGAGATAACTCTGTCCATCATGGCCACCGACCGCGTACAACAGATCATGTAGCACAGCCACTCCCACCCCGCATCTTCGCTTGGACATGGGCGCTACCATCTTCCACTCGGAGGTCTGAGGGTCGAACCTCTCCACGGACGCGATGGCATCCCCTGAACACCAGCCACCCACTGCGAATAACACTTCGCCTGAAACAAATAATTATCTAGATATAATTGAGCACTTCACACAGCAAAACATATTTATTTATTTTTTATTGAATTCGTGGCAAACGAGCAGACGCATCACGTGATGGTAAGCGATTACCGCCGCCCATGGACACCCGCAACACTAAAAGCGTCACAAGTGCGTTGCCGACCTTTGGGGGATGGGGAGAGGGAATGGGGGAGGGGTTGGGGTATGGTCCTCCGGTATCCTCACTCACTTGGTGAAACACAAACACAACACCAGTGCTATTGCAAACCGGTTGTCTAAGAGGCCATGGTATCACTCCGGTCGAACCAGCCCATTCATGCCGAAGCATGACTCCCCCACGGAAGTTGTAGAACTAGTGATTATTATTAGTACAAATATTAGATCCTCCTTTTATCCTCCCCTCCCCCTCCCCCTCCCCATCTCCCAAAGGCCGGCAATGCACTTGTGATGCCTCTGGTGTTGCGGGTGTCTATGGGCGACGGTAATTGCTTACCATCAGGCGATACGTCTGCTCGTTTGCCCCCTATTACATAAACATAAAAGTTGTGTCAGCCTCAGTAGTGGCCGTTGGGAATGTTTATCAATGCCGATAATCGAAGACATAGATGATATTATGATGAAGTCAGGCCAGTAAGCACCTCTCCTCGTGGGCTTCCTGGGGCGCGTGCGCGGGCCCTGCATGAGCGGGCGCTCCTGCGGCAGCAGCAGGTAGTTCTTGGCCTCGTCCAGCAGGTCACGGCACGCGTCGTCCGAGCGGATGAGCAGCTCCATGGACACCGTGCCCACCAGGAACTTGGGGCTCAGCAGCGGCAGTCGCACGTGTTGCAGCACCTGCAACGGCCACGGCGACCTCCTACATCACTCACAAGGTCAAGGTCAACGACGTATTTAACACTCACAGCTTACACGATTCTAAAATACACGTATGGAAGAATTGTATGCGGACGGGTTCAAATCCTGGGTCGGACCAAATGTTTGTTTTGGAGTTTGGGTGTTTTCTATGTATAATATGTATGAATTTACAAAAAGAAAAGTATATATGTATTCATAGCAGTTGTCTAGTACCCTTTAAAAAAGCTCTGCTTAGCTTGGAACTAGATGGCGTTGTGTGATAGATGTCCGAAATATTTATATAAAATGATCTTCAAATTGAAATCAATCGCTTTAAAAATATTCTGATGTGAACTATTTTACTGTAAAATTTTATATAAATTCGTTCATTAGTTTTTGCGTGAAAGACTAACAAACATCCATACATCTCCACAGTGATAACGTACCTGTGCTAAATGCTGTCGCCGTTCGGCCACATTGTACTTGACCCAGGACATGACGGCCTGGAAGGTTTGCTCCTCGGAGCGAACGTTCAGCTCGTCTGAGGACACTATGTCTATTAGCTGGGCGGCTGGCAGTAGGAGGAACTCTTCGCTTTCCATCACCTGCAATTGACGCAATAACATGTTACATAAGAGCTAGTAGTATATAGCGTGATACCTATTGCCGTATATATATATATATATATATTATATATGTATATAAGCTTTGTGACGTTGACAGTGACATTGACATTAAATTGAGTTTGCATTAGTACAGCTATAAGTAAGATGGAGATTCTTTGATTTTTATGTGTGTTATGTTCAAGTTATAATTGTGAATTTGCATAGATTTATTGTGCAAAAGACGATTAAAGTTTTGTAGTAAAAAGAGTAAGGCATGAACATTTAATTGTCGATTCTCTGTTTTAGGTTGGTTATTTTTTCAGTACCTTCTCATTTGTCATATTTATGTAAAACTTTTTTTTTTTTTTAAAAGACAACTCCCGCATTAGGAATATACATCCTGTGTCGCGGGGGACTTTACAAACATACATGTAACGGACATAAAGAACACCTAGACTCAGGACAACATTTTGTGGATCACAACTGATTGGTATTTAATAAATAAAACTCTGTTTTAGATGAATCACATTGTGTTGTGCTTAATAAGAACTCCTGATCTTATATATATATATACATATATATATATATTAATCGCTTATCCGCCAATCTCCGAAACCGCTGGTCAGATTTGAAAAATTTTTTCGGTGTTGGATAGTCCATTTATTGAGGAAGGCTATAGGTTATATATCATCACGCTACTACTAATAGGAGCGGAGCACCAATGAAGAATGTTTCAAAAACGGGGGATAATTTTCACGCTACGGGCAATATAAGACGCAAACGAGGTTGCGTGGGTCAGCTAGTAATTGATAACAGAATACACACACTATACATTTAAGTTCTGATGATACGAGTATAATTGATTTATATTCCTTATATAGCAACATTGTTTCTCTTCACAGACATCGGGAGCGACTTCATTTTATGGTATATTTAAAGGTGAAACTAATCATTGAGATAGGTCAGTGCTGGATGTTCAAATACCTCAGGAAAGTTCTGTTGCGTGAATTTGTCAGCGATGCGTAAGAGCTCCCGGCAAGAGTGTGTGTCGGCGAAGGCGCGGATCCCGAGGCAGTTGGAGCAGTCCAGCTGGCGCTTGAGGAACTCGCAGCACACGTCCTGGATCTCCTGCAGCTGCAGCAGGCACGCCGCCGGGAGAAGCGCCTGCAGGAACACTTGCGCATTAACCATCTACTTGATACGTTATTTACTGTAGTTTCGGACAAATAATAAATATTTTTCAGACATCTAACACAACGCTATCTAGTCCTAAACTAAGCAGAGCTTGTACTATGAGTACTAGACAACTAACATAAATACATACCCATTTATTTTAAATATTATTACAAACACCCAAACCAAGAAGCGAACTCGAGACCTCACGCACAACATTTGCGTACGCTACCACGGCTCCATCGAGGCAGTCGAAAGCAGTCTCTTTAAAAATATCTCTGCTGGATGAACCCTACCTGAATACCCTACGTCTTTTCCTATATGTATATTCATAGGGGTGACTTTTCGTAACAGACACCATCATACGTGTCCCTCCAAGACTTGATATAAAGGAACCCACCCACCATGGGAGAGCCACGCTTCGGCATGCATGGGCCGGCGCGACGGGAGTGATACCACAGCCTCACAGAAAACCGGTGTGAAACAGCGCCTGCGCTGTGTGACATCGAGTGAGTGAGGAACCGGAGGCCTTCACCCCTACCCTTCCCCCATCGCTCTCCCCATCCCCCAAAGGCCGGCAACGCACTTATTACGCCTCTGGTGTTACGGGTGTCCATGGGCAGCGGTAATCGCTTACCATCAGGCCATACGTCTGCTCGTTTGCCCTCTATTATTTAAAAAAACGTGAATCCCATTCAAATAAGTATTAATATCAGTCAACTTTCTACTCTCTGTCTATTCTAGTTAAACATGCAGTTTATAATTTTATAAATGCCATACAAAACAATTTCTTAAAACTTGACTGGTTAGGGGGCAGGACTTGATCTATGTTCCACTAGATATTTTTTTTAACACGAACGGACTACAGTCTCATTTCCAATATCATAAGATCGTAAGTGCTATGTAAATACGGAGTATAGGTGCATGTGTACCTGAACGTTGCTCTCCTCGACCACGATGTGTGCTGTGTAGCAGAACTCGACGAGCTGTTCCATGGCTTGCTCGTCCACGTCGCGGATGGTCACCTCGGTGGCGCGCGACTCCGCCAGCTCGCCCGTGAACATCGCGCGGAAGTATGGACTGCATGCTGATAATATTACTCTGGAACCATCATCGTTTTCTATTACCGGCTATTGAAACATTTTATTTGGATATTTAGTTTAGTTAGATGGCTGTCAGGAACTATAAAAGTAACGCATTTTAGTCCGTGGGAGAGCCACGCTTCGGCATGAATGGGCCGGCTCGACCGGAGTGATACCACGGCCTCACAGAAAACCGTTGTGAAATAGCGCTTGCGCTGTGTATCCCTCTCCCCATCCCCCAAAGGTCAGCAACGTAACTTATGACGCTTTTGGTGTTGCGGGTGTCCATGGGCGGCGGTAATCGCTTACCATCAGGTGATGCGTCTGCTCGTTTGCCCACTATTCAATAAAAAAAACGCATATTGGATTAGAATGGCGTGCAATGCATTCGGTAGTCAAGTTTAATATCCTGTAAGAGGGTCGCCCCTAGATTCTGAGAGGTCGCTCTAAGTGCGATAATGTACTTGTAACATAGTTAAATAATTATGTGATAAGCACGATCATTTGTACTGTGTAGCAATTCATAATATGTAATTATTCTTTTTTATATATGAGCCTGCCAAAGTGACTGTACTGAGTTTAAAAATATATAATTATGTTTAACAGCAGCATATATGAGCTTATATTATAGTATATTCTACTCTGTCAACATGTCTTCCCAGCACAATGTACAATATCGTACGACCGTTCATTTGTGCTACACGTGGATGTTGCAATTTCATAACACTAGTAATAATAAAACATCCTACTCGGTTAGAACATTTCCGTCATATTATGTAAACACGAAATCTATACCTAACTATATATAGATTATAAATAGATCGACACTTCAGCTAAAACATTTAAGTTTACACGATGGGCGATGGACGATCCCTTTTTAACGATGAGAATACATTAACCGCTGTTGACCTACATTGGTACGGAAACACAGTTTTCGTCGTTTTCATATGTTTTAGTTTTGTTTTTATTTTTATGAAATAAAGAAGAAAGCCCTCTATTCAGTTGCTATATTTAATGAAACCGCAGAAGTCAGTCATTAATGAACTGATATGGAAAGTTCTTATTTTATTTGAGAGGGTGTTTCTAGTTTCTCCTCGTTTAAGTTTTCGTACCAAAGTGTCCTCCCCTACTTCTGGTTTGATTGTTTGTTAGGTCGAAAATAATGTTTTCGAGGCAGCGATCCTGACGCCCCAATTGCCACCTTCCGTTAGCCTACCTATGACGGCTATGACCACTGAATGACTAATCGTATTGTATGTTTTATTCTGCAACTGTACATTTCCTGCATATATGTATTTTTTATAAGTACATATTTGTATACCCACACTGCCAATTATTGTTCTGGTATACTCGTATAATAAAGTCAACCAAGTATCATCACAGACAAACTGTACTGCTTGTTAGTTTTCTTTTATCGTTTGTTTCTCTAAAATTTGAACTTGGGTGCTGGTTAGAAATTGATCGATTTGAAGACCAATAGTCGAATCAACTGCTACAAGCAAAGGGGGGTTTATTACCTGTGAGCAAAGAGTTTTCTGTTGGCAACATTGAGCACAACGTCACACAGTTCCCGGTGTCGGCGCAGCGCGGACAGTTCGCCGAGGATGGCGCGCGGGTGCTTCTCCGACGTGTGCGACAGCCGCGCCCCGCTCCCCGCGCCGCCGCCACCGACCCCTCCCCCGCCCCCGCCCGGCGACCCGCCCTCCCCCATCCTGCGACAATACATACCGATCATACATTCACCTGACCGAACTGGTTAGTTCATTAAATATGTTCAGTAGGGGTAGTTCCGTTAGTTATAAGACCAAATACTAAGAAAGTAAAATAATTATAAACTATCTTATATATACCATACCAGCCATGCCCGGCGGTTTCGAATTTTGTATTGTTAACATTGAAAATAACGAGGTTTCTTACAACTATTATTTTCCCCTTTAGGACGAAATTTCCATGAATTCTTTAGTTAGTTAACACAAAAAATTCAATAGTTTTCCTCCAGCGGTTCAAGGTCTACGATGACAAATACTTTGATAAGTCAGGGCAAAGGGATTGTTTTATGTTTAGAATATCCATAACAAATATTGAAACAGACAGGAGAGCCATAGAGATCCAATAATTATAGCTTTTAATTTCAAAGAAATATTAATATCTGACCAATATTTCCACAGAAAACATAATAAACAAAGAAACTCCTCAGCTTTATCATATTAGTATAAACATATAGTATATTAGTACATATATATGTTATCTACTCCTGTAGTTGGTGCAACATAGTATTAGGAAGTACACAGGTCGACTACATTCTCTAAACGTGACCTGATAACGACGCGTTGATGCAACAAAATGTACATATACATACACACACACGTTTACAACTTATTACAAGTAGTCTATTGATATCACACGATCACTTGAAATGCAGTAAACCTTATAATTACCCTATTTTTTTATTGGGTGTTTACATTTCTTTATAATAACGAAAGCTAGCAAGAGAAAAATAAAATTCATTCTGTTCCGTGTTTAAAAGGGAAAAAAATATAATTAGGATTTCAGATCGTGGCTAGTTCATTCTTCTGACCTGGTAGGATATTCTGATAATCCAAGAATTTAAATTCAAGTATGAGATCACTGGCGTTTTAGTGCAGTTATGTCCGTTTCTCAATTCGGTAATTACGACACCTCTTGCCATAAAATAAGACGATGATAATGCGTATTTCGAAGTTAATAACTACTGTCTGTAAAAAATCTAAATTATGATGCAGCTAATGTATAAAGAATTAAGTCATGATCCTTTACAAATTGGCTAAATATTAGAAGGTCATCAATGTATTTAAAACACGTTTAGGGGCTATTTTGCAACTACCGGTGCAGTTCAACGCCTAAATTTTAACCCTTTTTCGAATTCTTGCAGGTGATCCTGGAAGTTCTGAGTATTTCATTCCCTATGGTGATGTATTAGTCCAGTCGATTGGCAAATAATGCGACTAGTGACTTCAGGATTAGGTACTATATACTAATCAAATGTAATGGTAACGTTTCGAGACTGTTTTCAATGTACAACAATATTGAACTAATGAGTAACGTCACAAAAAATTGTTCTTGGAGTTCCTGGACTGTTCTCCTTAAGCACTACATCTTACAGGCTCACAGTTTCCCCACTAAACTATATTAATTGACTCCAATAAATTTACAAATACCATCAATTGCTTTTATTAGAACAAATGATACTGATTGATTTAATGACGCATGCATTTCTTCTCAGACATAGATTAGCTATTGAGAAATTTACGACTTATGGATGTCTAATTACGACTTACTATACAATGACATCTAGTTTTCTAAATGTAGTAAAACGTATTTATCTACATATCATACCGTTTAAGTGGGTAACGGCCGAGATATTGTAGTAATGGCGCAGAAAAATGTAGTAAGAGAAATACCTTAAACGACTCTTACGACACCCAAGTGAACTGGTGGGGAGTGCCATCGCTAGCCGAGATCACCCTGCAACATATTTCATAGAAACCACATTAATTTCTAGAAAACTGATATCTCTAGATGCCAAGACATTGATTTGACAGACCAATTACGTGTCAAGCTAAATGGTGATCGGCATTTAGATAGATTGGAGAGAAGATGGCAATTCAATCAAGTAAAGAGTGACAACTAGAAAATACAGTCTTCCGAAGAGTTATAAAATTGAACTGCACAATTTAAGCGCTAAAGTATTATTTAAATAATAAGTATATTTGGTGAACGGAAGGTATTCTTTTGGATAATGTATTATCGTGTGATAAGATAAAGAGATACACAAATCATTAAGTACTACAAAATCATGTTACTAAATAAATAAGCGTTTGTTACTGAGTCGCGCCAGAACAGCTGTACGGATATGGATGAAATTTGGCACAGTGATAGATTGTAGTCTGGAATACCACAAAGGCAAAATTTACATCGGCTTAGGTAAGCGAAACTGCAGGCATAAGCAGTAAAGACTGAACGTGTTTATAATTTCACGTGTACCTACAGCTGAAGAATTCATAGAATATTCTTATTCCAGTATCTACCAACTCCATTTAACCTTTATTATAGGCCTACCTCAGGCAATGATTTATTGCCTAATCTAAGTTTTAATATAGAGCATAATATATGATATTTCTATGAAACCGAGGATCAAACCAAGTGGCGTACAATTCTAACTTCATACATATCATAAAAGGCAAATCCAAACTAATCCATACTACTACTACTACTCAGTCTGCTTTATGTTAAACTTTCACGGTTAAACCGCTGCACCAATTTAAAAAAAAAATAGCATATAGATACTTTGATTCTTGAGGAAGTAGTGGGCGAAGCCGCGGGCAAAAGCTAGATGCAAAATATACAATCTAATGCGAATTTGTTTGTTTGTCTCGTCTGAACAATAACAGTTACTGTTTACTGTAATAATCAACATACGCGGGCGCAGCTGAGGGTAAAAGCTAGTAAAGAATAATTAGGAATTCTATGACAGAAAACACTGGGACTCGAGTCTTGACTTTGTTTAATTCTGTCGAATAATTTTATGATTAGCACTTGTGTGGTACTAGCCTAGTTAGCACAACGGTCCTTTACCGTGTTCAAATAAGAACAGTTACTCGTTTACAACATTTAGGTCTTGTTGCAACAGTTACAGACACGTTTCGGATAGCTAATCTGACAAACAATTCGACGTATCATCTGTCCGACAAGCTATCCGGAACTCATCTGTAACCGGTGATATAAGGCCTTAGTGGGTAATGTTGCGCAGACAAGAATCTAGTTTAGCACAAAGTTATTATTCATTCTTTGAAATCTAAAGTAAATTAGGTTGAAACGTCACAACTGTACACAGTTATCATAAAATTTATGTAACACATTCGTATTCATTGAGTGCGCCGTCCGTGACCCAGATGCGCAACTGTTTATGTCCGTCAAATCATGTTCTACATTGTCTGGCAACCCTATTTCTACACCTCAAACAGAGGGGGGTGAAATATTCGGCCAGTCTCCTTAGCAAAGTTGCAAATGCTTTTCATTGATTCTCTTTCTATAATCGCTAACGTCTCGTCTCTATCTCCTGAACTGTTGGCTAATATTCTATTTTGACTCAGCGTTGAGATACGTTTGTAGAATGCAACTTGCTGGGGTGGCAGGTTTATTTAACATTTTCTGTCTGGTCATTATTACTCGGTTTTACATTTGCCGGAAACTATTTAGCGGAATAGTTAATTAGGAATCTGTGGCATTTGGGTAAGTAGATTGCTTATGAGTCAATTTTGTTTACGGCGGTAAAGTGTAGTCTATATCTTTTCTCAAGAATCAATATTATAACAATGACCTTCGCAACCTCGTTTACGTCTACTATTGGCCGTAACGTAATAATTTTCCCCCGTTTTTTAAACATTCTTCATTGAGGCTCCGCTCCTATTGGTCTTAGCGTGATGATATATAGCCTATAGCCTTCCTCGATAAATGGAATATCCACCACTGAAATAATTTTTCAAATCGGATTAGCGGTTCCTGAGATTAGCGCGTTCAAACAAACAAACAAACTCTTTAGCTTTATAATATTAGTAGGAATAGATAGAAAGAATATCTACATTTCAAATTTCATTGATATTGATCCGATTGTTTAGCCGTGAAAGCGTAAGAGACAGACGGACAGATAAAGTTACTTTTGAATTTATAATATTAGTATGGACTTGGCTCGGGAAATTAGTTTTACTTTCTTTAAAAAAACTTCCCAGTAGAAATATTCCCTGTATCGCAATATACAAACAATTACGAAACAGACACAAGGAACACCCAAACCATTCTTCCTACTCGAACCTACAACACTCGGGTAGAAAAGGGCAAGGTGACCGCATAAACCGATTTTTTTTCTTTCTTAGTTTATTTATTTTTGTGGTAAATGTTATTATTGAATGAAGAAGAAGAATGCAAGATTAAGAGGTAACTGATTAGCTTACAGTACTGTCATAGTTTGTACGTTTGTTAGTCTAATTCGTTTCTATGTTTTAATTACATTCAATTTAGTATATTATTTAATATTCACTTCAGCGCTATAATACTCTTCTATGAATTCTCACCTCTTAGAAATACACATCCTCTCAAACACTCACGAACCTGAACACACACGTGCACGTACACATACATCCACTTACAGACATGGAGAGGTTTACTATGTGCTTTTTATTTTAGAATTATTAAACTTAATTTTAGAATAAATACTTAAATTGAAATTCCTGTGGGGAATGCCGCCGTTAGCCGAAATACAGGTTTTTATCTAGTTTGGCAACGGAGTCTAGTGTTCGATTTATATCTTAAACATAATTTTAAAACACATTGTATTTTTTTTTTGTTTTCGTACAATAAATTTTATTATTTAATAAAAACTAAACTAAACTGTTTTATCACGGCAGAGTTAGGATATATTCAATTAGACAAACAGATACTCAAAGAAAAACTTGGTTAATAACGAAACGTGTTTTCTCGTATTGGAATCGAACCTACAATTCTTGGTGTAGTAGCGAGATGACAACGTAAACCGCTTAGTTAAAGGTGCACTTGAAATTTAATGAGGTTATTTTCTAGTCCTACTTATCCATACTAATATTATGAATTCGAATGTAACTTGCTGTCTATCTGTCTGTTACGCTTTATGGTCTAAACTCCTACAATGAAATTTGGCATTGAGATACTTTGGTTTGTAAGGAATAACATAGGCTATTATTTACCGCGATAGCCGGTATAAACGCGGGTGCAGCCGCGGTCTAAAGCTATTATGAAATAGAGACTGTATCTCATTTTGGTCAAGTTTGCATAAGTGAAATGGTTCTCCAATTGCAATTATAAAATCTGCTAATTAATCCAATTTGAAAATTTAGAATAGCAAATAATCCAGTACATGCAGTATGTTGAAAAATGGTTACAGAAATGAATCTATACACAAAATAAAATTGTAAAATATTGATGTCTGTACATTAAAGATATTGAAAAAAGTAACTATTGAAGGGTATCTTTGTTAAACTAACCGAACTCAAATCAACTGTTTTTAGAATTTTTGTCTGTTTTACATGTGAGGTCACTTGTAATCTATAGTGGTTAAGCGGTCGGCACGCCGTTCCCTACTTCGCCAAGTGTCGTGCATTCAAATCCCACATGGAATAACAACACTTTGTGTGATCCACAAATTGTTGTTCTAAGTTAGGGTGTTCTCTGTGTCCGTTTCATGTATGTTTGTAAAGTCCCCCGCGACACAGGAATTATTCCGAGTGCGAGAGCTGTCTTTTTAAAAAAAAACAAAACAAATAAATAAAATTTAAGTGTTTGTTTGTAATTTCAGATTAATAGCTTTTTATTAATGCATAGGGGCCGTTCAAATATTACGTAAGCAGATTTTTTACAATTATTTACCCCCCCATCCCCCTTGTCAGCAAAAGTAAGCAAAGGTCTTACCCCCTCCCCCTATGCTTACGTAAACATTTTTAATTATATATTTTTTTTATATTGTAATTTTAATGATATATTATGGAGATTAAATTTAACTGATACAGGATTCAACATAGAGTAAGGGACAAAAATATTATAATTATAAATAAAGAACATAACAAACTTATTTTAAATTTTTGGTACACATATTAAATTCAAATTAACAGACTTCAGTCCATGAAACCCGAAACATCTTATTTAAACGTTAAACTTTGGCTAATGGAATCAACGGTAACACAAATGTTAACTTGCTATGCTTACAATACGTCTAGTCGCTTTAGTATCCAAACGAAACAATACAATACACTGACAGACTAGGAAATTTAGACAAGTGAATAGCGCGCGGTAATTCCCCTAATCGCTTCTAAAGGGAGTGCCTAAACGTATGTATTATTTGCGGGAATCCCCGAAATTGCGTTTCGTTTTCAAGCATAGACAATGTGAGGGTTGCCATTCGTGTATAAAAGAAAATAACTACCGATGACGTAATCATCATCTAGACTCCCCCACCCCCCATGTCATCCAAAATAAGCAAAACAGAGAGCCCCCACCCCCCCCTGGTGCTTACGTAATACTTGAACGGCCCCAATATGAAAATATATAGGTACGGTATTTACATCAAAAAATAATTTTTGACAATTTATGTCTGTCTGTCTGTTTGTTAATTTCTGGAACAGCTGAACAGATTTTGATAGGACTTTTACGCGCGGATAGCTAATGATATATGGAATAACTTAGGCTACTTTTAGCGCGCGTGAGTAACAACCGCGGGTAACACCGAATTTTGTTTTCGATAGAAATCAATCAGTGTGCAATTTTTAAGTAGGAAACAATTGGTGCTCATTCACATATTTACACAATCACCTTGTGTAATGTCAGTAGCTCACGGTAAACGTGATGTAACGCACCGAGTGAGCAATTATAATTATATAAAGCTTTTAGTTTGTGTATGTTTTAATTTAAATTGTTATAATTTTACTTTTTAAATGAGGTTCAAGAAGAAAGTCTTATTTTAACTGAACGGTGCTCATTATATGTTTATTATTTTGAAAAAAATATTACTTGTCTAAAGTGAAAGTCTTCTAAAATACAATAATAATAATTATGGTACATATTAACACAGATCTAAACAGTATTATATTATTTTTGAATATATATATATAGGGGGCTATGGAAACCAGCTACACCAGAGATGTTACAAGTGTGTTGCCGACCTTTGATTATTATAAGTGAGCACTTACTTGGATTTTTTTAGGAGAAATAATAAAACCACCGAGGCCAATGTCGATTTTCACATTCATGTACACATATTAGCACTAAGCGGAAAGCAAACCCATAACCTCCTATGTTGACGACTTCGTAACTTTTCTGATGTTTAATTTACAAGGCAAATTAAGAATATCACACATCTGATGGCGTCCAATTTATTCTAGAAGTATGTGGTGAACACAGATTCTTAAGAGAATTTATCAGTATCCAAAATTAAGCTGTAATTTTATCTATAAGTTGATAAAATTGTTATGCAATTAATTATCATATCAATCATAAAATCAATAATAAGATATGATATTTACTAAAACTTGTATCAAAATCACCCACTATTTGATTGTTTGTTAAGAGTTTGAAACAACAGAAATTGAACTTGTTTTTAAATATGGTTTAACAAATATAAGATAGATGATCATTAATTGTTATTGGCTTTCTGATGACTGATCTGCTTTGTATTACCAATGTATCTAGCTGTAAGTTTTCCATAAATAAACAAAAAAATAAATAAATAGGAAGCAATGAAATTCAAACAAATAGTAATCAGTCATTTTGTTTTGCAGTGTTTACGAAGTTTTAAATGGTGTGGTAGTTGATCTCCAAGAGTAGTAATACTAGAAAAATACCATTACTTTACTTATTTGGCATTTATATCAACAATCATACTGAAATTACTAAATTGGTCCAAATAAAAAAATAGAACTAAAGGGATGTATCAGAATAGATGTTTTTAATTTTAACACACTAAGTTTTTTTTTATGTCACTTTGCAGGCATTGTCAATTCACTTTCAATTTTTTTTTGTAGTTAGAATGCTTTGTATCATATTTTTTTAATTGCAATTTTTTTTTTAATTAATTAGAAATTAAATTGATACATTATCAATTTAGGTGTACAGTACTTAGATTATATTGAAATATTTATATGTTACCGGACTTGACCTAAATTAGTGTTTATTGGCATTAGAAATGTGAAAAACAGTTGAATAATGTGTTGAATAAATATAGTTTCTAGAGTAATAATGGCAAATACTGCACCCATTGTTTTCTAATCTGATTCATATATACTTACATTAAACTTCAAATGAAATGTTCCAAAACATATCCTTCAGTTAGCCAGTATGTAATCTCAACAAGATTCAATGTTTACATATAAAAACAAAATGTACCCAAAAAAATTGGCTTCCTTCCCAGAATTTAAAACTTCATATAATTAAAAAGTTACATAAATTATCACACTTTAAAATCACATCTTCTTGATATAGGCAACTAAAACTAAATGGATGTGACTAGGCTGTGTAAACATCAAGTTGCCAGTGCCATATCTATCACAGAAAACAACTCAGAGGCCAAACACTGACCTCATATTTCTAATGATATAACAATCCCAAGTCAAAACTGTGTTTAGTGAAGCAATTTAATTTCAAAGTATGTGGAAAAAATATTGGTGCCAAAATTGCCCAATGATAGCAAGAAAGTTCACTCACCTCTTGTGCCCTCGTGAGTTACCCAGCTGCAACCGCAGCGGGGGCGAAGCCCAACCCCACACGGAGTCAATCTGGAACCAACCGAACACACCATCCAGCGATACCATGAAATAAGCCCGCTTCACACAAAAAAATCCTGTTTGCCAATACAACTAATTTATGCAATGCCCTTAGTCTAGCTCACCACTCACCTTTGACGATTACTTTTATACCCCACAAAGAAACCCGTCCTCAAAGGAATGTTTAATACTAAATTATCTCCTTGAGGGATTTAAAACAGATAACGGCACATCGATTTTACTATTTCACTACTTTTTATGTTTACTAATGTTCCAGCATAGGTATCGTACTTTTGTCCACTAGTCAATTTTAGAGGGTCCGATCAAAATATCTAACAAGGAAAAAGATTTTTTACACTCAAGGTTTTATTATCTATTAGAACAACATTTTGTCTTGTGTAAATGCAAGTAATAAACAGAAAATGTAATACACATTTTTCTCATTAGATTACTGACACGACAGCTCTTTTCATAAAATAATTTGTTTCAAAAAGAGTTCTCATTCAACTTTTATTCTGTGTTTGGTAGAGGTTTTGAATGTGTCGTAAGTAATGTCAAGTTCTTGTTGCCACATATAAATTCTGTTTTTGGTTTGAAATGTTCTTAATATTTCTAAACAATTGTTTCTTTTACTTTTAACTGCAATATCGTAAGTGGAAATAGGGAAAGCACTTAATCTACTTTTTCAAATATCAATTCCCTAACACTTAGAATTTTTCATAAAATATAGTGTCAGAAATTCTTATCAGAGTTATCAGGATCCAGGTGATAGTGACTGTGACAGCAGCTGACAGCAACTGACGTATTTGTTGATGTTATTTTGACGTTTCATTTACCGATTCGTAAAACTTGTCATTAAAAATAAACACATTGTTAGTAAATAAAAATAAAACAGTTATAAACGCTAAGTATGTCGTTAAGTCTTCTTTTAGAGAAATACGATGTGTCAACTGAAGAAGGACTGCAAAAAGCTCTAAATGAGATCGAAAAGGAAGAGGTTAGTACATTTTTCTTGTGATGACGAAGTCATTAATAATTGTAAATTGATATTTAATTCAAATAGACGGAGGTTGACGAGGCACTCTCCGGGGCGTTATCCCGCGTCAGCTTGCTAGAAGGTCGTCTTCGCACTGCCAGTCAAACTTATAGCAAGTTATCTGAAGTAAAGATTGATGCACAACTCGCAGCCGACATGGTAGATAAGACAGCTAACCTGGCTCGGGATGTTAGCGCCAAAGTTCGACAACTCGATCTAGCCAGGGTAAGTAACGACTTGCGTATAACAATATATAAATGCATATTGTTAAACTTTACCATTTATCAATACTTACAAGATTCTATTTTACAGTCTCGCGTGGCAGAATGTCAACGGCGAGTTCATGATTTAATAGATTTACAACTGTGCAGCGCTGGTGTAGAAAATGCTATCAGAGCACATGATTATGAAATTGGTAAGTTAGGACCGACATCATGATAAGCTATATAATAATATTATTATTGAGTACAAACTGTAAGAACTTAAGTGATTTTTATGTTCAACACAGACACAACTGGCTGACTAGACTGATATTACTGACCAACTTAAAACAAATATACCAGAGGTAACTTTTTTATACACAGTTTAAGTCATCACATGGAGAGCTTTTAACAGTCTACTTCTGAACATAAGCCTCTCCTTAGGAAGGAGGTATTGGCTTACTAAAACACAGTAGCCAGACATGTTGATATAGGGTAAATAAATAAATATATATTTCGGACATCTTACACACAACGCCATCTAGTCCCAAGCTAAACAGAGCTTGTGTTATGGGTACTAGACAACTGATATAAATACTTATATATCTTTTTTTGCAAATACATACATATTATACATAGAAAACATCCAAACTCCGAAACAAATATTTGTAGATCAGACAAACATTTGGTCCGACCCGGCAATCGAACCCGAGACCTCAAGACCAGCAACCGCATACGCTACCACTGCGCCACAGAGGCAGTCAAGTTTCAATATTCTCTTCTCTTTGCAGTAATGTCATCCTGCATAGTTTGCTAGTTACCTATCACAACACCCACTGGATGAATTCCTTAAATAATCTTAATCCTTCACCACAAAGACGGTTTAAGTCATATGCAAGAATAACTTACTACAAGAGAAAAACATTTGCCTAATATCCTCCGTCCCCCTATTTAATGCCTGCCTCGACTAATGAAACTGAATAGGTATTATTCTAATTCTTGCCGTGAAATGTTACAGGTGCTGCTCACGTTTCTCGTTTCCTGGGCATGGACCCAGGGTCAGTGGCTGCAGCACGAGCACGTGGGGCCCCAGACCCACGTGATGCGATGACCCGCGCCGCTAACACACTACGAGAACATCTGATACGCAAGTATGAATTTGATCTTATTTATTAAAAGTTTAGACAAATTATTTTGATAATTTATAAATATTAATTTTAAGAGTGTTTCTAATGGAGGACCCATCTTTGAGCACACACAG
This sequence comes from Spilarctia lutea, assembly GCA_916048165.1. Classification (NCBI taxonomy): domain Eukaryota; kingdom Metazoa; phylum Arthropoda; class Insecta; order Lepidoptera; family Erebidae; genus Spilarctia; species Spilarctia lutea. The sequence goes on along the minus strand of OU696473.1, from coordinate 1,103,179 downwards.
GACATGCTCACCTGTCCCTACCATAAAAAAATATATGAAGTTATGTGAATTTATCAAAGTATATGTCTACTATAATTTGACTATATCGATTGTTAAGGTTTGAAGAAGCATCTCGCAAGGAGGATGAACCCAGTGTGGACAGACTGTTCAGGCTGTTCCCACAGATCGGACGAGCTGAGGAGGGAGTGGAGTTACTTGCCAAATATCTCACTACACAAGTTAGTACTGCAATAATAATGATTTATATAAACACATAATATTTTAAATAATTGCAAAAATTAGATAAGCAACCTTAACACTTGAGCCAGAGGTTATGGATTTGATTACCATCCAAAATAATGTTACCCAGGATGACCTGACCTCGTAATAATGATATTACGAATTTATTGAAACCTCGTTCATCAAGAGTGGTTTAGTAGTTTAGGTGCTACAGCAGTACATAAAAACATACACAAGTTGTTGAAACTATGGCACATTTTCAATTTCTGGCTGAAAAATTATTGCCCATGATAGTACATATTTAAGTAAAACCCTGGTACGAAGAAACAGAATATTCAAGAGCTAATTTTTTTCTGGACTTAGTGTCATGATATATATTTCTATAGTTATAATATAGTGAAATGTATTTTTTTTTATTATATAGGGGGCAAACTAGCAGACGTATCGCCTGATGGTAAGCGATTAATGCCACCTGCCATATTAGGAAGGAGTACGCTCTTTTCTTGAAGGTTTTTACTGAAATGAACCTAAAATTTAATGATATTTTTGTATAGACTGAGGCCGCAATCCGTCGGGGTTGCGTAATAACAGACGTGACTTCAGACGCGTGCGTGTTCGCTGACGCCATCACCCGCGTGGTGGAGGCGGCCGGGCTCGCCGTCGAACGCGCCAGGAACGCGCACTTGGCCGCGCAAGCCTACGGCCTGCTCACCACCACCATACGGATATTGCAACCATCTGTAACTGTTTTAATTCATTTTAACTGAGAATAAAAAGTACCAGATAACCAGAAGACAGATAAGGTGTTCTTTTTTGGTAAATTTTCTAAAATTCATGAATATCGTTGAAGCCAAATATATAACAAGATGGCGGTTTTCCGCCCGTGCCTCGGAGAGCACGTTTAAGCCGTCGGTCCCGGTTGCCATGAATGAAACTTGGTAATCGAGTCAGTACCCTCAATATACTGACGCTAGTTTCAACCTTCGAATACAGTTCACCCTCAGGGTTGCGGAGGTCTGATGCCGGTCGCTTCGTGGAAAATTGATATTCAGGTAAAACAGGTGGAACAGAAGAAAGCTCGTTTAAAGTGTTAAGATTTATTACAACACCATCTAGTGAGAACATAAGGTATTACGTTAAACTATTGTGCCTACACCGTGCATCGATAGTTCTAACGCTGTTTAGTCATAAAATACTTATTTGAACCGCACAGGAATCTTTTTAACCTAATTCAAAAAAGGAGGAGATTCTCAATTCGACTGAATTTTGTTTTGTTTGTTACCTCAGCACTTTCGACTGGGTGAACCGATTTTGATGATTATATTTTAATTTGAAAGCTGGTGCTTTTCGTGTGGTCCCATTTCAATTTGGTCCAGTTCCTGAAATTGTTTCTTTTTGTTAAAATTTTTGTTACTTATATTTAATTCGATAAATAAGGAATACCGATAAATAGCGAAATCTAATCAATAATCATCATCATCAGCCTATGCAGTCCACTGTTGAACATGGGCCGGGCCTATCAAACTGCACGTTACTCTGATGAACTTTGGACTTTTCGCATCCAGCTATGTTGCAAATTATATTTAAAATATTTGTATGTTTTGATCCAACTAGGTTTTTCCTAACAGGTATGTGCAGGTGTTCGCCGGATTTATAACGAGCTTGTAGCGGCCAGGCGGTTGGAGTCAGACCCTCAGCGCACAGCAACCTCACCCCTCAGCGTAGAACCTGTGCTGACGGAACTGGCACTTATCCATTCCAGGATTTGGTTATATTTTATGTTCCTCAGGAGAAAATCTGAGGTGAGTCTTCCTACAAAGCTGCAATTAGATGAAGATTTTTTCAAATTATTTAGTTTACATTAATGTGGTGATACCTCTAATTATTTTTTTGGATATATACAAAAAATATAATTATGTATATTAAAGTGCATATAAATTTTTAAACTGTAGTTATACTTAAGATTTATATACCTGTCTATTTGCTTATTTGTTCTCTCTCATCTCTGAAAAGATTGGACCGATTTCTTTAAAACTGACTAGATACCAAATGTCGTATTTTGGTTTATGTATCATTTTTTTTTTATTGAATAGAGGGCAAACGAGCAGACGTATCACCTGATGGTAAGCGATTACCGCCGCCTATGGACACCCGCAACACCAAAGGCGTCACAGGTGCGTTGCCGACCTTTAGGGGATGGGAGGAGGGGTTGGGGTATGGGCCTTCGGTATCCTCACTCACTCGGTGAAACACAGCGCAAACGCTATTTCACACCGGTTTTCTATGATGCCCGGTCCGTATCACTCCGGTCGAGCCGACCGATTCATGCCGAAGCATAGCTCTCCCACGGTGAGGATTTTTATTAGAGATTTGATATTAGTACATGGATGACCGGTACTTCTTTTTCAAAAAATGAATCCTAGCTAGATGGATTTATTGCCTCCAAAACCTCCTACACACTAAATTTCATGAAAATTGTTTGAATCGTTTCCGAGATTCAGATTATACAGGGTGTAAAAAGACGACTACCGAAAACGAAAGGGGCTGAACCAGCACCCTAAAACTTATCAAAAAAAAACAAACAATTGTCTTTAAAAAAAATTGTAGCTTGAAAAAACAATGTGTCAAGATTTTTTTAATTTCAAAAGCCAGCAATGTACAACTTAACGCGCCCGCGCCCTCTGTCGCGGTGATTGCACTCACCCGGCCAGCTGTTTTGATATTAAAATACATTACTGTTTTATTGAATTTTCTTTGTTTTTTGGTTTTCTAAATGAAATAATTAGGTAGTTTGGGTCCTGTTATGTTTTACTATGTGTATGTAAGCAGAAAAAAACATAAAACGACTTAGATAAATTAACATTTTTTTTTTAGTTTTTTTTTCGCTAAACCTATTCAGTACCATGGTCTGATTGCAACCCCCAAGTTTTCGGTAGTAGTCTTTTTACACCCTGTATATACATATACAAGGTGTCTCAAAAGAAATTTCATATTTAGTGGATTGATTAAAGAAAAAGGAAGCGGTATATAGAAAAAATGTTTATTTATTGTTAAAATACACTTTTTGGGAATTCATTTCTTAAAAATAATATCGTCTAAATGTAAACCCTCACGTTGTTGGCACTCATTTAATCGAACAGTAAAATTACTTACGACTGCTCGACAGGTGGAGTGAGGGATGGCTGCCATTTCGTGACGGATATTTTCTTTCAAATGCGCCAGTGAAGTTGGTTTATTGGCGTAAACTTTAGATTTAAGATAACCCCATAGGAAAAAGTCCATAGGGGTTAAATCTGGGCTACGTGGAGGCCAATTTATGTCACCTCTCCGGGAGATCAATTTTCCTGAGAAAATTTCACGAACACGTGGCAGAGATATATTGGACGTGTGTGAAGTTGCTCCGTCCTGTTGAAACCATGTTCTTTGGTTATAGCCAGGAAAGTTTTGCAGTTCAGGTACCAAGAAGTTGTCTAACATCTCCACATAACGCTCTGAATTCACTGTAACTGTACGCCCCATTTCGTCTTCAAAAAAGTAAAGGCCGATAATTCCTCGCGCCGACATGGCAGCCCATACGGTCACTTTAGGCGAGTGTAGGGGTTTCTGATGTTTGCGTTTCGGATTGGCTGAACTCCAGTAGCGGCAGTTTTGCTTATTTACGTGGCCATTAAGATGAAAATGAGCTTCATCCGAAAACAAAATGTTGGTAAACGTTGAAAATCGCTCAATCATCTGATTTACGAAATTAAGCCTCTGACCGGCATCTTGGGGCTTTAATTCTTGCACCAATTGAATTTTGTAGGGGTGCAGCTTTAGATCTTTGTGCATAATGCGATGTAATGATGATCTATGCACATTTAAAGCACTCGCGCGCTTCCGAATTGAAAGGCTCGGGTCGTCACGTACAGATTGATTAACACTCTCCACGTTTTCTACCGTTCTTGATGACCTAGGTCGCCCGGATTTTGATTTATCCAGCGTTGATCCAGTCTCTTCAAACTTTTTAACCCAATGTCGAATGAGAGGAAGGCTTGGCGCATCATTTAAGTGGCGAAAACCTCGAATACTGCAGAATTTTCTACGCGCGACAGTTGTCGAATCACCGTTCTTGTAAAACTCTCGCACGCACAACGCGCGGTCTGCTCCCGAGAAACGCTCCATAGCGACTGAATCCCCAAGAGCCAAGCTACCAATTGACATAACCCCCGCACCCCTCAAGTACGCAGCGTTCACGCAGTAAGCTAAACAAATATAAAATTTCTTTTGAGACACCCTGTACAAGAATTACTCATAAGGTGTTATATTAGATAGATAGAGAGAGATGAGTGTTTACATTGTTTATAATGTTTTAATTAAATTACAGGTGGATGCAAAACAAGTCAATGAAACAGAGAAGAATCTTTGTATGGAAAAAGTTGAGAAAATCATAGCGGACTGTGATTTGATGAGAACAGCTCAGGATATTTTGGGACATTATCTAACATATGAGAGGTTTTTGTCAAATTAACTATAATTTAGTGCGAAACTAGCGATTTTATGATCTAATCATTTGTGATTATTTGTCAAATTAAATGGCGTGCGCTTAGTGGTCAAATAAAAGGCCGTGCGCTTAGTGGTCAAATCAAATGGGGGGCTTTAATTAGTCTAATTAAATGGCGTGCATTTATTGGTCAAATCAAATGGCGTGTGCTTATTGGTCAAATCAAATGGCGTGTGCTTATTGGTCATATCAAATGGCGTGTGCTTATTGGTCAAATCAAATGGCGTGTGCTTATTGGTCAAATCAAATGGCGTGCATTCATTGGTCAAATTAAATGGCGTGCATTTATTGGTCAAATCAAATGGCGTGCATTTATTGGTCAAATCAAATGGCGTGCATTCATTGGTCAAATTAAATGGCATGCATTTATTGGTCAAATCAAATGGCGTGTGCTTATTGGTCATATCAAATGGAGTGCGGTTCCTGTTCATATTTTCGTCACTTTTACTTAGTAATTTCCATGGATTGTAAGAAGGAGAGCCAAGAGAAGGATACTGTAACAGATCGAAAGTAGTATTAGTTGCCTGCTAATGAAATTTTGTTGAAATTAATTTAATGTCTGGAGATTGATTTCAAAACAGTATTTTAATTATATTATAATAGTAATATAATTTTGTTGTTATTTGTTGTTGCTTAAATGTGGTACAAAAAGATGGTAAAAAAATAGGCACGATACACAGTAATAGTCATGCAAATATAGTATTGCAGTCTTTCGTGCAATAGTTACTAAATTGCTAAAAATATATTTATTGCTAAATTAAGAATAACTAATTAATTTACATAGGGTAACATCGGTATAAATTGTAGGTACTTCCTAGAGGAGAGTGTCAACAAAGCCTTGAAAATGGCAACACCACAAGCTGGTATGACCACCTCCAGTCTCGTGGACGACGTATTTTTCATCGCCAGAAAGGTGATCAGGTGAGACTATTTGATATCCTGTTTATTCTGGTTTTGTTTTGTTTTATAATTATATAAAATAATTAGGTATATACTTAAACTTATAACGAATATTGCAAGTTCCATTAGAATCACTTCACGAAGTTCGATCGGGCTTATATTTTGCGAAGAATCTTCAATTAAATTGCCTCGTTAGTCTAGCGGCTAGAGTATGTGATTTTGAATTTGGGTTAAAGGTGTTTTTGGGTTTTTCTTACAAGAAACTTCTTAAAAATCTTAATTTATTTTCATTTTTGTTTCTCGGAGAGCACGTTAAACTATCGATCCCGGTTTTCATGAACATCTATGGCAATCAGCTTTTGGGGTTACGGAGGCTTGACGTCAGTCGTTTCGTGAAAAAACTCATATTCAGGTAAAATCGGCTGACCTAGAAGCCGATCCCAAGTAATTTTGGGCATAATAAAGGTTGGGAAGATGATGTATTTTCAGTTACGATAGAATAATGTGGTATCTACATGGACCTGTCTCGATTATGTAACCGAAACACGGTCATAAGAACAACAATCATAGGAAGAACATGGGAATAATTGAACCGCCTCGGTGGCCGCACAGGTAGTGTACGAGGTCTCGGGGTCTATTCCTTCGATCTATGTATAATATTGTTGCGCCATAAGGAAATGGATCTCGTTTGTACGAGAATAATCGAGAAGAATTAAGAACAGCGCCATCTAGTGTCAGGTAGTGCGCAACTGTGGACATTATGACGATTTCCTCGACGCTAGATGGCTCGAACCATCGATCGAATATTCCAGTACGTTCCAATTATCTCGACAGCCATATAAAAGCGGAACGTGTTAGCCGTACGGGCAGTATTGTTTCACGATACAGCGAATAAACATCGAAGAGATCTTCTAGTGCGACTAACGAGTAATTTAGTGATTTGTGATTGTAAAAAGTGTTGTTAATAAATATTGTGTTATATTTTTGGTAATCAATCGACTACTTTAATTTATTTAATACCCAGCTCGTAACAATATGTACATATCGGTCGTTGAGTACAATGCGTGTGTGGTGGGCAGGCGCGCCGTGTCGTCGGGCAGCGTGGACGGCGCGTGCGCGGTGCTCAACGAGGTGTGCGGCGCGCTGGAGCAGCAGGCGGCGCGCGCGCTGCGGCGCTGGCTGCGCGCGCCGCCGCTCGAGCCGCTGGCGCTGGCGCCGCCGCGGGACGCGCGCTGCCCGCCCGACGCCGCGCCCGACTTCGCGCTGCGCCTCAACCGGGACCTCGAGGCGCAGAGACAACTTTACCTGGTCTCCTTCTATTCACATTTCCTCCCTTCTAATCCCCGCTAATTCAATGTAACCGCATCTGTAACGTCATTTATTACTTTTAGCGTTAGAAAACCATTCATTTCTATTTCGTCCTTTTTAAAAGTAGATCAATATAAATATTTCTATTCATAAATTTTGTTTAAAGCAATGCTTTTTGGAAGTAAGCATATAAGGGATTTTTTTTACTCTATTTAAAGAGAAACTAATTAAAAGAGAATAAAATGATCGATTACGGCTCGAAAGACCATGTAAGGGTAGTTTTGCAAATTGAAAAATATTTACACGCTTACCACGTTTAAAAAACCTTCCCTGGTAGATTATAACCCCGAAGTAGGTACATGGAATAAATAAATTAATTAAATTAAGATAATACATAGAATTTCTTAATTTTTACTGACTGACCAAATGTGTGCGGTTCGATAATGAAACATCACTTATTTTAATATCATAAATCGATTTCAACCGTTTCTCCTCAATTGTTGACTTGAATCGTCACTGTCAACAGTATTATTTCAAATCACCCTAAGCAATATTGTTGATTAGCATGTTTACGTATCGTAGGCGCACATGAACGAGGCGGAGGCGGGCGCGGAGTGGGCCGAGCGGCTGGCGGCGGAGGCGTGCGCGGCGGCGGGCGGGCTGGCGCGCAGCTCGGCGGAGCGCGCCAAGCTGGTGTCGTGCGCGGGCGGGCTGGGGGGGGCCGCCGCCGCCTTCCGCGCCGCGCACGACCTGGCGCTGGCCGCGCTGGCGCAGGCGCTGCAGCCGCGCCTCGTGGCCTGGGCGCACGCGCTCGCAGACCCGCACCCGCACAACGGTACGACTATCATTTATAGGTAGATGCACAGCTAGTTCGACCAAATTTTGCACATGTTAGGGTCAAAAATATGTGCTTTTTTTTAATATTTTTAAATGACGAGGCAATATCGACGTTAGCAACGATATTATTTCCCCAGAGGAAATGGAAGATGACGCGGACGCTCTCCCGCAAGCACTGGAGCAGTTCGTGGACAGTGCGCGCGCGCAGGTGTCGGCGCGCTCGGTGGACGCGCTGCTGCTGGCCGCGCTCAGCGACATCGCGGCGCGGGCCGAGGCCGCTATACTACACAACAAATATGACAGGGTATGTATATATTTAATACTATACACGAACAGACTTACAGCCTAACCTGTAAATACAACTTTGTAGATATATAAAGTTATGATTTGTTTTTCAAGCTATGTATTTGAAATCGAATATCTTTAAACGAGTTATAATCGGCATCTCAGAAACGGCTCCAACGACTTTCATTAAATTTAGTATGCCCCTGATTATAGCCCCCAAAACCCCATGGTTTTGGGGGCTATAAATCGATCTAACTAGGCTTCATTTTAAAATTTACCAAAAAATACCGAGCCAAGTGTGAGCATCCTAAGTACATCTAAATAATGGACGTTGTAGACAATTTAATACTTAATTAGAAGGAAAGATAGAATTTACGTCATATCCCGCCATTTTTATTCGATATTAGTATTGCAAAAATATACTTTTTATCGAGGATTCATATCTTGGGTATTAAAACACTCATGTGATACTATTATCACACCTAGGTACATTCGTGTTTTAAAACTTCTTATTATACAATAGTTGCATAAATAACTATTATGAATCCAGTTTTTAAATTGTCATTTTGGCGATAATTATTAATTATGAGATAGCTAGCTGTTTTAAAAACTTTTATAGAGGATTTATAGCATGAGTGTAGATAAAACGTATTAATGTGTTGAATCGTATAAGGGGCCATCCATAAATTACGTCTCACGTTAAGGGGTTTTAAGTATTAGTTAAGGGGGTGGGAGTGTGTAGGAAGAGCGAAGTTTGACATTGTGTGACAAGGGGCTGGAAAGGGTCCCAAACTTCGTGATGTCACATTTTCAAATTTATTATTATAATCTGAGAAGCCTTCTACGTGGTCGGGACCAACCGTCGACCATAGTGTCGTTGGTCGGGTCAAACTATTTTCATATTCGTTTTACACGGTCGGTGGTTGACGCAACTTGTTAGTCTTTTTTCGGTATTCACAATGGGTTCTTGCTTTTTAAAGAAACAGAAGGTCGGTTTGGCAATAATTTTTTTATGTCTGAGTAAAGAAAAACAAAGATAAGATAAGATAAGTTTATTTGCATAAAACATGTGTGAACAAGATGTCATAGTATAAAATACAGTATAGTGCTTAAAAACATGTTTTGCCATAGCTGGCGTACAAATTATTTATTATAATAAAAATGTCATGGTGTCATATTACATTAATGTCAAATATTAAATTAATAAAAAAAAAACAATAATAAAAATAAAAGTAAATAAAACAGTTACAAAATTTAAACACATGCACAAAACATTATGACCATTATGAGGCTTAATTTATAGTATCGGCCATAAACTCCCCTATACTATAGTAGGCTTTCTGTACGAATATTTCTTTAAGCTTATGTTTAAAGTTATTTTTTTTGAGGTCTTTATACGGTGCTGGTATTTTATTAAAAATTTTAGGTGCCATGCTAAAAAGACTATTGCCCATTAGAGAAGTTTTTGCAGTCTGCATACAGAGCTTACTGTCATCACGCCTGTTACGCTTGACTACGTCTGCCAGGCGGGGAAACAGTGCTGGGTTTGTTTTTACGAACATGCACACTTCTAGAATATATAGGCTTGGGAGTGTCAAAATGTGATGCCTTATGAAGTATGGCCTACAACTGTCCGTCACTCTTAGTCCAAACATAGCACGGATACATCGTTTCTGTAATTTGAAAACAATGTCTTTGTTAGTAGAATTTCCCATGAAAATCACACCATACCTTAAAACAGATGCAACCAGGCCATGATATGCAGTGAGCAGTGTATCGGTATTAACTGATGGCGAAAGTTTGTATAGTGCATATGAGGATTTACTTATTCTATTACTAACATATTCTATATGAGCTTTCCAATTAAGTTTTTTATCAATCACAAGACCCAGAAATTTTGCCGTATTAACTTCCTCTATTTTGTTATCGTCGTAGTTTATATCTAAAGGTGATGGGGGGACTATCCGCTGACAGAAATGCATTATATTAGTTTTATTCAAATTGATCTTCAAGTTATTGGCAATTAACCAAGAGATCATTGAAGATATACAATTACTTATGTCATTTTCATACGAGTCAATATTTTTACAAGCTATAGTCAATGTACTGTTACTGTGTAAAATTTGGTAAGTCATTAATATATATTATGAATAGGAGAGGGCCCGATACGCTTCCTTGTGGCACCCCATATGTTACATAGCGTTCACTAGATAAGTATGTCAATTCTTCTTTCCTCTTTATATCTATTCTCGAGATTGCCGTTACTTGCTTTCTGTTTGATAGATAAGATTCAAACAGTTTCAAGATGTTGCCTCTCACCCCATAACATTCTAATTTTTTTATTAGGATATTGTGATCAACATAGTCGAATGCCTGCGTCATATCACAGTACACAGCACATACGGGAGTCTTTTTGTCAACATTTATCATTATATTCCGAAGAAAGTCATAGATAGCCATATTTATTGTCATATGTTGTCTAAATCCCTTTTGTTCACGGCAAAGAATAGATTTTTTTTCTAAATAAGTGTATATCTGTTTGTATATGTATTTTTCGAATATTTTGGATATGATCGATATTAGTGCAATAGGTCTATAGTTCTGAATTTGTTCCTTATCGCATTTTTTATAAAGAGGTTTAATTATCGATATTTTCAGATTCTCAGGATATACACCGTTAACTATACACAAATTTAATATGAAACAAAGGTGTTCACATATCAGATGTCCTACCGATTTAATTATTTTAGTGGTTACTTCATCTTTGCCCACACTATTTGTGTTTTTAAGACCATTTATAATGTTGAAGATGTCGATTGGTAAACATGGTTGCATGAACATTGAATCTTTGCTGTGTTTCAATTTGATAGTTATATTGGTCTTATCATGTTGTATTGGTACTACCTTGTCCACAAAATAATCATTGAATGCATTTGCAATAATTTTGGGATTAGTTATATATTTATTGTCAACTTGTATTTTTTCAATAGTCCTAGGTATATTCAATTTATTATTATTAATAATTTGCCATGCAGCTTTATTCTTATTAAACGATGTTTTAATTTTGTAGCAATTTTGGGCACGTTTAGTTAGTGCTATTATTCTTTTATATAGCTTTGCATAATTTTTATATTTATTATAATTTAATAGTGAACGTTTACACCTATATGTCCATAGAAGATGTCTTTTCTTCTTACTACAAATTTGAATACCACGTGATATCCAAGCCGGCTTTTTATTGGTGGGAATAGTAATATGTCGTAAGGGAAAGCAAAGGTCGTAAAATAATTTAAATTCTGTCATGAATAAGTTATAAGCTAAATTTACATCATTGGTCTCATATATTTCTGAAAAAGTTAATTTTTCTAGACAATTAACAAACTTTTTGATGTTTTCCTTAGAGAAGTCTCTTTGTTTTTTACGCCAATATTTAATAATACATTTATTTTCTAATGGGACTTTTAATAACTGCGCTGTATGGTCGGATAAGTTAAATTCTATTATTTCTGTTCTACAAGATTTATGAAAGTTGTGTGCTACATTATCTATGCATGTTTGGCTTTTAATTCGAGTTGGTTTATTTATTGCTAGTTTGAGGCCAAAGTTTGAGAGTATGGATTTAAATTGCAATGCAATTGAAAAATACGAAAATGGATGAAGCAGTAACTTAAAGAGCGAATTACTTTGAACCATTTTATTATTATACAAATTGCGGATTCTGATGATTTTCTGTTTTTTAAAGAATGGATCGAAGACTCTTTTAATGAATTACTTAAAAAATATGTGACATCGCACTAGGGGGAGGCTCACCGATGTGACCTGTGACAACGATGGGAGGGGGTAAAAATCATAAAATTCGTGTGACGTAATGTATGGATGACCCCTAAATAGTAGTCGTATGGTGTTGTATATACGGTGCGTACCACCACACACACACACACAGGAGGGCGGGCTGGGCGTGGAGCGGCGCGCCCGGCGGCTGGCGGGCTGGGCGGGGGGGGCGGCGCCGGCGGCGCGCGAGCGGTGCGCGCGCCTCACGCAGGGCGCGGCGCTGCTGGCGCTGGAGCTGGCCGCGCACGCGCGCGACGCGCTGCTGCCCACGCCGCGCCTCGCCGCGCAGCACGCGAGGGACATCCTGGCGCGCAGGTACCTACCTACCTACCTACCTACCTACCTACCCAAGGGATCGGCTGGAGCTGGCCGCGCACGCGCGCGACGCGCTGCTGCCCACGCCGCGCCTCGCCGCGCAGCACGCGAGGGACATCCTGGCGCGCAGGTACCTACCTACCTACCTACCTACCTACCTACCCAAGGGATCGGCTGGAGCTGGCCGCGCACGCGCGCGACGCGCTGCTGCCCACGCCGCGCCTCGCCGCGCAGCACGCGAGGGACATCCTGGCGCGCAGGTAGCTACCTACCTACCTACCTACCTACCTACCCAAGGGATCGGCTGGAGCTGGCCGCGCACGCGCGCGACGCGCTGCTGCCCACGCCGCGCCTCGCCGCGCAGCACGCGAGGGACATCCTGGCGCGCAGGTACCTACCTACCTACCTACCTACCTACCTACCCAAGGGATCGGCTGGAGCTGGCCGCGCACGCGCGCGACGCGCTGCTGCCCACGCCGCGCCTCGCCGCGCAGCACGCGAGGGACATCCTGGCGCGCAGGTACCTACCTACCTACCTACCTACCTACCTACCCAAGGGATCGGCTGGAGCTGGCCGCGCACGCGCGCGACGCGCTGCTGCCCACGCCGCGCCTCGCCGCGCAGCACGCGAGGGACATCCTGGCGCGCAGGTACCTACCTACCTACCTACCTACCTACCTACCCAAGGGATCGGCTGGAGCTGGCCGCGCACGCGCGCGACGCGCTGCTGCCCACGCCGCGCCTCGCCGCGCAGCACGCGAGGGACATCCTGGCGCGCAGGTACCTACCTACCTACCTACCTACCTACCTACCTACCCAAGGGATCGGCTGGAGCTGGCCGCGCACGCGCGCGACGCGCTGCTGCCCACGCCGCGCCTCGCCGCGCAGCACGCGAGGGACATCCTGGCGCGCAGGTACCTACCTACCTACCTACCTACCTACCCAAGGGATCGGCTGGAGCTGGCCGCGCACGCGCGCGACGCGCTGCTGCCCACGCCGCGCCTCGCCGCGCAGCACGCGAGGGACATCCTGGCGCGCAGGTACCTACCTACCTACCTACCTACCTACCTACCCAAGGGATCGGCTGGAGCTGGCCGCGCACGCGCGCGACGCGCTGCTGCCCACGCCGCGCCTCGCCGCGCAGCACGCGAGGGACATCCTGGCGCGCAGGTACCTACCTACCTACCTACCTACCTACCTACCCAAGGGATCGGCTGGAGCTGGCCGCGCACGCGCGCGACGCGCTGCTGCCCACGCCGCGCCTCGCCGCGCAGCACGCGAGGGACATCCTGGCGCGCAGGTACCTACCTACCTACCTACCTACCTACCTACCCAAGGGATCGGCTGGAGCTGGCCGCGCACGCGCGCGACGCGCTGCTGCCCACGCCGCGCCTCGCCGCGCAGCACGCGAGGGACATCCTGGCGCGCAGGTACCTACCTACCTACCTACCTACCTACCTACCCAAGGGATCGGCTGGAGCTGGCCGCGCACGCGCGCGACGCGCTGCTGCCCACGCCGCGCCTCGCCGCGCAGCACGCGAGGGACATCCTGGCGCGCAGGTACCTACCTACCTACCTACCTACCTACCTACCCAAGGGATCGGCTGGAGCTGGCCGCGCACGCGCGCGACGCGCTGCTGCCCACGCCGCGCCTCGCCGCGCAGCACGCGAGGGACATCCTGGCGCGCAGGTACCTTCCTACCTACCTACCTACCTACCTACCCAAGGGATCGGCTGGAGCTGGCCGCGCACGCGCGCGACGCGCTGCTGCCCACGCCGCGCCTCGCCGCGCAGCACGCGAGGGACATCCTGGCGCGCAGGTACCTACCTACCTACCTACCTACCTACCTACCCAAGGGATCGGCTGGAGCTGGCCGCGCACGCGCGCGACGCGCTGCTGCCCACGCCGCGCCTCGCCGCGCAGCACGCACGGGACCTCCTGACGCGCAGGTACCTACCTACCCAAGGGATCGGCTGGAAGCCATAGACGATCCGAGGTGCATCGGAATTACAAAAATTCCCCCTATACGATAGAACTGGTCGATCTGATCGACTACGTGAACCGGAAACGGCGTGCGACGTTTTGAACTGTTCGAGGCCGACGCGACCACCGATGAGTGGTATCCGAGAGTATTCTCCCGAAGATATACAAAGAGCCCAGAAATGTTGTGAACGTGCAACATATACCAACCCCGTGAGACAACACTTTGTGTATTGCACAAATGTTATTCTTATTTTGGGTATTCTTCGTGTCCATTTCATGTAACCTCCCCGTTATACAAAAGTATTGCTAGTGCGAGAATTGTCTTTTTGTTGTCTAATGGGTTACCACTTGGCCACAAACTCACCTAAAATCAATACCGAATCTAATATTATTATTATACTTTTCAGAACCGATTTCAAGATGGAAGACATCAAGCGTTTGAAACTTTAATATTTAATGTTACGTCTCCAACGCTCTCGTTAAAACTATATATCGTTATTTTAATAAAAATATAAACAGTTATAAATATTTATTAAAATATAAACGATGTTTTGTTTTTGTCTCACCCATTACAAAAAATATTTTGAAGTGAAACTTCTTTAGGCACATGAGGGTAATTTTTTTACGGGTGAAACGTCACAAAGATGTGCAGCGTTTATTTTTATTTTTTAAAATTTAAACTTTTAGATTTGTATTACAAGACTTAAAAATTTGTTTACCAAAAAAGTTTCACTTCTGACATGTGTACTTTGTACGCACGTACTTTTTTTTTTAAACACGAATTATATTTGCTATGACAAATCTTTATTGTACATAGAGCCACAAAAGCGTGTATCGTCATAAATTCGTGAGCAATTTGTAAAGACCTATTAAATGAATTAACAGCTACATAAGAAATAATGTCAAAATTATATTTGTCTGGTTTCTAACATTATATGCCTTCTGTGAATAAGAGGAAGGTAGCGCGAAATTACGCACCGTACACCTGACACACTAACGGTGTTTCCCGTTGCTTGATCAATTTAATGGCTACTTTATGAATGGCATTGGCGACAAAAGGCTACTAAGTTGAGACAAACTGTAATACAAGAAATGTATATTTAGACTGAAGTAAAGATTTTTTATTTAAAAAATTGAGAATTGTCCATCATGACTAGAAGTAAGACAGACCCGAAAGAGCAGGTTTTAGTCGGTGTTAACCCGACAAACAACGATAGGTGACAGCAACTGGTATGGGTGTCTACATATTTAAAACAGGGTATATCCTACTAATATTATAAACGCGAAAGTTTGTGAGTATATTTGTTTCTCTTTCAAGCAAAAGCTATTGAATGGATTTTGATAAAACGTTACAATACTATAGCTTATACATCAGAATAACACATAGGCTACAATTTATAAAGATACTAGTTTCGCCTCGCAGCTTTGCCTGCGGTTATTGTCGTACCGCGGGTAGCACCGCGGGGTTCAGTTATCATGTGACATTCGATGCTCAGGATGAACTCCAATTAAATGAAGAATAATAAGTAAATCAGCTGACTAGTCATGTTCGGCTCCTATCGGCCTAAGCGTGACGTGAACTTTATTCTTCATTTAATTCAGCGAAGATCGAGAATGGAATAAAAAATAAAACAAGACAATAATCAGTTAAAGTTAACACTTTTATTTCTATAGATATTATTTAAAAATACTTTGATTAACAGTGTTATATATTTATTGCAATTGCATGAAATTCTAAGAAAATAATAAGTACTTGTGCCGTAACAATAGTTTTTTATAATATTCATAATATTTCATTAGAAGTAAAAAGGTCAGATGCCATTTTCAAAATATAATTTATATAGACTTATATATTGTATTAAAAATATTTTCGGTGATCATCTTTCATTTGTAAAAATATTAAAATAAATGCTGCCGAAGGTAAAAAAAATGGTGTATACTTAAATCGTTATTTTAAACGATAACGGTTATTTAAACATTTTTTCCTATTGTATTTCAATAACGAGTATTTAATTAAAATAACCGTATATGGCTTAACATGTACGTGAAGACAAAATTTACATGGATAAGAGATTTTAGAACTTCTTAGGTCTTAGGTTCCGTTTGCAACTAATAGCATAAATTATGTTTTTTTTTATAAGTAACCATGACCATCATGGACTAATACTGGAATTTTCAAAGAAAAAGATACCATTATGGCCCCGAATAACTATTGAGGAGTTCCATTGCAAGAATATTTTTGGTACCTGATTTGTCTTTATTAACAAATATAATTGACTCCTATTCTATTTGAAGCTAAGACTGAGCATCTATCCTGGGTTGTTGGTATTACATAAAATTATACCTTACATATAAATTAAAAAACATGTTAAAAACAATGGAATAAGTATGTTAATAAATTATTTTTAAAAAACGAGCAAACCTTACACTAGTCCTAATTGATGTGTAACATCTGACATCTCGACTGCTATCTGACGTCCAACACTAGCACCGTGCGCTCATTGGTTAAAACAAAAAATGCGCGCTTACTTGACTTCCTGTTATTTACTTTTTTATGTTTTAGGAGGCAAACGCGCAAACGTATCGCCGGATTTAAGAAGAAGTACTTCCGTTTCTTTTGGTAAAATTACTAATACATATTGCATGTAAGCTGATGAAAAGATGTTACACATCAAATAATGGTTACATGTATAATTCTATTCATTGAACACAAGAATAATATAAAAATATTAATACGACTTTGTTATTACCCTTAATTAATTAATTTAAAATTTATCAAACCATCTTCAGAATTAACCACAGTAAACAAAACATAGCCCCAACAATACATTTATCTTTAATTTTTGAGCTTTAATCGATAACGGAAAATTAACGTAAGTAAACACATTATTATTTACATCATGTATTATTGATGTGATTGTATAAGCATCTTACGGGTACATATTTAAAATATAACAAACATTGTAGCAGTCATAGAATACCGAAAACCCGTTCAAAGAAGATTAACAAAAAATGATATTATAAACCAATATGGCATAACATCGATATGTTAATAACGGATAACGTAACAAGTTACATAAAAACACTTGTTTAAAATAACTGGTTAGACAGTTATTTGTTCTGGATTGAAATCGACCCGCGACTTTTAGAAAGGTAGTCAGGATCAAATAGTTATTTAGCCCGTAGTACTTGAGATTTTTTTAATTAGTTGAAAAAATACTACGCCTCTTGATGGAAAGCATGAATAAAATCCAAGAGTGGTAGTCACCATCTTTATTTTATGGCGTATTTCATCAAAATAATGAAACAGTTGACAATTACTTCTATAACTTGAGTACGTAAAACACTAAATAGTCATGATTTGATACTCTAGAATAAAATATTGGAAAATTATATTAGTATAAGTGCCATCATAAAATACAAAAGTAAGAAGAGAGAGAGAGAAGAGGTCGTACACGTTCATAAAGCATTTTATAACTCACGTTATTTATGCTAACAAATAGCAGCCAACGTTAAATGACAAATAACGTTACAAATAAAGTTATTATAAAAGTAACATGTTAATTATAACGTACGATTAAACTATGTTATAACAGTATGTGAAATAAAAATAACATCGTTGTCCGTCGTAGAAGAGGTACATGCATTTCCTTAACATTAGATTTAATTATATTATGGCTAGAATCAACAATTTATATCTAATTTCTATTTGTAGCAGACAAGGCACTTCAGTGTACAAGGCTCGTGAAATTACAGTGCAGTTCAAACAGTTTATTATCAACATTTAATTCGACTACGACTGAATGAATGCCAGTATTACTAACACTCGTTATAAATACTGATAGCTTTTTTCTTGACATCTGTTAATACAGTTTAAAAAAAAAATTGTTAAAATCTGGAATAAATTAAGTGTCGTATTTGTTTATATGTTATCTTTTTAAATTTAGAAGGCCCCTGTCATGTACACTTTGACCACACGTGTACAAAAGCTCCTTAAAGGTCAGTTGCAGGAGTCTCAACCCCATTTTCTATCTTTTTCATTTTCCTAATATCCCATCTTTTTTTATCTCGTCTAAATAAGATATTCCAGCGAAACCCGAAGTCAAATTTGATGTTGGTACCAAATAAGCACAACACTGACGTAAATACGTACTGACATAAAGATATAAATAAGAGAAATTATTTAAGCTCAATTTCAAATAAATAATTCCTGAGATCTCACACACAACGCCACCTAGCTTCAATATAAAAAGAGCTTGTTCTGACAGCTAGATTGACTGATAGACTTTAATACTTTTTTTTGTAAATACATATCAACTTAATACTGCCTCGATGGCACAGCAGTCGCATACGCTACCACTGCGCCATCGAGGCAGTCAATACCCCTTAGTTTTTATCGTCTCTTTTCGAACAATATCTACATCCACAAACGTACGTATCTGCGAAACCTATCAGCAGCGTGATTGACGAACGTGAGCTGTGACGATCGTTTAGGGGCGTTGTTCATTGATTTATCAATTTAAAACCGGAATAAATAATTAAGATTGTCCTCTGTGATATTATTGTAATAACTTTTATAAACAGTTATAAAAGACTAGCTAAGCCCCGTTGTGTTACAGATGTTTGTTGTTATACCTTTATAAGCTAACACCGCGGGGCGAAAATAGTCTAAAAAAAGTGGCCTATGGTACCCTTTATATCATCAGCTATCTGTCAATAAAGTCCCGTTAAAATTGTTCCAGCCATTCCAAAGGTTAGCCGGAACAGATAGACAGGACAAAAATTTAAAAAAATGTTTTTTTTGGGTATGTACTATGTGATCTATTTTACATATAGATCTATTTTAGAACTGCCCACGAGATCTTAAGGATTACTCCAAGGGGTACCAGCCAGGAAAACTTTACAGGGTATGGCATGCCATTTGACATTATATGTCGTTTAACCAAAAAGTCCGATTGTGTTGACGCCTTAAGGACTCCATTGTCAGAAAAAGATAAAAAATTGGGCAAAACCTGTCTAATAACCAGTAATTAAAAACATTCTTGGTTCTAACTTACAATACTGACATTCAAGAGCCGTTAAAAGTGCATCCAAAATGTAACGGTGCCTATATAAAGATATATAAAAAATACATTTGCGACAATTGTCAAGATCACACTTCATTCAGAATCTGTCATATTGAGCCGCAACACCCTGTAGGCACATTGATTCTTTGGTTATACCATTTCATTCATTAGTATATAATATTTATAATCTCCTATACAACTGATGACTTCCATACAAGTTTTAAATGGACATACTCAAACCTGAACCACTTCTGTCTTGAGTTTTTTTATGGTGGACATCACATAATTGAGAGCCCTCTCCGGCGATCTACCACTACAGTCCTTAAAATATAGCTTGATCTCAGTGCCAACTTACTAGTATCATTTAAACTTCATTAATGATAAAACTGTCACGTATCGAATGAAAATATACTCGATACAAAATAAAATCGATTGTTTCAAGTTACTTCGTCGCTTTCGTAGGTATTTATCATACAGGTCAAGATATGTTTTAAGGACTGTTGTAGGAAGGTGCCTCGATAACCGTCCGTGAAAAACAAAGAGGCAGATTTTCCATCATGCCAATCGGTCGAGTATAGTAGGTTTGCTTATAATCTATTATACATGTTAGCACACTAAAATAATAACAGTTGATTAAATTTCTAAGTATAAGTTATAAAAATATAGAATTGATAAATGATCTAACAAAACAAATGCATTAAACAAAACATTGATAAATATTGGCGATAGTGTGCCAGCGTTTAAAGTAAAACCGATACATTATTTCGTCTGATTATATATTATTGTAAAATATTACACTTATGAAGCTAAAATGTTAGACCAGAAAAAATTGGTTGAGTTGGGAATGACACACGTAGTGAACATATTGATTTTTCCGCTCCAAAATGACAATACTTGACAGAATTAACTCTGAATTCTATGATATAATGATGACTATTAACAGTAAAGGAGAGAAGAATGTAAAGTTAAATAATAAAACTGAAAAGACACAGGAAGGGTATCATATCAATTGAGAAAAATGTTTTATCAGTTAAGATAAGAACCCGATCATTGACGTGTGGCAAAAGCAACTCAACCATTGCTGTACGCACGTCGAACCATCCATAATTTAATACACCAAAACAACAATATGTGCATTGAAAGTATCGATGTCTTTTAACCGTTTCTACAAATATTGTAAAGCAGGCCGCGTATTGCTAATACTCTATATCTACCTGGGACAATATACGCTTTTTCACAAATAATACTCTCCAGTAGCAACTGAACACATTAAAAATACATATGGCTAAGTCCCAGTTTGTCAGATACTTTTCTAGTACCCTTCTCTTGGGGGAGGCGATTCCACAGTGGAGGTTGTCTGCTTGGAGACAACACGAGTGCCTTGGGCCAGTCCACCGCTGCGAACAGCTACCCATTTTAAATAGCAGTCGATGGCGTAAGCAATTGTTGCTACAAAACCGAAGAACTACAAAAGAAATGACACATTTGATAAGTACAATTTATCACTCGATTTATAATTTATCTGTGAATATTTTTTTCAGAGAGGACTCAGGTAAGTGTTATTATATTCTTGTTTATTGTTGATGTAATGGGTGATAAGTGAATGAACTTACCGAAGCAGCCGCATATGAATTGTCGTGAACAGTCGTCGCCAATATCGAAGCCAACAAGAAGAAAAAAGTCCACAGTGCGCAGAAACCAAATTCAATCTTCAGCCAAGGAATTTTATAGAGCTTTTCCAGAATGTGGAACAGGTAGAATCCTAGGAGTATACCAGTGAACCAGAAGGCAATCATGGATATCCAGTTGAAGAATTCCCCTCGGGGCGCGGAACTCAAGTGCGATGTCATGATGCAGATAAAGCCGATGAAGCTGCATACCTAAAAAATATTACATACTTTACAGTACAATTATTTTGTAAATTTGCCCTACAGTATAGATCTAACAATGATTCACTGCTTCGTATAAATACTCGTATGGCCAACAAAACCCTGTCAAATGGACTGGAGGTATTTTCTTCGCGATATATTGAGCTTCGTAGAGAAAATCTAAGTGGTTGCCATTCGTGGTTAAAATTTGATTTCAATACGCACCGGTATTTGAGGAATCTGTACACAGATGGTAAAACTAAAGTATTTAGTTGATAGGGGATCTAACGTTTGTGTACTGGAAGATTTTTTTAGGAGTTGAAAATTAGCACCTATTGAATCGATATCTTTAAAGTGCTGCAAATAGGCCAGACAGGTTGGTGTAGCATTTGACTGCCTCTGTAGCGCAGTGGTAGCGTATGCGACTGTTGTGTTTGAGGTCTCGGACTCGATTCTCGGGTCAGACCAAATGTTGGTATGATCTGCAAATATTTGTTTCGGAGTTTGGGTGTAGTACCCATAACACAAGCTCTGCTTAGCTTGGAACTAGATGGTGTTGTGTGTAATATTTTCGAAATATTTATTTATTTTAAGTTTTCTATCTACTTGCAGTGATGTTGTCCTGCATTGGTTGTCCCTTAGTCGTAGGATGAGTAGCGGTGGTGACACACCGTATGTTTAAATTCGTCACCAGACAGATAAGGCATATCTAGGTATATGTAATTTAAAATAAGACCCGAGAAAAATAAACAAAACAAAGAAAATGCTCATTCCTACCTACCTAAAAATCAGTTGTTTGAAATCGTATTGATGTAAATGATTGATATACAACCATTGTTGATATCGCGTACACGTCACGAACATTATATTGATAAGTTTGATATCGTGACACATAACAGTGAACAAGGTTACTGTTTTAACGCCAAACATGAACAGAACCTGATAGTTTTCTAATTGTGAACTTGTTCATCTACTTTCGACAATTAAACCCAGTCATCTTTGTTATTTTAAATTAACAGGTTTTCACAAAACGCATATGAAATTATTTACGATTCATCAAAAAAATTTTTTTTTTCCATTTTTGTTTGTTTGTTCCGTCTAATTTCTGGAACGCATCTGACCGATTTGAAAGGGACTTTTACTGGAAGACAGCTGACTATACCTTGGTTTCACCCCGCGGCGTTACCCGCGGTTGTTGTTGTACCGCGAGTTATCCATCCAATAGGACCTTTAGCATTTTTAACTGTACACAAAAATGTTAATTTAAAAGTTCTGTATATAAACAACTACAGAACAATTTCTTATAGGCAACCTTTCTTTAGACAAATCAATAGCAAACAAACAAATGGGTCGTTTTGGTGCGGCGAATTAGTCTGACATTGATTTAAACAATGGGGTATGGTAATATAAGCATTTTATAAATCAATAGCCAAGCGGGGCAAGGTCTAATTTTGGAACTTTCTGAAGTTGTTTCACTGTTAACTTAGCATTAAATCAAAATTATAAGGATGAAAGAAATGTAAGAAACGAAGGACGAAAGGTAGTAGAGCCACGCTGATTTCAGTACGAAATGGCCGACTAGACCGAGGCAGTAGTATTCTCTCTCAGAAGACCAACCTCAAGTAACAACATTTGTGCTATCGTGTTTGGTGAGTGCGAGTCCGAATAAGCCGCCATATTGTAACCATAAAGCATTGTTGCATTTTCTGCATTCGCAATAAGTACGGTGGCCATCACTCTTGGATTCTGATCATGCTTTCCATCACGCAGAGTAGAGTCACTTTGGCATGCTCATACATAAAAAAGGTTTAAAGCTACTTACCACTTGCACAATCTTCAGTATACCAGGTATAGTCTTAATATAGGACGGATCAAATCGTATGTTCGTTTGGACGGCGGTGCTTGACGTCACCGTCGTGGTGGTTGAGTGCTGACCGGGGAAACCCACTTCCGCCATTGTTGATTATTAACTGCTGATAAAAAACTACTATGTTATGGTGAGAATTTATACAAAAAACGACAAGTTATAGATGGCATGGGAATAATTTGGTTTGATGTATGCCTGTGTATACCTGGGTTGTCAGGGAGGTGGCGATATATCGGTTCTTTGTAGTACAACCACGCCGGGATAGAAGCAAAACCGATTATCTCAATTTCTTCCAATTTTTGACTTTAATATATCAATCGACTATACACTTGATTTTCTATCTATTGGTAAAACCGACTAGTCCATAGGACTCACCGTAACTGAGTTACCAAATGTAACAATCTATTAAATGGTTGTTCGGCACAATTTCGGCGCAAAAACAAGAAACAAATAAATAGACAAAGATATCATTTTAGAGAATAAAAAACAAATAATTGTTAATAATTCGTGCATATATTTTGATATATACTTAGTAGATGTAAAAATATCAAACTTTTTTATAGTTTTTATTTGCACAATAATGTCCAAACAAAATCTGATCACGAACGGCAAAAAATAATATATTTGCTTAACGACCATTAATCACGTGAGGCTTGAAAGGGGGAGGGGATTTGGTAAAAATCACTAACTATCACAAGAGGGAAGGGGGTGTAGTAAGAAAAAGATTTCCTTCGTAGTGTAGAGAGAAGTCGCTTCTTCAAATCCGGTCGTACTTTCGGAAGTGAAAAGCTTCTATGGCAGTTTGTATGGTTCGCAGGCATCTCGACCTGATCCCGAAAATGAGGACCCTACAGTTAGATACAGAAGACTGAAGGATATAATCAATCCCTGTGTCTGGTATTCGTGGACTATGAGAAGGCCTTTGACTCAATTGAGATCTGTTCTGTTCAGCTGGAGTACCTGCAGCGTTGCCAAGTAAACGGGCGATAAATTCAAATGTTGAGATGTCTCTAAGAAGTCGCCACTATGTCCGTCCAAGTACAGAATCAGCAAACAAGGCCCATACCATTGGCATCGAGGGGTGTGACAAGGGGATGTTATATCCCCGAAATTGTTCACAAATGGAAGACTTTGTCAAGACGCTGCACTGGAAAGCGTGCGGTATCAACATCAATGGCGAATACATCTTTCATTTGCGTTTTGCAGACGACATCGTCATCAAAGCAGAGACGCTGCCAACCTACAATAGTTGCTGAACAACCAGGCTGACTCTTCGGCCTACGGATGAACTTCGACTAGACCAAGGTCATGTTCAATAAACATTTACTACTGGAACCGGTTGCGGTATGCGGCCCCCTTCTGGAAGTTGTTCAAAATATGTGTCCCTCAGGCAGACTTTTAGAACTTTTCGAGACTGTATTTCGCTTAGAGGGGCAGGGGTACTGGTATTACTCTAGACTAATACCCTATTTCTCACATTTTCTAAAATTTAAAAGCCACCGAGTAAGTTAGGTAACCCTTAGTGATATATTAGTTTTCGTGAAATTTTAGAGAAGAAATTTTACTCAGTATCATGAAAACGAAATTAGTTAAGGTATGTTTTTAGGACCTATCTGCGTTAAAGGGCTAATTAGGATAGGATGGTTTCTGGAAAGGACCCTCCTGAGGGTTGATTGAATGAATTCAGCGTGTCCCTACCGTTTGTCTCGTCAAACCCCATTCGGCCCAGTCGAAATCCTGAACGGACAGGATCTGTGGTTCTTTGGATCCGCGAGGAATAAACCTGTATAAAAACCCGAAGCCCTAGCTCTAACTCCTGATAATGGGCTGAGTAGCTGGAGTTAGTTCAGTGCTTCCAGTCGAAGGACATTAAACTTAACAATAATGTGTATGGAGTGGAGGCCGACCTCGCAAGACTGATCGAGCGACGTATGCGAGAACACCTGCTGGATCTGCGGCAGCAAAGAGGGTTGAGGATGGGCCTTTGCTTCAGGCCCTCTTTGAAAATGTCAAGACTGACGAGACGAGCACTACCGTAACGAGGTGTGGTGACTAGAACTTGGAAGAGCTACGCCGCAGAGTGGCGAACTCTGTGGATCGCATCAAAGAGATCGCAAAACTATCTAATAAGCGCAAGCCTGAGGGTGACAGGTCACCCTAGCAGAAGCAGGCCCTGAAAGCGCCGCGAACGCTGCGAAGCTCCGCGAACGCTGCGGAGCGCGCGCACCCCCCTTTGGGGACAACAACAGGAACATTGGGGTTTTCACACTAGGGGGTCATCTACAAATCGTAAGTGCCCCGAGGTACGTCGGGTTTTTTTTTACAGAATGCACCTGTTTTCCGAGTTTCTAGTACCCGAATCGGTGTGCGATTTTAGTCTGTTCGAGTCGGATATGCCACCAGCAAAATGGTATCTGAGGGTATTTCCACACAGAAAAAAAGGGTGACTCAAATACCTTATATTCTTACCAATATGAACTATGTACATAAAGTAGCTGTAATGAGCCTTGTCAATTAAATATTGTCCTTATGAGTCTTTATCAACACATTATCATTCATTTACATATCCTGAGTTGCATAATTAAAGATAAAAAAATATATGAATCACCACATTTAAATCAGTGAATGATAATTAAACTAGAAATATTTTTCACTTTTTATCACAAATAACATGATTGGGTTATGTGTTTGTGTATTTTTTTATTTAAATAAACAAAAAAATAATGTTTTACATAAAAAAATCAATCAAGTACATGGGTAATATGTTTGGCTATTACACATTTAGATAAACTGTAGCCATAAACACACACAACACACCAAATAAAACTTTCAAATGCTATATCTTATCCATACTATGATAATAAAAAAATGTTTACCACTGTGTT
Organism: Spilarctia lutea; assembly: GCA_916048165.1. Lineage (NCBI taxonomy): Eukaryota > Metazoa > Arthropoda > Insecta > Lepidoptera > Erebidae > Spilarctia > Spilarctia lutea. Next base: position 1,077,274 of record OU696473.1, on the reverse strand, counting down.
GTTAAAAGTGAAGTTGACACTTAATCATAATTGTGGTAGAGAGAGTGTAAAACTACATTGCCACCCCTGTTGACTCGAAATCTGTCACCTTCATGTGACCCGTTTACTCATTTGCCACAAAAAGTAGTTAAATAAAAAAAAAATATTAAACTGTGAAATGAGCTATCGCATGCGGTTTTCCTGGACCAATTCGACCTTCAAGAAAAGAGTGTACTCCTTCCTAAAAGGCCGGCAATGCACTTGTAACGCCTCTGGTGTTGCGGGTGTCCATGGGCGACGGTAATTGCTTGCGATAAGCGATACGTCTGTTCGTTTGCCCGCTATATAATAAAAAAAAATGTGCATAGATATAAATGATTGTTTAAATGTACAATGATTTTGAATATCATTCTGACCTGAAATGTTATGTAGATAAAACCAATGAATCATTAGGCTCATATTACAATTCAGATAACAGTTGTTATATTTTAGGCATATAATGTAATATTTTATTAGCCTGTACATTCCTGTTTTAGTACCGTCTTTTGTACTCTAACATCATAATTAAAATTTTTGTTTCAGACTATATAACACACAAGTATTCCTGAACGGGTGGATTTAAAAATTTCCACATCTTGACCGGAGAGAAAAAAGAAGGCAATTATTAGATAATTATATACCTAAATATGTGCAGGTTAAATTATTATTAGTATTGGGATGACTCAGCTTTGTTTAGTATTAGGGGCCATCATAAAGTACGTCACACGTAAAGGGGGGGGGAGGGGTCCTATGTTTCGTGACATCACATTTCAATATCTAATATAATACGAATAAATGAGAACGAAGTGACTGTCATGCCAGATATAAATAATTTAAAGGAGTGGGTTCAAAGTCCATGGACTGAAGATGATTGAGTTTCTTTCTTCTTCTTTTTTTTATATTCGATAGTTTATTGCTTTGTTATTGTTTTAAATATTTGATGTTAATGTTGATATCATAAAAAAAGTACTTAATTTAAATGGAAATAAAACTAATTTCGGAACTGCTGTTTCAATTTAATAATTTTTCGATGTGAAATTGCAAAACATGTGACGTCACAGGGGGGGGTCTCAGAAATGTGACCACCTGTGACAAGGACGAGGGGGGGCTCAAAAAATCATGAAATTCGTGTGACGTACTTTAAGGATGGCCCCTTATTGTGTCGGTTAATTTTCAAAAAATTAATCTTAGCTAGATCAATTTATCTCCCCTAAAACCCTGCATATTAAAATTCATGAGAATAATTAGAATACTTATGAACAATGAGTTTCCTTTCGTTAAAGTCACACTTCTTAAACTTAAATAAAAAAACACAATATTTTATCATGGCATTTTGAAGCAAATCGGATGTTGGAACCAGAAGGTGGATCTAAACAGTGGTTTTTAGTGAAACTGGTTGAATGTGTGAATGGAAAATTAAAGTAGGTCCAGGTAATTTTCATGAAGTCAACAAATTCGATTTAGAAAGGATAGGCTGATAATGGAGGCAGGACTGATGACCTATATTTTTTTTCTGAATTTAAAATTTTTATTTATTCATTTATTTCTTGTAGAAAAAGAATTGACTCTTTTTACGTAAAAAGGGGTGTATATCTATTAATTAAACTGTTAAACTTACATCGTTTTTATATAACTACTATTTAGGTAATAAAGCAGATGTAATAAGTTTTATGTAATCATACATAAACAATAAATAATTTATGCGTGTCTTAGTTTGTATGAGAACAGATTTAGACACGATCGTCGCCTGTCACCACTTAAAATAGTGTATATTGAGTAATATACAAAAGAAATAAACACAACATAAAAATCGATTTAAAAACGTATTAAAAAGACATTTACCCTGACAGTTACACAAAATAAAATAACACACACTTAATCTTATAAGGACACTCGATAACTTTCTGTTACAGTTATTTTACAAATTAAAATAGGTGTAAATTAAAACCAAGTGATGAAACTATTCTAAAATGACTAACACTGTCAAAGATTGTCAAAATATTGACGTTTAGTGTTGTTAAGTGTAGTCCATTTCTTGTATTTTTTTCAAGTTTTCAAATTTAAGGATTAACAGCTTTTTAAACAATGTGCTTAAAATTATTAAACTACTTAAGTATACAAATATACAATACATGTCGAGTTAACAGCAAGTTAAAGTGTAATCAGCTAATTACTATTTTATTTTTTTGAATCAATACTAAGTAGTGCTTTATGTTATGTTATGAAACGCATTTATATTTCATGATTCTGTTCTAAAACCCCGTTGAAGAAAAATGCACTCACTGCGGGTGACAGTAGATCTCTCAGTTTTACTGTGTGAGGCAGCAAGTTCCTAGAAAATAACACAGTTCTGGACTGATAGCCGTCTAAGTGATGGGGATGAAACTGCTGTCGCGTATGACGATGGCCGAAAGAGGCGGCAGGAATCAGACCCAACCATTCCTCGGAGCACTCCCCATAGTAAATGCGGTAGAAAATGCATAGTGAAGCATCCCTCCGCAGTGCCAAAGAGACCAGCCGAATTGGAAATTAATGGTAGTCGACGATTCGAGTCGCTGTCCGTTGAATGCGATGGGAGGAGCTGGTACTGGGGTGCCCCGCTCAAAGATGAGGATAGTATTCCATATGAGCGAACCTGAGTCTTATAAAGCAGAAGGCGATGGGCCGGAGTTAAATATTGTCTCAATCTGTTGAGCACGCTAAGCTTCTTTGAGGCCAATTTGGTTTTATCCTCCAAGTGGCCACAGAACTGAACTTCACTCGAAATGTCGACGCCAAGTATACGAATGTTGGCTGAAGCAGGTAAGGGAGTGTCTTCAAACCGAGTACTAATTGTTGTACTTAAAATTAATTTCTTATTTTAAAGATTGAAATGAAATCAAATCAAGCAAGCAGTTATTAATGAATATATGAAATTTGTACTTAGTCGATTAGTAACATCAAGCACAATAATACGCAACGCACCTACTCTATTTTGCAGTTATATTCATTGTTGTGATTATATGTGATAGCGGCCAATTTCTTAAAATTATTTTTTACAGCAAAAAAGAATACCTAAAGACAGTAACAGTAGTTAAAAGCAACTATGTTTTGTTTTCCCTACGTTTATATAAATAATTCCAACTTAACATAATTGTCGCAAAGAAAAATGGGTACTAGTGCGTTTCCCGTAAGTAAACAAATTACACCCGCGGAGTTATGTATGATCACATTAGCTTAGACGTCGTAAGTTATAATAAAATTATGAGTCATTTGTGTTTAGCACAGCTCAATATCGGTTAGTGATATAGTGTCAAGGAAACTGACTAAAGTGTTACGGAGAGTTCTCGCCGGAGATGTCAATGGTTCAGTTTACGTGATTCCTTTGCTGACTAGTGTTGTGCTGGATTTTTAATTATATTGCTGCTGTTCTATGTAAGTTTCAAATTTTTCCTACTATGAACCACCGTCTAAAAATTATACACATTAAAAAAACTTTCAAAGAAATCATTTACTAATAAATTTAGAAAATAATATTTAAATTTTTTCTTTTTCATTTTTGATAAATGTGTTTGTGTTTAAATTTATTTACTTTTATTAAATAAAAGCTGTTTGTAATTTTTTCTACATCCTTTGTCCCTTGTATTCATTTTAAGGATTGTGTGGAACCTTAGAATACATCCTGTAATCTGCCATCATTCAATATAACAGAATTCCAATAACTTGCATTATAATTGGCATGGTACATTTAAAAAAATCTTTAGCTTTGCAATTACCGTTCATCATCAGACTATTGCAGTCCACTTCAGTACATTGCCCTCTCCAATTGCCATTCTTGAGAAGTAATTGCTGCTTGTGCTGTCTCAAAGGCAACTCAAAGATAGTTACAGGAAGTCTTTTAGTAGGCAGTAAAAGACACTTAGTATTAGGTGTCCCCCTGCTGGGGTAATCTAATGCTAGTAGTAATGCCTGTAGGTAAACTGTATGGTTGGCCTAGTGGCTTGAGCGATTGTCATCCCATTTTCTACTGCACAGAGTGTTATAGGTACAAACCCAACATAAGAATAACACTTTGTGTGATCCAAATTTTTTTTCTGAATCTTTGTGATCTCTCTGTTCTGAATTTCTCTCCCCCTTTACACATATGATCAATATTCCCAATGAGTGAGTTACCTATAAAAAAAAAAGTTAATTGTAGCTCCATAGTGCAGTAGCTAAGCTACCCATGCCCTGAGTATCCCTGTGCGTTACTTCTGCAATCCAATATGTTCATTATCTGTATTTAAAGATCCATATAATTCCAATCTGATTCTCTACTTAAACACTGCATTATGTGCAGAAATCGGCTGAAACTCTAACTGTGTCTTTGAATTTGGAAGGCCAATAGTTTTTATTTTTAAATCAGCCATTTAATAATAAAACAATTGACAATGGAAGCATATAATAATGGGTATTATGCAACATCTTCAGATGTGTCATTGATACATATGTGTGTTGATATCTTTTCCTAAGTGTTGAACTTGATATGTTATCACAGTTTCAGTTATCTTAAAAGTATTTTGGAGATAAATACAAAACAGGCAATATTTTGAGCTGAAGATGAATGATCCATCAATTTAGAGGTTTTTAAAGATAAGGATTTATGTATGTTGTGGTGAATGTGAAACATACATAATGTACTCACTTATGCCATTATCCCTGTAGATACAAGTGGTAACATAATAATGAGCATTGATTGTCTCTCTGCAGTCAAAACCTTTTGTTTATACTACTGTTTATTAAGTATGTGTTATAAAATATAATTATTAAAATATAGTTTTTGATTTAAGAAAAAATATTATTAAGAATGACATGTACCTATTTATTCTGTAAAAAAACTATTTACTATTCACGCCTAATTTACAGTATTATCACAAACATGAAGTAATTGTGTTTTAATATGATTTTAATGACTGTACATATTTTCACCCGTGCATAAACTTATGACCAATATACTTAATTAATAATTACCAATAAAGCAATAAGGTTCAAGGAACTTGGAGTACCATATGAGTAACTATGAATCACTGCTACAAGCCAGTGAAGTAATACATAACAATTAATCTTAAATAAACTTCCTAGAAATATGTGTTTGTTTTGTACTCTAGGATCAATTTAATTGGAATCTACCATTAGTTCATCATTAAGAAACAAGGTATTGATTGATTTTTCATGGTATGGTCTATGTGGCATGTCAGTGTGGTTAAAAATATGGAGTGTCTATACCACTATTCATTCCATGGGTGTCATAAAAGCTGATGAAAATAGCAAAGTATGCAGGACAACAGCTTTGCAAAGAGGAACGATTACGTAACACCAGCTTTTGCCTGCGGCTCCGCCCGCGTTTATATCGGTTATCATGGTAATTCGTAGCCTCTACCCTTTTTAACAATCAAAGTATCTCCATAGCAAATTTCATTAAAATCGGTACAGCCGTCTATAACCAAACAAATAGATCTAATTACCCCTCAGACCGCGCACCTCCCGCGCCCCGCTTCTATTTACTACTACGCTACACTTAACTTATTACTGACTTTCTGTTACACTTTTACGTCCCTTTTCCTCCAAGCTTTCTTTTCCCGAACTACGTTAGAGTCGGCTTTAAGTCTACTGAGATATGGCTGAATTACGAGTTTTTACATGGATCAAATGTAGTCAGAACTCGACAACCTATATATTAGGCGATACCGAAATTCTGTAGCAAGACTTGTCGAACTTTTACACAATTCCGCCCTTTTTCATGAAATCACGTTCACAGATTGCAGGAAAGCAAGAGGAAGGTCATACACGTGTACCAAGACTTAATTTTTCTCCTCTTTCAGATGAGCAACGATGGCGTACCCCAGCCAGCCCCCGCCTGCACCGCCTCAGACCATGGGGTCTATGAACACCGTGTTCAATAAAGAAACGCGGTTAGACCTCTCATACATCACCACGTTACCCGGGGTCATCAAGACTATAGTTCTAGTAAGTTTCTGTTTTATCCTACATTTACCCTTTTTCCTATCTATCTATATTATCAGTTTCGGAAAAGATTTTTTTTATGGCCTAACGGGCAAACGAGCATACCTATCGCCTGATGGTATGCGATTACCGCCAAACACCCGCAACACCAGAGGCGCCACAAGTGCGTTGCCGGCCTTTGCAGGACGGGGAGGGGAATAGTGTTTTACACTGGTTTTCTGTGAGGCCGTGGTATTACTCCGGTCGAGCCGATCCATTCATGCCGAAGAGTGGTTCTCCCACGGTATATATTTATATATATAAATTGCCTCATCCTTATTGTAAATCGATAAAGATTGATAAATTCAAAAATGCAAATCTTCTCACCTTATGGCCGATCAAGTGCCGACAATAAAGAGTATAAATTACATGCAAATCTTCACGCTGAATCCAAGACCACTGTTGTGACTCTGAGTAGTTTGTCTTATTGTTCCTAGCCTTTATCATTCCCAAGATCATTTGTGGTCGACTACTAGTTCAACCCAATTTACCTGGATATCGGTTTTTCCACGGAGCAATTGGCCTCGGGCCTATATCTACCTACTACCCTCTGGGCGAACTGAATTCGAAAGTTGTAGTCGTAAAAGTATATTTGGGGGCATACAACTCTCACATCAAGACGACACAGCGTCTAATAGATAGCAGGTTTTCAATTATTGGCATTGTAGAGTCGACTTAATCATTTAACATGCCGTCACGACTATGTACAATGTAGCCTAAAGGGTGTACCATTTTCACGCAGTCGCGTTTTGTTTTCAATAATTAACTTGTTGATTACGTCACGACCTGGTCATAAAATTCTACGCAATTATATTGTTCATAAAATAAGAAGGCTTCGTAATTTGTTAAGCGAATTAGCCACCAGTTTACTCATCACTGTCGTCACTAGGCTAATAGTAAGTTAACTCGACAAACAAAATAGATGCTCGATGAATCGAGTTTTGTAATGTTTCTTTCATCAATAAATAATTGTCGTCATATCGATATCATATCGACTGCCTCGGTGGCGCGAGTGGTAGCGTAAGCGACTGCTGTGCTTGAGGTCTCGGGTTCGATTCCCGGGTCGGTCCAAATGTTTGTATGATCTGCAAATATTTGGTTCGAAGTTTGGGTGTTTTCTATGTATAATATGTATGTATTTACAAAAAAAAAGTATATATGTATTTATATCAGTTGTCTAGTACCCATTTTTTTTTTTTTTTTTTTTTACGTGTGGAAACCCCCTCGGGCCGTCACCCCGCCGGGGTTTGCGGCGGGGCGGTGTGTCGGAATCGAACCGACTAAAACCACACGGTGTGCCAACTCTGCGCCTGAGAAGGGAGGGGTCCGGGAATTGCAGATATTACACTACCGGACCCCTCCCAGCGCCTGCCCGCACTGAAGCGGGCACCTTCTTCAAAAATAAAATCTCAATTTAGGCGACGCACGGCACACGCGTACGTCGCCCCCTCGCGGTTGGCCTGTATTGCGGATGGAGGGGAAAACCCATCCCGTCCATCCGCGGTAAAACTGCTGTCGCTACCGGCCATGGACAGTACGACGGCCGGTAGCGACAGATCTCCTCCGATGACTGCAGTGAGGGCCCGGCGCTGTTCCGCCCAAGCGGGGCAGAACTCCAGCGTATGCTGGGCCGAGTACTCACTGCAGTCGCAGTGGTGGCAGGCGGGACTCAATTCCCTCCTAGCGACCGAGTGCAGGTACTTCCCGAAGCAACCGTGCCCGGAAAGCACCTGCGTCAGTCGGAAGGAAAGAGTCCCGTGCTGCCGCCCTGCCCACTCGAGGATGACCGGCTGGAGCGCCTCCACGGTGGCAAAGCCAGCGCGTGGAGCCTCCAGCCGGGAAGACCAACGAGCCATCGTGGCTCGGCGAGCGGCTTCACGCCAATCGCGTACGATACCCGTTCTCCGCCCGATATTCAGCCGCTCGCCGATAAACTTCGGCGAGCACTTCCGCCTCCAAATCCCACGGGGGTGTTCCGGCCAAGGCGCACGCCGCCTCCGTCGACACGGTGCGGTATCCGCGTATGGCTCTGACCACCAATACCCTCTGAGGCCGCCAGAGGCGTGCCTTATTCTGGGCGGTCAGAGCCGGGACCCACACCGGTGACCCGTAAGAGGCCATCGACCGGACCACCCCCGTGTAGAGGTGTCTTCCGACCAGCTTAGGGCCAAGCTGTCGGAAGTGCTCGTCGAAGAGCCACCTACCGTCGAGGATCAGGCCCAGATACCTCATCTGGGCCCGAACCGGTACGAGGACCGAGTTGACTTCGATGGAGGCGCCGGGGGGTGGACCACGACGGGGCCCGTGAAATAACAGGGCCTCCGTCTTAGGGCCACCTGCAAGCCCAGCGCCTCGATGCGCCCAACCACCAGAGAAACACCCCTGGTGGCCAGGCGCGCCGCCTCTTGGAAATTGGCCCCCCGAGCTGTGACCAATGTGTCATCGGCGTAACAAATTACGCCCAGCCCGTGGGGCAGAGTTGTCTAGTACCCATAACACAAGCTCTGCTTAGCTTGGGACTAGACGGCGTTGTGTGTTAAATTGTCCGAAATATTTATTATTATTATTTTTATTTTCACATTTTATTAATCTCCCTAAACGGGGTTTTTTTTTCCGATTTCACGGGCCGTAGCCAAGTGTAATCAGGTTTAAGTGATGGTGTATGTGGATGAACTTGAAGATGTAGTGAGGAATTTGCGAGTAAGTCTACAGGTATTTAATAAAACTGCTTTTTGAAGCAAGTACAATGAGTGTTGTGGCATTTCTAAAATGTCTAGACTACGGTGAAGGCTTTTAGGTACTATTCCGGTTGCAGATATAACTATTGGGACTATATGGATATTTACTGCTTGCCATTGCCTTTTCAGTTCTATTGCCAGATCTTGATACTTGGTAAGTTTTTCAGCTATTGTAGATTGTATATTATGGGTGTTCGGGACTGCTATGTCTATGAGATATACGGTTTTGTTTACTTTGTCGTGAAGTGTGATGTCTGGTCTATTGAAGTGAATGGTCTTGTCCGTTATGATAGTTCTGTCCCAGTATATTTTGAGGTTTTTGTTTTCTAGTACTATTTCCGGCTTATATTTATAATAGGGTATCTTTTTGTCTATAAATTGATGTTTGTGGGCAAGGTGTTGGTGAACTATGGTGGCTACTTGGTCGTGTCGGTGTTTGTAGTCTGTTTGAACTAAACATTTGCAAGCTGAGGTGATATGTTGAATGGTTTCAGGACAGGCATGGCAGCGTCTACAAGAGTCTGTGGGGAGATTTTGTGCGCGTATTATGTGTTTTTGGTAGTTTCGGGTATCGATCACTTGGTCTTGAATAGCAATCATGAATGCTTCTGTCTCTGGGAATAAGTCCCCACGCCGTAGCCATTCGTTTGACGCAAATTTGTCAACGTGGGGTTGCTGCAGGTCTTGGCGATGTCTGCCATGTAGAGATTTCAGTTGCCATTTAGCAATCTTTGCCTCTAACTGAAAAACACATTCATTGCACTGTGGGTTTTGGTCTGCTAAGTTAAGTGGTGTTAGACGTTTGTCTGCAAGTGTTACAACTTCGTGTAGTATTGAGTGTTGTGATTGTTGTTGAAAATATTGTCTAAGTGATCTAATTTGTCTGTTATGTAGATTAGAAACATCAATTATGCCTCGTCCGCCTTCTGCCCTTGGTAGTGTCATACGTTGTATGCAGGATCTAGGATGGTGTTTTCTGTGTGCTGTTAAGGTTGTGTTTATGGTGCGTTGAAGGTTGGTGAGTTCAGTTTTAGGCCAGTTTATTATACCGAAGGAGTAGATTAGAATGGGGATTGCGTAGCTATTAATCGCTTTAACTAGGTGTCGGGAATTGAGTTGTGAACGGAGAATGATATTAAGTCTATGTTTGAATTTCTGTTTTAGTGTATCTTTGGTTTCTTTCTGATTAATTTGTCTGCTTTGCTGGAATCCTAGATATTTGTATGAGTTGTGAGGTCCTAGAGGTTCGATTATTTCACCTGATTGTAACGTGAAGGTGTTTGAAGTAATTTCTCCATTGATTACTGTGAAGGTTTTACACTTATCAATTCCAAACTCCATATGAATGTCATTTGAAAAAGATTGCGTAATGTCTGCTAGGCGGTGTAGTGATTCTGTGCTGTTTCCATATAATTTAATGTCATCCATGTACATGAGATGTGTAAGGTTTGTTTTTTTGAGTGGTGTTGTGATAGTGTAACCTAGGCAGGATTTATTTAACATTTGAGAAAGGGGATTGAAAGCTAGGCAGAACCAAAGCGGGCTAAGTGCATCACCTTGGAAGATTCCTCTGCGTATTGGAATTTTAGCTACTTCTGTGTTGGAATGTCCTTTGATATTTAATTTTGTGGTCCAGTGTTGCATCGAGGTTTGTAAAAAGTCTATTATTTTTGGGTGAATTTTATAGAGTTGTAAGACATGAAGTAACCAGCTGTGTGGAACAGAATCAAAGGCTTTCTTGTAGTCTATGTACATCGTGCTAATATTTTTCTTTTTTGAAATTGCTAGTTTCATTGTCACTGAGTCTATAACTAACTGACTGCCTCGGTGGCACGAGTGGTAGCGTAAGCGACTGCTGTGCTTGAGGTCTCGGGTTCGATTCCCGGGTCGGTCCAAATGTTTGTATGATCTGCAAATATTTGTTTCGAAGTTTGGGTGTTTTCTATGTATAATATGTATGTATTTACAAAAAAAAAGTATATATGTATTTATATCAGTTGTCTAGTACCCATAACACAAGCTCTGCTTAGCTTGGGCCTAGACGGCGTTGTGTGTTAAATTGTCCGAAATATTTATTATTATTATTATTATTATTATAACTGTTCTTTGCAACCTTGGCTACTTTTACGGCATCCCTTCTGTTCTTCCGCAAGTATGTTATTTTCACTAACATGTCGATGAATTATTTCTGCAATGCACGATGTAAATATTTTGTATATCGTTTGTAAACATGTAATAGGGCGGTATTTAGCTGGATTCTGGATGTCTGCATCTTTTGGTATCATGTAGGTGAGGCCTTCAGTAACATATTTTGGCATTATGTCCGGTGTCTGAATGAAAGTGTTGATGTGTTTGTGTAGTAAGAGATGACAGGATGTGAATTTCTTATACCAGTAGTTGTGAATACGGTCGGTGCCGGGTGCCTTCCAGTTGTGCAGTTTTTTCAGAACGCTTGCGAATACTTCTACAGATATTTGTTCAAAATCCATAGGTGTAATAGAGTTTGTTAAAGAGACGTCCGTCTGGAGCCATTCAGCTTGTGAATTATGAAGTACAGGTTTTGACCAAATATTAGACCAGAATTCGTGCAGTTCATCAACAGGTACCGTTACTGAGCCTTGTGTGTTCCTGTTTGTGTATTGTGTTGTGTTTGAAGCTAGTTGTCTGTAAAATTGTTTTTCATTATTAGCAAATTGGTTGTTTTGTGTTTTTCTGAGTGTACAGTTAACATATCTTTTTAATCTACTTGTGGCTGCATTTAGCTTTTGTTTGAGAGTATCAAGAAAATGGTCATTATTTAAATTAGGTTCTTCGTGTTGTGAATGTATTTGGTGTTTATCTTTAATTTTTTCAATTAATCTTGTAAGTCTTTCACCCCTATTTCCTTTGATATATTCTGTCATCCTGCCAATATCTTTCCTTAAGTTTTGAATCTTGTTTTGCAACCTCTTCTGCCAGGACGGTATTTTTACTTGATTCTGAGTAACAATTGAGATATTTTCTTTAATTTTAGATCCGTTGCAGGTAGCCGCTGTGTAAGCAGCGCAGTATATAATGGTCTGAGTCAGTAAAAAATCTTGTTCAAGTGAAATGTGATTTGGTAGTATTTCGGTGTCGATAAAGTGGATTATTTTCATAAGTTTTGTAGAGATTTTTTGTTTTGGTATGTATGGTCGCGCCGTTGGCTCACTATATTTGAAATTAAGTATTGCTGTTTTAAAAATTTCTTTGATTTTTGTAGGCTCTAGAACTGTGGAATTAAACCGTACTCGATAATTTTGGGTTAACAGTGGTTGTGTGAGTAAATCTGTCTGTGGGTTATGGACTTCTTGTTGTAATTCAGTTGTTGATGTCATGTCTTGTGTTTGTATGCTACAATTTGCCTGGTTAGTATTTTGTAGATTAAAGGTAGTTGTTATATCGTTACGTATTTCTTGCTGTCTTTGATCACTAATCAATTTGTTGTTGAGGATTACCCGGAGCTGATCGGATATTCTTTGTTCGCTAACTTCTGACAAATCAGGGTGTTCTGCAATGACTGCTTGATACAGTGGTTTACGATAGGCTGTCGTATTTGATCCTAATTGTGTGATTTTGTAGTAATTTTTAATTATTGATTCGTTATACTCAGTTGTCCACCTTCTTCTCTGTGTTTGTGCTTCTGTATTATGTATATGTGTACTGGAATTGATTTGTGTATTTTGTGTTTGCTGTAGGTAAATGGAAACTTCATGTTTTATACTGTCTAACGTCTGTTGAGGTAGAAGTTTGTTTCTAATTATAGCTCGATATTGATCTCCCAGTCTTTGTTTAGATGCCTGCATTTGTGGGTACTTTTGTGTAAATTCGTGATGTAGGTGATTCAGGTATATTTTGCTAGTACTTAATTTTGTAGCTATGAGATACGTACGCCAGATGAATTCGTTCATTTCTCGTGTCCATCTTTTTCGCGTACGGTTTGTGTCTGAGGCGGGTGCAGGTGTAACGGCGCGTGCCCCCTGCACAACATCCTCGGGCATAGCAGATTCAGTAATTGATGGCGTTGAAGATGTAAATGACAATGGGGATGATGTAGGTGATTCGAATGAATGAAATGGTGATTGAGTCAGTGAAACGTCGCTTAAATTATCGGAGTCCGTAAGGATAGCTTGAGTCGTTTGACGAGTTTTTCTTCCCACCCGGAGATTCTTCGCACCCCTGGGCTCAGTCACAGGCTGGCTATCGTCGTTACCACCACTGTTACTGGGTCCGCCGGGTACTTGGGGCCGTTTAGTACTGCTTCTTGTTAAAACCATATTTCTTCTTTTTCAGGGTTTGGAACCGTTGGTTAGAAAGGGTTGAGCCAAGATCTTGTGGGCTATTCGTTATTTATTGTGCATCCTTTTACAGGGTATAGTCGAGTTCTTGGTGACTGTTTGATAAGTTCATGCCTTCCCGTAAGCCCCCCCACCACGACAAGGTGGTCCCCTGGGGGGGTTATTATTATTATTATTATATATTTTCGTTTTCGAAAAATCCAATATGGTTTTTTTTTTTTTATTCAATGGTGTAGTAGTGTTTTTATAGATTGTTTTTGGGTTCAGAGATCCATTTCCGAATTTTTTAGTAAGCCCTGTCTCGCCGTCCCTCCCTCCTTTCTCTACAAGTTGAACTGTTAGCTTCATTTAGAAAAACATCACGGTTAAATATAAATAGATCTAGAAAGACAAGGTTAAAGATGATTTATTTTATTAAGAGTCTATTTAAAAAATACAATGAAAAAACAATGTCATTGTTACTTATTTATAGTCGTTCCAATACTTTATTTAACTTTTGACAGCTCTAATACTTAATCAAATAGTGATACCCTGACCCGTTACCTATTCGATTTCTTTCATCGATCGATTTTATGCATTAAGAAGTTTTAATCGATTTAACAAACTCATTATTTTATAGATAATTTCGTACTTCATATTTCTATGTGTTTCAATGTGCGACCTCCTTTGTCAAAATAAAGAAGAAATGGATTAAAAGAATGTTGTTCAAATATGACGGTTCTATGTCATGAAAAAATATATAAAAGGAACTGAATTTTTAAAATGTATTATTGTATTGTGTTGTAATTCAGTGGTTAATATTGTATTTGTTAAACTATTGATGATCTTTATTAAATCTCTCTATGTCTATTTTAAAATAATCTACAGTATTTCAATGAGTAACCTTCAATATAGTTGAGTATTTATATTCCTCCGTATTGATTTATTTGTGAATTCTCACGTTTGGTTGAGTTGAGCGTATCGTTCCTGCCTTCGTTACTGTCAAAATGCCAAAAAAGAAAGTACTCAAAGGACAAACAAGAGAGTTTGTCTTGCGACTTCGTGAATACTTTGAAAAGGAAAGCCGTAATGGTGGGCCTCTTATACCAGTGACTCAAGTTAGAGACCGTGTTGCAGCAGCATTAGGTATTAGTGCTCCAACAGTGGCAAAAATAACAAAAGAAGGCTACGGCAGCAGTGGCATGGAACAGAATAAGCTATCTACACCTAAGAAAAAACGTCCGCCTAGTAAAGTTACAGCCGTTGACAATTTTGACGCTGATGCTATTCGTCGTCATATATACGACTATTACCAAAGAAAAGAGATTCCAACATTAAAAAAACTAACACAATCTCTTCGAAATAGTGGTTTGTTCCGTGGTCAAAAATCTTCTCTGACAAAGGTATTGAAAGACATTGGAATGTTATTCCAAAAATGTGACAAACGAAAAATTTTAATGGAACGCAATGATATTGCTTTGTATAGATGCGATTTTTTAAGACAAGCAAAAAAAATAGAAGATTGGTCGAATGTTGTTTTCACAGATGAAACTTGGCTCAATGCGAATCATACGCTGTCAAAAACTTGGACTGACAACACCGTTGGCTCCACTTCTACAGTACCAATGGGAAAAGGCGAACGACTGATTATTTGTCATGCAGGAACAGTAAAAGGATTTGTGCCAGGCGCTCTATTAGCTTTTAAATCCCAGAAAACAGGAGATTATCATGAGGAGATGAATTCGAACGTGTATGAAAAGTGGTTCAGAGAAATGCTTACATCACTCGAAGAGCCATCAATAATATTTATTGATAATGCACCTTATCACTCTCGTCAAATTAATAAAATACCAACACAGACCAACAAAAAACATGAAATTATAAACTGGCTCCGTGACAATGGCGAAGAGGTGAATGAGTCCCTACTAAAAGTAGAGTTAGTAAAGATATTAAAAACAAAGAAGCTGCCAAAACGATACGTCATAGATGAAATGGCAGCAGAGCATGGGCATACCGTCCTCAGAATTCCCCCATATCACTGCCAATATAATGCAATTGAAATGATCTGGGCACAAGTTAAAGGATATGCTGCGAGGAACAATACAACTCCTCCTTTCACCGCAAGAATAATGCTGAATTTACTGAAAAATGCGTGTGAAAAAGTAACTCCAGAAAACTGGGCGAATGTTGTAGAAAAAACAAAGAAGGTGATAATGTCGGATTGGGATCGGGATGTTGCATTCGACAATTTATCTATCCAAGAAATGATAATCAATATTACTGAGAACTCAAGTGATGATGATTCCTGGTCATACGAAGAAGACGATTCTTTATAATTAAAATTAGTATTACAGTACCTCTTTTGGTTGTTTTATTTTTAATCCGTAAATTACTACGAATTTCAACATTTTGTACCTGTTCATTACAAGTAGGTACCGCAGGTAGTTTTTATTTGAACCAACTATAGTAAGTCTAAACAATTATTTTAGATTCATTAATTTGCGGCGAATACATTCGATCCCATTACTAGGTACGAGTACGATGGAACTGTTTTCATTACGCAAATTATTTATGCATTGAAACAGAGACATTTAGGGCATTTTAATGCAAAATAATAAAGCTTTTTACGTGATTTGATATAAAATATAATCACAATAATTTTATTGTATGTTTTATTAATATAATCGATAATCGATTTATTTCAAAACCGTTTTTATAGTCTGTGGTCATTAATTACGAATGACACATCCCTAAGTAGGCGGAGCCCGTCCATAAAGTACAGTATTATCTGTAGTACATTGTATCAAAAATTATTACAAAACTTTATGTGCGTGATCTGTCAAAAGTTAAATAAAGTATTGGAACGACTATAATACGCGGATTCCGGCGGATTCTTTGGGGTGATATCAGATAGAAACTACATCTTAATCTTAGAATATCGTAATTTCATTTGGATGTGACCCTTATAGTCTAGGAATAAACTTTTATGTAGGTTAATGTCGCGGGGATATTATTAATTACCAGGAAAAGCCTATCGAACTGCTTGAAACAAGAAGGGCCGTCGTAATAAGAAATCATGGCAATACCTTGCTAGGCACATTAAAGTGTACTTTATAAGCCACTGTCACATTATTTCTTGAATAGCTGCTACCCATACTATGATAAGAAACTACGTAAAGCACTTACATCAATAAGAAAAAGTTTAAAAACCTAAATTCTGACTGCCTCAAAACTTTTCATTAAAATAATTAGCCTTATCGTATAGACACCTCATTCATTAAAATCGTTTCAGGGGTTTAGGCGATACGGTATTTAAAAAAAACATACATAGACTGCCAAAAACTCCTTTCTATTGATTTCGCCATTACCCGATTATATATATAACCATAGTATATAACCATATGCCATGTCAATTTATGCAGAATTAATTGAGTATTTGAAGATGTGAAAGTGTTCTAAACGGCTGTATTTTCCGCAGGTCCTTAACCTAATTGGTTTCATCTGCATCCAATGTTCAGCGTTCAGATCAAAGAGCCAAGGAGTCTACTTTAGCTTTGTAGCAAACCTTGGCTTCTGGTTCTCAGGGATCTTGCTCGTGCTGTACTTGTTCCACGTGGTGGAGAAGTACCATGGCATCAAATGGTTGAAGATAGAGATGATCGCATGTAATTTGATGGTGTTCTTGTACGTGATTGCGTCTACGATCGTGGTGGCGTTTGGTGCTCCTGCGTATTCAGCAGCTGGGGTGAGTTTCTTTAATGACTGATTACTTAATAATTTAATTCTGTGCATTATATCTGATGGACCTTTTGGTCTAAGTCAAAAGGGTTAGGGTTCATTTCCTACGCAGGATCAACATTTTTGTGGTTGTAGTTTTTCTGAAATATGTATCTACTAGGTTTTAAGAGCGGCTCCGCCCCTGTGTTTCTTGGTTACCGCGATAAAAAGAAGCCTATGTCCTTCCTCAAGAATGAAAGTATCTCCATGCCAAATTTCATTAAAATCGGTGTTAAGGTTTAGCCGTAAAAGCGGAACAGACAGAATTACTTTCGAATTTATAATATTAGTATAGATTAACATGGATTTTACTTTTACATTATAGTATCACCTATTTTTCATTCTTTACGTGCAGTTTTGTTTACCACAAATGAATTGCAATCGTCTATACAAACAAATAAAATTGTCTGTCTGTCGATCTGTTTGTTCTGGCTAATCTCTGAAACGACTGGACCGATTTTGACGCGACTCACTGTCGGACAGCTGATGATATAGAGTTAACTTAGGCTACTTATTTAGACTAATTTCACCCCGCAGCGTTACTCGCGGTTGTTGCTGTAAAGTTACAAAAAATGCACAGCTAGTTATAAATATTGTTGCGCCATAACCAGATGGATCTCATTTTTACGAGAACAATCGAGAACCGTTGAGGACAACGCCATCTAGTGTCGGAAAGCGCACAACTGTGGGCATTATGACAATTACTCGACGCTAGATGGCGCTACAAGTAGCTCGAGAGTAATCTATTTAGCCTAGAAACATCGATCGAATATTTTCGTACTTTCGAGTAATTTCCACGGCCATATAAAAGCAGAACGTGTTGGCCGTAGGGACAGTATTGTTTCACGATACAGCGGATAAACATCGAAGAGATCTTCTAGTGCGACTAACCAGTTATTTAGTGATTTCTTATTGTAAAAAGTGTAAATATTGTGTTATTTTTGGTAATTAATCGAGTACTTTAATTTATTTAATACCCAGCTCATAACAATATAAACATTTTACATCTAAAATGTACCTCACCACCGAACTTCTAAAATTAGATTCTGCTCATGCTTCCATCAGGTTTTTTTATAGCATACGGGGCAAACGAACAGACGTATCGCCTGATGGACACTCGCAACACCAGAGGCGTCACAAGTGCGTTGTCGACCTTTAAGGGATGGGGAGGGGGTTGGGGTATGGGCCTCCGGTATCCTCACTCACTCGGTAAAACACAGCGCAAGCGCTATTTCACACCGGTTTTCTGTAAGGCCGTGGTATCACTCCCGTCGAGCCGGCCCCATTCATGCCGAAGCGTGGCTGTCAGGTAGAATAGAGTCACGTTGGAAGGCACATTAATAAACAATAAATGACAGTTTTGACAACTGTCATACACACCAAACTATAGGTACTTTATACTATAGTCGTTCCAATAGTTTATTTAACTTTTGACAGCTCTAATACTTAATCAAATAGTGATACCCTGACCCGTTACCTATTCGATTTCTTTCATCGATCGATTTTATGCATTAAGAAGTTTTAATCGATTTAACAAACTCATTATTTTATAGATAATTTCGTACTTCATATTTCTATGTGTTTCAATGTGCGACCTCCTTTGTCAAAATAAAGAAGAAATGGATTAAAAGAATGTTGTTCAAATATGACGGTTCTATGTTATGAAAAAATATATAAAAGGAACTGAATTTTCAAAATGTATTATTGTATTGTGTTGTAATTCAGTGGTTAATATTGTATTTGTTAAACTATTGATGATCTTTATTAAATCTCTCTATGTCTATTTTAAAATAATCTACAGTATTTCAATGAGTAACCTTCAATATAGTTGAGTATTTATATTCCTCCGTATTGATTTATTTGTGAATTCTCACGTTTGGTTGAGTTGAGCGTATCGTTCCTGCCTTCGTTACTGTCAAAATGCCAAAAAAGAAAGTACTCAAAGGACAAACAAGAGAGTTTGTCTTGCGACTTCGTGAATACTTTGAAAAGGAAAGCCGTAATGGTGGGCCTCTTATACCAGTGACTCAAGTTAGAGACCGTGTTGCAGCAGCATTAGGTATTAGTGCTCCAACAGTGGCAAAAATAACAAAAGAAGGCTACGGCAGCAGTGGCATGGAACAGAATAAGCTATCTACACCTAAGAAAAAACGTCCGCCTTGTAAAATTACAGCCGTTGACAATTTTGACGCTGATGCTATTCGTCGTCATATATACGACTATTACCAAAGAAAAGAGATTCCAACATTAAAAAAACTAACACAATCTCTTCGAAATAGTGGTTTGTTCCGTGGTCAAAAATCTTCTCTGACAAAGGTATTGAAAGACATTGGAATGTTATTCCAAAAATGTGACAAACGAAAAATTTTAATGGAACGCAATGATATTGCTTTGTATAGATGCGATTTTTTAAGACAAGCAAAAAAAATAGAAGATTGGTCGAATGTTGTTTTCACAGATGAAACTTGGCTCAATGCGAATCATACGCTGTCAAAAACTTGGACTGACAACACCGTTGGCTCCACTTCTACAGTACCAATGGGAAAAGGCGAACGACTGATTATTTGTCATGCAGGAACAGTAAAAGGATTTGTGCCAGGCGCTCTATTAGCTTTTAAATCCCAGAAAACAGGAGATTATCATGAGGAGATGAATTCGAACGTGTATGAAAAGTGGTTCAGAGAAATGCTTACATCACTCGAAGAGCCATCAATAATATTTATTGATAATGCACCTTATCACTCTCGTCAAATTAATAAAATACCAACACAGGCCAACAAAAAACATGAAATTATAAACTGGCTCCGTGACAATGGCGAAGAGGTGAATGAGTCCCTACTAAAAGTAGAGTTAGTAAAGATATTAAAAACAAAGAAGCTGCCAAAACGATACGTCATAGATGAAATGGCAGCAGAGCATGGGCATACCGTCCTCAGAATTCCCCCATATCACTGCCAATATAATGCAATTGAAATGATCTGGGCACAAGTTAAAGGATATGCTGCGAGGAACAATACAACTCCTCCTTTCACCGCAAGAAAAATGCTGAATTTACTGAAAAATGCGTGTGAAAAAGTAACTCCAGAAAACTGGGCGAATGTTGTAGAAAAAACAAAGAAGGTAATAATGTCGGATTGGGATCGGGATGTTGCATTCAACAATTTATCTATCCAAGAAATGATAATCAATACTACTGAGAACTCAAGTGATGATGATTCCTGGTCATACGAAGAAGACGATTCTTTATAATTAAAATTAGTATTACAGTACCTCTTTTGGTTGTTTTATTTTTAATCCGTAAATTACTACGGATTTCAACATTTTGTACCTGTTCATTACAAGTAGGTACCGCAGGTAGTTTTTATTTGAACCAACTATAGTAAGTCTAAACAATTATTTTAGATTCATTAATTTGCGGCGAATACATTCGATCCCATTACTAGGTACGAGTACGATGGAACTGTTTTCATTACGCAAATTATTTATGCATTGAAACAGAGACATTTAGGGCATTTTAATGCAAAATAACAAAGCTTTTTACGTGATTTGATATAAAATATAATCACAATAATTTTATTGTATGTTTTATTAATATAATCGATAATCGATTTATTTCAAAACCGTTTTTATAGTCTGTGGTCATTAATTACGAATGACACATCCCTAAGTAGGCGGAGCCCGCCCATAAAGTACAGTATTATCTGTAGTACATTGTATCAAAAATTATTACAAAACTTTATGTGCGTGATCTGTCAAAAGTTAAATAAAGTATTGGAACGACTATATGGACTATTGTGTGTAGTTTTTTTTTATGTCAAGTACGATTTGGTCACCTTTGTTTTTTATTCAGCTGATATTTTCTGTAATTGCGGCAATTTCACAGCACAAGAGGCACGGTAAACGTAAATAACAGCTTCGTGTTTTCTCACGGAAATAATAAGTCTCTAAATCAATTTAATGCTCAAATGATAGTCAACACATTATGTATACCTATTTGGGAATTCATACTCTTAGTGTAGATAACCCTTTTGAAAATGTTATCTTTAACTTCGAATTTAATTTTTTTTATAACATTGTGTACCTATAAAGCCTTAAAGAGAAAGAGAGCTACGTTTAGGCATGCATGGGCCGGTTCGACCGGAGTGATATCACCGGTGTGAAACAGCGCTTGCACTGTGCTTCACCGAGTAAGTGAGGATAACGGAGGCCCATAACCCCTCCTCCCATCCCCTAAAGGTCGGAAACGCACTTGTGACGCCTCTGGTGTTGCGGGTGTCCATGGGCGGCGGCAATTGCTTACCATCAGGCGATACGTATTCTCGTTTGCATCATATTCCATAAAAGAAAATTATGTACTGTGACTGATTAAGAATACGAAGTGTCACCAACCCTAATTATCTCGTGGATATCTTAAAAGCCTAATAATGGAGCACAGGATAATACCACTACAAATAAAAGGAAAATTAAAAACAAACTATACCAAACCGTCTGATCAGCGTGATAAAGTAGACCAAAACCTTCTACGTTACGCTTGCCTACTATTCCATAAAAAAAATAATAGAGGCCGACGTACGGCAGTAGATAGTAGATAATTGTAACTGAAACATTCTTCTCTCTCTTTCTGGTTCTACTTCGGTACATTTTAGTTACAACTATTTACTTCTCATAGATAAAGAACTAAGCATATTTGCTTTATAATATGTAAACCGACTTCTAAGAGAACAAAAGACAATGCAATCGTCCCACTGGCACACTTTATCAGCAATAAAGCAGGTGGGCTATGTTCATACGTGACTGGACTATAAAATCACAATGTACCTACCTACACTATTTTATACGACTTTGAAAAATGTTTGCGATTTCAAAGCATCATTAGACTACGTTATCTAGATTAATTGTAGAAATTGTTGATTTGGTTAAACGCACTAATCTCAGGTATTATTTTCTACTGTTCCATTGAATTGAAAAAATACCTAAAGTTTGATAGACCACATGTCGAGGAGGGCTATAATAAATTAAGTGACAAACGTTAGTGACAAAGGTTGCAAAACAGGGAATATTTTATTATATTTAATCTACGATAAAATTATTCATAACTAGCTGAACCCAACCGCGGTACAACAACAGCCCGGGGGTAACGCAGCGGAGCAAAGCTAGTCTAAATAAATCATTTGGAAACCTCTAGTAGAAATATATGCCGATTTTTGCATGAGAATGTTTACCCATATAATAATATTATATTTTGGTCGACTTGAAAATTGTGTATCGACGTGTTCAATGCTTCTAAAGCATAATAATCAAATAATAAAGAGAATGAATAAATATTATTTTATTTCCTGTGATTGTTCAAAAACTATTTATTTTCCTTAATCTGTAAAACAATTTATATAAATTTTAATAGAATTCCATCCGCAAAATAATACATAAATACGAAACATTTCATACATTTAAGTCATTTTAAGAATATTCTTCATTTTCTAGTTCCTTAAAAGTTAAAAACCCCTTCTAAAGGGACTGTCCCTCGCACAGGTTTTAGTTATTCAACAAAATCATATGCAGATAGTCTTCTATTAACCCTCAAACCACTGAGAGAGCTACACTTTTCATTAAGAGACTGACTTTTCTCCCTAATTCTTAAAGGGAAGGAAACTCAACAGATTACAAATATTGTATCACACTTGTTCACAGACGTTCACAGCTGGAGTTATTTTCGTTCCATCGAGTGACCACCACAGTTTACTTTTTACTCCCGATACCATATCGACAAATTTAACTCTATAAAAATACCCACTTCAAGAACTGGTTCAAATTGAAATGTCTCATTACGGGAAGCATTAGCTTTCAATTAATAAAAAAGAATCATCGAAATCCGTTGGCGTGATATTGAGTTATTCGTTATTTTGTCGCGCACATACTTAATGCAAATTGAAGCTGGACCAAATTGAAATCCCATCCATCCCATTTCAATTAGGTCAGGTAAATTTAAAAAACTTAAGTTCGGTTAGAACAAGCAACGTGTTTAAAAAAACTTTCCTTATCTGTTTTTCTGTCCTAGTGAGGGTGGGGCAATAAATGCTGCTAAGCATGAGGTCTCGGGTTCGATTCCCGGGTCGGACCAAATTTTTGTATGATCTGCAAATATTTGTTTCGGAGTTTGGATGTCTTCTATGTATAATATGTATGTATTTACAAAAAAAAAAGTATATAAGTATTTATATCAGTTGTCTAGTCCTATCCATAATACAAGCTCTGCTTAGCTTGGGATTAGATGGCGTTGTGTGTTAGATGTCCGGAATATTTATTTATTTATTTAAATAAAGTGGTTGGTGATATTTTGCTATCTAGTTTCTAGGTCCCACTTTTCTAATATCTACATCCGACGTGATTTGAGTAGCGATGTGCATTTCACTTCTTCACAACGTCGTTTGACCCGAAATCATAACACTAAGACCGATGTATACATACTAGTATTTTATAGCTGTTACAATAGGTTAAGCATGCGTTGCAACCGTTCGTTTATTGCTCACGGTACTATAATAGTATCTAATACAACCGTGACACATCTTATACAAGGCCGCCGTAGACGCTGCCTCATCCCAACCTAGGCAGTGACTTTAGTATAGTAAACATAGTCATACACTCGCTGCGCTCCGCGATCTTTGTTGTTTTTAAATACTTTTCACTATTTCACTGCTTAATAAATTATCCCAAGTAACGCCTTATCACATCATCTATCTACCAATAAAATTTTCGTCAAAATCGATCCAACATTTCCAGAGGTTAGCCAAAACAACAGACAAATACATATATTTTATAAACAAATTTTTTGATGCAAGTTATATTCTATTATGATAATTTTGTGAAAACTGTTAATTTGGAATTACAAACAGACACTTCAGTTTTATTTATTTGAATAGGTTACTAAATGCATACACATCATAGATAAAACACACCCAGACACAGAATAAATGATTGTGTTCATAACCATTCACCGTTTGTCCTGCGTGGGAATTTGAACTCTTGGTCTCTGGCCTTGAAGTAAAGATCGATAAGGCGCCTATAACGATTGTTTTTCTTTTCTTTTTTTAAAATACGAAACCATTCTTGATAAGGACACAAAGGAAACAACATCCAAATCCAGAACAACAATTTATAGATTACACAAAAGTGTTGTCCCGTGCGGGGATTGAACACCCAATGCAATAGGCATGATGGCAGTGACCGCAAGTAGACGCCATGAGACCACCGAGCGTTTTGGCGTGAAATTTAAACTTAAAATTTTAATCGCCATTTTTACCTACTAAAACTTTATTTTTTGTAGAAACATGATTGTTTTGGACAATAGGAGATACTTCCGAACATCATTACAACAGTTTTTCAAAATTTGTCATCATGTTTATTGGAAAAGACCCACCTTACTCTCGTGAAAATTCTTTTCCCTGTATGAAACAGTCGTTCAACCCATTTGTAAACTCTCCTGTCCAATTTTGCCCCTAAATAAATAAACTCAACTCATTAAGTCTTCTTCTATTTCCAGTTCTTCGGCTACTTGGCTATGGTGGTATACGGTGCTGACGCCTTCATTAAGTACAAAGCTATACAAGCTGGTGAACTAGCGCAAGGTCAGCGAGTGGTCACCAAACAGACTCACGTACTGACTCCGCCGGCGTTACCATAGCACGAGGACAAGTGGTGAAATCCTGCAGAATATTCTGGAAGAATCGTGAAGAGTTAGGTGTGTAAATAGCTGTTTGTTGTGACTAAATGACTGATGAAGAATGGAGAAGTAGTCCATTATAAATTGGACCAACTGTAACGCTTATCACAATTCTAATGGTAGAATTTAAAAGATATAAGAGTAATGCCAATCGCAAGGACCGCATTTATCTTTTCACCAATCGGTCAAGAACCCAGTTGATTGCAACAAACTCTCACTAGACATCTAGAACAACATTTAAAAAGTCAACTGGCAATGTGGCTCATATTCTTGGTATTTAACCCTTCCAGCTCAAAGCTTTTGTGAGAAATATATACGTTTAATGTCTACAGTACACTCCCGTCAGTATTCCCGACCACGAGATCGAAAACCTTCTTAGCTATTACGCTACCGCAGCTGGGTAAAATAGTCTACGTTGTTGCAAAGATTGCTAAAAGTCAAAAATGTATGCTATGCGTTGTCATTATGTGGGTATCGAGCTAAATAATAGCTTTAAAAGAAAATAATGAGATTAAAACGATTTACCTATATCCAAAACCTGTGACGAAGGTAAATCAATTTTATATGTATAGTGATAAGGTTCAATGTTGTTTACAGAAGAATGGGCTACTTGACACAGTTTACAAAGATTAGTTATGTAAGTATATTTAATTCCCACCTAGGTACAAATAATATGTTGGTGTGAAAATGCGAATGTAGTTTGATTGAGGCGGACTTAGTTTTGCTTTAAGGCTTTAGTGTAATATGTATTACAGCAAGCTATAGTAGAGCTTGTGTCTGAGCTAACAAAAAAACAATATTAAACATAAAATGCACCAGTTTTACTTTACCTATATATCAATTACTAGCTGACCCACAATCTCGTTTACGTCTCTAATTGCCCGTAGTGTAATATTTTTCCCCGGTAATATTCTTCATTAGTGCTCCGCTCCTATTGGTCTTAGCGTGATGATATATAGCATATAGCCTTCTTCGATAAATGGACTATCCAACACTGAAATATTTTTCAAATCGGACCAGCGGTTACTGAGATTAGCGCGTTCAAACGAAAAAACTCCTTAGCTTTATAATATTAGTATAGATGTTAACAGAATTATTAGCACCCATTGTAATAATGTGAATGTCGATAGACCATGTTTGTATAATACAAAAGAAAAGGAGAAAGCTCACTTGTAAATTTGTTACATATTTGAAAATTACGTAAAAATGAATATTAAATAAATTCTGTACAAAAACAACTGGTCAATGAATTAAAACCATTCTAAACGATCGTTAAATATCTGATAAATCTAATGAATTCCAGCCAACCTATATTCGCTTATACATTCGCAAATAACAAACGCATATAGATAAGAAAATCAGTATTTTGTTGCAGTTTTTATATTCTTATCCATTCTCTTATCAGTGGTCCACTGGCCTTGGTCAGACTACGTTCGTTTCAACCCAGTTTTTGACACAGAGGTTAATCATTTCAATATTATCTCGATCATAACATAGTCATGATAAAAAAAATACGTTTGCATATAATAAATAAATATTTCGGACATCTAACAGACAACTTCATCTAGTCCCAAGCTAAGCAGAACTTGAACAACTGATATAAATACATATATATCTTTTTTTTGTAAATACATACATATTATACATAAAAAACACCCAAACTCCGAAACAAATATTTGCAGATCATACAAACATTTGATCCGACCCGGGAATCGAACCCGAGACCTCAAGCACAGCAGTCGCATACGCTACCACTGCGCTCTTATTTAAAAATCGAAAATGAAATTTAAATTTTGACAGTTGGAAGTTATGTCAAAGTTATTTAAAACATCGATTATCTAATATCTTCATACAAGCTTTGAGTTGAACAGAAAAAAAACATTAAGATTTCAATAAATATAAAACTTGACTTTAATGTGATTATATCATATTACCGAAGAGCTTCTTATACAACAAAACACAATGGTCCCGTTCTAAGAACACTGATTGTCTCATGCCAAAGCGTGGGTAGTCTATCCTGTGTCAGGAACTGCATAAAACATTAGTAAATACTGCACAAGGCTTCTTTTACCTCGGTGTGTACTTATCACAATTTAGTTCATAAGATATTTGTTTCTAAACATTATTATAAAACAGATACCAATTACTGGAATGAAAAATGAAATCTATTTGCTTAAAATACAATACCACCAAAGTGGTCATTGTATAACAGCATCTGAAACTATTCTGGCAACACCAAACATGAATGTCACATTCACGAATGTAATACAATAATAATGTTTAGAAACGAATAAAATTTATGTCATAAGTTTTAAAAATGAAAATTTAATTAGTTTATAAATATTTTTTGTGATATAAGAATAAGCTAATTTATTTAATCAATTTAAAATAAAACATGCATATATTGTTCTGTAAATAATAGTTTATTTATACAAGCGCTTTATATGTCTAAGGAAAATAATATATATATATATATATATATTATATATTTATATTCTTTAGAGATTTTTGTACAACATAAATATAAAAACCTACAAAACACTGTACTTACGAACATTTTCTATATAAAATGTATACAACCAACCGCCATCACTTCGCAAAAGACAAATCATAAGATTATGAAGTGTTTTTATTAAAATATAACAAAAGCAGACTTATGGATTCATGTTCCATATCTGCTGTACCATATTCAACTTTAGAAATGGATTATGGTCTGGTATGAGATGAGATTATATCCTTATATACATGTAATGTTACAATTTGTCATTGCGCGATACAGGACTGCAGTTATCGTGTAGTTCGGTCGGTCTTCGCTAGATGGCACTTAATTATATTACTATGATATTAAAAATTCCGAATAAATTTCTAGCTCAATGTCGATTAACCAACACGTATTTTTATTATAAAGCTCACTAGCGCACTGAGGGCCTAGTGCGAGTTTATTTCATATTAACTCGTTATTTACGTCAATCGCAACATCGAACGCGGTTACCGTGGCGGTCGAGTCTATGTAAAAAAAACTCATACTAAGCCTTTTATTTTTTTATATAATAGATGTCTATATAGTACGTAATTCCGTCCAATATGTACTCCCATGTTCTATGCTCACGTTTGTGTCAAAAATCACGCGAATTGTGCTTGAATGTTGCTTCACAAACGTGTCAAACTTTATAAGTGTATTCAATAAGTGTAGTGAAAGCCCCGTTTGTGCTATTTTATTACTCATATCTATGAAAATAGGGTAAGTTCTAAATGTCTTCATGCCTCACAGAAAGCTGAAATAAAAATTGTCATAGTGGTGAAATGAATTGTATAAAACAATGTCATAGCTTTTATTAAACATCTATGTATGTACGTATACTTCATACTTATCTTTTTAAATCTTGTTTTATACATATATGTTTTTATTTCAATATATGTAACCTTGATTCAGTAGTAACATTGTGAGGCCCAAGTATTTATCTGAAGAAAAAGCAAGTGCCTATATGTCAAAACAAAATGTTATGTTTCTTCAAGACACAAATATCATTGTTTTTTGTGTATAAAAATAAAAAAATCATAAAATAGTATATAGCAACTTTATTTAAAGGGTCACTAATATATGATCACACCTTTTGTAACCATCCTGTATATCACTATTTAATAAGCTATGCAAATATTCCGCACCATGTGCACTAATTGTCAGGTTGAACCGACTATTGTTAATCATTTCATTTTTCTTTTATCAATGTTGTACAAAATAAAACAATATAAATATTATAGAGTTGGTTTTATTAACAAAATTTATTCAAAATTCCTTATTCAAAAACATATTTATGATCGTCTGTTTTACGGGGGGCAACAGAACAGTTAAATTAACGTTACACATTTAGGTTAGGTACAAATATTTGATTAACACTTATCCTGTGTTTTAATGCCTTTTCAGACCTGTGCGGTATTCGCTGCAAATAATATATAAGTAGACATAAAGTAGGTATTACCTACAAGGTACCTTTTAAAGAACCGCATACCCACTCGGATTATTGTACCGCAGACGTAGCGAATATCGTTCAGGTCTATACAGGCCTTACTTGACTACATATAGATCATTTCAATCTTGTATTCCACGATTTCATTATTACATTAAACTTAACAACAATAATTAATAATGTAAACGCAACTTAATATTAAACCAAAGTTTAACTTTGTAACTATATTACACTTCTGTAGTATTATGAATATACCATGCACATTGGGGTTAACCCCCACCAAATGTTAGGGGTCAGATCCCCAAACCCTGCCGTCAATCTAAAATTCTTATTAACAATTTATTTGTACTTTTTAGAACAGGTACAGTATGTGCTTTGGTTAAATTAAATAATACTACTAGAAATAAAAAAGAATGAATTTTGCAGTTTACGCAAAAGAAACCTAACATTTGACGGCCATTTCGAACACTGCGCGCTCATTGGTCAAACAAAAAAAGCACGCGTTCCGCTTGATGGTACACATTTTCGTCCCCTTTTATAAAAGTACTTGCACAGATTGCAGGAAAGCAAAAGGAAGACATGTTACACATGAAAAAAAGTTTGCCCTCTATACAATAAAAAAAAAAAATACAAATCGATTATAGTTTAAGAGATTTATATACTAGACATGTAGAACATTCCATATGTACTCATCATTTCGGATCCTCCTTTCTGTGCCGAGCGGTCTGGTCCGACCTAGGATTTGAACCCGAGACCACAAGCACCCCAGAATTCACTACCACAGCGCCACCGAGGCATTTATCGGATATCGGGGTTTCTTTGTGTTCGTTTCATGTATGTTTGCAAAGTCTGACTTGAATGAGCATTATATAATTTATGCTTACTGTGAAATGAAATATTTGAATTTTTTTTAATTATTTAATAAAGTATTTAAATACATACATATGTATTGTAACAATCGGCCATATTGGTAGCTATATTTCAAACTTTTATGATTGATACGCTTCCTATTAAGAATAAACAACACAGGGTATAGAGAAGTTGGGTCATGTGGATTTTTTTCCTGTTGAACAAATTAGCTCGACTGCGTAATTGATTATATGGATAAATTCATGAGTATTAAATTATTTTTGACCTATTTGTCGGTAGTAGTACAGAACAATAACTAGAACTTTTTTTTGACAGGTGGTGGTGGTTCCTTCGTATCAAAATCCACACACAACACATACAAACATCTCCAACGTAAAAGCCATGAGTATGTGGTGTTTAACTAAAACCTATAACGGCCGGCCTCAGACGCCGAAACATGTGATTTTAAGATTTCTCCGATTTGATTCCGCATCTTCTATCCCGGAATAAGCTGCAATCTTCCAGTTGCTATTCAAATAAGGGTCTAGATAAAGCTGTCCCACAAAAATTGTCAATACTCATATTTGTCTTAATACGTAACTGATGATCATTGTGCATCTACCGTTTTTAGCTCTGCATCACCCTACTGTCGACTGGTAGAAAATGCCTACGGCATTAAATCTGTGCAACAATTATGCATGAAGATTTAAATATAAAAAAATAGTGTATATGAATCTTGTCAGTTATAATATAAAGATAAGTTTAAAGTGCTTGATGTTTTCGGTGCGTATCGCGTATCAATATCGCTCAGCGAATCAGTGATCGATGGACTTGATTACATATGACACACAAACATGTACGTACGAGAAAGAATCTATATAACTTCGTACCATAAATTTTAGATAAGGTTTTATATTCAGTTATTCTACTGTAAATATAAATTAAAAAATTTCAAGAATATCTCACAAATGATTTACAACAGATTATTAAATAACTGAAGTGATTTAAATGGGCATTACAGTTCGAAATAATTTTATATTCAAATCAAATTCTCATTTCAGTCGATAATATCAGCACTATCAGCATTTATATATACCACCCCCCCCCCCCCCCTAACGAGCAGACGGATCGCCTGATGGTAAGCGATTATCGTCGCCCACAACACCAGAGGCGTCACAAGCTTATTATACATACATAACTATATTTGGTAAAATTAAAAAGATATATCAAACTAGAATAATAAGTAGAGAATATTTTTTAATATTATAAATAGAACAATACAATTTCTGAAAATTTATTTTTTGTGTAGAAATAATACAGAGATTAGTACACATTAATGCTATGGGTTAAGTTGATTTAAATAAGTGCGTATTTTTGGGGGTATTAGATCAAAACTGGGTGGGGACGCCAAACTCGATGTTCGGTATCCTCGAAGTAAGAGCATTTGATTAAAATCGTTCATCCGCAGCAAATACCAATCACAAAAGTTCTTATTCTAATAATTAAAGCGTATAACATATCAACAATTGAATGCGTATTCAAAGCTAAAGAACATTATTGAAATATACAAGTGATAAAGTTGTTAATAAACACTTTTTAACTTTAAGCTTTTAACTTAGGTTCTGTATTCAGTTCAAATATTACATATGATTATTATAAAAGTCTCAGAAATACACAATAAACATTTTATCGTACAATATAAACCAAGTACAATATATAATATTAACATTTTATACATTGTATGTATAAATTTATCAATAAATACCTATACATTTCATAAAAATATACATTGTGCAAAATTTATAACTTTTATCTGACATTAAATGCAGAATACAGGCACAGTTATACAAAGGCACACAGACGTACGCTGCCACTTATACATTTATATAAAAATACATCAATACAATAAACACTCAACAATAACATTTTTCAATCTTATACTATTAAGCACATCGTATTCTAAGAATAATTAAAATGTGATTAAAAAGGGCATTGGTCATTCGATTGTATAATTTATATGTTTTTATACATATTAATGGCACTCGTGTATAAATTGTAGGTCCCGGATACTTAGATATGTTTGATTGGTTGTACGAATTATACAACATAATATCTTCAGTGGAAAGTGAAATCCCTGCGATACTATAACAGCTTATGATTTAAATATTTTCGAAACTTTAAAAAAATACCGCATTATTTATGGACTATTGGGCTGTATGGTCAGCGTGATATAGTAGACCAAACCTTCCATTCTAAGGAGAGGCCTATACCCAGTAGTGGATGATGAAACCATCAAATAATTTTAACCGAAACTATTCTGCCGTGGTAATCGAAAGTTAGTGAGAAAAGTCGGTTTCTAGAAAATAACGCTCATTATTTTTTCTTTGTCTAATAAGAAAATGCATTCCTCATTTACGTAAAGGGATAAAACTTAGCATATATTATTATCATCCCCTCAGCCGAAAAGGGTCCACTGCCGGACATACGCCTTTTTTTTGTGCTGAAATCCCCTCGAATACCAACAACTGGTGATTATGTAGGACTCGAACCGACTAAAAACCGCTAACTGTCTCGGGTACTAGAAGCCGGGGAACTAGGTGCACCCTCGGAAGGAAATCCCTGGAACCCCGACATACGCCTCAAATTATAATTTTCAAAATGTGGATATTTAGTAAATTTTTTCAACCCCTTCAAACATAAATAAGTGTGGTTTATAAATTTCTACACAACACGGTTCAATAGCCAAAAACTCATTACTCGAATACTCTTTTCACGACAACAAACTTTACGAGAGACATTACTTGCCCATGTTGTTTTGAAGGGTTTTCAGTGATGTTTAACACGCACATGAAAACTATTAGCCTTTCTACAGATCGCGTGTTTAATTAGGAGTGACTCTAATACCATAACTGTCACTATCGTAAAAATATTTGAAAAAGTCATTAGCATTATAAGAGAACGTATCCATACGACGAAACACAATCAGGGGGGGATGAGGGACCTAAACAAATCGTTATTGCGGTGGTCCGAAAAGTCCTAAGTAAATTCCGTCCTCCTTAAGCGCAAGCTTAAGGGTGACAGGTGAGACCGAATGACACCCTAGCAGAAGCAGGCCCGGGTGGCCTTAGTGGTCGGGGTTCCAGGGATTTCTGTTCTTTTGTGCACCTGGTTCTAGTACCCGAGATGGCATGTTGTTTTTTAGTCGGTTCGAGTCTGACATAACCACCAGACGGTGGTATCCGGGGGATGTCAGTTGGTCTTCGAAATACCATGTTTGGTAACAGAGGCCGGCTTGGTCAATTGTTGTAATTTTTTAAATTTTTTTCCAAAAAATATTAGTTATTAACGAGAATAGGGTGGATTGGTCTTGGCATATAATCCGGATGCTAACCGAGGGGCAGGGGCAAATCCGGCTCGAAGCAAAATGTTAGCTAACTAAGCTAATGTTGAACTGCTGCCCTAATGAGATATACTAGAAGGTTGGTTTAGTAACTAAAACACCATCTGTAATCTGACCTAGCTGGTTTATTGATCTCAATTTTACAAATTTTCCTTACTACTATATACAACTGTATTTAATTAAATGATAGCGTGATGTAAATCGACGGGCACGCCATCTATCGAGTTACAATTATATGATCGTCATAAACATACCGCCCACCAAGGACATTTAGTGACGGAATGTCCTTCAAAATATTGTAACAACTTGGTCGAGCTCAATGCTATGAGGCTCCACCATATACGATGTGACAGATAAATAAAAAACACAATTGATACTAAAAAAAAACCATAAATCTAACAAATAACAATATGAACTATCTCTAATACAAGTAAAGTTGTAAATAAAACACATGATAAGTCAGTATAACTGATTGAAATATTAAATATCTCACTGGTCTGCTACTGGTAAGATACAAAGTTTGTTGATTGGTCTTTTAATCTTAGATAACTTGGTGCGCAACGTGACCACTCGAGTGACACCATCATTACCCGGATACATTTCCAAAATACGACCCAACAGCCAACGACTAGGTGGGAGGTCGTCCTCCTTGATTAAAACAACGTCGCCAATTTTCGGTTCAGGAGTTTTAGAAGTCCATTTGTATCTGTTCATTAGATTAGCTAGATACTCTTGAGACCAACGTCTCCAAAATGTTTGTACCATCCTTTGAACGAATTGCCATCTGGTCAAAGAACTTACGGATGAACTTTCACGGTTGTAATCAGGAATTGTTATCAAAGGTTCCCCAATCAAGAAATGACCTGGGGTTAACGGGACCGGCTCTCCAGGGTCATCCAAGTTTACGATACTCATCGGTCTTGAGTTTAAACACGCTTCCACCTGAGTTAGAAGAGTGCTAAGTTCCTCATACGTAAGGGTAGACTCGCCAATAACACGCTTAAGATGAAACTTGGTGGCTTTCACTCCCGCTTCCCACAAACCGCCAAAATTGGGTGCATGGGGAGGAATGAAATGCCACTCAGTGCCATTTGCTTCCAAATGAGCTGCAATTGCAGTGTCGGTATTTACTAATTGTTGCAATTCTCTTGAAGCACCAACAAAGGTGGTGCCATTGTCACTCCACAGCTTACTGCAGTGACCTCGTCTAGACACAAATCGCCTAAAAGCAGCCATAAATGCCTGCGTACTCATATCACTAACTAGTTCCAGGTGTACTGCGCGGGTGGACATACATACAAACAAACATATATAGCCCTTATAGGAGCGGTGACCTCGACCTTTCGAGGTTCTTATGTTTATTGGGCCTGCATAATCAACGCCGCTATTCAAAAATGGTCTTGCAGGTGAACAGCGAACCGAAGGGAGGGAACCCATCATTGGATTATTAATGTTAGCCCTTTGCCTAATGCAAGTAACACATTTTCTCACACATTGCTTCACGAGGTTCCTTACCCCTATAACCCAGTAAGCGGTTCTCAAATAATTTATCATCATTTGAGGACCACCATGTAAAGTCTTGTGATGGGCGTCTTCTATCAAGAGGCGCGTAAAATGAGAGGTACGTGGAATAATTATTGGGTGTTTCTGTTGCTCATCTAGTTGTGACTTTTCTAGTCTACCTTGTACTCTTATGATTCCCCTGTCATCTAGGTAAGGGCACAATGACTTAAGCTTGCTTGATTTTATTTGTAAATAACCCTTCTGTTGTAATTCTAAATATTCTATTGAAAATTCTGCTTTTTGAGTCATTTTAATACTACATACTAATGCTTCTTCTATTTCTCTTTTGTGTAAATATGTTTCCTTTGTGCTATTCGGTAAAACCCTACGGCAATAAGATATCACTCTCAACAACTTCTGTAAAGATGAAAATCTTTTTAATATATCATCGTGACTATCTGATACTAACGCTACATGAGCTTTAACCGTTGCTTCTATTTGTGTTTCTAAGGCCTTTGGTCTGTTATAAATAATTAAATTTTCTTTTAAAAATGGAGGTCCTGAAAACCACAGTACTGTATGTATAAAGGTACTGGGTAATAATCCTCTGGAAGCGCAGTCTGCGGGGTTGTCTTTCGAAACTACATGATTCCACTGTGACCTGTTCATAGAATTTAGAATTTCAGAAGTGCGATTGGCCACAAACGTCTTCCATCTGCTTGGGTGGCTATTTAACCATGCTAGTACGATTGTGGAATCCGTCCAGGCTGTAATTCTGTCCTTTGGAATCATTAAAACTTCTGCGGTTTCATTTAACAGTCTAGAAAGCAGGACTGCACCACACAACTCTAATCGAGGAAGACTAACCTGTTTGATAGGAGCTACTCGCGTTTTCGCATTCAATAAGGATACCGTAACTTTACCTGTATCATCGGTTACACGCAAATATATGACAGCGGAGTAAGCGGCTTGAGAGGCATCGCAAAAACCATGAAGTTCCAGATTATCCTTTGGTTTAGTACTAAGCCATCGCGGTATCTGAACACTAGTAAGTAGGGATAGCTCTTCACGAAAAGTACACCATTCTAGCTTTAAATCAGTTGTAAGTTCTTCATCCCAACCAAGACCTGTTAGCCACAATCTTTGGATAAAGATTTTAGCTAGTATTACAACAGGAGCCGACCATCCTAGAGGATCGAATAGCCGAGCTATGTCTGATAGTACAGCTCTTTTAGTTATAATACCTGTCGTCATGGGTGGGAGATTTACAGTGTACTGGAATAAATCATCGCGACGGTTCCATGTAAGTCCTAAAATCTTTATAGTGTCATCTATCTTTATATCTGTTACCTTTTCCTGTATAGTCTTTTCAGTATATTCTTTTTTGTTCTTCGTATTATCGCTGCATTGAACCTGTTTTATCATTTGTGCTTTATTATATAATGTAAGTATTTTATGAACTAAATCCTGATTGTTACTGCTCCACTTCTGTAATGAAAATCCTCCTTTTTGTAATAACTCTGTCATCTGTTTATAAATTTCAACACCTTCTTCCACACTACAGCATCCAGTCATTAAATCGTCCATATAAAAGCTATTTAAGACTCGGTCTGCCGCTGGTGGATATTTTTTACCTTCATCAGCTGCTAACTGATGAAGTGTCCTGACAGCTTGATATGGGGCTGATGCCGTTCCAAATGTAATTGTAACCAATTCGTAGTCACGCATCTCGCTCTCAGGATTATCCCGCCAAAGTATGCGTTGGAACATAACATCTTCGTCGGCTATTCTAACTTGGCGATACATTTTAACGATATCAGCTACGAGTCCAATGTAATGCATTCGCCACTTAAGCACAGTGTGTCTTAAATCGGCTTGTAAATTTGGCCCAACCATAAGCGTGTCGTTCAATGAAACCCCATTATTGTTTTTCTCGGATGCGTTGAATACTACACGAAGTTTTGTAGTGGATTTGTCCTCTCTAACAACCGCATGGTGTGGCAGATAAACCGCTACTTCTTGCTTACTATCATCGTTGTTAACAGGTTTCAAGTGTCCTAAATATATATATTCTTTTATAACTTCTGTGTACTTCCTCTTTAAATCTTCATCTCTTTCTAACCTTTTCTCTAACGACTTTAATCTCCTTTCGGCTATGACACGAGAATTACCTGACTGACAACGTGGGTTGGCTTCTTTAAATGGGAGCTTGACTACGTAACGACCGTCATCTCTTCGTTTTGTGGTTGTCTTGTAAAACTCTTCACAGGCTTCTTCTTCTGGTGTTAATATTTTCTTTGAACTCGGTTGATCCTCAATTTCCCAAAATCGCTTTAATAATTCATCTTCATTGACCTTTGCAAACAATACGCTAATGTTTTTGTGTATATTTTCTTGAATTTGATTTGAACTACTAATTGCACCAGAAAGGATCCATCCTAACCGCGTGCTTTGAGCTATTAGGTTAGGAGATATACTCTTTACCGTCCCTTCTTTCATTATGCGGCCATATACATCTGCACCCAATAAAATATCGATTTTACCAGGTTTGTTGAACTGAGGATCTGCTAAATCAAATTGTTTGACATCGATCCACCCTAAACTGTCAGTGTTAATAGCGTAATCAGGTAAATAAGTAGTTAGTCTACTTAAAACATAGGCATGTACTATTAGGTTGAAATTTGAATCGATGCAGGATTGAAGATTCAACTGAACCATGTACCTTGCATTTGTTGACCTGTTGCCTAAGCCTGACACTATTCCCTTCACCGGAATTTTGGCTAACCTAAGGAATTGAACCGTAGATTCAGTAACAAAGCAAGCTTGTGACCCTTGATCGACTAAAGCTCTGATAATTTGATAATCCCCAGCCTTGGACTCGGCTTTTACTAGTGCTGTAGCTAGTAAAACCTGTTGGGGCATGGGTATGTTATTTGTACCTGTAGATATGCAAGAGACCACTGACGCAATACTAGTCGACGGCCTAGTATCGACGGAGGCCTGCTTCTGTATGTTGTTATTAGTCGCACTAGCTGTATTTAGATGAAGCAGAGAATGGTGACGTTTTTGACAGAGCTTGCATATAGTTTGTTTTTTACAATAGGCAACTGTATGATTTCCCCCTAAACAATTAAAACAAATCCTATGGCTAGCCACAAACTCACGTCGTTTGTCCACTGATTGTTTGGCGAAACCTTTGCAATAACATAACTTGTGATCTTCGTTGCAATATTCACATTTTAATGTACTTGAGTCTACGGCCACCATAGACTTTGGAGCATGAAAACTATTCATCTGAGGAGCAAATGAACGTTTAGGCTCGATGCATTCTAGGGCGCGGAACCGATTCTCTATAAAAATGGCAAATTGTTCAAAGGTAGGTAGTTCATTACAATCTTGGCTACTTACACTTAATTCCCAGTGCTTCCGCGTTTCTAGATCCAGCTTAAAAGTGACTATATGAATGATGATGACATCCCAGGTAGTCACGTCCACCTTTAAGTTTCTTAATGCGTTAAGACAATCATTTGTTGTATCGAGTAGGTCCTTTAAAGACGGAGCTGACTCAACTAGAATTCTTTTTTGACCAAAAAAACGTTTTAAAATACAGTTGACAAGATATTTCTTATTGCTATATCTCCTTTCTAGCTGACTCCAACATTGAATATAATTCGAGTCAGTCACCGGTGTTTGCCTCACAAGTTGTTCAGCTTCACCGGTAAGATGGCTCTTTAAATAGTGCATTTTCTGAACGTTATCCAAAGAAGTGTTATTGTGTACTAGAGATACAAATAGGTCTCGAAAGGTTGTCCATTCCGAGTACTTACCACTGAAAATCGGAATTGATATTTTTGGTAACTTAACAAATGCACTTAAGTGGGACTTAGATTCATTACCTGATGAACTGCCGTATTTTTCGGCGCCTTTCGATACAGTAATTTTATTAATCATCGACTTAATCAAACATTTATAAGTTATGTACGTATCTTCAGTGCTATCGTATAACTCAATAACTTTGGTAACATCTTGAGCTTTATACAGTTCGTGCAGTTTAGTATTATTGTCTTTAAACAATGCCCAATCTTTTTCTAACAATTCAGATCTTGTTTCTATGTACTCCAACGTTAATC
The DNA here is from genome assembly GCA_916048165.1 of Spilarctia lutea. Classification (NCBI taxonomy): domain Eukaryota; kingdom Metazoa; phylum Arthropoda; class Insecta; order Lepidoptera; family Erebidae; genus Spilarctia; species Spilarctia lutea. Next base: position 1,038,858 of record OU696473.1, on the reverse strand, counting down.
TATCTTTAGGACTCTTTTTAATGTTTATCAAACCTCTCTCAATAACTCCCTTAAGATCTTTCATTACATTAACTAAACCCTCCATTTTATAAAATTCTTGTAAATAGTTTTAATATAACTTATGAAACTTATATGAATTAGTTTAAATTGTAACTCAAACACAAAAAAAACTAAAATCAAACTTTAAATTTTCTAAGTGTATATGGTACAAAAGACAAAAATATTACAAGTGTTTGAAAAATTATAAAAATTTTACAAGTGTTTCAAATTATTTTACTGTCGGCGAAAATCGGGCATAGGTTCCCCGTTCCCCCGTTTTTTATAAAACTATTCTAAGTCCTAAGCATGCACATTTAACTACTAAATAACTTATTCTACAAAGTCCTTATTTTCTTATGCTAAATATCCAATAATTTTTCTAAGTCCAAATATTTTAATCAACAAAACGTCAAGTTATTTTCTCAGAGTAAATAAAGTTCAAAATCACTTGAAACTCGCACCTTTATAGTATGTTCTTTGCGGGAAAAAAATAATACAATCACCAATCTTGAAGAATATAGGGTTCAAAATCTCTTGAAATTCTTAACTTGCACTTAATAAAAATAATATAATGTACTCACAGTTGCACTTCCATAAACTCACACTTCCAAACGATGGTTGAACTGCGTCACTATTCTAGTGACTGGTGGCGCCCTCCGCGACGTCCGGTTGAACTTCAATTCTAAGGTCACCTCTGCAAGACGGCGCTGCCTTCTTCAACGCCGCTGCGTATTGAACCTCGTACCTTAGCCGCAGCGATCCACTGCGAGCACGGGGTTAGTGGTCCGACGCGAGACCACTTATTTCAAAAAGATCCGGCTCGAAGGACCAAAATGTTAGCTAACTAAGCTAATGTTGAACTGCTGCCCTAATGAGATATACTAGAAGGTTGGTTTAGTAACTAAAACACCATCTGTAATCTGACCTAGCTGGTTTATTGATCTCAATTTTACAAATTTTCCTTACTACTATATACAACTGTATTTAATTAAACGATAGCGTGATGTAAATCGACGGGCACGCCATCTATCGAGTTACAATTATATGATCGTCATAAACAGAGGGCAATAATTAAAGATCATGGGTCTCGTAATAAGTGTACGTTGTTTAACCGTGAACATGACAGTACTTGACCCTGTACAAATAAAACTAAAGTCAAGAGTCGCATGAGGCTAAGTACTTTATTTTTATGACATTAGGTAGTTAGTAATTAAAAAATCGAGGGACAATTCCCGCAGATAATTCGGCGATAGAGGTTATAAAACCAACCTAACTTATCGTACCCACTAGTGTCATTTCCGCAGGAAATTAAATATGATTTTTGTAAATTTATATAATGATAGAATAACTATCATTTTCAGACCTTTATGTAAATGACTACAACATCGAGTATATTTAAATTTAGCTTTCTTTTGCCAGAAGATACTCCTAATAAGTATGTATAAATATTAAAACATTTAAAAGACTTTTTTGCACTTAATACTGTTTCAAACTATAATATTTATAGACAAGTTTTATATTCTATTAAGAAAACGTATTTTTGTTAACACTCTGTTGAAGGCACCTATACTTGGACACAATATTTATTTCCCTATCTACTATACACTTGATTTGTGTAGACAAGTATTTCATTTTTGTGGCAATTGTTCCCTATTTCCAATTTTCTTACAACAAATAAAGCACTTAAGCATAAAATATTTAACGACAAACTTCTACTGAGGAGGCGCTCCTTTCTTCCATCCTTTAAACTTGAGGTAGCCATCGAAGCCGTACGCGATCATCGCGCACAGACCAAAGAACTGAAATTAAAAATAGAAAAATCTAACAAACTATATAAATATTATAACGAGGCATATCCTTCTTGAAAGCTATCTTCTAAAATCTAAGTAGTAAAGTTCAAAGAGAAAAGACACTTTAACTTAATTATAAATGTAAACGTTAGAATCCGATAGATGCAGCTAAATGAAAAAACATTTATATTTATAAGACTGATTAAAGTATATAATGTACAGTCAAATTCATGAGAAATATACGTAATATTCTCAGTATAATTTTCCCCTTACGTTGATATAGATTTCTAGATTTCAATAGTTTCAGTGACCTATCAAAGTCAAAACTTCATATATTTTCCAGTATCAGTAGTTCACGATTCTTGGTGTTTTCAGAAATGAATTGAATTACAAAAATATGCATGACAGCAACTAAAGGTTGGTTCTATCATTATTATATAATCAATTGCTTTATAATAATATATAAGAAGTTTTATGGTGGAATTTCATTGTTGACTTTAACGGGGATGTATATATGTAGGTATGCAGATAATATATATGCGAATATTACGACACCATTTATGTTATTTTATACCCATATATATTATTGTGTTTGTATGACTAATCGTTGTCAACTGACCACAATGAGCGTAGCTCTTACTGTTGAATTTAGGGTATTTACTCATGTTATATTTATTATTTTAGCTTTCTTTTTTAATTGACGCTAAAGATTTTTATGTTCGTGTGTGTATGTATTTATATTTCTTACACCTATCAGTTGACGACTGGTTAAGATTCTTCTTAAATGAGTCAGTAATCTGCTAGTCTGAGTATTATGCTTTACCATTTTACTTTATTTATGGAAATATGCCTTCGAAATTCTCAATTTGCTACTGATGACTTCGACTGCACGGTTGACCGAGTGGTTTAAGCGGTCGCCACGCTGTTTTCTTCTGCTGTTGTCAGTCTGAATGTTCTTTGTGTCCGTTAAATGTATGTTTGTAAAGTCTCCCGCGACACAGGATGTATAATAAAATAAAAAAATAAATAAAATAAATATTTCGGACATCTAACACACAACGCCATCTAGTCCCAAGCTAAGCTGAGCTTGTGTTATGGGTACTAGACAACTGATATAAATACTTATATATACTTTTTTTTTGTAAATACATACATATTATACATAGAAAACACCCAAACTCCGAAACAAATATTTGTAGATTCCACAAACATTTGGTCCGAGCCAGGATTTGAACCCGAGACCTCAAGATTAGCAGTCGCATACGCGTACCAAATTCCAAAAGTGCGAGTTGTCTTTTAAAAAAACAATGCATGGAATACATCTACTGTTCAACAGTCAAGCTAATATGCATATATTATTACGCAATATTAAATTCTTTATCTAAATTATTGATTGAGGAAGGAAACTCTATCACCTTGGTGGCTAATTTCCTCCAAAGTATCCTGTCAGCTTATTTCTATTTAATCACTATAATATTATACTTGTATGTGGTTAGATTATAAGTTTTGAAACTTATCTTAGATCCTATCTACTTCTGTTGCATGTGTGTTGCATCGAAATTGATTTCATAGATTGATTAACAGTGAAAGTGTGTCAAAGTGTTTCTCCTATTTACAATATTGACAATCTGGCCAGAGACCATATATCTGAATCCAAGATATCTGTTGTCTGGAGGAAGCTAATGAATTGCTTACCAAGTATTTCAGTAGTTTCATAGGCATACTTCAAGGTGGCAAAATTAATATTTTTTCCCCAAATCCTAGTGTAATTTTACACTACTATTAAAAAGTATCACGGACTCCATGTGGCTATATCATGTAAATTTTTTACTTCTTAACTTTCCATGAATAGAGATATAGAGAATGTTTGATTGTTTTAAAGTTGTTTTCTTAAATATATTCAACTCACCATAACAGCGTACCCGACACTCTCGCTAATAGTCGCAGCAAATATCGAACATCCAAAGTATGTCAACATGACAATGACACAATAGAAACACTCCACTTTGTGCCACGGCCAACTGTTGAATTTCTCCACAAAGTGTATGGTGTAAGCAAGGAGCAGAAACAGTGTTATTATATTTGCTGTCCAGTACAGTATATTGTAGAATACGGCCGATATCCAAGACCATGACACCTTTATACAGATGAATCCAACTAAATTACATGTCTGAAAGAGAAAATTTAATTTAATAAGGATGAAAGCAAATTTTAATTAAATCTATTCTAATATAATAAAGCTGAAAAGTTTATTTTTTGTTTGTGTGTTTGAATGCACTAATCTCAGGAACCTCTGGTCCGATTTGTAAAATTCTTTCAGTGTTGGATAGTCCATTTATCGAGAAAGGCTATAGGCTATATATCATCACGCTAATACTAATAGGAGCGGAGCACCAATGAAGAATGTTTCAAAAACGGGGGAAAAATTTCACACTACGGGCAATAGAAGACGCAAACGAGGTTGCGTGGGTCAGCTAGTAACATATAATAATATTCTCACACAGCCCACATACAACAAGGCAATGCCTGTAACTGGAATGCTGTTAAACATACTTATATATTTCTAAATAAACTATTTTAGATAACATTGATTTTACAGAAATGACACCCAGACAACATGATCATAAAAAAATTTGTCCTGGGTGGAATCAAACACAATTTGGCCAGGATCACTAACCAATGAACAACAGGCCCTTCTATAGGGGTCAAAAAGGAGACAGGTCATCCCATAGTAGGTGATTACTACTGACAACAGTTACTGAAACCACAAAAGTTCAAGAGTACCGTTAAGGGTCGTCTTATGGAAAGGGGCTATTATACGATAAACAATTTCTTGACTGACACAGTGCCTTGGATGTGAGTGAGGGTCTGGCATTGGCTTGTTGTGTGCTGGTTGGAGTAATTTATTTTTATACGCAATGTATTTATTTATTTACAATCCTTAATATAATTTGTTTGATTGTAATTAATTCTTGACAGCTTATTCTGCATTTATTACCTGACATTTGAATTTTATTAAGTTAAGGCGATCTGTGTTTACATTTTTGGAGCGTAAATAATTAGTATTTATTATTTTAATACATTTTGAACTTTTTTTTTTCTGGGACCAGTATGTATGCACACATTGCTTTTACTCCTTGATGTGTAAGTGATTGCAACCTTATATGCTATGGACTAATTTTTATTATTTTATTAGACAAAAAATTGATTTTCCTAGCTTTAATATCTCTTTAGACCGCTTTCTAGCCTTGTGTTTTGGTTGCCTTAACTTGCAAATAAAAGTACTGTTGTCAAAAACAAACAAGCGTGTATGAATTATTTAAAAAGATGGTGCACATGAGTTTCTCACCAGCTCTTCTCATGAATGCAAAACCCATCGGAGCTGGTACTTAAATTGATTTCAATTTAAACCTTTGAGTTGAATCGAAATCAATCTAAGCTCCGGTAATTCAAATCATTTCAGTGCATTTAGTATTAGTACCTTTTATCACTGAATTTTGTTTTGTATACTTGAGCTTTGTTTTGTATTTATCTATGTTTGTATTTTTAACGTGTTCAAGTGCCTTTTGGGGCCTATGGAAATAAATGATTTGAGTTTGAGTTTGAAAACTCATGGGACACCAGTGTTCCTACCCTTTGTGATCTTCCCCGAATTTAAGAAGAGGTGGAGCTATAGTAATCTTACTCACTCTGTGAACAGTACAGAAAGAACAAACCTCTGCTTATAGCTGCTGGATAAAATGTTCATCAGTATCAATTATTACCATGTTTTGAAAATTAAAAGAAAGTAAATATAACATTAGATAAAATTATATAGTAATAAAGTAGTATGTTTATTCCGACTGATCTCTGGAATGGCTGGATAAATTTTGACAGGACTTTCACTGGCAGATAGCTAATGTAATGAGGAGTAACTTAGGCTACTTTTTTAGACTAGCTTTGCACCGCAGTTGTAAAGGGTCAAAAATAACTGTGGGTAACATCGCGGGACTCAGCTAGGAGCAAATACTTACTAATTGGACTAACTTCAAGATACCAGGCATTGTTTTAACATATCCCTTGTCAAATCTTATGATCCTCGAGGGCTGTTCTGGCACAGTTTGATTATCGTAGTTTGACATTGTTGATGTGGTACTATCTGAAAATTATACAACTTATAGCAACAATTTTAAGTTAATAATAATCTCTTTAGTATGAGACAGTCATAGTATAAGGAAAAGTGCATTCTGTATTCACCGCAACCTCGGGAGTGTGAGTATGTTTTTAAAATACTTCATACTATAATCATAATTAAAGGCCTGTATGTGCCAAGCCATTCAATTCTCTCCCAATATTGGTCTTGTGCTTACCAAAATAATCTCTTCTTGATAAATATTACATCAATAAGAACCAAAGATACAGCACTACCAGACTGATCACTTCACAATAAGAAGCTAGAGCCCTTCACAATAGTAAGTCTAACAAGAAGACACAATAACAATCGAAAACGCTCGAAATTTACACACATGGAGTTCCGATAAATGCATATGCCACTAAAAGGGCGCCTTACCCTCCGATAAAAGGTGCGTTGGTCTGTGGCACTGATCGTCATTCGTTATAGGACGTAGAAGTTGCGGCAAATGTTTGTTATTTAAGTCTCTACTATTAAATTTTGGCCAACATTGCGATATCACATGTTTCATGTAAATATTAAATATTGAGAACAATACCTTGCCACACCCAAACTTTAAAAGAACGAAGTTAAGCAAGCAGTGTGCCAGAAGTAGAGAAAATAAAAATTCTAAAATTTACCTTATTTGTGCTTTAAACTTGCTTGTTGATAGTCTTTTATTAATTTCAATACACAAATTGTTCTTAAGTTTCACTATCTACAGGATGTGTAACATTCAAATTATTTTCAAATTCAGTTCAGATCATTACCAACAGACAATCAGACAGACGACACACATTAATTGTATTTTCATGTCAAAACAACAATTTTTGAGTTGTAGTGTTTACAGCCTCTCTGAGTTAAAGTGTTCTGTGGCCTGTGGTTTACAGTGCTGGTGCTGCCAACTTTGGTGAAGCGAAACGAAAAAAATCAAATCAACTAATTGGAAAGTGGCAACAGTTAAAGAGTAGTAGTAACAGTTATATACGGGCCTGTGTCGAAAATTTATGGGTCATGTACCACTCATAGGCCACCGGGACATCGAGGAAGAAAATATAGGATCTTTCTCCAAAAGCTTTTAACAATACCATTTATCACAACGCCGTCACTTATAAGCTGTCCAACTGAGTACAGATAAAAAGGAGGGGGTAGCAACCATCGATTTTTCTAAAAAAAAAGAGAAACAATAATATGGTAAGAAAAGTGGCAAGTGTTGTTTTTAATCTTGACTAAATGGACCATCCTTTTAATAGGGTAGTCTTGACTTAATAGGCCAAGGGTATTGTAGTACGTTTTTTTCAAAAATGAAGTGTCAAAAATAACAGACAACATTTTTTTAGTCATGCCTCAATTAAACTTAATTTATTTTACCAATTTTACAAATTTTTATTACATTGATTTGTGGTCGCGATTAATAACACCGTTATTACAGAAAACATTATTAAAAATTACTGCAATATGGTGAAATTTTGATGACAATGATTAAAAATGCGACTATGGTTTCAACTTTTTTGAAAAAATATCTATTATCGCTTATTAATTAAGTAACATGGATTTTTTTCTTATTTTTGCCAGAACTGGCATGACATGGCCTCTCGCCCGATGTCAGATTATCGTTGATTTTTGGGACATCTTATATGTATCTGAACATCTAGTGCAACTAGTGAATCAGTTTCTCCTAAATTCGGTCGCTTCTTAGTCGAAACTTATCGCTAAATATCAGAATTTGTTAATCAATCATTGAAAAGTTATGAGTATTTCCGATACATTTTTGTTTAAAGCACAAATGTATTTGTCATTTAATTCATTATTTCTTACAAATCTTCATGTCACAATGTCTTTCTGAGTATGACGATGAATTCACAGGCAAGGATGGAAGATATAACGCAGGCTGTTGACGAGGTCAATAGGGACCTGGAGCTCATAAAACCTGGTCAATGAGATTTGGACTGTCTGTTAATCGAACTAAATTCCAGGCGATTATTGCAGGCAGTAGGCGTATAATAATCAAATTAGATACCACCTTAATCCCGTCGATTTATTTCAACGGTGTAGTTATACCATTCAGTCCTGCAGTGAAAGATCTGGGACTACTTATCGACTCTACCCTCGAATGGTAAGCTCAAGTTACTAGCGTGAGCCAGACAGTAACTGCGAACACTATAATATCTTATCTTCAAAATTTTCTGCCCCCTAAAACTAAAATCATACTCATGCAGTCCTTAATCATTCCTATAATCAACTACGGTGATGTGTGCAGACCTTTTTAATAAGCTTGTCCGTCTTCTTAATAACTGCTTGCAAGTAAGACCACAGACCACATGGTCATACTTGCACGCATGCAGATACATGATACACAAAAAACTCCTAACTCCCGGAACTCTATCTCCATTATTTATAATTTTAATTCAACGCTGAAAATAGGTTTGCGTGCGACATTTTTAAGTTGCACGCGTGGCGTCAAAAGCGAGTACGGCGCATAAATGAATTTATTTAAGGTATTGAATTTTTTTTTCAATTTGAAAAAATTATGTTGTGTTCTGAACACTATAAATAATTTATTCCCGTTGGAAATTTTTCTTATGTTAATTTTTCAACAAGTTAAACAATTGTTAACTAACAAAATTTACTCGAACTATCGTCTTAATTTTAAGTGAAAAAAAATGTTTAAATAATGGTCGAAAATAAAATTTCACTTCGTAGAGCCTTTCTTACATACATACTTAACAAGATCGTGCCATAAAAGTTAAAAAATTATTTATACTTAGCTTAGCTATCGCACATAATTTTAAGAGCAGTATATCTATTTTGTACCATTTTCAACTTGTCGACTAGACTATTGGGCTTCTGATTGCTTCTGATTGACTGACGGTTTACATATGTCAAGTTGAACTGACCGAAACCGAATGGCAATTGGAAATTGTCACTTGTCAGTAGTGGAGCTGGAGATAGATATGTTGGTTCTGTGTGCCAGTGAGACTGTTAATTCTGTACAACTATAGACTCTCCAAGTGGACTTTAAAGTCTTATTGTTATGTTATTATCACTACAATTATAACAATGCACTTTATAACGTTGTAAAGTATTTTTAAGTGAGGTTACACCATAGAACTGATTAATTTTCCAAGTTACCGGTCTGAATCGCAAAAAGTGTACTTGGTTTTCGAAGATCTTCATGTGTAATGGGAGATAGTGACTGGAGACCGTTTATTTACGGCGGCCTAGCGTCGATCGTCGCCGAATTTGGTAAAGGAATTCTTATTTTTTAATAAAAATGTACTTACTTAACCTCAAAAAATAGTTAAATCTCCTTGATGAGAATAAAGAAATAGGAGTACCTAACGAGTAACTGCCTCAGTGGCGCAGTAGTAGTATATGCACCTGCTGTGCTTTAGGTCTCGGGTTCGATTCCCGGGTAGGACCAAATGTTTGTATGATCTGCAAATATTTGTGTCAGAGCTTGGGTGTTTTCTATATATAATAATATGTATGCATTTACAAAAAAAAGTATAAATGTACTTATATCAGTTGTCTAGTACCCATAGCACAAGCTCTGCTTAGCTTGGGACTAGATAGCAATGTGTGTTAGGTGTCCAGAATATTTATTTATACTTAATATATTTTTTTCATATATAATTTTTACAGAATTTAATGGACCAACCTTTAATGAAACACCTTAAATATTGAATGTTTAATTCTTGCAGTTTGATTTATTTACTGATAAATGACTAGTATAACTCCGCCCGAGTATCTATTCAATATCACGGGAAAGAGTAGGCCTAGGCCTTTTTCAAGTATTTCATTAAAATAGGTGCTGCGGTTTAGCCATGAACGATAAGAGCTCATAACTTATAAATCTCAGTTCAGATTTTGTGCAATATCTTAATAACATCATAGACATGACAGGTTGTAAGGACGTATACTCCTATATTACACCAGATCAGGTGAACAAATCTGCTTATTGTAAAATAATCTAAAAATACTTAGAGACACAAAATCAGCTAAATTTTAATTTTTGAAAATGTTTTCTTGAATCGTCATTTACAATTCTCTCAATATCAACATCAATATTAGTCTTTAAAGCATTTATTTACTCATTTGAAGTAGAGGTTAAGTTATGGGTCAACAAAATTTAGGTCCAGTCGTGTTAATTACAGCAGTCCCCGGACCCCTCAATTCTCAGGCGCAGAGTGGCACTCCGTGTGGTTTTAGTCGGTTCGATTCCGACACACCACCCCGCCGCAAACCCCGGCGGGGTGAAGGCGCGAGGGGTGTCCACAGGTAAAAAAAAGAAAAAAAAAAGGGTCAACTAAATTTAAGATACTGGCTGCATGCAACCGATGGTTAGGAAAATCTGCAATATAGAAATGTATACAGGCAATTATTTACTAAGAAAAATTAATTATATTTAACTTCTGTTTGGTGCAGGCACATTTCCCATAGACACAACAAAAACACGTCTTCAAATCCAAGGTCAGAAGATAGACCCTCGCCATGTGGAGCTGCGGTACACCGGGATGGTTGACTGCTTTGTCAAGACATCGCAGCAGGAAGGGGTTAAAGCACTCTACTGTGGGTAAGATAAAAAAAAAAATGACAATTGAATTTTAGTTTACAACCTGTGTCTAATAGAGAGTGGTGTGTGGATATGAGGTTTTTGAGGATACCTAATGGTCATACTGTGGCAGTTGAACAGCTGTTTATTAGAACTCAAGAATTATGTCTAATCTACTTACCCTTTCCACTACTAGTCTTTAATATCTACGAATACCAGTCACGTAAGGTTGTTGTCAGTTCCACGAGCTTTTGCTCACTTAACTCTATTTTTAACCCACGATGCAAAAATGGGGGTGTTATAAGTGTGACTGTGGCATTGTAGCTCTCAAACGGATGGACAGATTTCTGATATAAATACATAATATACTTTTTTTTTGTAAATACATACATATTATATATAGAAAACACCCAAACTCCAAAACAAATATTTGCAGATCATACAAACATTTGGTACGACGCGGGAATTGAACCCGAGACCTCAAGCACAGCAGTCGCATACGCTACCACTACGCCGCCGAGGCAGTTAAAGTTAGGCCGTGATTGCGGGGTGCAGGATGAGTCCTGCTGGACATATACCTATTCTTTGTAGGTTCTTGACCTACTACCTGGCATGTTGGCGCAATGGGTTTATAGGATTTATTGCGATTTTTTTTTCTCTTTGCGGTACTATAGTCTTGTGTAGTTCCGTCACTTAATCGCCTCTTACAGCGCCAATGAGATGAAAAGGAATGGGGGGACATCGTATTCTTAAACGGACATTCACTACACGTACGGGATCCGGGGCTGCATAACTGTGATTCAAACTGGTTGTTACCTGGAAATCTGAGCCCTTTGACCTAGATAGTGGATGATATCGCTCATCCATACGACGGAATGTAATTTTCGGCAACTCGATAAGGCCGATTACATTTTATCGTTGTACAACGTCTACTTACGTAATTTTAATCAGTGACTGCCAGTGACATAAGCTTTAACTATAGCCGTTAACATTATGTAGATATAACTTCTTATTAATAAAATTAATTTGCAGTTTGTTGGTCTTACTAGATCGCAGGGCTAGACTGATGTAGATGATTTTTGTCTTGAAATATTTGTAAAAGGTCAGGAGCAGTTAAAATAGTGAGAAAGTTTGGAAAAATTTAAGTGAAAACAACAAGATTTTCTTTTAAAAGAATAGTCACAAGTTAAAAACACACATGTAAAAAGTCTCGGTGTATCGACTCGGTAATGAAGCAGCAAATGCGACTTCTCGTGCGACGCAGGAGCCGGGAGTATGTGGAGTTTCCACCAAAAACTACCCCAACGGCCAGCCTCACTCACTAGTCTGAGGATGTGCCAGAACACGTGATTGTAGGTTCCATTCGAATCGACGTCTTGCATTGGAAAAGGTTTATAAAATACCTAAATAATAACGGTTTCACATATATTTCAATGAACATAGATACGAAAGAAATAAGCAAAATCCTTTTTAAAGCTAAACATCACACTAATCTCAAAAGAACTCAGGTTTTCCTCGTTGGATCTGTAAATTATGTTGTTTTTTACAAGTTTGGGGGCGTGTGTGCTTACGTCTGAGACTTGTTTACTTTTGTGCATAGTAATTATCAGAATAATTGATAAAGTTATGCAAAGGTTATGAATATTACTTTGTGTTACTGATGGTTCAAGATTGTTTTGTTTTCAATCCTGGATAAGACGCAATATATAGGCGTAATTCTTGATTCGTACATTTTTATATTAAAAGAAACTAAAAATAATTGTGAACATGACAACTGATGTTGTGCATATGACAAAAAGCTCGTTATTTATGACGATCCATAAACTCTAGTGATGAGTTGTGTCAAATACTGCTATATAGCTTCTTAGAGGCAAAGGATTTGAAGGATATAACTTGTCGGCGATCTCTTTCTTAAGTCTGTTTCGACTCAACGGGATAATCAGTCAACGGGGCCAACACAATTAATGGCCTTCCTGAGACACATTTTTGATCCCAAAGTCTAAAGTCAAAGGATCTAGCGTAACATATGACCTGTCCATTCAAACATGAGTCTGGAAATCCGTTTGGTGTCATCCGTAACCTTGTTCTGCCCTGCTCTGCTATCTCCGTCAGTTATTAGTCAATAATACTGAGATTAAATATATTCTGGCAAATGTCTAAAAGACAACTCTCGCTATAGAAAAAAGTTCTGTGTCGTGGGATCTTACAAAGAACTCCCAGACTCAGAACAACAATTCGTGGATCATACAGTGTTGTCTTATACGGGGTTTAGACCCACAACACAGCGTAGGTGACCGCTATAACCACTATGCTATCGTGCATTCGCCTAAAGTAAGACCATTATTAAAGAAATCAGCCCCATATTTTTACAACACTATCTATAAGCGTGATATGCCACTCCACTTTATTATAACGTTCTTATCTGTTGTTTACAAATATTATTTATTGTTGTGTTGCGTGGTATTGTAGTGTTTCATCATTTGTTTGCCGCGTGTTTATCTCTATTTATGACGTTTATGTTTTATACCTAATTAAACTTTTAAAAAAAGAAGGAAGGTTGTTCTCAATTTGACGCGGTCCGTTTTTGTTAGTGGGGCCTGATGATCGTTTATTTATTCGTTTGTTTAAAAGGATACACTATCTATTTACAAGGTCAGGGTCTGATAGGGCGCTAAAAACGGTCTAGATGTTTATTAACAGCTGTTTCCTGATCTGTGTGGTTATAGTCGGTTTGATTTTGACATATCGCCCTTACCGTTAACTTTGGTTGAGTAACGACGGGGCTTTCACACGAATATAAAGATCTGATATTCGAATCCTTCAGAAATTAACGTACCTCTTGCAATATTAAAATTCTACCCATATTAATTTGAACGGTAACTCGTATAGCGATAACACGTTTGTCATAAATATAATCTAACCGTAAATTTTTCCATACGCAAATAATACCAATCCGACGTTATCTAACTAATCAGCCGGTAATTCGACCTTGGAGTTGCCATCCCAATGGTATGTGATTAATAGTCACGGCGCTTTCACGAGATTTAATAAAAGTATATTTCGCGATGTCTCTTCCACCTTGAAATTAAGTTGATAAGTCGTGCTACGTAAGTACGTACCACGACTTATCAACTTAATTTCAAGGTGGACTGTAATGAACATCTTTTGTATGTATAGTTGGTGTGTGTTTCAATAGCTCAACAAGTTCTGCACTGATTGAGTCATTTCTAATTAATAATAAAATGTGCACAGCACGGAATATAACAATAATGAAATTGTTGTTCCCCACATTTTATCCTATCTCATTACTGTTTATTTCTTAGGATCGTGACCCGTGATAACTTGTGATCGGTTATGGATATGCATGGAGAAAATTAAAATGTCACTCACTCTAATATAGTAAAATATTAGAGTGAGTGATAGTAGTGATAGTAATAAATAGTCTTTGTAATAGACCAGACGAGTCTTAGAGCTATGTTTAAGTATAAACCAGTGAGCTCAACCGGAGTGCCATCACGGCTTCGCAGTAAACATGTTTCACGGGAGGTACTGAGTTAACCAAGCCCCTTGGTACTGGGGAGAGTATCTGAACGTGTGATAGCGCACTTGATTTCTTCGGTTGAAGGTCTCCATGGCAGTAGTAATTTATCACTAATTGAATGACAAAATAGTCACACCGTTATAAGTCTACCTTTTCAGGGAGACTACAGCCATTTTCCAGGCTCATATACTTATAATATTATATATATATAAAAAAGTAGCGCTCTCTCTTGTCATTCCAGTGTGAAACAGCGCCTGCGTTTTGTTTAACCGAGTGAGTGAGAATAACAAAGTCCCATTCCCCAACACACTCCTCAACTCATCCCGCTCCCCATCACCCAAAGATCGACAACGCACTCGTAACGTCTCTGGAGTTGTGGGTGTCCATGGGCGGCAGTAACAGCTTACTATCCGGCCAAAAAAGTGTTTTTATGATTACTTTCTTTGTTAAATTCCATTGCCAGTTGTTTTTTTGTCATTGCGTTTTAAGTCAAGCGTGTCATCATTTAAGCTTTGCGCAAATAATACGCATTTGGCGACGCGATAAAATTAAAACGTAAATAATGCGAAGGCATATCAAGGACGACTGCTCGTCTTATTGTTAGCTGGAGTGAAATTACTTTTAAAGTAGGTATAATTCGGAATTGTGATTATTGTAAGAAATTGCTGTTATTACATTTTATGATTACTAAAAATTTAATGTAATATCCTGTTGCAGTTTACATATACGAGTACTCGTATGTAGTAACGACTCTAATTTGATTTATTTGTAAAGATTCATAACAAACATTTTTTTTTCAGTAGTAGAAATAGTAAGTGGGTCGTATAAAAATATACGCGTTGTCTAAAAACCGGTGTATACCGGTAATCGGTATCTTTTGGCGTTCATTCAATTTTATATGACACATTTTTCACAATTTTAATATAGCTAGCTAAAAGATATTTTGTTTGACAATGAAAGACATAGTCGAGCAATTTGTAAATATTTCTTTAATGTCTGATTTTCCGATCCGATTCGTTAAGAATATTAACTAGTGCGGATTGCGTAGTGGTTTGAGCGATAGCATCACCTGTTTCTATTGCGCTGAATAATAATAATCTTTATTGACATAAAATATAGATGACAATTTTTTTGAAGTCCCTGTCTCCCGTACTAGGTATTACACCTGTATTACAAAAGCCAGTGCCCTCTCTTATGACCATTACAATTTTATACAATAAATATATCACCAACTTTAATAAAAAATAAAATACAAAAATTTTTGTTGTATTGTCGGGGTCCTTTCGGTGTGTGGAATGAATGAGTGAGTGAGTGAGTTATTTTTTTTATTTCAATTAATTACCTACCGTAGTCGAACTATGCGCAGCCTGTATTTCGACTGTTAGCCCTAATACCCCATGTAAAACATACTCGTATATCAGAATATCAGAATAATAAATGAAATCTTTATTCTCTTAAGAATTTGTACATTCATTACATGATAATTAAACATACGTTAGTATATCTACAAAATATTCAGACGAGCGTGCATTGGTATCAGATAAATATTAAGTGTCAAAAAGTCTCATATGTTAAGGTACAAGATACTGTTTTGTAACAAAATAGTTATAGTTCTTAGCCTTTACTTTTAAAGTTTTACTAAAAGTTGATAAAAAAATAACCAATATTGCAAGTCTTGTCTTATCTTATATAAATGTAATATCTTAGAATTATATAGCTTGGCTACCATAGAATATTTAACATTAATGAAATCCTCAATTAAAATTGCGCTGAATATTGTGGGATCAAATCCCACAGTGGTCATTGTATGCATTGATGTATGGATATTCGTTACACTTGCCCGCAAAATCGATTGAACGGATCTGGATGATATTTTGTCATATAGTTATAGCAACTACAGCCATCCCGAAAACTGTAGTTTTGCTTTGCAACTTTGCCCAATTATGCAGAAGCATGTCAATAGGACGCTATGTTAGACGACGCCGGTATATCTTCTTGTTTGCTTTGTTAATTAATATAAGTTTTGGACATTAATAGATTGCCTCTGTGGCGCAGTGGTAGCGTATGCGACTGCTGTTTTTGAGGTCTCGGGTTGGATTCTCGGGTCGGACCAAATGTTTGTATGATCTACAAATATTTGTTTCGAAGTTTGGGTGTTTTCTATGTGTAATATGTATGTACACACAAAAAAAAGAATATACCTATGTATTTATATCAATTGTCTAGTACCCATAACACAAGCTCTGCTTAGCTTGGGACTAGATGGCGTTCTGTGAAGATGTCCGAAATATGTATTTATTTATTGTAACATCACATGTCTGTACGGGTTACTAGTTACTATACTAACAAAACAAGGTTACCTATGCTATTGTCTAGATATAATTTTAAGTACGCAACTGAATTCAATATTGTTCCACGAATACGTAACCCGTTATGCTTGTAATAGAGATCGAATTGCTGACTTCCAATTGCATACTTTATTCAACTGATAAATAGGGGATAAAACGAATCTATTGTGTTGATTTGACCTCAAGATGTCTACTCGTTTATAAACAATAAGTATGAAAGACCCTCTGTTTATATATTTTATTCTTATAAATATCATTATCTAATGTTAAATAGATGCTCTATGTTCATTCTACGCATACTGTCCCACACTTATCCGATAGAGTTGACGGTAATGGGCCTTTTGGGACTACTGGGACGATAAAGTGTCACTTGTCCGAGGGGACGCCTGGGATGCAAAAGTGTCACTTTTCCAATGGACTGAGACGGTTCAATTTTCCCTTATGACAACACCGGAAAGCACCATGGGTCTAGTCTAGTGGAACGGACAGATTTTTTAATTATTTTTTTCCCATGACTAAAAGTATTTAATTAGCGAATATGTGATGTTTGTCTCATTAAATATACAAATTTACGGGGAAATGGGCAACTTTCCAGGTCTTCTTAAAACGTGAAAAAACTACACAGTGTGACTGATATAGTGGAATCAATCATTAGGGAATGTATTTTTGACGTCATAAATACTAGTTGGACCCGGGAATGGAACCCAGATCTCATACAGCAGTCGCATACACTTACCATGCGCCGACATTTTCAATATCATCGTGAAGACTCGTATTAAATTGTATTCTTCAAATACGTGGTATTTAAAAAAAATGAAATTTATCAAACACAAAGTATGGTTTTCACAAATAAAAAATATTTTCTGTTGCTGAAGTTTGGACATAAAAAAAAACTGCCTTCTAAGTGAGAGAATTGAGTTCAGTTTAGTTTTTCATTTCAAATAAATTTTGATTTCAGCATCTGGCCGGCAGTTCTCCGACAAGCGACGTACGGGACGATTAAGTTCGGTACATATTATTCGTTGAAGAAATGGATAGCGAAGCACCGCGCTGACGGAGGAAGCAAGGAGCACGTGGCCACCAATACATTCTGTGCAGCGTTCGCCGGTGGCTTGTCTAGTGCCATCGCGAACCCCACTGATGTTCTTAAAGTTCGCATGCAGGTAAGACTTGGAACTAAGTTCCTTCGAACTTTGTCAATATAAGAAAAATTACAGTCTATGGATCGAAGAAAAGAAAGGTAGTTCAATTGTCCCAATTATGGTTTTATAGTATCGTTTTGCCGTAACCCTTTCAGGTTTTGGAGAAAATGAGACTTGCTAAAAGTTTCTGATACTATTGCAGAAGGAAATATATAAAATTCTCACTACCATTTATTACAGTTTTCGCCTTTCGCCATTTGTTGTTGTAAGTTGTTATAGTTGAGTTGTTGCCGTTTGCTAAAATGTCATCTAATTACGTAATTGCCGGACGGCATGTGATAGAGTGGAGACCGGGATTGGGCAAATGTAGTACAGGGTGCTAGATAATGGACTGACGACCTTCGGGAAAATTGTGGTTGAAGCAGTTGTAGTACACAAGGTAGTAGAGCCACGCTGATTTCAATACGAACGGGCCGGCTCGACCGGGGCGGTACTACCTTCGCACACAAAATCAACGTGAAATGACAGCGTTCGCGCTGTCGTCGTGTTTCGTTGGCGAGTGCGAGACCGGAGGCTCTAGTGATGCAGAAACATCATTAGACCGCGATGGTTGCATTCGCAATGAGTATAGTGACCACCGCTCCTGAATTCTGTTTATGCTTTCTATCATATAGATTAGAGTGATTTTGTTCATAAAAAAAGTAGTTAAATGTATTTTGTGTGAGTTTCCAGGTAGGCGAAGAGAAGCGTGGTATAGTGAAATGTTTCGTGAGCATTTACGAGTTGGAGGGGGCGCGCGGGCTGTGGCGGGGCGTGGGCCCCACGTCGCAGCGCGCGGCGCTCATCGCGGCCGTGGAGCTGCCCGTGTACGACGCCTGCAAGAAGCGCCTCACCGCCCCGCTCGGGGACACGCCGCTCAACCACCTCGCCTCCAGCCTCGTGGCCAGCCTGGGCAGTGCCGTGGCGAGCACGCCCTTAGATGTTATAAGAGTGAGTTTACTAGCCTTATATATCTCAATTTAAATGTGCCCGTGTTTCAATTATTAACCGTGGTAGAGTCACGCTTCGGCACGAATGGCCCGGCTCGACCGGGGTGATACCACGGCCTCACAGAAAACCGGTGTGAAATAGCGTTTGCGCTGTGTTTCACCGTGTGAGTGAGGATATCGGAGGCCCATACCACATCCCCTCCCCCCTCCCCATCTCCCAAAGGCCGGCAACGCACTTGTGACGCCTCTGGTGTTGCGGGTGTCATAGGCGGCGGTAATTGCTTACCATCAGGCAATACATCTGCTCGTTTGCCCCCTATACCATAAAAAAAAAACTTTATAGTTATTCTCAACAGAACTTTACCTGGTAATTTGATAACAGAATTTGTATGTAATTTATTCTTGATGTATTTATATTAGTTTTTTATAAGTTCTTGATGTTAGATTAAAATGATTTTGTTCGTGCGAACGTAAACGTAAGCTATTTGTGACATGCGATTCTTAAATAAAGGAAATATCTTTATATATATGTATAAGTATGGATATAGAGTATATAAGTTCAGCCTTTTCCTTTACGAAGTTTTTCTTGGTCAATATAATATTTTAGTTGTTTTTACATGTTCCATATGCTATTGTTCCAGACAAGACTAATGAACCAAAGAAAGATGAAGGGTCAGGTCGCGAACCCTCACGAGAGGATATATAAAGGGACTGTGGACTGCTTCTTACAGGTATACATACTTTTACTATATTTTCAACATTGTTGTACAACACATACTCATATAGTGTATTACGCGCTCTTTTTCCTCTTTTTCAAGAATTATTTTTGACAAATAAAGTAGGTAACTTACATAGATTCTTTCCCTTAGTAATCGCTCATAATTCGTGACTGACATCACCGTTTAGACGTGGAGAAGTCATGGTTTGACATATTTTAGGCTGGCTCGACCGTACCGGACCGGCTCCTACTAAAAGACAAATCCCGCCAACAACAACTGACAATTCAGAAATAAATCCTGTGTCGCGGGGATTTTCTAATCATACACAAAAGGGTCACAAACAATACCCAAACTAAGAACAATGTTCTGTGGATCTCACAAACTGTTGTTCTATGTGGGGATCGATCCCACAGCACTCAGCGTAGTAGAAGGCGCCGCGGTAACCACTTAAACCACTCTGCCATCTGTAAATAATTAATATTTCGGACATCTAACATACAACGGTCGGTCGGTCGGTCGTTAAAGGTCGGCAACGCACTTGCGACGCCTCTGGTGTTGCGGGGGTGTCCATGGGCGGCGGTGATCGCTTACCACCAGGCGATACGTCTGCTCGTTTACCCTATTCAATAAAAAACAACGCCATCTAGTCCCAAGCTAAGCAGAGCTTGTGTTTTGGGTACTAGACATCTTATATAAACACATAGTATATACCTTTTTCTTTTTTGGAAATACATACATAGAAAACACCCAAACTCCGAAACAAAAAGCAGATCATATTAACATTTGGTCCGAGTGCCCCTACTGTACATAGAAAAGAGGAAATACCAATGAACAGCAGATTACAAAGACACCGCATGTTTTATTTTTAAACTATACTAAAATGAATTAACGCTCTTATTAATTATTGTATAGACTGTACGCAATGAAGGGTTCCTGGCGCTGTACAAAGGGTTCGTCCCCACGTGGCTGCGGATGGGTCCCTGGAACATCATCTTCTTCCTCACGTATGAACAGCTCAAGCAGTTCTACTGAACACTGCGGACTTGGTCGTCGATGACTGAGGTCAGGGAAGGCGTGCCATT
Source organism: Spilarctia lutea (assembly GCA_916048165.1). NCBI lineage: Eukaryota > Metazoa > Arthropoda > Insecta > Lepidoptera > Erebidae > Spilarctia > Spilarctia lutea. The sequence goes on along the minus strand of OU696473.1, from coordinate 1,018,503 downwards.
TGTGATAAGGTGAGATTTGCATACACAATAATACAACATTTTAACAAAAAAAACGACTTCAAGAACTGGACCAAATTGAAATGGGACCACACGTGATGCACCAGCTTTCAAATAAAAAAAGAATCGTCAAAAACATAAAAAAAATACAGTCGAATTGAGAACCTCCTTTTTTCAAGTCGGTTAAAAATTAATTATTAACCTAATCGTAAAATCTATACTAATATAATAAGGCTGTAAAGTATGATCGGTTGGTTGAACGCGCTTATCTCAAAAAGTACTGGCCCAATTATAAAAAATCTTTCAATGTTCGATAGCCCAGTTTTCGAGGAAGGTTATATTTCATCACACTATGACCAAAAGGAGCGGAGTATCAATAAATAATGTTGCAAAACCGAATAAAAATAATTCATTTTGAGAGCTGTCATTGCATGCGCTGCGTAAGCGATGAAACATTTTTAAAAAAGTTATAAAAGTATTGTTCTGCTTCAAAAGTTCTAAAAAATGCATGGAAACTTGTATATTATGTACTAGCTGACCCGTGCCCACTTCGTTGGGCATAATGTTAATAATCCTTTTTTAGTACAGAGTGTTACGTTTTAATTTCTAACTGCCAAGAATAAGATAGAAAGTAGTTCTGATAACAACCTTTTATTTAAACAATGTCGAAAGTGTACTAATTACGTTTCGAAAATTCAATTTCGGAGACGTCCGCTGCGTAAGGAGCCGACCACGGGAAAGAGCCGCGCGGGTACCTTCCTCTCAGATGTAAAAGGCCACGCCTCCTCCTCCCGAAGCGAGCACGAACGCGAACCGAATTAAACCCGAAGCCATCGCGCGCCGTCCGCTGCTTTGGCCTTCCGTTGAAATTTCTCCGATTCAATTTGCAAAACCGACTACCACGTAAAAGCCTCTTTATTTTTCGGTTTTTTATATAACCTATGACACTCTATTGGCTTTCTATTGGTGAAAGAATTTTTAAAATCGGTTTAGTAGATCCCGAGATTACCCCTTACAATTTAACAAATATACAAACACACAAACTTTACTTCTTTATAATATTAGTATAGATATCTTATAAAGTTGACTCACAATAACCTTTTCTTTGGTAAACAAATTTGTCCACGCTGTTACAACATTACTGCACTTTGGCATACCATCACGACTATAAACCATAGTATGTTTAAGTACAGGGCTTATAAAGTAAAACCCTGCGATGAAATGACATTTACGAGGTTCATGCTATGTATGTATTGTAAGACTACAATACTATTCATCTTTTTTTTTATGGTAACATTCACTATTTTAAAATTACAATGCAATGTTGCAATATTTTGTTTTTAATTGAAGAACATACAGTGTAATGTGTTACTACAAAATTTCAATTTTTTTTAAAGATTTATTTATTATGGTAACATTCAGTGTTGTCATAACTAAAAATCAGTGTTGCCATGTTTCGCTTCTTATTATTACAATTTCGTGAAGATTAAATATTTATTTAATATTGTTGTTTATTACCAGATCACTGTTTGGAAACTGTGAGTGGGAGTCACCTAGGAGCGGAGTTAAATAAAAGAGTGAGCTTATATTATAAGTAAATAGATATATGGAAATTATTAAAAAACCTTGTCGAGTATTTGTACTTTTTATAGGTAACGTATTTCACAAGGGATATTCGCTTGTAAAATGGAGTAGATAAGATTCAAAATGCAATGAATGACGTAAGCTGTTTTAGAACTTGGACTTTGACTTTTTTCAAATTGTTGACAAATTTCTCACAGAGTAAAGATCTTAACTGTTAGATGTGCTTTAACGACATTAGGCGTTATTTTTATAAAGTTAAGGTTTATAATGCTGTAAGTAATGACTGACATACATACAATATGTTTTAAAAGACACACTATTACTTTAATGTATAAAACATATATTTTGTGAAATTGCCAATATAATAACGTTTACTAACGTTTCCCTGTGGTTTCTCTCGCGTGTATGTCGGTTATCGAACTGAATAGTAGTCTATGGCCTTCCTCAAGAATTATAGGATTTTCTTTGTAAATTACATCCAAATCGGCTCAGCGGTGATTTATATAATATGTAATGAAAGAAGAGAATTTTTCACGTGGTGTTTCGAAGATCCTTTAAAGAACCCAAGCCATATTAATCGATACAGTGTTTTGAATATTATTTAAAGTAACAAATATGACGTCATACTTCGGTATTTTTTTTTAAATTGGTTCCTTTTAATATTATGACACTTTCGTGTTTATTATGATAGTTTTTTATTTATATATAGTTTCTAGTTTTATAATATTTATTATCTGAATATGAAAGGATTATTTTGAATGGGTTTTTGAAAATCTTTTGTCTAGCGACTTCATATTATACTTTGTAAAGATAAAGTAAAACTTTTGAGAAAAGTTTCAATGTTTTGTATTAAGATATTTTCTTTTTCTGAATCGCGGTGATGAAATCGACGTAATTTTTATCAAGCGAATATATGTATGTATGTTTGTGTGTATGTTGTTATTATGTGTGCTTAGTAGTTATTTTGTTATGTAATCATTATGTAAGGGATTATCGCTGAAATTATTATTTAGTTTTAAGTTGTGAAACATATCGTGTACATAGGACACAAAGTGGCTGCTTTTAGATGTATTCTTCTTAGATTTATTTATTTTATTGTTAAGTTGTTTTCATTCGAATAACTAAGTTATGCTATTTATAAGTTCTGTCGTGAGTTGGCTTCCTCAAATTGATATACATGGTGTTACAAACAAATCGTGCAAATTAGGATCGTACTGTATACTGTATCAAGAGAGTATTTAAATGCTCACAATAATGTGAAAAGTGATAGGTAATTAATACTATTACAATATATGGTTTCATCTTTTAGCTTCTAATAAAAATTAAAAACATTTTCGGCTGTTTTTTTATTAAGGCTGAATGTTTCAAGTAGACAATTTTGTATATGCTTTATACAGGATGTTACCGAAATTCGTCTTAAATTTTTGTTGTCGTGATCTAAATTTGAATTTTCAAATATTCAATTATTTCTTTTTATTCAGATATGTTTAGAAAAATGTACACATTCTATTAAATACAATTATTGTGTACAGTTAGGATTCAACAATTCACACAGCCTTGTATTATATGCTTTAGCAGACCTTTTCAAAACAATCATTATTATTATTCTTTACTAAGTTACTCTTATTACACTTGTTACTCTGTTGGAAAGTAAGAAACGAATGCCCATCCTAGTGGCATGACTCGTGAGCCTTTTTTAAAAATAATCTTATGCTCCGTCCTTGGAGTTGTGTGACAACTACTTGACATTTTATGAGAATTATTGTAATAAATCATTTATATAATATTAATTTGTAGAACTAGACACCTTAAGAGAATTATTCTGAACAATCATTTATACGATACTAGTTAATCGAAGTAATAAGCTAACACAATATAATACAACTGTTATAGAATTCCTCTTTCTTACTAAATATTGACCAAATCGACCTGACAACTTTTCAATACTAATTCTCATTTTCATATAACTTGAATTTTTTTTGTCTGATTTTCCGAAATACGTCCCTAAAATATGAGCACACTTTTCTGTAACACCCTGTATAAATCGATAATCAATAAACGAAATTTTTATCGACTTTAATTTACAATATACTTGCTATTATTTCATTGGTGCCATGATAATATTTGCAATTTAGTTTGGTCGATCATAGGTACACACACAGTGATGAGTCGGTCCACAGTGATGAGTCGGTCACAATCCTGTGCCAAACATAAGCACCGACTTTATTCCACTCGAAGATAGCAAATATGTAGTATGAAATAAGATTAGTCACTACGTTACTTAACAAAAATCCCCGGTTTGTTTATAAATACGGCCGTGTTTTTACTTTAATAAAACAACTCCTGCATTATGAAAACATTGTGTATCGCTGGGAACTTAATATAAAACACCCAGAATCAGAACAACAATTTATGGATTGCTGAAAGTGTTCGTACCATCCCATTGCGCCATCCGTGCAGTTTAAAAATGTGTTTTTATCTAAGACCATTATTGATGTATATTTTAATCGAGAAAAACATGAATAGACTATTTTCCATGTAAGTCGTTTGTTATGTACTATTGAACATGTTGTAACATGTTCGGACATGTTTGTTAAGCTATTCAGTACTTTCTATAACTATCATTTCTATATACTGTCTCCTGGCTATGTAATTTTATAACTGTATTCGTTCTGAATGTGTTGTGTAATAAATACTATAAATGTAATGTCACATTGTTGTCAATGGTTGCACCGTAGAGAGGGCAAGCAGGGAGCTGACGCACTGTAGTGGATATACTCTAGGTACAAAGAAATAGCCAAATTGTTATTTAAAAATATACATGTTGTAGCATATTTACTTGTTTTATTTAATTTAACCCTTAATTTCGTCGATAACATTAGAATTTAGTAAGGTATTTAAGACTCAACTCACACTGAGCTGGAGTCAAAGCACGCATCGAGACCAGGATAGATACCAGACCCGGATAGGTAGAGACAGATGTATTAATGCTCAAATGTGACCGAACATAATTTTAGGCACGGGCGTGAAACACCGCCAAACTTCTATGCTCCGGGCTGCTATCAAGAATTCCTTTAGGAAAAAAGCAACAAAAAAAAACGATTTCAAGAACTGGACTAAATAAAACCAGCTATTAAATAATAAAGAATCTTCAAAATCTGTTCACCTAATCGAAGGTTCTGAGGTAACAAACATAAAAAATACAGTCGAGAAGCTCCTTCTTATTTGAAGTCGTTTAAAGGCCCCAACAATAATAGACTACTGGCCCGTGTAGAAAAATGATGGGTCATGTGAACCACCAGGTGACCTATCTAAAACGATAGAAGAGCATAAAATAATAAGATTCAGCACTATGCCGTCACTTGTAAGCTGTCCAACTGAGTGCAGGTGAGAATTCAAAAGTACCGGTAGAGTGGGTACATTTTGGTCATATATTTTTGTACGGCATTCTTACCATCGATAGATCCATGAAAAATAATAAGAAAACGCGCAGTGCCGTAAAAAAATGGTGCGCCATAAAGTCGGGTTTTTATTTTTATTTTCCGACAATTTCGAGGGTAAATTTGGTCATTTGATTTTGTACGGCATCAGTTTCATACTATTTCAATACTGCTTCTAATCCATTATTCCGCAACGCCGTATAAAAATCATGCGACAAGGGGAAAAAATCGAGGGTTGCAACCCCCTTTCTTGCCGTGGTCCAGGGGGTAATTTGAAAAAGTACGGCTTCGGTTCCAAAACATTATCTAGCACTCAAAAGTACTATTAAAAATAATGCCGTCAAAAAATGATTGCTCATTTGAATATATATCAATAATTATCTTAATTTCATCGTATCCTTGATTTATAAAGCTGTAAAGTCATTTGATCCTGTACGGGAACTTTTTTTTTAATATGATATTGTAAAACTCAATTGCTATATAGTATTGCCGTTCAAAAGAAACTGTTCTAAAAAAAAATGTAGAGAAATACAAAAACTGAAATTTTGCTAATTATTGCAAAAGTTTAAATATCATAAATTAATGAAATATAGCAGTTTTCTACATTTTATAACTTGTTTTAAATAGTATTAACATAAATAAATTAGGAAAAAATGATGCCGTACATTTTAATGCAGACCATATCTTTTAGGCTGATGAAAATGACACTACCATTTTAAGGGTACTTTATGGCCATCTGATACAGTACGGCATTAACATATTTTTGAAGAGAACAATTGATAATATGATAAAATCACTATGACGTCTAACTGAACTGAAACGATGTGTATATTATATCCAAGAATTGAAACTGTCAATCCCAGTATCAACAGTTTTGTATACATTTTGGTTTAATATATACTTCAAACATTATTGATACATTTATATAATTGATTTGTTTCATTGTAATGATGTGAATAAATAAAACAATAATTTTTTTTCAAAATTCGATATATTTAATGATGATAATAAAAAATATGGTTTTTCTTTAAATTATTCAGTATCGGAATCAGCCGCTAAGTTGTTATCGGAATCAACGTCTTGATCGACGTCCGAATTATCTTCTGTATCATTTTCTGAAACATAAATATGTTTTTGTCAAAACATAAATATAAATAAAATACTTACAGATTAAAGATTTATTTATTTACCTATGACGTCTTCATCTTCTTCGCCTGATTCCTCATCCGGTTCCGTTATGTCACAGACTTTTTGGGGGCATTCCTCGCCGTGGAACCAGTCGAAATCGTACCGACCGTCATTGACAATCCATTCATAGCTTATTGGTAACAAGGTCGACGTTATTTGTTTGTAGGCATTACACCAAATCTGTACTATGTAGGTACTTCTCTTCATATGTTGTTTTAACTCCCGGAAACAAGGGGGAAACGACGTTGCTTCCAATTTCATAGTTGTCTTATCGTATATCGTGATGAATTTCACCTTAAATTTCGTTATATGGATTATTTCTTTTTGATTTTTTCTTTTTCAGTTTTTTTCCCCTTTGGACCAACGAAAATGTACGGCATATGAAAAAATATTATCTATGCATAAAATACTTACAAAATAAATTAATTTTATGTTGTGTCAAATCACCCCCTGGACCATGGAAAGAGAGGGGGTTGCAACCCTCGATTTTTTCTCCTTGTCGCATGATTTTTGTACGGCGTTGCGGAATAATGGATTAGAAGCAGTATTGAAATAGTATGAAACTGATGCCGTACAAAATCAAATGACCAAATTTACCCTCGAAATTGTCGGAAAATAAAAATAAAAACACGACTTTATGGCGCACCATTTTTTTACGGCACTGCGCGTTTTCTTATTATTTTTCATGGATCTATCGATGGTAAGAATGCCGTACAAAAATATATGACCAAAATGTACCCACTCTACCGGTGTTATGTCTTTAGACAACATACAGGTGCTAAATAAATCTACATTAATCGCAATTGCAACCGTTTTATTACATTGATCGTTACAGTTTGAATGTTCAGCTTAGAGTTTAAAAAGTGACAAAATTATGACATAAGTCGAGTAAATGACGTACATTGTTTCCGTCTAACAACCACAGATAATACAGTTACTTATCGTAATCGTCGGTTGCAGCGGCGCTGGAACATATTCCCGGCCGTTGAAAGGTTGACCCTTTCAACTTTTCAGTTCATCAGCTGTTGGTAGTGGACAGAGACGTACCAGGGAGCGGCGTACACACCCCCTCATAGTGTTAATATCCGCGACTCGTGGTATCTTGTCTGGTCCGTAGATGAGGCGCAGAACTCGACCCAGCCTCCACTGCAGCGGCGAAGAATCATCATCGGCTGGGAGCACCATATCTCCAATGTTCAACTTGGATGTATCAGCCCGCCACTTGGTTCGCTGCTGCAACTCGGAAAGATACTCCTTACTCCATCTTCGCCAAAAGTGCTGCCGTATTCTTTCTAGATGTTCATATCGATTGAGATGATTGTATCTGCTGTCATCGAAGATTGGCCCCGGCAGTGCAGTCAAGGGCCTCCCGATGATAAAGTGTCCTGGGGAAAGGGAAAGGAGGTCGTCAGGACATGAGGAGAGCGGGCACAAGGGACGGCTATTCAAAATTGCCTCCACTTGTGCGAACAAAGTTGATAATTCTTCGTAGGTTAAGTGGCTATTGCCAATGACGTGTTTTATATGATGCTTGGCCGACTTAACCCCGGCCTCCCATATGCCACCGAAATGAGGAGAGCAAGCTGGTATGAACCTATAGTTTATAGTTTGTTGACTTGCAAAGTCAATTAGAGATAAAGGACGATTGGCTTCCGCTACCCAGCAGAGCACGAACTTTGACCTTTAGGTGGTCAAATGGATTCGCGACCCGGACCACAGAACCTGACCTATACTTTGATGTTGCGATTTGGGCTTAAAATACAAAGCATGATTACTCTGTGTTATTTTGTTTGACTTTGTGAAGTTCTTAATGGAACCGGATACAATCCAGCCTAGTCTTGTATTTCTTAGCTTTGGATTAGAGATTCCTATCCCTATTGTATACTGCTCGTTACCTAATAGATCCCAAAAGAGGTCAGCACCTATTAATACATCTATTGGGGCCGGCTCCTGAAATGATGGATCGGCCAGCTGTATATGCTTTGGCAACCTAAATGAGCTAATGTCAATAGGCGTTTTCGGCAACCAACCAGTTAGTTCTTTCATTACAAGACAGGACAAATTAACTTTAAATTCTGTGTGAATTGATTTAATTTGTATATTACAACTTTCAACTACATCGGACGCAGTTGTGTTTCCTATTCCTATGACCTTTAGCGAATCAATGGGATTAGAATTTAGTGATAGTCTGCTCTTTAGCGACTGAGAGATAAAGGACGATTGGCTTCCGCTATCCAGCAGAGCACGAACTTTAACCTTTTGCTGGTTAAATGGATTCGATACTTCGACCATGGCAGTGGACAACAGAACCTGACCTATATTTTGATTCGAACAATAGACTGTAGTCTCATCTTGCTCGTCACTAGTAACGAGTTTATTAGTGGAAGAAGACGGACTGTGAAGTAAACTATTGTGTCTTCGATTGCATTCACGACATGGCCCCGCGCAACAATCTAGCACCGAGTGACCCAGTCGTAGACAATTCACGCATAGCCTATATTTTGCTACATCCATCTTTCTTTCATTTACCCCCTTAGCCTTGAAAGTAGGGCAGTCATATATTCTATGACTTTTATTGCAAACTACGCACGAGTATTTACTGCCTTTGCCGAAACCTATGCCTTTATTACTTACACTCGCAAATGATTTTGTAAATAAATTACCCTGTTTAGGATTATAATAATGTGAAGGACCTTGTTTAAGATTATTATTATGTCCAGGCCGTGTAGGCGCCTTTGACATGTTGTAATCGGCACGGTTCCTGTTTAAAGATTCGAGAACATCAGCCCTATCTATCATAAATTTATAGAACTGATCTAAAGTGGGCACATCACCTTCAATACTATTTCGGTATTCCTCCCATTTCAATAAAGTGTTAGAATCTAGTCGAGAGGAAAGCATAAATATAATAATCACATCCCACCCATCCGTTGGCAGTCCGAGAGTTGCTAATGCACGTAGATTTTTGTTTACATGATCCACTAGAAATCTTAGTGATTTTTCTAACTCGCGTGGAAGCTGCTTGATGTTGAACAATGAATTTAAGTGATGACTAATCAAACTTCTTTTGTTATTATACCGACTGCATAGCAGCTTCCAAGCTTCAGCATAATTTGTGGTAGACACTTCGAGATTCGATAGTATTCTGGCCGCGTCTCCTTGCAAGTACGACATAAGATAGTGAAATTTGTTAATTGGCGATATACGATCATTATAGTGAACTAAATTTTCAAATGTATCTCTAAACTCTAACCAGCGGAAATATTCACCATTAAACTTAGCTATTTGGATGTGTGGGAGCTTCAAAGGTACTTCCCGTTGTTGACAATGATCAATACAACAAGACACATCATGAGCAGAATGTCGTCCTTGCTCACACTCATTTTTTCTGGTAAATATCTCGACCAAATTCTTTGCCGTGGCTATGTTAAATATAATATCACGCTCAATACTTTCACGCTCTTCAATTTCGTTCGAAATATTTTCAGAATTTAGAACCTCTATTTCACCCTGCAAGTCATCGACTTTCAATGATAACGCTTCAAACTTGACAAGCTTTAGATTTAACTCAGTTAATTGGATATTAGTTAATACATTGAGTTCAGATATACTATTCAAATAATTTCTGAATTTAGTAATCTGTCCCTTAGCGGACACTCTTTTTGTTAATAATTCTTTAAATCGTTGTTTATCTTCGTTAGGCATGATAAAAAAAAGTACCTTGCCCTTCTCCACGAATAAAATATTACGAATAAACCAAATTAACTAAATGGAATGGCTCACGCTCCTCCTAACGGTGACACTTCGGACAGGAAACGGAGGCAGCAAGCACAGCAGCACACTTTCTACCGCCTGCCTGTCGCTCGCTATCGCACCCAAATCTTACGCTTCAAATAATCAGCGCGAGTGTCGATATCTCCTGGAATAGTCAGCAAAGTACGCTAAATATTTGATATTGATAATAATATATTAGGCAGGTAGTGAGAAACAAACTGATACTGAGACAGTTATGTTATTCAAAATATCGAAGTATTTTACGTTATTAACAGACAATGCATGAAAATAGCATGTAATTATTTTAATGGGATCACTAAAGTTACCAATTCTTGTATAAATAACTAATATTGAAGCTAAATATTCATATATTCACAATATTTTAATTGTTTATTTTTCTAAACGTGGGTAGATATTTTTAAAAAAAGATGATGCAATTACGATTTTTTCATGCAGATTTTGTATAAATTAGCACAGAAACTCTTTCACTAGTATTACTAGCACAAGTGGATTAGTATTTTCAATAGTTATAATGGATTAGGAGAGGTATTTTGGACTTTGGGTTAAAAGTATAATATAGGAAGGACACTTATCTTTGGTATAACGCTGCTGACCGATGTGAAACTTTAGATGTACCACTGCTCGTAACCTTGAATTCTGGTTCACAACGCCCTTTGGACCTCTGTGGCTTTAGTCTGCTCACTGGAAGGCTCCGCCGCTGGTATACGACTTGATTTGAAAGTGACTTCTTGATATATTTCGCGGTTATATCAAAACTTTTATTTAATTGTTCCCCTCATGGGCCACCATGTTATGTCTTTAGACAACATACAGGTGCTAAATAAATCTACATTAATCGCAATTGCAACCGTTTTATTACATTGATCGTTACAGTTTGAATGTTCAGCTTAGAGTTTAAAAAGTGACAAAATTATGACATAAGTCGAGTAAATGACGTACATTGTTTCCGTCTAACAACCACAGATAATACAGTTACTTATCGTAATCGTCGGTTGCAGCGGCGCTGGAACAACCGGTACTTTTGAATTCTCACCTGCACTCAGTTGGACAGCTTACAAGTGACGGCATAGTGCTGAATCTTATTATTTTATGCTCTTCTATCGTTCTAGATAGGTCACCTGGTGGTTCACATGACCCATCATTTTTCTACACGGGCCAGTAGTCTATAAGTGGCAAAACATAAACCTTTTTGCTTAATGTCCTCTTCCTTTTCTTCTAAAAAACTTGACATTATACGCTGTAATTGTCAGGATATGAATATGCAACAAATGTCACTGTCCATATTTTACTACAATATACAATGAAATATTATTTTATATGAGATAGTTTAAATGCAATATGAATGAGAACATAGTGGAGGCTGAGGAAGCGGAGCTGGACACGGGCCTGTGCGTGTGTAAGGATGGGCCGACCTTGGCCATACTGAAGGATGTACAGAGGATGTATGAGGAAAAGATGGACTTGATTGAAAGAATTGGAGGGTCCAAGAAGTTGCAGGTGAGTGTACACTAGATAGAATATAGGAACAGACGCTTAAATGGCGTAGCTAGCTTAGAATTTTTCTGCTACGAGTTGTTTTGACGGTAGTACTTGCGTATGAATGCCGATAGGTGATAAGACTATTGTATACAGGTCAGTAAGCCCTTATCATCGAGTCTTCCAATTAAAATGATTCTATTTTTTGATGTTGTCGAAGGAAATTTCAATTCTTCTATAGGTTTTATATTTATCATATTTTTAATCTATTTCCGACGTAGTGGTTTAAGCGGTCTGTCTCCACGCTACTTTCTACTGCGCTGGGTGTTGAGGGTTCAAATCTCACATAGGACAATACTTTGTATGATCCAAATATTCCTAGTGAGGTAGTAGTATTTTTAAAAAAGAAAAACGGACGGAAATAAGTAATACTACAGTAGACTTGCATTCCTTTTTTGTAAGTTTTGTTGCCGGGCAAGTTGTCAGTGTTGTATAATTACCAATGAGAAAACATACAAATGGCTCTACATGTTCTTTAAAGGAGATCTTCATTGAACGTATAGTATACTGTATCAAACATCCAATTTACGGTTCCCTTTTCTTACTAGCTACAACTGGATGTACTCAGAGCGTGGGTAAACGACCTGGTTGGTCAAAATACTTTGTTGGTGCGTGCTGTCGAAGATTTGGAAGCCGAAGCCACAACTAAATTGGTGTATGAACGCAAACGACACTCCGAGGTAAGTTCACGTGAGTGTAGAAACTAATGAATGGTTATATTGGGTAGGTATAGAGTTTCACATTTAAGAATCGTCTACTACTATTATGTACATAAAACCTACTGTACTTAAAAAAAAGGTGAACATTCTTACGTTTAGAGTTAGTTCAATTTTAAACAACGATCAGAATACTAGTGGCATGTTTAAGGACCTTTAAATAGAACGTATTGATTTAGCATTTAAACATTAACTTTTCATATGCATAATACGATTTACGGTTAAATTGGTTGTGCTTCAAACGCAAAAGAAGGCGAGATCTTTTGAAACTACGATGCCGAAGTTAACGACAGCTATAGTTCTCGAACACCGCCTGATGTAGTTAAAACTAATTCTCCTTAATAAATATCGAGTGTCAATATTTTTATGCCCTGATTGATTGATTTAATGCCCTGGGTCTTCATCAGGTGGTGTCCGAGCTCCGGTCGGAACTAGCGGCTGTGCGTCGACGTCTGGCACGTAAAGATTCTGACTTGCGCGGGCTCGTCGAAGTGTTGAGGCGACTGAGGGAGTTTGATAACTGTACGCTTGATGGAATTCACTTCTTCGAAATCACGGAGTCCGACATCTTCGGATCATTTGAATGGTGAGTGTTGATTTGAACTTTATTTTCGTAGAATTTGACATGCTATTGATAATAGTGTATGTTTTAAAAACTCTCGACGCTATAAATAAACCAATTGTGTGATTATGTCAGCGCGAGTTGAATTAGATATTCTTAATACCAACAAAAGCGACGATCATGAGATAGATTTAATATCCAGACTGAAGATACTTAACTATTTCAATTTTATTTCGACTCGGACTCGGCACAATGCATAATATAATATTTATTTTTGACAGACCATTTTCCTAACACAAACCTTCCTTTTATTGTTTCGTTTTATCTTATTGAGATACTAAAAAGGCAAAATGTAAATTTAAAAGATAAAATACACTGGAGAAAGAGCTAGAGAAGTGGGCTTTAAACTACACACTGAGTAGCTCGTAGAGGACACTACGCATATCTAATTGTCCTTTAATATTTTTTGCGTATTTGTTTAATTCTTGTCTCCTGCTTTGCTTTGCTTGCCAATTTACATCTTACTAATTTCGTTTCGTGTTCCAACATATTTTAACTTTCTGAGTATCATAACTCAGTGTGTTCGTGGGCTCTTGATCTTGGTATTACAGTACAGGGTGTACGGGAGGAATAAATCCCATATCTATTTGTCCGATCTGTGAATGCAGACGTTTCTAAAATAAATAGGTACTATGCATGTAGCCTCATATGATATCGATAGATGTGCTTAGATAAGTTTATATTTTGCTAGAACATTTCAGAATTTAATGACTTAATGTTAGGCGTTTTGTTCGCAGGCGACAAAAGAAATTGACTGGCTATCCAGTGAACCAACGCACTCTGAAGGAATCAAAACAACACAAAACAAATCGATATTATAGACTTTTGCAGTGATCAAGTTCATTGTTTTTGTATTGGTTTTTAATACACGATTTTATTTGTTATGCTGTTTTTTATTTAGTTAAAGTGTGATGAGTAAGAGAAGTATGGAGAAGATAAAATTTGGAATTGTGATTTGTAATCCTAACTGCTAAGCCAGAGGTCATAGATTCAATTCCCATCAATGTCAAATAATTGTGTGATCAAGATGATCATTAGTTCTGTTTGCGTGTAAATTTTGTCTATGATATATATGTATGTATTTGAAGACTATGTCACATATGGGTACATGATCTAGTTCGGGAACAGAAGACTTCAAATAAATTATTGACGTGTACTAGAATTCTTGATTTTTCAAATATTTCATCCCTTTATCCCGTGGAGAGCCACGCTTCGGCATGAATGGGCCGGCTCGACCGGAGTGATACCATGGCCTCACAGAAAACCGGTGTGAAATAGTGCTAGCGCTGTGTTTCGCTGAGTCAGTGAGGATACCGGAGGCCCATAACCCAAGCCCTTCCCTCTCCCCCTTCCCCCTCCCCATTCCCCAAAGGCCAGCAACGCACTTGTGACGCCTCTAGTGTTGCGAGTGTCCATGGGCGGTGGTAATCGCTTACCACCAGGCGATACGTCTGTTCGTTTGCCCGCTAACGCATAAAAAAAAATTATGTGACTCTTATTCATTGCTTCTAAAGGTATTTCTATAATTATTTTCATTCTAAAATAACCGTGTTCTCAAACCTGACATATTCTAGAATGCGACACGCCGGAGCTGCAAACTGCATCTACTGCAATCTCACGTTTATTGCTTAGTACGTTTCCAAGACTCTTATCCCATACGTTTTACGAGAATTCTTCACAGTTATAAGATGTGTCCGAATTACATTCATGTTTGTGTGCGAGCTGTGACGAAACTTTTGTCGCTGTAGAATAAACAAACTGTGTTCGCTTATATTTAGTATAATATTAAGTGTGACATATTAAAAATAGACCAGTTGATCAACAAACAACCGTGGCTGTATCCGCTACGTTCGTTAGTTGATATTTTTTTTTAAATAATTAGATATCCTCATGTTCTAAATTGCTAATTCTTAAGAAAGGACTGAATCCAGTAATAGACTGTTAAATGATGTGATAACTTTCGAAATTTCATCCATATTCTAAACGTTGATTACCACGTAAAAAAATAAAATCTAAAAAACCCGCGCTATCTTTCTTTTTACAGGGAAGATAATCATAAATAAAAAAAATACCCCTTATGCAGCATCAGGTCGAAGTTATCAATTAATTGTCATTTAACGATTAACGACAAAATTATATACGCCAAAAATGCCTTATATAATTTTGGAAAAGAGCTGCTACTCTTATACTGCTGGACCAAAATTAACCATAGCTAAGAACCACAGCAATAAAACTGGCTTTCAAGTGAGAAAAAAGCGCATCGAAATCGGTCCATCCGTTTGAGAGCTACGATGCCACAGACAGACGTCGACGTCAAACTTCTGACACCCCTCCTGTTGCGTCGGGGGTTGAAAAAGGAGAAGTAATAGAAATCGTAGCTGTAGAAGTAGTAACAAGACTTTAAATAGAAAATAAATTGTTTTTCTTTATGTACGACTTTGTCAAAATGACTCCACTCTGCCTGATGGAAAGCATAAATATAATTCAAGAATGGAGGTCACTATACTCATTGCTTGTGCAGACAATGCAACAATGCACCATGGTGACCCACAACATGGCGGCCTAGTGTTGTTTCTGAATCATTGGATCTCCGGTCTCGCAATCACTAAACGAAACACGACAGCATGTACGCTTTCATTTTACGTTGATCTTCTGTGCGAATTTAGTACAATCACGGTCGAGTCGGCCCGTTCGTGCTGAAATCAGCGTGGCTCTACTACCTGTAAAAAATAATTTAGTTAGGTCAATTCAATGACATGATATGAGCATGTCAACTAGTACCTCCATAAAACCAAGAAAACATGTTAGCATGTTTTTGAAGTGAAAACTTCTTTAGCGGCGCTGTGTACTTTTTTGGAGTGGGTAAAAATGTATAAACTCGCGTCAGGTCACGTGACCTGATCGAAAATTCGTAAGACGGATGGAGAGAGGACGTATAAACTCTCGTCAGGTCACGTGACAGGACAGGCGGCGCAGGTCGCTTGCGCGAATGTTCGTGTGGTATGTAATATAAATTGTCATGTTTGTGTACGATAGCGCAATAAATGAATATTGTATTCCACCACATAAATAATAGTACTTTTATACTGATAATGAAAGCAATTCGTAAAAAAATATTCTCTAATAATTCCAAAATATCAAAAATGCACAACGTTAATATTCAAGTTTTCACTTCTGCCGGCACTCCTGGAGTGCAACCCGTCGATTTTTTTTAGATAGGTAGATAATGTTATTGTCAGTTGAATTTGAATAGGACCTTCGATCAGAATCATGAAGAAACAAACGGAAACTTACTTACATTTTCCATTCTATTATATGTAATTAAATAATACACCGCACATATATTCCATTCACACCCGCATGTACATATTATAAAAAGGAACATAATGCATTTCAATAAACAGGAAACGAAGACTTTTAATCAAGTTAAATCTCGCTACAGTTGAATATTATACCTATTTAAAAATGTCATTGTATCAGAAACTATTAAATCAATATGGCGTTAAATTGTATGTATGTTTTGTTCAGAGATATTTGAAGAAGGGCTGCGGCAAGTTGTGTGAATTGAAACTGCTGAACGAGTCACTGAGGAAGGAGAATGTTGCCAAAGATAGGTTAGTGGTACTTTCTCAGAAGCTTAACACATGAATGCTATAGTTGACTGTCTAGTGTGGTGACGGATTAAGTGTGAGATCGAACGTTAATAGACAGTAGACTGCCGAGTAGTATTTTTAATGAGCGGAATACCTATTTTTAATCAATCCACAATTCAGTCTTCAATGAATTTTGTTCTGTGTAGTTTTAAGATGATACGTGTGGCTTAAGAATAGAGAGCGCTACCGCCCCTTTTCAACCCGTGGGTGCTGTAAAAGTCGACTAAAAAAGCAATCTACACATGCACATAGCACTGCAGTGAGAGAACTTAAAAACAATCCTTTTCTTATAACGTGTGGAAACCCCCGCGGGCCGTCACCCCGCCGGGGATTGTGGCGGGGTGGTGCGTCGGAATCGGTCCGACTAAAACCACACGGTATGCCACTCTGCGCCTGAGAAGGGAGGGGTCCGGGAACTGCTGTTATAGCAACCTTATACCAACCAGCCTGACCAGGGTGGTATAGGAGACCGAAACCTATATCTAGAGGTGATAAAGACTGTAAAATCAAAAAAATATCCTGTAAAAACCAGATAATTTTATCCGAAATAAAAGTCTGTAACGTCATACATTGCTGTCGTCGAATTGTTTACTGCTTGATTTAATAAAATTTAGAGTATTTGAATTTACTTTATTATACACAAATATTTACTTTATTATTTTTCCTTCTTTGTTACCTTTCAGAGAAATAAGACAGCTGAACAAAGACGCTCAACAATACGAACAGACGATCTTAAATTTACGGAAAGAGATTTCTCTCACCAAGTGTACTAATACCCCGTGAGTATTTGTGTCTCTCCATTAAAGTCTAGTCAAGCGTTCATGTGTTAACTACTTAATTAATCGTCCTGAAGTTTTGGATATACGTTGTCAGGAGCCGAAAACTTATGCCTAGCTATGAATTAGATATATCACCTATCTAATTTTCATTTATTTTACCGGGGTGAAACATTGTCAACAAATGCATGAAGTTGTTTAATAAGTCGTGAAAGAAAACAAAGAAGTAATATTAAGCATTAGTTAGAAATAGTGATCCAGACCTGCTATGCCAGAGTTGAGATAACAGATTTTTGATTGATGACGATTGATTCTGTCAATATTTTTAAAAAGTCATTCCTTGAAGACAGTGATATTCTGTCTCACTCGCTAACTATTTTTTTACTTTTTAAATAGAGATTTTCAGATTCTAAAAACTTAGTCCTGACAGTTACAGATACAAAATAAAACAGATAATATAGATTCATCCGTCTTAAAACGACACGGGTAATAATTTTCGGGAATTTATTTTTATATACGTCTTTTGAAAGAACAAACCGTAACGAAAAGTTAATAGTTGATGTTACTTTAAATAAGATGAGTCTCACATATCAATCGGTAGCTAATATCTATTTTCTGTTTGCAGCGATGTGTCTAAGAGGGACGCGGAGGTTATGGCCGGCATGTGCTGCACCGGAACTGAGGTAGTTCACTTGTAACAGCGCACTAAATATAGTATATTTAAATATATTTAAAAGTTGGTCCAAACATAAGATACCGTATTGTATGAAGTACAAAACAATTGTTTTTTGATTTGGTTTCCTTTATGTCTAAGTTGATTTTCACACTTGTGTAAATGCAAATGCAGATATATCAATTCAGGTTGTTTTAGTCATTGAACAAAATCTCTAATTATTATTTATCAGAGAAAATTATCCTTGCCCCACACGTATAATGTTATTGGTGGCAATGTACACAGTAACAGATGGTTGAATTGTATTTTGTTTGTACACCTGTGGTGGGTTCGCAACCTGACAGTGTGGCGACTGGGAGCCCGTAAAGGACTTCTCCGAGATGTTGCATGATGAAACTCTGCAATTTCAGGAGAGAATACAACAGATGGAGTCAAATCTTAAGGTAATATTAACTTGTTCTTTCTCATATGTTATTTGTTTAGTAAGCTCGAACATTTCTCTGTGTTCTGTGGTAAACTATACTACTTAGCCGTGCATCATCATCTTCCAAGCCTTTATTGTTCCTAAGATTATTTTGGGTCGGCTACTTGTTTAACCGGTTTTACCTGAATATCAGTTTTTCCACGAAACCGAATGCGAAGATTGAACTAGTTGTCAGTATATTTGAGGGCACTGTGCTTCCCAATAACGATTGTCATAGATGTACATGAACCACGGCTTAACGTGCTCACAGAGGCACGGGCGGGAAACACCACCATCTATCATACTCCAGATTGCTATTAAGAATTTCTTGTAAGAAAAACCCAATTCCCGATAAATATGCCTCAATTTGGGCTAGTAGTTACAAGTTTCTAATCATCTGCAGTATCATTGTAATAGAAATAAAATGTCATTACAATGACTCTGTGTGTCCAGTCAAGCAGCGACAGCGTCCGCGCTCTTCGCAAGGTGAACGTGTCGCTGAGCGAGGAGACGCACGCGATGCGACGCGTGTGCGCGGCGCTGGTCGAGGAGAACCGCGCCGCCTCCGTGCGGGCGCAGTTCAAGGACGATATCATCCGTGAGATGCGCCGACAGCTTAAACAGGCTAAGGCTAAAGTTAGTGGTTATTGATCACAAATATTTTATAATGCACAAAAACATTTCTTTATAAATGAGAATCAAAAAATTATAAATGAATAATTCTGTATTGTACAAAATACAAAATAACTCAATAATAAAAAGTTATATACTTTTTTATGTATGGGCCTGACAAAATGACTCTACTCTGCCTGATGGAAAGCAAAAGCAGAATTCAAGAGTGGTGGTCACCATACTCATTGCGAATGCAGACAATGCAACAATGCAGTACGGTGACCCACACCATGGCGGCCTTGTTCATGCTTTTGCATCATCGGGCTGCCGGTCTCGCACTCGCTAACGAAACACGCCAGAAATACTGTTGTCATTTTACGTTGATCTTCTGTGCGAGGGTAGTACCGCTCCGGTCGAGCCAGCCCGTTCGTGTCACAACTTGTCACAAAAGCAACAACAATGAGTATCTGCCATAGTTTTTACTTTTATCATTAACTTAAATTCATGTCTCATTCTCCTTCTTTCATTCCATGAGGAAGGAGTTCCTTTCTAGACTTCTGCTCCTACAGTATCTCTCATGTTAATTTCCAGCTTAAGGAAACATCAGAAGTGACAGAGTTAAAGCCTAAAGACTTCGTGAGCGGCGACGGCGAATGTCCTCGTGAGTCGTCCGCGTCGTACGACTCGGTGACGATCGCCTGCGTCCGCGCGCAGCCGCGACGCAAACGAGATGTTCCTTTGCGCGACAATCTGATACATCGTGACGCTACTGGACATGAAAGTTTAATGAAAACGGATGTAGATCGCGGTACTGTTCTTCGTGGGAATACTGTCTCTTCGAATGCTATCTCGGATGCTGGCACGTGCGAGGAGATGAGATCGTTCGAGTGTGGACACACCCAGGAGTCCGACGACGATGCTTTCCGTAACAGAGAGTGATTATATCTACTGATTTTGTTATTATTATGTTATTAAATGATTTATATACTTATATTTTGGGTCAGCACTTTACTATGTGTCAGAAAATTTTGAACGTTTTATACAGAATGTTGTTTAAAGCATTGGGGATATTTTGAGATAATTATGCCTAGCTATCCAGATCTTATATTCAGTCAGTCACAAGTTTGAACTGAAGGTGACAGAATCAGTTTTAGAGAATGATGATGATGTTACCGTATGTGATTGCCGATCAATAGGTCTCAGGTTCCAATTCTGGGTGGGGTGAAACAACGTTATTGAGTTTTTCTGATCATAGAAATGTTTAATAATAAAACAGCTCGGAGCTTGGTTGTCCGGGTCTTAAACCCTCACCTCGGACATCTGATATCTCTTCGGACATGTTGGATAACTCTACCACGTTTTTAAACGTTATCCTTTGCCAATTTAACTTACCTCTCTTATCGCCTTCTACTAAATTTGTCTCTGAAGTATTTTGGAGGAATTCGTGAAGAAAAGTTTTAAGCTACAGAGGTAAAAATACTCGTATTTGTAAGAAATCTGACGGAAAAGGTAAGTTATTTCTCGTATATTTTATACCGAATTCTGTATCTTTTGTTTGGACCAATATAGTTTTAGTGTGATATTACTACTCTTGCTGTTACTTAAATGTAACTAAATCAAAAGACGCTGGTCCGAAGTAATTTAGTTTCTTGGCATAATTATTGAAATGACTTAATTTTTATGTTAATAACAGACTGAACTGTGTCCATGTTCTGTTGCTACGAATATTCCAGAAGAGACAACATGCGTATGCGCAAGAGTCTGTGGCCCATCGGAGGGAACCACCGTAGGGAGAGTGAGTATCTCTTTAATATTACCTACGTTTAAAGGATTAGGTAGGTATTGTTACCAGATGTCTATGTAAGACTTCTATGAAGTTAAAATATAATTTGTCGATATTATAGTAATTATAAAAGATAACATTTTTGTTATGTAACATTTTTCTTCTTGATTTTCTGTTTCTGTTCAATAATTTTGAAAAAAATGACGGAACGCTATACAAGTGTACTCAATTTGATTTAACTTATGTCAGATGCTCAACTCGAAGTGAGAGGTGGGTATCAGATGGTAGATGATACGAGTATGTCAGTTGTCACACATCGGATTGTGAGAGTGAGGCAACGGCCAGTGCACCTATGTTTGCACACACGCTTGTGCACTATGATATCTCCTGCGTAGTTGACTAGTCCCTGTTGAGATTACTGGCCGTGGTCGAAATTGGTTAAAAGTACATCATTTTAATGTAATAAACAACATATTTCTATTAATTGTCTTCAATCTATATCTATAAAAATTAATTGCTGTTCGTTAGTCTCGCTAAAACTCGAGAACGGCTCGGTAGATTTAGCTGATTTTCGTTTTAAAATATTTGTCGTAGTCCAGGGAAGGTTTAAAAGGTAAATAAATATAAAAAAAATATTATCGAGCGGAGCATCAGTGAAGAATGTTACAAAATCGGGAAAAAGTATTGCGCTACGGGCAATAGGAGACGTGAACGACGTTGCGTGGGTCAACTAGTTTATTATATATTTGTTTCGATATGTAATGCTTGATAATGGCCATGTCTTACTAGAGCACCGATAATAATACACACAGAAAAGAAGAATAATTGTTTTTTTCTAAACTGAGTACAGATGTCCGTGTACTGCCAATATTTTGCTACGACATCAACATCAGGACATACTAAGATCACATGTCTTTGTTCAAGAGACACAGGTTCGCCCGATGTAGCTGTAAAGGGAGTGGGTGTCTGTCTTTAATTTATAATTTTTATATATTTAAAAAAATGTTATTAACTAATTTCTTGAATCACAGATGGCGGTGTGTTGTCAGTGGTCTGCTAAGTCTTGTTCGGACAAAGAGAAGGTATTTTGTGAGTGTGTGAGCGAATTCCCCGGTATTTCCATCATTGGAAAAGTGCGTCATCCTATGTTAATTTCCTTAAGTGGTTTAAGAATGCATTCGTTAATTTAAAATAAAAGAATGGTGATTTAGTGTTAGAAAGGTTTTAAATTCATCATCATGAAAGTCTTTTATTTTAGGTACGCGGTGCTAATAAAGAAAATGATTACAGTTTTTTTCCATTAAGATAATTTAATCATCGCTGTTATATTTTGATCTATTTGATCAACGCGCCGACCAATTCGTCTTATGTCGGTTTATTTGTGTGTCATTATTTACTTAGTTAAAAGTACTAAGGCTAAGAAGTTTTAGTTGTATCCTTACGAGTATGTAAATATTGTGTACGTCCATTTGTATACATAGTATTTATATAAGGATGAAAGTTGTGAACTTTTGTTGACATACGTTTTAATATTAACACGCATCATTTACTTATATCTCAATTTTCAGCCGCTGTCACCTTCGATCCTGATATCTGACGCCTCAAACGAGGAACCACAAATAGGTTCAACTAAATGCACACCTTTTGACTGTCCACTTCCTAAAGATTCTTCGTCCAGTTGTTCTACTCCGTGCCCCGGGCCGAGTACACTCGTCTGTAAAAACTCAACATTACCTGCCTGTTCAGGCTTAAATAAATCAAAAAATTGTCTAAAAACTTGTATCAAGTTTGAGAATGCATTTACTCATAAGACTGTACAAAAGCAGATCCCAGAGGCGAGGGACAGCATTCAGGGGTGTGATGAGAAAATGTTGAACGAACATTCTAATGAGTAAGTTTTCATAAACTACTAGCCGAATCCCGCGGTGCTAACCGCGGTACGACAATAACTGACTAAGCTAGTGTCTATGTATTATTCTGATGTATAAGCTATATTATTGTAAAGTTTTATCAAAATACATTTAGTAGTTTTTGTGTGAAAGAGCAACAAACATACTCACTTACATACTTACAAACTTTGGCGTTTATAATATTAGTAGGATATTCATATTGAGAGGTTTTATGGTTTTTTGTTTCTTTTTCAAATTAGGATGGTGAACAAACACTACTAGGTTCTTAAATCGGTTGACGAGTGACTTGTACAACTTGATTACCTAAATACTGTTAGATAACAGTTAAAGAAACATAAGTCAAAGTTTTACTTTTATGACTACCCAAAGTCCATGTAAGACAACCCCATAAATGCGTCACCTTCATATTTTATTGCCAGCTAAAAATACTATCTGGCGACTAGTTAGCGTGTTCCGAACTGCTTCCCGAGTTCATGGGTTGTTTATAACTGTGACCCCATTTCCAGGGGTCGTTGTAACATCGAGGAGTGTGTCCAGAATCGAGAGGTGAGAAATTCAGATTTGTTTTTGTTACTTTATGTTAAAGGTTGAGATTTGACTGTTGGTTTATCGCTCCAACAACAGGCGAGCCACTAGACTCTAGTGGTTAGTACTGCTGACTCCTCAGCCAGAGGTTGTAGATTCAATTAAGGAGAAATAATTATACGATGAGTAGGTGCGATTATTTTTAATTGATATTTGGAACTGGTTGCACTGTTTGTGCAGCCCGTGATATTAAATAGGTGATCGCGTCAATTTTTATAGATGTTATGAGAGTTGATTATATTTGTTGTCTTGTCGTTATAGTTAATAGAAGAAAAACATATGAAATACCCAGACAAATACAAATGGGTCTTTATTATGACGGTGTGCGTGCAAATTGTGAGTTTAAAATTGAAATATAAGCGACGCGGTGACTCAACTTTTTTTTGCTTTCACTGCTTTGACAATATATCTAGACGTATCAATGACCTAAGATAGAATAGGAATTATATACCTTTACTTTTTAAATTTCCAGACAACTTCCACATCGCCAAATATGAGTATTTGTCAGTGAGTATACATTTTAATATATCCTTAGCACGTTAGTTCATTTGATACGTTAACTCTATACAAATGCTCGCATATATTATAATTTTATGTATAGGTATATTCATAACTTTTCCTTTTCAGACGAGAATAATTAAAGTTTAACTATAAACCTAATTGCAATTTATTACGATTTAGATGTATTAATTTCAATGATGCTAGTTTAGCCATCTTTTGCAATCACTAAAGCTCAAACTAAATAAAAGAAAGAAAGAAAGCAAGAAGAATGATTTATTTTGATATACACAGTACAGTACATGGTTTTAAACAGACCAGACCAGACAGTTAAGATAACAAAAAAAGCAATTATAATACCCTGTGCAATGCCAGAAAATGATAACATCGCTGCCGCGCTTATATTACGATAGGGTCCGTGTCTGGTGATATACATACCCGTATGTGTCTGTGTGTGTATGTGTTGTATAAAATGTCATATATAAATCCTTTTAAGAGTAATTTTATATTTTCAAATTTATATTCTTTAAGTCAAAGTTAATGTGTTCTTAGACCAATATGAACACGTCCGCCTCCAAACGCCGCCCCTGACCATAGAAATATTTACAAAACTCTTATTTTGCAGGGCAATGAAGACTTTAGTCAATCGTTCCTGTTCAGGGGCATTTAAGGTACCTACATATCAAATGATTTTAACTTAGAACAGATAACCATAACTAGCTAGATTTGCCTGTGGCTTCGCTCATGTAATAGTATGTTTTCTATACAATTAGAATATTTTTCATTTATATGTATATGCTGTATTAAAGTATTATTGTTTGGTAAATTTGCTGAAAATAAAGTCTAGCTAGATTGATTCATCTCCCCCGAAACCCCCCTGCATACTGAATTTCATGAAAATCATTGGAGTCGTTGCCGAGATTCAGATTATATACATATATACAAGAATTACTCGTTTAAAGGTATTACATAGATAGATAAAATACCAACAAACAACAATTAATAAAATAAATAAATAAAAATAATAATAAATATTTCGGACATCTAACACACAACGCCATCTAGTCCCAAGCTAAGCAGAGCTTGTGTTATGGATACTAGACAACTGATATGAATACATATATACTTTTTTTTTGTAAATACATACATATTATACATAGAAAACACAAAAACTCCGAAACAAATATTTGTAGATCACACAAACATTTGGTCCGACCCAGGATTTGAACCCGAGACCTCAAGCACAGCAGTCGCATTCACTACCACTGCGCCACCGAGGCAGTCAATTAGTTTTATAGATAAACGGAGTCTCCTGTTAAAAATGAATGTATTTGTAAAAAAATGTGCAACATTTTGAAAACGATCGATATAGGTTTAAAATTAAATAGATATTAAAATACACATATTTTTTGGTTTGATCATATTGTCACGCCATTGATTATAATGATTAGACATCAAGAAGAGGCGCAGTCTGAGGGGAATCTATGTTTAGACGTTGATCACGAAACAAGCGGACGTAGCCGTCGGAAACACAACTTGCTTTTTACTAATGAACTACCTTTGATACTTTGTTGATACACAGAATATTGGACTATTGAGAGTTGTTAACATAAATAGATGGTACTCCTTATTTAAGGTACATGTGTTTATTGTGTACAAAAATGACAACGCAAGTAGCTTTAATCTCCTTCTTGAATTGTTGTATACAGATGCGGCCCTCTAGCAATCCGCGATCTTTTTGAGACAGGCATAAGATAGATATAGAGACACAATGAGTGATAGGAATTCTAGATTTATTACGCATGCGTATAAATCTAGCCTTCTGATCACTGAAACTCAACATATATAATACACACACACACACACTCCATGTATATAAAATGCATAACGAATAAAGATTTTTATACATAACTAGCTGTTGCCCGCCCGCGTTAACGTCGTTTTTTTCGTGTTTTTTCGCGGTCGCGGATATGTGACTGATGCAAAAATTAGATAAAAACAATCCTTGATGCGGATTATACTCGTATATCATTCTAAATTTTCAGCTCGATCGGTGCAGAACTTTTTGAGTTTTTGAAGCGCACACAAACCAACATAACATTTTTATATATTTAGATAGATGATGTATTTATGATACTAACCTAATTACGGTCGCTCTAAAATTTCGAAGAGTGCAATCGAAAAGTATCAAGTAAGTATCAATATTTAATCTAAATTTAATATTTAATTGGATAAATGAACCTTTTCTTCTACTACCTCACCGGGTTTTCAATGAAGTGTTTTGATATCCATACGACCAAAACAACACGATGTCTCATCGTCAATGTCTTTAGCCAACAACTCAGGAAGACCGCCTTTACCCCGGTACACTTTACAACCCGCCGTCCGCAGTCGTGGCCTTCTTCACTTTAGACAGACGAAACCCTTATCCATTTAGGGTTTACTTATATTTCTTTTAACGAAAGTTCCCCTTTTGGAAGTTCTGGTAAAAAAGTTTGCGATGCCTTGTTGCGAAAGACATCAAAAAACAACCTACAAAACAATATATTTTTCATCCCCCCATCTCGGAGTATTTTTGCCCTTCGATATCTAAGTGCAAAAACCGTTTTTATCCGCTACAGGATAAAGTAAATTGAATTTAGAATATCATGTGCACTAAGTTTGTGAATTCAAAACATCATTAAACCTATTTACTCTACCTCCATGGTGCCGATTTTATTATACAACCTTTTTTTAATTTTTTTAAAAACTCGGACTCGGAACTTTCTTGGTGTACTTTTATTTAAATTTGCTTTGCTCGCTCCATTTTATTTTTTAGAATCCTTTACTTGCTCGGTCATCAAACAAACTATTAATGGTCTATCCTTACGTTTTTAGTTTGTAGACTTGCTTTTATACCAAAAAAAGGAGTGGACAATTACGTTTATGTCAATTACGGTGATGTCATATCGGGAGCTGACCTTAATCTACTTTGAAATGCAGGATTCGACGGAATAGATGGCATAACTTTGCACATCCCACGCACTCGTATTTATGTGTGAACTAAATTCTGCAACAGTTGATGTCAAGTCGTCATGTCATATTTTGCACCATCCAACAGTACCACCATGAAAATGATTCATGATTGTACCCGCTGCAGAACTATTTTTTATGGAATAGGTGGCAAACAAGCAGACTTATTGCCTGATGGTAAGCGATCACCACCGCCCATGGACACCCGCAATACCAGATGGGCCTCCGGTATCCTCACTCACTCGGTGAAACACAGAGCAAGCACTATTTCACATCGGTTTTCTGTGAGACTGTGGTATCACTCCGGTCGAGCCGGCCCATTCATGCCGAAGCGTGGCTCTCCCACGAAAAAAACTTATCACATGAGTGATCATTATGGTCATATCCAGTCGACGTCCAATGATGTTATTGTTATGTTATTTTCGAAATTTATTATCCCATTAAATATATTATTGGTATTTCACACATGTTCAAAACAACCTAAATAAAAAATTATCATGGCCTCCCTTCGTTACAGCCTTCCGTTCATTCTTGAACTTGACTAAAATCGCGGTAATGTATTTGTGTCATTTAATGTACTTAGTTAAAGGTTTCTGTGGGTGGTGGCAGTCGTTTAGCGTCACCACCTTAGTCTACGATTTCGCGTTGATTTCTGTACATATATTGGTATATAAGGCAAGTACAAAAGTCTAACATATGAAATGCTGACAATTTAATTCATACCTTAATGATTTGATACAGAACAAGAGAAATATGCAGGTTAACATACAATGTTTTCTCAAAATACACGTCGTCGTTAAAACATAACACACTGTTTAATGGCTGGAGAAGGCATTACCCATAGGTATAAAGAATAAAAGTGGGCCACCGGCGCTTCCTTCAAAAATGTTATTTACGTCTTTGATCTAAATATACGTGAGCGGCGCTTGCACCAGCATCCACTCCTGCGCAGCCGCCGCACGCGCATGTGTCGCCGATTCGTTTACAAACAAATGCGCGTGTGTTATAAATGTTGTGTAGTGACACTGTGATGATGTTCAACGGGCTCCTGATGAGCGGGGACTCCGATAACAGTGATGGGACCAAAGTGAGTTTGCTTTTGCAATTAAACCGTGTCGTGTATAAATAATATAATTATAATTGAATCCTCAATCTCATTAAGGCAATTAAATGTCCAAAATTATTATTAAGCAGTTTTAGTAATACAAATTTATTTATCTATATTAGATGAAGCGATATATTATAAATATTAATATGAGCAATACGATTAACTTAAGTGTCGTGTTTTGGTATATTATTATTACATCTCCCTCTATTATATCTCGTGGTAGAACCACGTTTCGGCATACTTGGGCCGGCTCGACCGGAGTGATACCACGGCCTCACAGAAAACCGGTGTGAAACAGCGCCTGCGCTGTGTTTAACCGAGGGAGAGGGATAGGGGCCTCCCCCTATCCCTCTCCCTCGGGTAACGGTCTTCCGTATCTCAGGATACCTCAACCCATCCCCCAAAGGCCGGCAACGCAATTGTGACGCCTCAGGTGTTACAGGTGTCCATAGATGGCGGTAATCGCTAACTATCAGGCGCTACGTTTGCTTGTTTGCCCCGTATTACATAAAAAATATTCTAATACATTTATATTGTGTAATGTTATGTTATATTATTATAATGTTTATAATGCTCTAATAGAATATGAACTGTTAGCATGTTACTAATACAACTAATTCGATTATAACCTCGGCCTAAAAATACAACAAAAGGGAAAACATAAAACAAAGGAAATATGTTCGGGCTTCCTTATATTTATGCTGTCAAGTTGGAACTGTGTGTGTTAATGATGTACGTTTCAGATCGTTAAGACAGGAAACAGGAGAGTATGCGAAGATTGAGTGCCAAGGGCTTAGGGAGAATGTTTTAAATAGGGGACAAGCAGAGAACTAAAGAATATTTGAAATTAAAATTACTGACGTGTTACGAGGTAGTTTGAGCATATCATTTCGTGATTTTTCAGTCATTATGATACAATCTGTTCCGATCTGACACCGATTATAGCTTCTCTACTAAAGTTGAATCCACAACCTATGATACAAGTACGTCAATGTGATTATTTTAACTGATTCAGATACCTAACAATGAGTCGAGTCATGAAAAACAATACATTTTTATGTTTCACACGATCACTTTCATTCTTTAGTTCTATGTACTTATATAGCGCTTTACTTTTGCTTTTGTAATCTGGGGTAGTCAATAAAGAGTTTAATTATTGTTATTTATTTGGTTAAAGATTAACGAGAGACCATGAGAGTATTTCAAATGGTGTTTGTATGCCATATATAGATGTTTTTATTAACCGCTGAGTGCCAAACCAACCTTTGATCATTTTTATCTCAACCTCAATTAAAATACTTTAGCTTCTAACCACAGAGCCACTCAAATTGATTGTAAACCATTCCTCAACATAAATATTGCTCTGGAGATCAAACCCGTTGAGTGCTATAATAATAATAATAATAATATCTTTATTAATTTGAAAGAAAGCAAGTACATTGGCATTTGTTACAATTACAACATCGAATATTGACAGCAAATATGTTATATGACCGTTATAAGACAAGGATTAATCAATGAATAAGTGCCAACGTTATAAACTCTGTCTCTTAAACTAGGGCGACCTGTACTATAAGAGACAGTGTTCGTCCAAAAATTGTTTTTTTTTTTTTTTTTTTTTTTTTTTTTTTTTTTTTCATTTTAAACTAAGTGGCCTGCGTCGCTCGACCAAATTGCAAGTAAAAACTATGTGTGTGGTTTCTATCTGTGAGTGTAAGTGGAAGTGTATAGGTGTGTGTGTGATGAGTATGTAAGATGTTTGTGAATGAGTTGTGTATGTATGTGTTATATTGAATAAATAAATACTATGCTGAAGAAGATCAGGTTAAGTTTATTGTTAATTGTTATTTGTTATGCGATGTATGTTAATTCTGCTGACTTAATTCTTGATGGAAATTTTATTGATGTTGTATACAAAACTTGAACGAGGAAATAAATTAGAGTGTGTGTGTGCATTGTAGGGGTGAGTTTACATACATACATAGTAGCTTATGTTCTTGCAAAAGTAGGCAGAGGCCATCCTCATTTTGCCAACTTGCATAACTAAAAACTTGATTGCGCGGTTGGACTAATGGTTCAACCGGTCGCCACGCCGCTCTCTTCTGCGTCAAGTGTTGGGGGTTTAAATCCAATATAAGACAACACTGTGTGTTATTCACAAATTGTTGTTTTGAGTCTGGGTGTTCTTTGTGTCCGTTGCATGTGTTTATAAAGTCCGCCGCGCAACAGGATGTTCATTCCTAATGCGGGAGATGTCTTTAAAAAAATAATAATTCAATGGGGTTATGGGCTTGTAAGGACAAGTAAGTAAGAGAGGAAAGCATTGGTACATAGAAAGGGGATACTGCTTTTATTGATTAATTAGGACGTGTAAGTTGCAGCATAGCCATTGCTTAAACTGGCTGTTGCGGAACATTCCAAGTCTTTTAGGGCCCCCGCAGACTGCAGACTTTTTATCGGCCGATAGTTTAGTCGGGTTGGGCTGAAAGTGCGCACACCGAGCCAACTAAACAGTTTGGTTGGTGAATAGGGCGCAGACTATCCAACAGCCGGCCGACTATTCTCGAACTAGTTTGTAACTGACTGTTGAAGCAGTCGCACAATGAAAATATTGTCCAGAAAAGTTATTGCTCTCATCATACTCCGGAGGAGGAAAATCAAGAAGAGATTCCGAGAGTATTGGGTGCATCCCATTCTCAGTGATAGATTAGTTAGTGGAAAATTTTATACTATGCATTCCAAATTACTTGATTACCCGAAAAAATTTTTCGCCTATTATCGAATGAGCATTACCAGCTTCAATGAACTTTTTATAAAGCGCAGGTCTTTTCTCGACTTCTTCAATCAACTTTTCGACGGAACTTTCTACAATCAACAATTGTGATTTGGGCGACGCCATATTCAAAATATACGCACATGACGCCAAATCACAGAGCGAACTGAACTATCGGCCGACTAAACAATCGTCATGTATGCGCAGGCGTGTATGCGCCAATACTGATTAAACAGTCGGCCGATAGTTGGCCGACAGATTAGTTTGAATGTAATCGGGTAGCCCATCAAACTTTTTTATCGGCCGATACTGAATCGCTGTAGTGTGCGCATATGCATTCCTCTCCATACTGATTAAGAAGCCGACCAAACTATCGGCCGATAAAAAGTCTGCAGTCTGCGAGGGCCCTTAACTAGACTTATGTTTATAAGGTATATGAAGGTATAAGATTGCCTAGAGTAGAGTAAGATAGTACTTGACTTTGAGATATATTCAATGATTGAGCTCCAGTAATCTCCCTCACTCGTTAAAAAGTAATGAAAGAATCCTTAACACCGGTTTTCTGTAACGCTGTGTTGTTACTCCTGAATCGGTAAATTTGTATAGAAGCATGGTACTCCAATAGTTAGACATTTATAGATTGTACGCTTTAGGACACATTCATTTTACGACACATTTACTTAAAGGCAGATTCACTTTACGGCATTTTTCTAATTATGAAAGTTCAGATTTATAATAACCAATGAATTTGTACCTGTTGATATTTATTTCTCTATAATTTCATAAAACGTAAAAAAAGAAATACTTCACAGACCGTTTTTACTTACTCTAGTGTTGAGGTATATACTGTTGGAGTGTGAATTACTGCAGTTTGACGGATCCCACACGGCGCTAATAAACGCGAGGAATGATTTAGTGAAAGCACTTGTCGACACCGCACAGACACTTGTGTATCGACTCTAAGATGATTATCAGAATGTTGGTCGACGTCAGAGGCTGATTGATTTGAAACCCACTGATAGAATGCTTCTAGGTAATAATACCAGCTATATTTCAAGAATAAGATGTTTACAGATTCTTACAGAACATCGTCATCATATTTCGTACTTTTTGTAAAATTAAGTTCAGAATATTTGATTGATAATGCGAATATTTCTATGATAGATACTTCTTTACATTAATGAAACTTTGGGTATTTAACAACAAACAAGGTTCCATGACCATATTTTTCTAAAGCTCTGTCCAAAATTTTAAATAATTGAGAAAATTAATCATAAGTTAGTACTTTGTTTTAAGTAAATACGAATACCTACATCACCAATTGTCTTGTGTGGCCAGCCTCCTGCCACTGCAGCTTGCTAATCCTATGGGCTATGATGACGCTGGTTCTTTGCTGGATCACTTCATTTCTGATACGATCCCTTAGAGAAACGCCGAGCATAGCATAGGATGTTTTAACTGTCACTAATACGTAGGAAAAACTGTAGTTTTATGTATTGTAGTATTTAAGGAATGGTATATATTGGTTTGTTTCACAGGACAGCAGCGGAGCTTGCAGTCTCATGGACAGTGCGACAGGCTCGTGCGAAGCCAACACACAGGCTTCGTACTATCATAACAAACTGGTCTCTACCCTACAGATTGTAAGTAAAATATTTTATGACTTACTATATGTGCGATGGTGAGTTAAGATTACAAAGTACCACACCCTTATCCATCCCATGGGTGTCGTAATAGCCGACTGAGGTAATAGACTTGGCAGTATACCAGCACGGCAAACGGCAGGAAAACTTTAAACAAATATCATATTAACCCGTCTGGCCAAAGTGGTGTTGTACGCCGAAATCTACTTTCTTAGGAGAAGCCTATGTCTGTCAGTGAACTATGGGGGCCTGATGTGATGTAATATGTCCTCTACCAGTCGAAGAATATTACTAGGTGCTCTGAACTCTCGATCTGATTACCAATACTTCAAGAATGTCTTTGAAAACCTTATTTAATTCCTAATTCGGAAACCTTCAATCATTTAAATATTAAATAATATTTAACGAAATGTACTTTTCTTAAAAACTCAAAAATAACTGATTCTCTTTAAAACCATGTCAGTTTATTAAGAGACATGCAATTCATAAGGTCTGGTGATCTTGTTCTATTTCAATGATGAGTGTACCTTGACCAGTCACTGTATAGATTGTTGTAGCATGACGGATCAAAATACTCGTATTTACTGGAGTCTAGACGTAAATAGCTTTATGTAGGCACTTTTATATAATTGTCATGATTAGGTTCTCGGTTATTATTGCTTTAACACCTTAGTGTCATGTACTTCTTCTTTTTAATAAGTTTAAATGATTGCCTCGCCGCTTTCTACTGTGCTCAGTGTTGTGGGTTCGTTCCCCTCATGGAAACACAGTTATTTTAATCTATAAATTCAGTTTTTTTTGCGTCTCACGAATATTTATAAATGTATTTTAATTTTACCTTAGCTGTTTATATCTATTTCTTCAAGAATTCTTCTAGATAATTCTCCCACGGTTTAATGTACATGTAGACACATACAGTAGGTATGTAGATATCGTTCCAATGCGATTGATATTTTCTATTTAATTTTACAGTTGCAAAACAGAGAAGAGACGATACGAGTGCAAGCCAAGAGCCTAGCCGTAGCTGAGGAAAGAATATCAGCGCTTACGGAACGTGCTGCCGAGTTGAGGCGAGATCTTGAAAGGAAATCTAAAGAGGTAACACTTGATATCAATAAGCCAAAAGCGTTCCAACCGCTTGCCTCAACATGCTTGTAAGTTGGGACCCTCATCCTACATAAAAAAAGACGCAACCTGCCCTCTAAATATTATATACGTAAACGAATATGTTTTTGCAGCAAATGTGGAAAAGATTTTGGCCATTCAATGACTTAAGTATTACAGGTTTAGGGTAGGATTTTTGTTTACCAATACTCTTGTTTTTTACCTCTGCGTCGCAAACAGATGTCGTCGTTATTTTTTTGCAATCTTGAAGCTAAATTTAGAAATGTTTTTGGGTTTCACATTTCTGTCCCAAATTCCTACTTATGTTTTGTATACGTAACGTTTTTTATCAGCAAAGATACTGTTTCTTGAATTGATTATGACGGTATGCATGTGTGTCTGCATATTGGCAGATGCTTGCTCTGCGGCAGACGCTAGAATGCTGCAAAGCCGAGAAGGTAGATGTCTCCGTTACGACCAGAGGAGATTCGGTGAGGGTTTTCCATATATCTGTATACATTTCAACCGGAATTACATCAACTCATTAATATTTTAAGCATTTATCCATGCACTGTTTAGTTAGTAAGTTTTTAAAGGGTAATATCTGTTATGATTACCTAGGATTTAACAATTAATATGATGTCCGAAATAATTTGACCGTGATTTCAACCTTTATACTTTCACACATAAAATCGAAATTTTGTTTTTATCTTTCAATTAACAATATATTATATTGTTGCATTTGCATTGCAAAATTATGGAGTGAAATTTCTGTGAATGAGGGTGTTCTAGGAGGTTGAACAACAAAGTGATATGATGAGCACACTCCAAAGTAACTTGAGCGTCATCGAAGATCTATACAGGGAGTGCTTTTATGAGGTGAGTCGGCTTTGCTATCATAGATTATAAAACTTATCTAAGCAACCCTTCTACAATCGCTTCAACAATTTTGTTTTAACCGCGTGGTCATTTTCGTTGTGGATGGCCTTGAAAGATGTTATTTCCATACAACGTTAAGATTTGTAGAATGTCTCGGCTAAGGGGCAGATGTCTTCAGAGACGTGTTACAAAACTCAAATTTAAGCACAAAATCTTTATTTAAGGATACTATCAATATTTGATTTTGTTTGGTTTGTGAGTGTTTGCCACTTGAGTAAATGAATTCTTCATTATATTTTATAAAATGAACAGTTGTTCAAATAACTTACTGTGTACCTATGTACACAGTAAGTTATTATGTACAAAGTATGCATTAATATAGTTCAAAATGTATATTATTAACTGTTCTTTCAGACTGCAAAGCAAGAAGACTTAATAGACTTACTTCGTAAATCATACCTAGACGTGCGTCTCATGGACAAACAGAAGGCTGATCAAATCGGACGACTCCAGAATGTTATTAACGCGCAGAAGTTGTCTTTGGATAAATGTCAGGTAGATATTTGCATTTAATAATATAGTTTATTTCTGCCTATAAAATATTTCAAATATATTCTAGTACTTCGTTATTTGCAGGAAATTGCTTTAGAAGTGGACACTCTGAAGATGGAGATATCCAATTTTCTGAGCAGTTCTACATCTACGAATAATGACTCGGTATTTGTGAAGTGTGCTCTACTAACGTGAGAGATATTGATAGCACGATATCTAATACTCTTGAGAATGTTGCAATCATAAAGTATTAAGATGTTGATTTTAACATTTTTAAATACAAAAATCGCGGTTAACGGTATCCTGCTTGCTATTGACGCGCTCGTTGACCTGTCTATTGCTGTATTGTGTTGTAACTTCTGAGATCGTCAGTAAAGTTTTAATAATCTTAACACAACTAACTAATGTGCATTGATCAAATTGATTCCTATAATTTGTTGATATTTTTGAACTACACGTTGTTAAAATACTTATTTTTTATATGCTCGTTGTTGTGTACTTAATGTGTTTATTGAGTTTTAATAACATCCGTCATTTCATTATAATAATATTATGTTTCTTATATTTTTTTTTTCTTGGAAGCATTTATCGCATTTTGGTTAGGTACTCTTTCTTTTAGTATTTTAAATTTAAAGTTATTTATAAATTGTAAGAAACACTATTACCTACCACTTTTTTATATATATTCTTTTACGACTATTTCAAAATAAACGTTTGCTTGTACCAATGCTGTTTGATTTGAATGCCAGGGTATGTGGGAGCGCAGTGAGGAGTCGTTCGCGACAGCTCCAGAGGTGCACGAGGAACTTCAGGAGGTCATGGAACAGCTACTGAGGCTCAGGGAGTTACTCAATGTACGTGAAAATTGTACAAAAACAGGCAAAATATTAATTACATTTTTGAAACCCTTTTTTGTAATTACCTACTTAATTATTTTGAATTACTAATCTCCAGTAACTTCGGAAAATGACCTCCGACCTCCATGAGCACTAG
Source organism: Spilarctia lutea (assembly GCA_916048165.1). Taxonomy (NCBI): domain Eukaryota; kingdom Metazoa; phylum Arthropoda; class Insecta; order Lepidoptera; family Erebidae; genus Spilarctia; species Spilarctia lutea. Next base: position 982,608 of record OU696473.1, on the reverse strand, counting down.
CCCAAAGAAAACGGTTTGAGACGGTAATTTGTGTTCAAGCTCGGAAGAAGAGAATTTCTCTAAACAATTGAGTTTTTATTGAAAATGTATTTAGAAGGAATACATTTTGAATTAGGAAATGACATTAGATTTATTTTAATTGTAATAGAGAAATTGGCTTTATGAATATTATAAAACGTAAAGTCACTTATTTGTGCACTTACTCACACGTAGTGGTTTTTTAAGGTTCCGTAGCCGAAATGGCACAAAACGGAACGCATTATGAAATAATGAAAAGCGTTTACTACGGAACCTTACATTGGACGTGCCTCTGCACGCATTTGGCCGGAGTCATTGTTCTTTTTGTCAATAATTGACTTGTTTAAGAGAATGATCATATCGTAGATTACACATAACTAAGGTTATCTATAAATTCCTCCGAATAAAGCTAGATATGCTTGTGTTGGAAATGGCTTGAAATTGGAAGTAAATACATTGAATGGGAATCAAACGCTCACCCATCAGATCACAAGTCTTACATCCTAACCTTTAAGCCATCGTCGCTTTCTGTAGTGCAATTGAATAAATAACTTAACTATTAATGTAATTTCGACATGCTTTTTTCTATCTTCTTTACGCCTTACATGTTTTTTGAATAATCATAATGTGTATTATGAAACAATTGCTTTTTGCCTGCAGGATCCCTGTACCTGTGGTTTGCAAAATGAAATGAGAAGGTTGAAACAGAAAAATGAAGCGTCACAGGTACAAATAGACCTCAACACTGATGTAATAATACACATTTCACACATAATCCTCTTACTAAACTTAGTTGACTTTTATACCTACAGAGTCAAATAACTGAATTATGGCAAAGAAATTGCGAGCTAGAAAAACAGGTGCAAGCGAAAGATGAAGCGAAAAATAGCTTAGAAAAGAAGTATAAAGAAGAAGTAAGGACTAGAGAAGAACAAGTAAGTGTCTTTTTAGCTTATATTTATTTCTGTCTCCTTTTAGGAAAAGACTGAAGAAGGGGAGAGGGGGTAGTCCGGGCCATTTTTTTTCGAAATTATGACTACATTTATAAATAAAACTATACAAATAATCAACATTAGATTTGTTCGATGCGGATAGAGTTTTCAATATTTGAAATTATCTTAACAAGATGATCGAAGTATTTCTTTTTTTTTATTTCAGCTAAAATGTGTACGAAGGGAACTAGCAATTATGTTGGAAAGCTCGAAAGACCAAGCAATCACCTGTGAGAAATTGACTATACAATTACGACAAATCGAAGGTAAGTGGGGAAAATTGACGGAGTAACTACATTTTTTATATATCAATACGAGCAAAAACTTTATATCTTTCCGAAAATTATGCGAACGGAGGAGGAGGAGTGCAGAAATTTTGAGTTTTGACCGCTGTACGATAACTAGTAGAAGATAATTTTGTTTAGTATTTATAAATTATTGAGAGGGTATTTTAAACAACTTAATCTGTGATATTAAACTGAGTGCGGGTACTGAAACCACAAATTGCATTTGTCTATAAATGTGGGAAATACTTAAACGGCTGCGATGCTATGTCCCTTAGTTGCAGAGACTAATTAATCTATAATATCTACTTTAGAGCTATTGTTAAGTCTAAGCCTTTAGGTAGCCTTTTAGGGTTCTAGTTAGGTAGCGAAATGAAACACCAGCGTACCGTTGATAGTATAATGCAGAAGACAAAGTTGACGGTAGCGTAATATTAAAATAATTACTACTACCGTCATTACATACATCACACCCCTTCACTTAACTTAGTTGTATTATAAAAGACATATTTCTAACTTATGATCTATATTCTTATGAACTACGAGTATGATCTACATCGAAACCATATCTTATGACTGGCTTACGTACTCGCCTGGAACGGCCTACCGGTGGTGCAGCCTCGTTTGTTTCTACGCTTGCTGGTTCCAGCACGGTGCGCTCTTGCGCACACGACCCGCTTGCCGTTACCTCTGACGCACTTGTTTCTGAATTTTCTACCGACTCCGGACTAGGACATGGCCAATCCAACCCTGGTATTGATCTACTTTTTAACTGATTAACGTGTCTCTTGACAAGTGAACCGTCATCCCTTACTATTGTATAGTTACGAGAACCTAACTTTTCCCTTACCTGTCCACTACACCACTTATCTCCTTCCCCATAATTTCTCAACCATACACTATCACCTTCTCTAAAATCCCGTGACACACCCTTTGCACTCTCTATTTGCCGTTGTTGTACCCTCTGGACTCGGTCTACTACTTCTCTTTCTCCCTTTAAAAGATCTAACCTAGTCCTAAGATTCCGTTTTTGTAATATCACTGCTGGCGACACCCCCGTGGTACTATGTTCCACATTCCTATACGCCAACAAGTATGTTTGTAAAGCTGTTTCTATATCCTGCTCATCCCGTAATGATTTCTTTACAGCCCGTTTGCATAATTTAACCGCGCTTTCTGCCGCCCCATTAGAGGATGGGTGGTAGATTGCCGAGAAAGTCAACCGAATACCATTTTTACGCATGAACTCTGCATTTTCTTTACTTGAAAACGGAGGACCATTATCCGATACTATCTCTTTAGGTAACCCAAATCTCGCGAATGTTTCTCTCAATACATTAATCACAGCCGCTGCTGTAGTGCGTATCATGTGAAAAGCCTCTATCCATTTCGATGTCGAATCTATGATAACTAAAAAAGTTTTACCATGAAAAGGTCCTAAAAAATCTACGTGAATTCTACTCCATGGTTCTGTAATATAAGGCCATGGTTTAATTGTTGCCTTTGGTGGTGCTATACTTTCTTCGATACATGTAGTACATTGTTTGCACGTTCGATCAATATCTACATCTATACCTGGCCACCATACGTAACTACGCGCAATCGCTTTCATTTTAACTATTCCTAAATGTCCTACGTGTAATTCTTTAAGAATGAATTCCCTTAATGCAGTCGGTACTACTAGCCTATATCCCCACATGACACAGCCCATATCTAGGTATAACTCTGTTCGCCTTACCCAGTATGGTCTTATTTCGTCCTCTTTACATTTAGCCGGCCAACCCGATTCTAGAAATAAAACTATATTTCGCAACACATTGTCTGAGACCGTCGCTTTTTTTAAATCGTCTCTAGTAATCGGCAAAAAAATTTGTACAAAGTTTAGATAGGTCTTATCGTCATCGTTTAAGCTATTACCCGACTGCAATGGTAACCTTGAGAGCCCATCCGCTCCATTTTTGTCTGTGGGTACATATTCGATATCGTAATTATATCCTGACAGCAAAACCACCCATCTTTGCATTCTACTCGCTGCCATAATTGGAATACCTGTCTTATCGCCGAAAATACAGACCAACGGCTTGTGATCAGTTCTTAAAATGAACTTCCTACCATATAAGTATTGGTGAAATTTACGCACTCCATAAACTATAGCCAAAGCCTCTTTTTCAATTTGTGCATAACCTCGTTCTGCCGCATTGAGTGAACGTGACGCGTACGCGATAGGTCTTTCGTTCACATTATTTTTATGAGGCCCGGCTGGCATTACATGAGAGATCACGGCGGCGATTCCGACCGAACTAGCATCTGTGGTCAATATTACTGGCATTTCTGGTGAGTAATGCGCGAGAACTTCACTCGAAGTCAACAAAGATTTAACCTTAGTAAACGCTTGTTCACATTCGACGCTCCACTCAAACCTACTATTTTTCTTTAATAACCCATACAATGGTTCCAGTAAGGTACTTATGTTGGGTACGAACTTTGCATAATACATAACTAGTCCTAAAAATGACCTAAGCTCTGTAACTGTCTTTGGAGTGGGGGCGTTCCTTACAGCGGCTATTTTATCGGGACATGTATGAATGCCATCCTTACTTATGACATAACCTAAATAGGATACTGATTTAGCAAAAAATGTACATTTTTCTTTTTTAATCTTTAGACCATACTTTTGTAATCGCTCAAAAACTTTATTTAAATACATTCTATGTTGACTGTCATTTTCCCCCGTAATGATGACGTCATCAAGGTGACTCCCACCCTAGGCAAATCACAAAATAACTGTTCTAGTTTCCTTTGAAATATACCAGGACTAGAGGACAGACCGTATATTAACCGATTTTACCTAAAAATCCTTTATGGGTGTTAATAACAGCATATTTCCTAGTCTCGTCCAGTTCCAACTGGGCGTACGCCTGGGAAAGGTCAATTTTTGTAAATCGTTGACCCCCATGTAATTTAACAAGAAGATCTTCAACTTTTGGTAGGGGAAAACGGTCCACTTCTAAACATTTATTTAAAGTAAGTTTAAAATCACCACATATACGTATGGTGCCGTCTTTCTTTACCACGGGTACTATAGGTGTGGCCCAGTCCGAAGTCTCGACGGGTGTGATCACTCCGTCACGCAGCAACTCCTCTAATGCGGTCTCGACAGACTCCCGCAGCGCGTAGGTAAGGGGCCGCGCGCGCATGTGCACCGGTCGGGAGTCAGGCCGCACTCGCAGGCTCACCTGCCCACCGGTAAACCGTCCCAAGCCAGGAGAGAACACCTCAGAGAATCTGGAACTGAAATCCTTCAAGTGAAACTCCGAACTAGTCACCTCTAATACATTACACTTTAAAAAAGGTGAAGTAATTCCTAATTCATACAGCCAGTGCCGCCCTAATAAGGTGGTCTTACCATTATTTATCACAAACAAATCTAAATGTTTACTTTTATCTTTGAAACGAACTAATACGTTTATTTTTCCAATAGGCTTTATCATTTCACCCGTATAATATCTCAAAACAAGATCACATTTTAAAATACTGCTGTTAGGAAACCAATTTAAATAGTTAGTATAACTTATACAGGAAATGGTACTTCCGGTATCCAACTCCATACTAATGTTTTTTCCATTAACACTCAATGTTATATAATAAGGGCTATATTGACTAAGTGATAGATTATTGTGGTACATGGAGTTAATAATTACCTCGTCACTCTTACCCGAGTTTACATTACCCTCGCCTTTATCGTCTATAAAATTGTGGCGTGCTTGATCTGCCGTCAACCTCTTTGTCCATCTAGGGCACATCCTCTTGAGGTGCCCCTCCTCGTTGCATACTCGACATACATAATATCGAAATTTGCAAGTCTTCGTATCATGCCCGCCTCCACATCGTTCGCAGTCCCACTGCCGCTGTCTTTCTGTCCTGACCGCACCTCGTAAACCCCTGCTCGGCTCCTCTGGCCGACTGACAAAACGCCTAATGGGCGCGGGTCCGCGCGACCCCTCCGCCAGTGGTGCTGTCGCTCCGCGGTTACCACACTGTTTGTAATTTCCCGTTCGCCTGACGCCTATCGTAGCTTGGTGCACTGATGCCGGTTCCTGATGGTCCACATCTCGTCCTTCCACCAAAGCTGCGCCAGTTTTAGCTGCCTCCATTGTCACCGCTAACTTATAAGCCTTTTCAAATGAGAGTTGTAAATCGTCCTCTGCAAATAACCGCTGTCTAATTGTCTCGTTATGTAGGCCGCACACTAACTGATCCCTTAAGTTATCACGCAATGACTCATTATAATTACACGTTTTTGATAACTTTTTTAGTTCCGCCATATACTCAGCAATCGTCTCGTCTTTACTTTGTTTACGCTGTCGGAATTTATAACGCTCCGCTAATACACTAGCTTGTGGTTGCAAATGACTTTGCATAACGTTTATTAACTGATTAAACGTTTTTGTAGCCGGCCGCTCAGGTGTACACAGATTCACCATCAACTCATAAGCGTTACTACCTATGACTGTAATTAATGTAGCCACTTTTATAGCTTCTCTCACATCATTAGCAACAAAATATTGTTCTAACCTTTCCACATATGACCTCCAATTATCTTTGCTCACGTCGAACGGTCCGATCTTGCCAACTGACATTTTTCTTTGTTATTGTCGAAACAACAAAAAAAACTATTTGCACACGTGAAACGATGCACTTACTCGTCGCCACTGTTAAGTCTAAGCCTTTAGGTAGCCTTTTAGGGTTCTAGTTAGGTAGCGAAATGAAACACCAGCGTACCGTTGATAGTATAATGCAGAAGACAAAGTTGACGGTAGCGTAATATTAAAATAATTACTACTATCGTTATTACATACATCACAGGTGACAAGAGTCAGGAGTTGGTGGGAATGCAGCAACAGTGTGACACGCAGCAGGAGACGATAGATGAACTCAAAGTTGAGGCGAAAAGAGCGGAAGAGCTCTATAAGGAGGCAAGTGGATTGTTAGGACGTTATGCATATAGCTATTAGGGGTAGGGTAGGTCCTTAACATGTCCCTGTGATCATAGATGTGGTTGGTTCCGTGAATTTTGGAAGAGCTGCTACTACTAAGGGATTAAAAATTACGTAGGACAACAGCATTGTAAGAGTAGGACAATTTGAAGCAAACCTTATACCGAGCCATGTGGCCAGTTTATACAGCCAGTCTGTTAATGATAACATACTGGTACTTTCACTGAACTGTTTCTCAATGTTTTTTTATCCGAAAATGTTCTTTTTTATTAAACAAATTAATAACCAAAGGTTGAATCCAAGAACTGGACCAAATGGAAATTGTATCACACACCGGCTTTCAAATAAAAAAAGTATCATCAAAATCGGTTCACTCAGACGAAAGTTCTGAGGTAACAAATATAAAAAAAACAGCCGAATTGAGCACCTCTTCCCTTTTTGAAGTCGTTTAAAAACGAGCATTAGAGGTTTAGTGTAGGTGCACAAAACCCCCGTTGCCTGGTAAGTTAGTGAAGTAGGAAGGTATTGTGCAGAAGTGCAAGTTGTTGGGCGAGGTGTCGGCGCTGAGCGCGCAGGCGGCGCAGTGGCGCGCGCAGCAGGCCGCGGCCGCGCGCCGCCAGCACAGGCTCGAGGACAAACTGCGACAAGCGCTCGACTGCTACAGGTACCTTCTCATATACACATCCTCAACCATTACTTGCATACATATCACCTTACTGTATCGGTAGATAGAATGTAATGTAAAAAACTGATTATGTTGCCAGATAAAAAAACGTGTTGAGATAAAATGCAATCAATGTAAATGAAACAAGTTGCCTCATGTGTTGCTGAACACAAAACTAGAAATATTCAACTAATGCATACCTATATTATTATTTTTATTTGAGGAATGTCTTTCTACTTGATTTTATTTTATATTGTAGGCAATAGATGTGTTTTAGTAGGTAGGTACCTACAACATTTTAACTCCTAAGTAAGATTTTTTTTCTTTTTAGGTAGGAATACAATTTAAACAAAATATATTTTTGTTTACTTTATAATTAGTTAAAGCGTTTACTTTGCCTACTTCTTTTAGTAATTAATAAGTAAACTCTTTTTCTTTCGGAACGTGTTTTAATCTTCAAAGTTTTCTGTATATAATGAATAAGCATAATGTTGTCAGTGAAAAAAAAACCAGCGCGGCTGAGCTGCAGCTGCAGCTGGAGCAAGCGCACGCGCGGGGCGCGGCGCTGTGCGGAGACGTGCGGCGCGTGCTGGGCGCGCTGAGGGGCTGGGCGCGCCGGGCCAGGGACGCGCGCAGGTACCACACAACCACTAGCGAATAGCGCTACTCCAACACATAACACTACAACTGGAGCAGGCGCACGTACTGGGCGCGCTGAGGGGCTGGGCGCGCCGGGCCAGGGACGCGCGCAGGTACCACACAACCACTAGCGAATAGCGCTACTCCAACACATAACACTACAACTGGAGCAGGCGCACGTACTGGGCGCGCTGAGGGGCTGGGCGCGCCGGGCCAGGGACGCGCGCAGGTACCACACAACCACTAGCGAATAGCGCTACTCCAACACATAACACTACAACTGGAGCAGGCGCACGTACTGGGCGCGCTGAGGGGCTGGGCGCGCCGGGCCAGGGACGCGCGCAGGTACCACACAACCACTAGCGAATAGCGCTACTCCAACACATAACACTACAACTGGAGCAGGCGCACGTACTGGGCGCGCTGAGGGGCTGGGCGCGCCGGGCCAGGGACGCGCGCAGGTACCACACAACCACTAGCGAATAGCGCTACTCCAACACATAACACTACAACTGGAGCAGGCGCACGTACTGGGCGCGCTGAGGGGCTGGGCGCGCCGGGCCAGGGACGCGCGCAGGTACCACACAACCACTAGCGAATAGCGCTACTCCAACACATAACACTACAACTGGAGCAGGCGCACGTACTGGGCGCGCTGAGGGGCTGGGCGCGCCGGGCCAGGGACGCGCGCAGGTACCACACAACCACTAGCGAATAGCGCTACTCCAACACATAACACTACAACTGGAGCAGGCGCACGTACTGGGCGCGCTGAGGGGCTGGGCGCGCCGGGCCAGGGACGCGCGCAGGTACCACACAACCACTAGCGAATAGCGCTACTCCAACACATAACACTACAACTGGAGCAGGCGCACGTACTGGGCGCGCTGAGGGGCTGGGCGCGCCGGGCCAGGGACGCGCGCAGGTACCACACAACCACTAGCGAATAGCGCTACTCCAACACATAACACTACAACTGGAGCAGGCGCACGTACTGGGCGCGCTGAGGGGCTGGGCGCGCCGGGCCAGGGACGCGCGCAGGTACCACACAACCACTAGCGAATAGCGCTACTCCAACACATAACACTACAACTGGAGCAGGCGCACGTACTGGGCGCGCTGAGGGGCTGGGCGCGCCGGGCCAGGGACGCGCGCAGGTACCACACAACCACTAGCGAATAGCGCTACTCCAACACATAACACTACAACTGGAGCAGGCGCACGTACTGGGCGCGCTGAGGGGCTGGGCGCGCCGGGCCAGGGACGCGCGCAGGTACCACACAACCACTAGCGAATAGCGCTACTCCAACACATAACACTACAACTGGAGCAGGCGCACGTACTGGGCGCGCTGAGGGGCTGGGCGCGCCGGGCCAGGGACGCGCGCAGGTACCACACAACCACTAGCGAATAGCGCTACTCCAACACATAACACTACAACTGGAGCAGGCGCACGTACTGGGCGCGCTGAGGGGCTGGGCGCGCCGGGCCAGGGACGCGCGCAGGTACCACACAACCACTAGCGAATAGCGCTACTCCAACACATAACACTACAACTGGAGCAGGCGCACGTACTGGGCGCGCTGAGGGGCTGGGCGCGCCGGGCCAGGGACGCGCGCAGGTACCACACAACCACTAGCGAATAGCGCTACTCCAACACATAACACTACAACTGGAGCAGGCGCACGTACTGGGCGCGCTGAGGGGCTGGGCGCGCCGGGCCAGGGACGCGCGCAGGTACCACACAACCACTAGCGAATAGCGCTACTCCAACACATAACACTACAACTGGAGCAGGCGCACGTACTGGGCGCGCTGAGGGGCTGGGCGCGCCGGGCCAGGGACGCGCGCAGGTACCACTCAACCACTAGCGAATAGCGCTACTCCAACACATAACACTACAACTGGAGCAGGCGCACGTACTGGGCGCGCTGAGGGGCTGGGCGCGCCGGGCCAGGGACGCGCGCAGGTACCACACAACCACTAGCGAATAGCGCTACTCCACCACATAACACTATGATGCCCCATCCACACTTTCCACGAGGCTACACGAGTGAGGACGGTTCGCTCGTGCTCCCTCGTCTTCCCCCGCTGTCACACCGCATTTGTTGATTTTTGGGCGCTAGTCAAAGAACGCGAAGTGTGATTGTGGCGGGAGGTCTGGATGGGTCATAATAAAACGTGTATTACTTCCAGAGAGCAAGAAAACACTATCAAAGAGAAGGATGAAATTATTGCCGTCTTACAAGATCGACTCCAAAGTAGAAGCGGTAACACCATACCGTGTATGTGTACCGGCGTTGAAGAGCTGCCCCGTTCGGCGTCCAGCAGACAAGGTAGCTGTTCTCGATTGGAAGCAGGACGGCAACAGTTTTTAACCAGGAATGAGGACGAGATGCCAACTTGTTCGTCAGCTCCGACACCGCCAAGACGACTGTTTAGGAAAAAAGCACCTTGTGGAGTTACAGTAAGATTGCCATTAAAACGGTTTTCATATTTAAAGTAGCATAATATAACTGAAGCATATTTTATCGTATATCTATTGTTCGATCAACTCACTAGTCTTTAGAACCATGAATTAGTTTTAAATAATTCTTTGTTTTTATTCAGACAGGATATTTTTAAGATTCAGGTAACTTTTAAATTGAACCTTTTTATACTGGACACCGACTAAATATAACTCAATTCATCGCGAGATGAAAGTTATAGGGGTTTCTCATACCCACTTGTTGACATATAATTTCCAGAGTTGTAAAGGGGCGCGGTGGTTCTGTGAAGCTATCCAGCAACATCCAGAACGGCATGACGCGAACCAAGACCCTAGAGAATCTTATTGCGAAATGCCTGAACCTACCACGACCAGTGCTGTTAATATGGTACTTCTTGATTAGCTTATGTGCCCTATTCAGTGTTTAGTTTCGTACCTGGAACAAGGTCCCGTACTGTACTAAAATTCGATATCCGCTCGTAATATAGTCCTATTTATTAACAAGAAAAGCTTTCAAAAAAATAGTACCTAACCTATCAGCCTAATAATAATATCTGTTAAATGATTGACGTAATCCCATGCCATGGCAGGCTATAGCACATTTACCATAGACATGATAGGTATTCCGTACTTTGTACCTACATAAATATACCTAATAATGAGTACTAAGTATTCTTAGTTGGTAAACTAAGTATGTGTCAGTTCAAAAAATATCATTACCTATCTTTTAGTAATCAGAAAATTTAGTTCTTTATGAGTTTAGTTATTTTAAATCTAAATCTATCATTTTCATTGAACGACATTTTTGTTCCAAAGGGTAACGTGTCGCCAACAGACGAGTTGTTCAGGCGAATGGAAAATCTCTCGGACGCGTTAGCAGACGGATATCGACGTTGGAGCAAGTCAGACGCGCGGTGACCACGCCGAGACCACGAGGTGTAGGTAGCGAATATAAATGCCGAATAATGGCAGGAAATGAACGACTGTTTCTTTTAAGCAGTGAAGGAGTTAATAGCGAAATCGTTAATATCCACAAGTAGCTTCAACTTTCGATGATTTAAGTTGAATTCCTTTTATGATTCTGAGACTGTAATGTAATGAGCCTAGTTTGTAATGATAAGATGGAATATTAGGTTTACAGACCATGGCTAACTTCCAATTTTTCAATAGTTCAAAATTATTACTTATCCTAGCTGTAAAATCCTGTTTTACATACAGACAATACGATATTTATAAACTTACATCAAAATCAGTTATTTTATGAAATAAGTTAAAGCTATTTTTGAATGATCAGCAGTAAGATCCGGCCAGACTAAAGTGAGTCGTGAATATAGTTGCTTATAGTAATACGCGGATCTGGTGTAGAAGAACAGACATTAAACTAAATACCTTTTCATTACAACAATCTTGATGCGTTGTTTCTAAGCTCAAATGAAATAAGACGATAATTAACATATTGTTCCGTAATTTCAACAAACGGGGCAAATTGTTAATTTGACATGTGCATAGATTTTGAAATCGGTTAAATTGTATTATGTTTTAAAAGACTTGACTTGTAGAATAGCACATTTTCTAAACAGATACTTTTGCTAAGGCGGTCTTACTTTGTAAGACATGGAAAATGTTTATTCTGATCACTTTTGAAGTTATAAGTGTATTTTAAGACACCTCAGACGTACTGCACATTTTAATTCAACTTAGTTTTGATTAATTATTTGACTTGATAATAACACAGAAATAATTATAATAAAGAATACGATTTAACAAACGGGATCCCTGAATTGGTTCGATCTTAACGGGACCCTTTTTCATGGGGCAAGAAGTCCTGTAGCAACGGTGTTCGTTGTGTCGTTGGATCGCATTTGACTTTCAGACCTTCGGTTAAACCGATTATGTTAAACTTCATTTCATATATCTTAAAAATAGTTTCAATACAAATGCTGAATAGATCCAAAAGTGCTAGACATAATAGTTTTAATTGAAAGACATTTTGATGCAATTATTAATTTTAATAATAGCAGTATTATTTCCTAGTCTTGTCTATAGTCGTTTGTAATTTATTTATTAAAAACATTTTTTCTGTTATGCTGATGTTTTATTTAACTTTTTTATTTAATTCTTTTTATATAACTTTGCCTCTATTTTTGATTATGAAGTATGGTAGCATACCAACTTTATTGGTGTGTTGAAGGTTTGCCTTTCGTGCTGGAATATGGAGCTATCTAGAACTTCAAATTACACAACTTTGAGTAATCCTTTTTTATAAATTAACAATCACTACAGTACTCCATGTGAATATTTTTCTTCTTCATGTGATATTTTGTTTAGGGGATAGGAGCAGTATCACACATAATTTCAGATGCTTAATTAATATAAAATGATGTTGATCATGTCATAGGTATTTATTATAACCACTGCTAGTTCAAACACACGCTCGATAGATTAAGTTAGTCAATATAGATACGATATTTTTATGCAAATGTGTACTAACGTTAGGTCACGTTACGTCAGCAACTGCGGGTAACGCCGCGAGGCGAAGCTAGTCTAAGAAAAGTTACTCTTTATATCATCAGTTATCTGCTACTGAAAGTTCCGTCAAAATCAGTCCAGTCGTTCCAGAAAATAACCGAAACAAAAGGAAAATTTAAATTTAAAAAATACATTTCAATTTTATTTATTTGTATAAATGGCGAATTCCCTGGTAGAAATAAAAAACCAAATATTATAAAAATATTTATTCATGTCATTGATGCACCAAATTTAAAATAAACATCACATGTGGAACAATTTGTTTACACAACCTTCTAAAACATGAGTTCGCGTTTTCTTAATTACTAACATTTATTAAAAAAAAAGTGTACCAAATTATTTGTAACGTTTTTAGTGAAGTGTTACTAAGACAACTGTGATTGTACTTATTACAATACTGAGTAGGTATAGGTATCATACCTGTTACATAAAACTGCACTAGTCGCTGGGTTGCAAGTAGTAATATTTTTTTGTAATTAGTGAAGTGTCGGGTGGCTATATCCGAGAGAGAATAAAGATCCGAGTTCGGTATTTGTAGACCTTGAAATTATTTTTCACTATTATAATTTTCGAGAATTTTTGTTTCAAGATCACGCAAATAAGCATATATATACGCAAATAAGGATATAGATACAATAAAGAGGCTATTTTTGGATATGCATTGGCGGATATTCATTTTTAAGGATTCGACACATCATTTATCGCATTATTCACTCGAATACAGTACAGAATGACAAATAAGGATGTTCACTCTTTAATTATTATTACGAGTACTATTAATTGACAATATACATAAATTTAATTTTATTTTTTTCAATTTTTAATTGCTCAATAAAATGAAAACAAAAGTAAAATTAATTTCAAAATCACATGTTTATAATGAATAAAAAAGTAAAAAATCATTAAACATTAATTAGTGCATTATTATAATAATTACGTTAACAATAATATTCGGCAAGGCGACGGGTCGCCCTTTTATTTACATTACAATTTTTTATTTACCCGACTGCGATAGTCGAGAGGTTATGTTTTTGAATGTATGTTATTGAAATGCGAATGTGTGATGCGACTGAGGTGAGGAATGACTTAATTAGAGGAAGGCTTATGCCCAGTTCCTATATTTAACGAATCGTCATCATGTAAAAAAATTCTACAACCGACTACGAGTCGTAAATAACGTTCCTCAATTTATTTTTTATAGGAACGATTTTAGCTTACGCCCCGTATAATATACTACTATTCGTACCTAAAACGGATCGTTTTTCAATTATATAGAGGTATCCTGGTATTTTCATGTGATGATTGGATAGGAGTAAAGGACTAGTCTAAAAACATGGAAGGGCTGCGTGAAAGAGGATTTGGTTAGAATGGGAGACCGACGTGAGAGAATTGAGCAAGACGACTTATTGTGCCAATCCCATACAAATTAAAGAAAAGGATAGGTAGGTAATGTACGAATATGTGTGTATATGGCACGCTTTGTACTCTTAAATGGCCTGATCGATTTGACCTAATATACTCCCTGTATAACAAAAAATAAAAAAGTTGCGTGTACTAGCGTACACTCGTAAGAAGTGAAACTTCTTTATGACGTTATTTTTCAAAAAATAAATATCATATGTCGACGTAAGGTATAACGACAAAAGACTTATAAACCAGCAATATTCGTGATAATTCTTATTTCAAGTGCAATAAAAGTTAAGGAGCGAGACCTGAGTAAATATTTCGCGATCTGTGGTGTGATTGAAGTAAGTTTGTGGAATATGATGTGTGTAGTTATTTACATTGTGGACTAAATAAAATAATATTGTTTGTAATGTGATATTTCATTGTAGTATTAATTTGGTCCTGTTTGTGTTTGAAAATGTTTTTTGTTTTATTTTATAAATTTGACGCGTAACGTAACGGATAAATGTAACACGTAACGTAACGGATAAATGTTACGCGTAACGAAAAAAAGTTACACTAAATTTTTTGACAACCCCGATAAAGAAGTTTCACTTCAACAAAATTATAAACATTAAAATCGACAGTTTTTAAACGACAAATATAATATTTTCACGCAGTCGAATAGTTTCTTGTAACATGGCTATTCGATGGCCTAAACTAGTTGTTTCTCCGATTACAGGACGGATATTTAGATACGTGACCCCTTTTTTGACTTACTGCAGTCTAAGTCCGTCCCAGCGGAGACTTGCACGGTAAAAAACACCGTAAGTCTCGGCTCGGACGGGACTATAATAGCTCCCTTATTAGATGCCTTCATTTTTATTTATTTTAGTATCGTTTAATGAATGCTCACCTCACCTCATAAATGAAATTGACTACTTTTAACATGAGGTTTTTTTTTACATAACATAAACAAACTTTATTTTTAATAGTAATGTTACGAACGAATGACTGACACACTGACACAACAAACAGTCAGTGAACAAAACTGGGTATGTATTTCGTATCAATCTCATAATTTGACATTATGTGAATCAGCGTCAAGCATACCGTGGCTATGATCCGGCCTGACTTTAGAGACTTCACACCAATGAAAATAAAATTCGTTATAATTCTTATAAAGACATACTCAAGAAGAATGATTTTCCTGTACTTAGTTATATCAACCACTTATTGATAAAATACGATACTATTTCGTGAAATCTAAATGTAATAAAATGTGTTTTAGTGTGTTTTTTTCAGGACATATGAATTATACAATATAAAATGTTACATGTAGTGTCGTGGCTAAGATATTTGTAGTTCGATATCAGTTGACATACAATGTACCAGTTCTTTTTAACACGCTTTTATTAGCTGTATGTTTGTTCGTTTGTAACCGACTTTTGTGAACGTACTTTTTAGTTTTTTAAAAACTATATTCATTAGTAGCTAGCTGAGCCCCGCGGTACAACAACATTCGCAAATAACGCCACAGGGCGAAGCTAGTCTCAATAAAAAGTACCCTAAGTGCATTATTATATCATCAGCTATTGCCGTTTCAGACATAAGCCGGAACAAACAGACAGGCATACAAACAAAAACTTGTAACAATTGCTATTTTGATGTAGGTATCGTATAACACTTAGCGCTAACAACTACAATTTTATTTATTTGTGTAGATTAGAGATCAAGTTGATACAACGAAAGTCACAATGTCAAATAATAAAAATAATTTTAGTACAAGTTCTGCCCAGTTTGGCATCAGACGACTGTGTGTAACATTTATAGTGATATTAGTAAGCTGAGAATGTATACATCTATATTTGAATTGGACTAGAAATTTGTTTTGTTAGTAGTTTTACATTTGCCACGTTCATGGTCAATGAATGGTTAGTGATGAGTTATTTACTGCGTCTGTACGATATTTTTTTAATGTCATGGTCAATATAATTACATAATACTCAAGTATACAATTTTTTTTTGTAGTGAGCTAATCATTTTCTACATGCATTTAGGATTCAATTATTTTAGTATTTGTTCGTTCGTCGTACAAACAGTTCCGAATAGATGTGGCCTTGAATGCTGTACATCAATGCGAGTGACCCGAGCGCCCGTCACTTGGTGAACACGCGCCACATGGACACGAGCGAGGCGGCCGCTGACGTCATCAGCGAGGGGGCGGGGGCGGGCGCGGGGGCCGGGGCCGGGGCGGGGGAGGGCGCGGGGGGAGAACTCAACAGCTCCTCCAGCTTTAACCACAACACATACATAATTACTTCATATTTATAGACACCTTTCGAAGGAGAGCCTCTGCTCTCCTTTTCACGTTCATAACGTGTCATCATCAAAAGCTTCAATGATCCATCCATAATGGATATCAAGTGGATGGAACGTTTCGATCTACTTTTGATTTCACATAAAGTTGTGGCGACTTCCACATATAGCGCAACAAATATATACACAACTAACGCCATCTACCTAAGATGCGTCGAACTACGGAGTTACTAATTCTGTATCGCGATTATATTTCTGTTTAGAAATCAAGGTTGACATTTCTATGAGAGCATATGTTGATCAATAGTAGATCCCTAGATTATATTATGTGTCTCCAAAAACACACAGCATTTGGGGTGAAGAAGAGTTCCGTGATTCGTTGAAATACATAGATAAATAAAAACATACCTTTTTCCTGATTTTAGTTTACCAAATTCGTCACCAGAGGCGCTAGCGGCGTCTAGCTTGCCGCTGTTTCAGCTGTCAAGTGTCATAGCGTTTTTGTGATTCTCACGAGTAAATTCAAAATTTTTTAATTATCCTTTTTTGTTACTTAAAAGTTAATTTTTATAGTGAAATTATTATGTGTATATGGTTTACCCCACACAGCATTGTTTTTCGTCAGGGTAAGCAATATTTTTTCTTATAATGAGGCCAATATAGGAGACGCTGAAAAGGCAAGTCGAGAGGATGTTGCTCCGCATGGAGAACAGACCGCGAGTTGATTGAGAAGTAGTTCCTCCTCGGAGGAGGATAAGGAGGGCTTTCCTTTACTTTTGCCTAATAAGCGTCCAAAAAAATGACCCGCAATCGTAATTATAAACAGGTTACGACTTGTTCGAACCCGTGCGTCGATATCTTAATATCGCATATGTCTTATATTACCAAATATTTGTCTCATTTACTTACTCATATCAATAGGTGCACTAATAATAATTATGTTAGACCTAGTACCAGTAGTGGTTCCGAACAGTTTCTCACTAGACCTTGAGTAGGTCGGCAATAGAATCAAGTACACGAACCATTACTTTAAACTTTGGAAGTCTGGGTACAAACTTTGATAACACTTAACACAAGACAGTTTACCTTCCCCCGGGTTCACTGCATTGAAAGTGAATGATGAGTTATGTCACTTCAACAGAACATTTATTAGTGGGTCTTTCTCATAAGATATTAGAACTAAGATTATTATCAAAGATAAATTTACAATCTATTGATTGTACAGCATTGTTACAATCTATTATTTATGATTGGGCTTCAGCCAATCCAAACTAGATACAAATACCTTATATATATATATATAAAATATGATATATATATATATATATATATATATATATATATATAAAATATGATAATAATGCCTTTTTACATGTATATATATACAAATGGAATAAAAAGAATAATAAAGTTTCTGAGATGTTTGGCCCAGGGTCTGCAAGTCATAATAATTCTGAGACCATTATGCACATTATTTGTAGGAAACATTCATAGTGTATAAAAGTTAGGACAGAATCCTATCAAAATCCGGACCAAAACCTTAGAGCAACATTATAAAATGTCCCACTGAGTTCAGAATATCTGTTTAATAGGGAAATGCTCTAGCCCATTATTTAATCTCTTGGTGGCATCCAAGTATGGCTAAATACTACAAGTACACTGTGTACACTTCATATTATTTGAAAGATAAGAAAGAGTTTAATCAATCAGAACGGCAAGTTACAAATTGTAAAAAGAAATTTAAACATAAGTCATATATAATGAATAAATTTGATAAAAAATTAAGGACAATAAGTAAAGGCAACAGCCAACAAGGCCGATCCTCAATAAAAAAAAAAAAACAAAAAATTAGAATAATAGTAAATTAATAGGAGGCTCAGCGGAGGTTCAGAGGGGATTGTCTGAAATTGGGAAAGTAAGAATTAGACATCGCGTGAGCCAATCAGTTTATTTTAAAATCTATAGCCAATTGCAGTTTACCTTTCAGAATAAAACCCCATCTAAAATTCCCAACTTAAGTAATTTTTTAAAGACTAGCTACTCAAGTTTCTCCGAACATGATTCAAGGAAGGACCATCAGTTTATGGTCCAGGATTCTTTTCAAAGATTTTTCTAGTAAAGAAAAGAGATAAGGACTAAGGCCAATATTACATCTCAGGGATTTAAACACTTACATTTCAACAAATATTTTCAACTCACATCTCAAATAGATGTAATGCACCTTCTCCAAGCAGGGGATTGGTTACTCAAAACAGATATTCACCAAGCCTATTTTCTTTTAAGCATAGTGAAATCGCACAGACGATTCCTTCGAGTAATTTACAACGGAGAAATCCTCCAATGGACTGCCTTACCCTTGGGCCTATCTTCAGCCCCCGGTACCTTTGTGGCAGTATCGAATTGGGTTGCGGAAACCCTTCGAAACTAGGTATTCGTTTCATAGTTTAGTTGGACGACTACCTATTGGCATATCAGGACAAATCCAGTTTGATTGCGTTGCGGTTGCGGAAACACTAGCGACACTGGAGTCACTGAGTTGGCAGATGAATTACACAAAATCTGAGATAGAATCCACACACAGTGTGGTATATTTGGGCCTAGTCTGGGATACCCAGAACCTAACATTAGCCCTGTCAACTCAGAATCCTCAGAATAAAGAGATCTTTGTGCCAGTTGCTGGACAAAGACAAATGCTCTCCAAAGGAACTTCAGTCTGGAATATTTAATATCTATTATTATTCAGAGTGTATTAGGCATGCTAAATTTTGCCAATTCATGCCATTCCTCAGGGCCGGCTATACTGTCTCAGCTCACAAATCGTTACCAAAAGGTTCACCCAAAAAGGGTCCGAGAGGAGCTAAGGTGGTGGTTGGATGCAGTAGATTGCAGTCCAGCTCCACTTCAATAGAAAGAAGTGAGCCACTTCGTAACAACAGTCGCAGCGGATGCGGACTGGGGAGCTCATTTGAACTACGACCACAGGTCAGTTAAATGGACTCCAAATCAGGTCTTGGCACTCAAGCCTGAAAGAAATGTATGCACTGTTTGATGTCATCAAGACCAAAGGTGCTCTATTGAGGAATGCGCACACTCTTATTCAGTCAGACAATCTGACACCAGTGGCCTATGTCTGGAATCAAGACGGCACTCAATCTCTGAATCTTCTGGGTCTGACCACCCGGCTACTAGAAGTGGCCAGTTCACTCAACATAACAATGACGGCATTTTATTCACCGGGAAGACTAGACGGTATCGCGGTACGTTGGTCAAGGGCACAACAGGTGCCTGAGTGGCACCTGCTACCACAAACTACGCGAACAATATTTGAAGAATAGGGCATACCAGATGTAGACCTATTCGCGGCCAACGAAACCGCTGTCAGGTCACGTTATTTAACACTAGATTTAAGATTTAATCTGCTCTTTTTTTTTGCGACGCATTCAGTCGAAAAGGGGCATTTCAGACCACTTGGGTGTTTCCACCGCCCAATCTGATCCCCGGCGTATTAGCCCACCTCAATAAGGCGATGGGAACATACATACTGATAGCTCCCCAGTGGACGCAATGTTTTTGGTACCCAGTCCTTCTGGTGATGGCATTGGCAAATCCCCTACCAATAAAGAATCTGCGGAAGGTTCTAGTGGACTGCTCAACAGGTATGAGCCCCCTTCGAGTAGACAAGCTAATACTTCAGGCTGAGAAAATTGGGGGGGGGGGGGGGGGGCTGACCTGATAACAACTTAGGAGAAGGATGAACAGCAGGTGTTAATAAATAGTTGGCATCCCTCCACTTTAGAGACACACAGGGCTACTATACAAAGATGGTCGAATTGAGGCCATGATAAGAATATTAATAGTAGAAATCCAGAAGGAAAAGATGTAATAAGATTTTTAGCTTATCTATATTTAAAAAATTGATTTTCTTATAGAGCCATTTTATTGCATAAATCAACCATTTCTGCTTACTGTGACTGTGAGTTACACAGTAGAGAATCGTTCTAAAAAACTTTTTTATACAACAAGTTTTCTTATAACATAATTTTCATACAAGAAGTCTTTTTTAATATTCCAAACCACAACCTGTTAAACTACCCATATAGGATGTTGAGATTCTCTTTGATGGGATTACATTCGACCTCATGCTCTGGGTCATTATTTAACATAGGTAGAAGAACAGCCTTAATAGTGTTATTGGCATTTGTTCATAAATTGCGTGAAGGGTTAGACCTTCTGGAGCTCTTAAATTTACAAGCACTGAAAACAGTGTAACAGTCTGGCCACAGTTTGTTTTGGTTCTAAGACTGATACAGGAAATCGCAGACAATCAGGGTGGTTGCTAACCAAACACAAAGATCAACGTATCCACCCTGTGGCTCATATGCGAAAGTTAATTATGGTCTCCGAGGCCAGACATAGCACATAAAATATATAATGTTTATTCATAAATGTCACTGGTGAGGCAAAACCAGCATCCAGAGCTGTCATTGCTGGAAGGCTACGCTCAATATTTAAGGAGGCTAAGTTAGATACATCCCTAGGGTGATCAGCCATGGCATCTTGAAGTTGGCCAGATAACAGGCCTGTAAATGAGATCCTGAAGAAAGGAAATGGGAAATGTGTGAAAACACATTACTGTCGAGATGTGAACAGATCTAGAAATGATTTGTGAAATAATAACTTTAAGACCATTTAATATAAGATAAGTAAACACTGTTTAAAATCAGAAAGATAGAACTTATTTTAAATTGAATTTTAATATTTATTTGAATTTAATTTTCATCTTTAGATGATAGTTTTGTTTTCATTTAAATTTTTGATTTAAATATGGTTTTAAGACTACTGATTAGACTGCTTTATGTCCTAACTACTGGGATACTCAAATATAAATAGTTAAATAAGTAAATCATTTTACATTTACACCTTCTGTAATAATAATCAGATATTGAAACTTAATTGTACATCACATAGCGTTTTGTGCATATAATTCTAGTCACCAGCAGATATCAAACATGTCTTCACCCCAAGTGCTGTGTGTTTTTGGAGACACATAATATGACTGTTTTGCACAAAAACAAAACAGCATTGGTTCAAGGGGCTTGCTGGCGATGAAGACACTATGACACTTGACAGCTGAAACAGCGGCAAGCTAGACGCCGCTAGCGCCTCTGGTGACGAATTTGGTAAACTAAAATCAGGAAAAAGGTATGTTTTTGAACAAATATCTATGTATTTCAACGAATCACGGAACTCTTCTTCACCCCAATGCTGTGTGTTTTCTTCTACACATAATACCTGTTTTGTTTTTGTGCAAAACAGTCATATTTTTGGTGTTATTTATGTCATATGTATCTGAACTTAATCCTTTTCTGTTTTTGATATTTTAATATTATTCGCCTGGCAACGGTGATGGATTGAATTAATATGAATGTTGACACTATGTATTTTAAAAATACATAGTGTCACCATTCGTATTTGTGCAATCTGTATCGTAAGAACGGACTAAACTACGCAGGACAACTGTAAGAAGGAAAACATGAAACTGATTGTTACTCCATTAGATTCGCTTGGAATAGTAAGGAAGGGCTATTGAAGGTTGTCGACGATGCTTTAAGTGTACGAAAAGTGGCAGGTATTCAGGTGACGTACGGTCGGTGGTGGTGGTGGTAGAACGTACCTCGGGCAGTTCGGGCCAGTGGAGGTGTTCGGGCGGGTCGCCGTCGTCCGTGTCGAGCTCCCCCAGCGCGGCCGCGGCGCCGCCCCACGCGCCCAGCGCCTCCTCGCTCGGCGCGCTCTGCCACTGCACTCTGCGCGAGGGGGGGAGGGGGGGGGAGGGGGGGGGGGCATATAATAAACAACCTCACATGCCACATACGGTTGTCAGAATCCGGACGTTGGCAAGATTAGGATAGTTAACATCGAGCTTAAAAAGCAGAGCATGATTGAAAAGAAACGCAGATGAAGTTCTGTGTGCAGTATATACAGGATGTAAAAAGAATACTACCGAAAACTTGGGGGTTGCAATCAGACCATGATACTGAATAGGTTTAGCAAAAAAAAAAACGCAAAAAAAAATATAATTTATCTAAGTCCTTTTATGTTTTTATCTGCTTACATACACATAGTACAACATAATAGGACCCAAACTACCTAATTATCTCATTTAGAAAACCAAAAAACAAATAAAATCAATAAAACAGCAATGTATTTTGATAAACAAAACAGCTGGTCGGGTGAGTGCAATGACCTTGGCCGGGCGCACAGGTTTTCAAGTAGGTACGCGGTGCACGCAATAATACATTACTGGCTTGTGGAATTATTAAAAATATTGACACATTGTTTTTTACGGCTACAATTTTTTTAAGGACAACTGTTTGGTTTTTTTTATAAGTTTTGGGGTGCTGAATCAGCCCCTTTCGTTTTCGGTAGTCGTCTTTTTACACCCTGTATATACAACATACCCAGACATAATAAACAGCTTCGATCACGTCGTTGAGCTAATTTATCAAACCGGAATCATGTTTCCTGATGGTTAAATTGTCTCAGACAATAGAGTCAAGCATAAAATAAATTATAGTATAAAATGGTGGTGTTGGCGCTGACCTGCCGAGCATGGGGTCGTCGGTGCTGGCGGCGAGCACGAGCTCGTGCAGCGCGGAGAGCGCGTGCGGCGGGTGGGGCGCGGGCGGCGGGGGCGGCGGCAGGCCGGCGCGCGCGCACAGCACGGCGCTGAGCGCGCTGAGGCGGCGCGCGCGCCACTCCACGCCGCCCGCCGACACGCGCCAGTTGCAATACTCGCTGCAACAACCAGCGCGCTCAGCAAACGCCGTAACACCTACGTGTACTACGTCTAATCTTAAAGTTATCTGCGATCCTGAGGGCGACCTTATATTAACATGGCCCGGGTTCTCGTCAGAATGAGGCGCCTCTAACCGGCCGTCGACAAGTGGTTTTGGTGGAAACAGCGCATACTCTTGGCTTTTGAGTTCCCGAGAAGCGGGATTCGAAGGAATCTTTCACCCCATCCACAAAAAAATTAACTAATCTTAGTATATACAGGGTGTTAATGTTGACAGACAGAAAATATAATTGCGTTTTGATACTAAGTACTTTTATACATTTAGTAAACCGGTTAATTTGAAATTACAAGCAGACACTTGAATTGTATTTGTTTGTATAGATTACACCAAAAAATCTTTGTACAAAATGATTAATTGCAAACTCGCTATTTCATCACATCCTCGTTAATATCATTGCATATTTGTAAATTGCTCAAAATCTCATTGTATCCTCTCAGTGTCATTATTATTACATATTTCTGATTTCCCGAAATACCTACTGATAATTACACTACATCATATTTCCACAGGGAGATACTAGGGTGGGTCTTGATAATAATTCAACCTTAATAATAATATCAACAAGAAATACGAGACCCGAATTACTTAAAAAAAATGATAAAATAAATAATTGACAAATAATTTGATGTCTCATATAAATTGTATCGAACCATCTGTCAGATAAACTAGCCGAAACTTATCTATAATGTAACGGTGAAACAGGGCCTTAATCAACATAAAACACAATTACGTATAATTTAAAAAGACATCTATAAATATAAAAATGTTATGTTGGTTTGTGTACGATTCAAAAACTCAAATAGTTCTGCACTGATCGAGCTGAAATTTTAGAATGACATGTAATCCGCATCAAGGATAGTTTTTATCTCATCTAACTTTTGCATCAGTCACATATCCGCGACCGCGAAAAAACACGAAAAAACCGACATAAAAGCGAGCGGAGCCGCGGGCAACAGCTAGTTATGTATAAATTAATATATATCTTTAGGTCTGATTTTAACAAAAAATAAAATACACTAAACATAGTCGTATATAGGCCACAAGGTCTACGACGCAAAATCGTTATCTAGTTTGGCCTTCCTAAATCAACCGAGCAAGGTTAGCATACATTATACGCAATTTCAATAAAATATATGTAAATAATGTTAAATATATAATAAAAACTACATAAAATGTTCACAGTAAGAAAAAAAAATTACAAAAAAACAAAAAGAAGTCAAATGCCCCCAGAGAGATTTGAACTCTCGACCCCTGGTTTACAAGACCAGTGCTCTAACCCCTGAGCTATGGAGGCGATGAGACCACTCGTCGAAATAGTGGTGTCATTTCTACAGTGGTATTCTTTATGAATGCGTAAGAAAATTTATAACTTTGTACTACTTAAAAAAGACCTTATGATCAATTAGAGGCTTTAGACTAGAATGTACATCTGCAGATATACATACTATATGTCTTAATGAATACATTTTTTAATGGAATAGGGGTCAAACGAGCAGACGTATCGCGTGATGGTAAGCGATTACCGTCGACCATGGATACTCGGAACACCAGTCACAAGTGCGTAGCCTGCCTTTTAATATTTTAAATAAATTATGCTCAAAAAAAATACTGCTTTTTAATATTTTATTTATCAGCATTTCAATTAATTAGTGTAGGTAACTTTAGCAATGTAATACTTGAAATAGAGTACCCACCTAATAACTCGAAGGGCCTACAAAGTGTTTGAAATTGAAATACTTGATTTTTTATCATCATGTGGCTTACTCATTGTTAATCGTTATTTTTCATTTTATTTCTTTCGTAAACATATTATATGTAAAGTAAACAGTAAAAGTACGTTACTAAAATCCGTTTCATGGCAGATCGGAACCAAATTTGATATTTTACTTAGCTCTCGTTAACCGTTTCCAAAGAAAAAGGAGGAGTTCAACAATTCAATTGTATTTTATTTATGTTTGTTTACTCAGAACTTTTCACTGGGTGAACTGATTTTGGTGATTATTTTGTTAAAATTTAGTATAAAGTGTAGTTGAATAAATAAGTAGACATCTCTAACGTATATCGCAGTGTGGCGAATAAAGGCGTGTGCTTACTTGAGCGAGATGGTGTGCGGCAGGCGCTGGTCGAGCGCCCAGGCCAGCAGCGCCAGCAGCTGCGCGCCCAGCGCCAGCGCCGCCACGCCGCGCGTCGCGGGGCCCCACCCGCCGCACACCCCGCCCGGGGGCCCACTCAACTCTTTGTTCAGTCGCACTGGAAATACAACACCCTGTATACAATTCCTGCATCAGCATATAATATTTTTCATAGAACTATCAGTATCATTGTGACAATATTTATACTTTCTAAGGTAAAAGTAGGTATGTGAACTTTTATATCAGTGTTACATACGTTTTGGTTGAGATTAAATTATAATAAATTGCTATGAAGAACCTCTTGATATTGACTTACATTTTACACTCTTTTTATTACTTTCACCTGTATATTTGTATATGTGTTTGTTTGTAACCGACTCTTTTAGACTTGATTGTGATCCACTTCAAACGGTCAGATTTTATTTTAGACTTATTGTCGCAGTACTCGAGAGGGCAGTAGCCAGTAACTGTACGTCAGAAAAGACGATTTCGAGAAAAGACGTGCAAGGTTTTTCTCACCGTATCTACTGCTCTTTATCTAACAAGATAATGCACTCCTAATTAACTTACAGGAATAAAACCTAAATAGGAAAACGTTCGTTTCACGTACATCACTACATAGTATAAAACAAAGTCGCCTTTTCTGTCCCTATATCCCTATGTGCGCTTAAATCTTTAAAACTACGCAACGGATTTTGATGCGGTTTTTTCCAATAGATAGAGTGATTCAAGAGGAAGGTTTATATGTATAATACATGCATCATATACTAAGGCAACATTGCTAATTTTAGAGGTTTCTATTTTATGCCCGTGCAAAGTCGGAGCGGGCCGCTATGTTTTTATATACAACGTTCATAGTTTTTCTGTAGTGTATTTAATTTAGTATCAGCATTGCATCCATGCGAAGCCGGGGCGGGTCGCTAGTTGTAAATAAACAATTAAATTTATTACCCTTTCAATTACCACGGCAGAATAATAAAAACCTTAACCAATTAGGATTTATAATAATTTAGTTCTTGGAATAAAATACATATATTACACAACTTCTTTTTTTATGTACCTACGGGCCTACCAAAGTGACTCTACTCAACCTGATGAAAAGCATGAACAGAATCCAAGAGTGGTGGTCACCATACTCTTTGCGAATGCAAACAATGCAGCATGGTGACCCACACCATGGCGGCCTAGTGATGCTTCTGCATCATTCGCGTATCAAACACGACAGCACAAATGTTGTAATTTTAAATTAATATTCTGTTAGAAGGTAGTACCGCCTCTTTAATTATAATTTTTAGATCTTGTCTTTATAACCACTACGACAAAAATATACTCACATGAAGCATGTATTTGAGAGTAATCATCATCGACATTGATCCAAGGCGCTACGATATGCAACTGTGGTTTCCTGGGGGGCATTTCTTCTGCATCATCGCCGATGAACTCCATGTCTTCTATACTCTCACTGGAAGAAGTGCAAATATAACATTAGTGCTTCTGAACAAAACTATAGTAGTATATCCATGGTGAAAGTGAAGTCGTCTGTGCTGTCTGTTCGCTTAGATCTCTTCAACTGCTTAACATATTTTAATGCATGCAATATTTGGTTCTATGTCTTTTAATCCCTCGATACTATCTATCCGGCAATCTTTTATTTAAATGCGAAACGCGCTAATCTCAAGAACCGCTGGTCCAAATCGAAAAATTCTTTCGGTCTTTGATAGTCTATTTATCGAGGAAGGCTATAGGCTATATATCATCACGCTACTATTAATAGGAGCGGAGCACCAATGATGAATGTTTCAAAAACGAGGGAAAATTTTCACACTACGGGCAATATAAGACGCAAACGAGGTTTTGTGTGTCAGCTAGTCTATAATATAATATTATTTATACTTTTGAAGTAAAAAAAATAATAATATTATAGACAGTTACATCAATTGATAGTATATATTCCTTTAATTACGTTTAGGTGAGATTTTATCTTTTATATTACATCTACAGACTATCTAATCAACAAACAATTGTTCTATAATGATAATGTAGTATCAACTACAACCTTCAATTATATGGATGGCTGAACAACACTAATGTTTATCTTGTTAGAGCCAGGTCTGGTTATTATTTAACATCTCAGACACATGAAAAACGTGGGGTATCAAATTTTTATTAAAAATGCGCTTAAAAGACATATTTTTAACTATTTTTTAGACAGACAACTGCCGTTAGGAAAAATACATCCTGTGTCGCAGGAGACTATACAAACATACAGGAAACGGACTCAACTCAGAACAACAGTTTGTAGATTACACCAACACTCATGTGGGATTTGAACCAACAGGACTTGGCGCATCAGAAAGCGGCGTGGTTACCAATTAAACTACTAAGCCACTACTCTGTTATATTTTGAAAATAGCTGTTGCTTCACAGCTTTGCTAATTTTGTTTTGCGAATTTTTATCTTTGAAAACTATGGCTTCCTATCGGTAAGAGAATTTTTGAAGTAGGTCAATAGATCCACATATTACCCCCTAGAACCTAACAAACTTTACCTCTTTGTACTATGAGTATAAATAACAATTATTTATATTATTGATTTGTATTTTATTTGCTTTCTATATACAGGGTGTAAAAAGACGACTACCGAAAACGAAAGGGGCTGATCCAGCACCCCAAAACTTATAAAAAAAAACAAACTATTGTCCTTAAAAAAAATTGTAGCCGGAAAAAACAATGTGTCAAGATTTTTAATAATTCCACAAGCCAGTAATGTATTATTGCGTGCACCGCGTACCTACTTGAATACCTGTGCGCCCGGCCAAGGTCATTGCACTCACCCGACCAGCTGTTTTGTTTATCAAAATACATTGCTGTTTTATTGATTTTATTTGTTTTTTGGTTTTCTAAATGAGATAATTAGGTAGTTTGGGTCCTATTATGTTGTACTATGTGTATGTAAGCAGATAAAAACATAAAAGGACTAGATAAATTATATTTTTTTTTGCGTTTTTTTTAGCTAAACCTATTCAGTATCATGGTCTGATTGCAACCCCCAAGTTTTCGGTAGTAGTCTTTTTACACCCTGTATAGTCTGTTGAAACTCTGCAATTGCGGAGAGATATCGCTTCTATGGCAGTTCTCTACCGCCTTTACCATGGAGTGTTCTGAAGAGCTCTTCCAACTGGTACCCTCTTTTCCCTTCCTCTACAGGAAAACACGTGCTGGTTTTAGAAGTCACCGCTTCAGAGTAGTAGAAATACGCTCTCGAAATAAACAGTTTGTTTCTTCTTTCCTGTGCCGAGCAGTTACTCCGAACTCACTACCAGCGTGCATCTTCCCCACTTTGACCCAGGGTACTTTAAGCGGGGTGTGAAAAAGCATTTTTTAAAAGACTCACACTTATCTTTAGAAAGAAACATAGAGTAACTAACCTTATATCATAAGTCATATAAACAGGAAATATGTATTTGGTAAGTTGCCGTATGCGTGACCTTCGTAATGCTGCCAACGAGTCCGCTTGTTCTCGGTACGTACTGACTTTGTTCTCCAGCTCCATGTGGTGCACATGCGTCATTTTACCAACGCTCAATACCCGTTTCTGGTACTTTGGTAATTTTACTGTCATATCATTGTTAAAGTTTCTTAATTCTATTATCTTTTTACGTTTTTCTTCTACGTTGTTACGTCTCTGGCTTATGGCTAGCCTCAGTAGGTCTAACCTGTCTCTTAACCGTTTCGCGTCCCTTTGCAACGTTTCTTTTTTCAACTTTGGGGCCAATAGTTTCTCACACCTGTCTAACACATGCTTCTTGTTGGCTTTTATTCGTATTAGCTTCGCTTGTTTCTCGGCAAATCTGTAATTAAAGAAAAAAGTTTTATCAAAAACAACAATTACTTTTGTTTTTTGAATAAAAAATATTTCTACAATAAGATGTGAGCGTGTATCTAAGGCTGCACTAACAGGTTCCTACCAAATTTGGCTAGGTAGGGCGGGAAACTCGGGCAGTGAAGGTGAGCGTTGATGCGCATCTCAAAGGGGGCCTCCTTAAACCTACACCTAGGTCGCAAGTCCTGGGAACTGCTCTGAGTTTCTCCCCCTAACACACTATGGACCCGGCACCCGCATGGTCCATGGAATGCTAAGAAGTTTGCCTCCTCGGAGTAGCTTAACCTTAAAAACCATTAACCAGTAGGGGTTTTACATAAGCACAAAGTTCTGTGAACACAATACTGCCTCGTTCGATATGGTTCGATTCCCAGGTCGTATGAAATATTTGTATGATCTGCAAATATTCGTTACGGAGTTTGGGTGTTTTCTATGTACGTATTTACAAAAAAAATGTATGTATTTATATCAGTTGTCTAGTATCCATAATAGTTTGGGATTAGATGGCGTTGTGTTAAAAAAATGTATGTATTTATATCAGTTGTCTAGTATCCATAATAGTTTGGGATTAGATGGCGTTGTGTTAAAGAAATGCTGATAATGTCTAGCATAATAAGTTAATTTTGACTGCACGGTTGGCCTAGTGGTTTAAGCGGTCACTACGCCGCTTGCTACTGCGCCAACTGCCGTGGGTTCAAATCCCACGTGAGACATCACTTTGTGTGATCCACAAAATGTTGTCCTGAGTCTGGGTGTTCTTTGTGACCGTTACATGTATGTTTGTAAAGTCCCCCGCGACTCAGGGTGTATATTCCTAATGCGGGAGTTGTCTTTTTAAATAAAAAAAAAAGGATTTTTTATAGAATAGGGGGAGGGAGGGGGGGCAACGAGCAGACGGTAGGCAATTACCGCCTGATGGTAAGCGATTGCCGCCGCCCATGGACAAACGCAACACCAGAGGCGTCACAAGTGCGTTGCCGGCCTTTGGGGGATGGAGAGAGGAGTTCGGGTACGGTCTACCGTTATCCTCAGTCACTCGGTGGAACACAGCGCAAGCACTGTTTTACACCAGTTTTTGGTGAGGTATCATACCGGTCGAGTAAAATCGTCATCGTCGTCAGTAAACATCAACACTGAAATAAGTTTTTCAAGTTAGACCAACGGTTCCTGAGATTAGCGCGTTCGAACAAACAAACTCTTTAGCTTTATATATTAGTATATATTAAAGTTTACAATGCAATGAATAAGTCATTACAATTTTTATGTAGATATTGTGATACTTGTTTTTTCTTTTCACTTCATTGCTTTTAAGCGGTCAGGATATTTGTTCTTATAATTCTTTTTTTCACTTTTATTTGAGCAAATTCTTCAAATATTAATTTGTGAGGTTCATATGGCGTAGTCATTGCAAATCGCCGACATTATTTATTGACAATTTATGTTAAAACACTAATATGAAATCAAACATATATTTTTCAAAAGGTCTTTTCACAATCTTTCTCTTGATACCCACATTGATTATGTATAAAAACAACATATTCCCCCGCTATTTCTCCATTTGCAAGTGTCATTTTGAAAATTTATGTAGCTGTTATTACTGATTAATTCAATGACAACTCATATGTTAAAAACCATCCAGCTGTTTGCTCTGTAGGGCGTGCCAAACAAATATACATAAATAGCCACACATGTTCAAAAACGTTACCCTTTTCTGACGCAGTTGGGTAATAAATGGAAAACTCACATAAAAGCAGAATAGTAATAGTGTAAAAATTACTTAAAGTAAACTTCGCATGCATATAAGTAGCTAATACCATATGTTTCATCATGTGGTGTTGACTACAGTCCCTCTCGACCACTTGCAGCCTCACAAGTGCATAGCTATTCCTTAAATCTCCCCATTGCAGTTCAAGTCGAGATATTTTATATGTGCAAACTATTTAGGAGATATATTTTTAGTCACACCTTGTTGTTCATTCATGTTAGCTTTAACATACATAACACAACAAAAATATTTCTTAATGTTTTTTCAGTCAAGAATAAAATAAACAAGAAAATTTTCAGCAGTTATTAAGATATCATTCAGCTTGTTAAATAGAGATAAACTGGGCTAAATAAATAAAATTAAATAATAATACAAAAATAAAATTACAAAATCTTTTTTTCGCCTACCCGCGTTTGAAAAGTAAACTTTTGTTTTGCAAACACTCTGTGAAACATTAAGTTTTTAATTGTTTACTAACGATAATTGTGAATGAAATCTGTAATTATGTGTTGCTTAAAAAGTAAAATAGTGATGAAAGTGTTATTCAGTAAAAATTTATGCGTTATTTCATAAATTCAAAAAGTGACTTTTCAACCTCAGTTCTATAAGTAAATAAATTACAACAAAATGCCTGTTTGTCTCGAATGTTATAAAGAAGTGCCAAAAGTTGATGATAAAAACGCTTAACTTCAATGCCACGGTTGCAAGAGGCAAATATGTGTGAAATGTAGTAGATTGCTAGCCAAAGAGTTGAGAGTGATTGTACTTCAGTCTCCGATTTTGAAGTACTTGTGTCCTGACTGTGAACTCGGAGTGCGTCAGTTGCCGGCCTTGAGGAATCCAGTCTCCCAATTGAAAAATTAAATTGAAGCCCTAAAAACTAAACAAAGCCAAACTACATGTATGATGGGTATGCTTTGGGAATGGGCAGAGAGGAAAAAACGAAGTGTGAATATTATTATACTATTCGAGATTGAAGAGTGTCAGCTACAAACAGGTGACAAAACAAAAAAAGAAAGCAAACAGAACAAAGAGGTATGTATTGATTATGATAATTCAACAGGCTTCAGAGACTCTGGTCGCCGTAATTCGCTTCGGTAAAACCAAACAGTTTTTACCGCACCCTGTCAAGTAAGAGTTATCTAAAACCCTATCAGCGAGTATACTTGCAAAAACTACGAGAAGAACTAAAACAAACACTGGATAACGGGGAAAGAGACTTAACAATAAAATACATCTATGGCACCCCATGGGAAAAGCTATAAATGCTGATGAGGGTATTTCAGAGATCACATTCTTCTATATAAAGCTGGCTTCGATTATGGCCAAACGAAAAATTTGTTTATTGTAGAGGTTAATAAGTAGAAACCAACTTTTATTACAATAACGGAGACACATTGAAAGCCTAGTATTAGTAGTGCCCTGGTGGACATGACTGCGCTAAGGGAACAGGGTGGGGAGGAATTGCAAAATTTGTATCACTAAACTAAATAATACACCCATACAGGTGACCCCACATCTTACTTTTAATATTGTACAGGTTGAAGCCCTATGGTGAAATATAGAATGTGGTAATTTTAAAATGTTACTCACCGGTGTATACTGACCAACCTATTATACCTTTGATGAGTCTGACAGGCTACTATTTGAAACAATTTAACAAGCTTCAGATGGTAACAATACCTTGCTAATTATGGGAGATTTTAACCTACCTGACTTGAGATGGCCACTACATAACTTTAATAAGGAATCACTACTGGATTTAATACTGTGTAATGAAGAAAACTTTTGTACTAAAGTAGAACACAAGTATAAGTGGCACCAGTACAGTTTAGAATCCAATCTATTAGCAAAAATACTACTCAACAACCATATAAGAACTTCTTCAAAGCTAGTTATGAGAAAATAGCCCAAATGCTTGCTGCCAATAACATTGAGGATACAAATGTTACTGATATTGAGGTTACCTGGACAGACTTTATAAGAAAAACACACAATGTCATTAATGTTCACATACCAATTAAAAAGATTTGAATTGTTAATAAACCATGGATCAATCATCAGGTGCTAGATTTGGCAGATAGTAAACACCTGTGGAAATGGTCCATTATGAATGTTACTAATGAATCATATACATAACAATATATATATATATATATATATATATATATATATATATATATATATATATAACTACTGTAAAAAAAATGAGAATGGAATTTGCAAAATACATTAATAAATGTGGACCCAAATCATTATATTTTTACATGCGTCAACTACTATCTTCAACAGTGTGTGTGCCACCAATGTTAAAAGATGAAAAATGAAGTCCTTTGTTGTGGAGTTAACTTATTCACATGTCCCAAAGATACAGATTCCTAGAGTTGAAAATTCCATACAATCACTTATAATCCGACCAGATAAAGTCAGTAATGCTTTAAGTACTTTTAGAGATTCTACATCAATGGGACCAGACACCTTGCCTTCACTTGTATTGAAACAGTGTAAGTGCAGCCATGTTCTTGATTCATTTCAAATATGGAATCCATATTTCAAAAAAGATATTCAAATCTTGGAAAGGGTCCAAAAACATGTTGTACGAAGAATGCCTCATGGAACTCAACTTGTAAAGACTGGAGCAGAGAAGAATGAGAGGACACCTTATAGAAACCTACAAGATCCTCAACCACCACTACAATGTTTGAATCCATGTTCACAATGTACCTGAACACATAACTAAGAGGTCACTCTTTAAAGCTTAGCAAGCTTTGGTGCGCTGTGGAACTCTTTGCCGGAAACCGTGATTAGAGCACTGAATATATAGACAATAAAAAACAGACTCAATCAACATTTAAAAACACAAGTGTAATGATATGCAGGCAACAGCTTTAAGCTGCTAGTGTATTAAATATAATAATCATAAAACTAAAAAAAAATTAGAAAATTCCCAGCCCCGAATTCTACATAATAAACAGAGCGTCAAAGCATTTGTGCATAATTATGTAATGTGTGTGTGTGTGTGTGTGTGTGTAATGTGTCTATACATGTAAGCTTTACTTCCTCAAACTCAAAATGTTTTTAATAGACAAACTTAATTATATAAAGGCTGACTCACACACGTGACAAAATAAACAAAACACATTTAAATATTCAAGGTTATGATAGTTTGTAAACAGTAATCAAATTAGCAAAATCATTACAATTCTGATTACATTTATCATATTATTATTTTAATCAGAAATAAAATCCATTAAGACTGACCCAAAGAAACGAATAAGTAATAAGCACATGGATATGATTTTTATTCTTTGTTTACATATAAATGTCGCGCATATGTTAGTGTAGAGAACGCAGTTAGACAAACATCGATATAGTTTACTGTCTTAGAACCTGATTATTTGTTGATAACATAAAAATACAGTTATAATACTACTAAATTACAGTTAAATAATATACCTTTCTGAAAAAGGCGACGACGAGTGTACAAAACTGCCCTCCTTTATGCAATCAGTACAATAAAAGTTCTTTTTCACTGTATAACACAACACACATTTTGTGTAATGAGCATCAATATCCATGGATGAGACCCTAAAGTCTCGAGGGGCTTCATTCCCATTAAAATAACTCATCGCCATGACTTCGAACAGTACTTTTTTCACGTATTTTAATCGTGAGATTGACCAAACTGTTTTGGGAACGAACTCAAACTCAAACAATACACATATAAACTTGTCAGTTCACAGTTGCAAATTCGCACAGACTAAATATGTCGATTTTGTCGTTTCGTTTTACTATTGATAAAAATCTTAATTTTTAAAATTAATGTGCTAGTTATTTGAAATTCAAATTGTAATATATTATTATTCATCATCAACAGCCTTTCATAGTCCACTGGTGGAAATGGTCTCCCATCAGAAAGGATTTATTGACGTACTACGTTGAGCAGACAGTTTGATGGTGTTAGTTTCATCTTTTCCTTTTCTTTAGTCGTCTCTTTTACGATACGCACACGCATTGATCTTCTCAATGCGCACACGTATTGCTTATGGGTGGTGGACAGTTTGTATTATTAATCACCTTGTTGATGACAAATTAATAGCATTTAAAATATTAATGTATTAAAAATATTCATTAATTTCAAGCAATATCTTTTTATCCTATCCATACAAATAGGTATACGAATAAATATTAATGTATTTGCTGTACCTTCGCCACTAACCCATTAAGTCTCATTAATACTCTTGCAGAAAGTATAGAAAGCCTTCAGGTCACAGAAGTTACAAAAAGCTCCAGGACCTGACAATATAACAAATGAGTTATTCAAAGGAACCGAACAAGAAATAATTCCAATCCTGACCAAAAAAATGATGTTATGATAACAGGCATCATCCCGGAACAATGGAATGAATCGCATATCATTCTCTTCCAAAAGAAAAGGGACAAAGGTAACATCGGCAACTATAATCCAATTAGCCTAATATCAAATGTGTACAAAATCTTTGCAAAAGTTATTCTAGAAAGAATAACAAGAATCTTAGACTAAAACTAACAGATCGAGCAAGCAGGATTTAGAAAGAACTACAGTACTATAGACCACATTTACACAATCACAACGAGTTCAACAAGTAAGTACCTACTAGACCGATGAATGTAATGGTAAATGGGAGAAAATCCATTTGATATCTATTGTACTTTATTTAAATAAGTAAATTAAAACACAAAATATTGTTTTTACAACCATAGTCGAGGAAGGAAGTACAGGACAAAACTTTTTTTAGTCATTTATAATTCTATTACATAGCTTTTATCACGGGCTTTGAACGCGGTGATCGAATCAAGAAATTCCGAAACTAAAATAAAACCTAACACCCCCCATTCCAGCTCAGCCGAGCGTACGACTATACGAAGCTCGCACGGATCGAGATGAGCTGCTCCGAAGTCGGACGAATACGTAAGCAGCACTTCTCATTTATTCAATAAAAGAAAGAAAAATGTTTTCTTATCGGTCACCACGCTTAAAAAGTGTAACTGAAATTAATCAAAAAATCAAAGAAAAAAGTTGAATTAATATAAAAAATACTACATTAATGAAAAATAAATAAATGATTAGTTGTTTTTTTTTTATTTTATAAAAACTTTTATCTTAACGGGCTGTCAATTACAGAAAGCTGAAGATATAAGGAGCAATTTAAACTACTTTTCTGAAAAAAATTTTTTACATACATAAATTAAATTATAATTTCATTTAATTTAAATTATTGAATAATCTATATCAATATCTTCTAAATTCAGAAGCAACTGCAAAAAGACAGCTTCTGATCATACTGTCCTTGTCATTTAGTTACTGAATCAGTTACCAGTTATAGCTGGACCATAAGGTCTACCGCCAGGGTTTTTTTTCAAATTTTACGCACCAGTCGTTTGTTTAACTTTTAGAGGGGGTTTAAACAAACAATGTGCTTTACAGCTGAATATCGCGCAAACAGATCCCTAAATAAAAAAATCATCTTAGCAACCTCTCAATGGTTTTAAAAGACCTATCTAATGAATACTCCATAATATGATTTAGAAATTGTTTACGAATATATTCGAGATCGTTGTGTTATTTTTGTGGGGGAACGGGTATCATGTTCCACCCAACACAAAGGGAGGATCCTCCGACCAGGCGAGGTGATCATGCCTGGCGGGCTACTGCCCAACAGTTGATGTTGGGATGTTGTATGTATGATAATCGGCACGAGAACTTTATTTGCGCGATTCAGGATTAGTAGTTTCTTCGTATTGTAGGTTACTCCGTAGTTCAGTGTAACTTCGGTAGATGGCGCTGTAGTATGTTATGTTGTATGTGGAGGTCGCCACATGTTATTAAATTTTGTGACGCCGTTTATTTAAAAGCAAGAACTATTGTTCTACAACACAGTATAAGTGCAAAAGAATGATTGACCGAAACATTAAGATTTTAAGCAAACTCGTTTTAAGATTTAAAATTTGATTTTTAAATTTTCTAACTTTACTGACAAAAAATATCTCTGAAATATGGGCTATTTATAAATGTCTGGCCCATTACTATAAAGACGAATGATTGAGTACAAAACAAACGTATACGTCCTCACGCACGGACAGATAAATGATTTAGTCAGTCAGAAACCATCCTTGCTTACGCACTTAATAGGATGCTAATTTGCTAATTGCTATTACACTTGACTAAATTCAGTAACGACTAAATTAAGATGACTAAATTCAGCCAAGTTTAATAAGCGCTTTAGTGTAAAGTCTCACGCGATACAATCCTAATGTCATGTTGTCGTGACGAGTTGAGTTTCTGTTTCTTCTAACTTCTAAGTCTCCTGGGTTCCAGGGTTTTCCTTTCTAGGGTGCACCTGGTTCCCCGGCATCTAGTACCCGAGACGTCGTGCGGTTTTAGTCGGTTCGGGTCCGACATGCCACCAGCAGGTGGTATACGAGGGGATTTCCGCACATAAAAAAAAAAAAGGGTTTGCGAGAACTTATATGAAGTTAAGTAAGCATGGATCAAGGTCTTTGTATACCGCACTCTTATTAATTGTAACATGTTTAATACACTAGTTTTATTGTGTACATTGCGAATCTTTACAAATAAATAAATTTTAAATAAAATTAAAAAAATAATCTTTGTAATTTTAAAATTATCTAAAAGTTTTTCACTAAATGCTTCTCACTTTATTAAAAGTATATACAATATTTACATCTATTGTTTGTTTTGGCTAATGGAACAGTTGAACCGGTTTCAACGGGACTTTCACCCACTTGTGACGCCTCTGGTATTGCGGGTGTCTATGAGCGGCGGTAGTCGCTTACCATTAGGCAATGCGTCTGCTTGTTTGACTCCTACCCCATAAAAAAAAGATAATTGAAGGAGTAGTTTAGGTTACTTCTATTTTAGATTATCACGCCGTGTGTAAAATGTTAAAAAAGTGGTATTATACAGAAGTTTCTTAGAACATTAGTTTGGACTATAATATAATTCCTGTGTGACGTTGTTTACGATGAACTACGAAAGTATCTAACCGCAATACATCTAAGAGTTACATGGTTTAGTTGGTAATATATTATTATTATTAATGCTTTCTATAGATACTTATACATTTTTTTTACTGCTCGGTTGGCCTAGTAGTTTAAGTGATAGCCATGCCGCTTTCCACTACGCTGTTGTGGATTCTGAGTCTTGTCTAGGTTTTCTTTGTGTCCGTTTCATGTATGTTTGTAAAGTCCCTCGCGACACAGGACGTATATTCTTAATATCAGGGGTTGACTTATATATAAAAACGAAGTATATTCTCTAATTTGACACTACATCAATTTTATTTATTGTCCAAAAGAAATTTTTTACTTTGTTTGTAATGTTCCATAAAGAGTTAAATCTATGTACAAATATCTACTAAAAAATAAACACACGTTGGATTGCGCAATCTTGGCGCTACGGAAGGGTCAGTGCGAATCAAGCAGATTGGATTACTGCGTGTGTCAGAGTAACGAGCTGCCATATTGTTTTTATTTTCGTTCAAGAATTTTTCGGCGTTGACCGCCATTATGGAGGTCGTTAATGTTTGAAACTTGGGCCATAGACTAAATTGGATCTCTGAATTTTTTCATATATTTATACTAAAAAGGATCTGACATTTTTAAAAGAAGCTATTTACCTGTTTATAATAACATATACATACGTTACAATTTTAGAAACAACGTTCGTTACAGAGTGATCACTATCTATGTCTATACTAGGTACTTATTATTAGAATAAAAAAAATATTGAAATAATGTAGGTACTAAATCAGGCAAAAAAATAAAATCGTTGGGCGTAGTGTAAACTGAGTTGACTGGATGGAAACACGGGCCCAACGATTATATTCAACGATCAATGCCTTAGATTGATGAGAGAGAGAGGGATGTGATGACTGGAACCTGGGACCTACTGAATTATTTTTTAGATTTAGTACATTATTTTCAATAAAACCGTTTAAATATTTTTTTATTTAATATAATTTTCTATTTTCTAGTTTTTACTATTTAATTTTTAAGGTAATGAGGTAGTTGAGACAAAATTTGTAATCCGCCATTTTGATGCGGCGGCCATCTTGGATTTACAATGAAACATAATTTATTCAATTGTATAGTCACCAGAACTAAAGGTGTGCACCACATTTTAGATCAATCTGTCAACAGGTAGGGGTTCACATTTCAATTACTAGATTTGACCTACATTAACAAATAAATAAACAAACCAACAAACAGGGCAAATTTAATAAAACCATTAAGATAAATTCTCAGCTACCGTTACTATGTGGTTCACTTTTTATGTCGTGTCATGGGAATATACATATCTATCTAAATACTCGAGATGTTTTCTAAAGATTCAATTGAATCGTCTTTACACCAAATTACAGTAACTGCATAGTTTTATAAGGTCTGTTTTTATTTGCAAGCAAAAAATATATCTAACTAGCTTTTGACCGCGGCTCCGCCCGGTGACAGTTATCGCAGTAGTATATATATATATATATAGTAAGCTATGTCCTTCCTCAAGATTCAAAGTACATATCTCCATGCCAGATTTAATCGAAATCGGCGCAGCGGTTTCTCTGTGAAAGCGTAACAGACAAGCAGATAGAGTTACTTTCGAATTTATAATCTTATATTTCTAATAATAGTATGAAAGAATGGATGTAGAAGTATCTTTACATAATGTAAGTTTTAGATTTAAAAAAGCCCATGCATTACATTATCCAATCTACAAATTTTATGGTTTATGAAATCATTCTATAGACGTTCCTATAAAGATCGGATGACTACCTTTGTTTTAAGGTATTTAAGAGGTTCTGGACTTAAAGTGTAATAATTACTCCATAATTGCACTATGATAGGCTGATGATGATGAATTACTCGATGTTAAGTCACCGTGTTACCGTGGGAGAGCCACGCTTCAGCTTGAATGGGTCGGCTCGACCGTAGTGACACCACAGCCTTACATAAAAACCGGTGTGAAATAGCGCTTGCACTGTGTTTCACCGAGTGAGTGAGGATACCGAAGGTACATACACCTAACCACTGGACAACAACGCACTTTGGAAACTGGAAGTTATAGATCGACACAAGCGGGCAGTAGATTTTTGTTTTCAGCATATTTACCTTGACAATCTAGTACATACTATGGCATCTGTTTGTCTATGAATTTTATCTGTAGCTTCAATTTAACGTTCATAAATAGGTATCACTTAGTGTCTTAATTGAATAAACGATTTTAAATTTGAACTTGAACATATTAGTAGAAAATACCTAAAGTACAGTTATTACATTTAACCCGGATATAATATAATCGAATGAGAGAGATTCTCGTACAATCGCGCGAGCGCGTCCATTTTTGCATATGATCAGGCAAATTATTAATTCCATTAGTGAGGTTTCTCGCAATCATAGCTAACGAGTGTAACATCCATTACACCGCCCGTGGAATTGTTACTGTCCACTTTTTTCAATTAATTACATGAC
This sequence comes from Spilarctia lutea, assembly GCA_916048165.1. Classification (NCBI taxonomy): domain Eukaryota; kingdom Metazoa; phylum Arthropoda; class Insecta; order Lepidoptera; family Erebidae; genus Spilarctia; species Spilarctia lutea. The sequence goes on along the minus strand of OU696473.1, from coordinate 942,131 downwards.
TTTTTTTGATGGTAAATTTTAACGCAAATAAAGCAATTAGTGGAACTCGATTTGTTATTATTATGCGTGGAATTATGTTACTAGGTCAAAACATACGTCTTTTCATCTCTGAAGAGGTTGATAGAAGTATTAAACGCCTTAATTTTAGTCATCATCATCATGGGGTGCCATCTTCAAAATGAAGTTTGGAGGTCAGCAGACGGTATCCCTCGCGATCATGAGCGGCGTCTTCAGACTTGTCTAATAGTCCTACTATGGCACAAGCCTATTGCCACGAACCGGGCACATAAATTTCTAAATAAACTCAATTATTGATAAGTGCATACATATTTTAGATAAATTACACCTAGATCCAGAATACACGTATTTTCTAATTAGCCAGTGATATATTTCTGTAATTAAGAATGTACTCTGTGGTTTAAAATATAAATAAATAGCATTAAATGCATGTTCATAAAAATGTCATAAAACCACGGGGTCAGTATAATTACAGCGTGATACAAAGGTTTCCGAACGCAGGGCGCTCGACCGTCTGTCTGATTTCCCTGGGGTGCGGGACGCTGGTTTCCGAACGCTGTTTGCGCGGCTAATGAAGACATCTGTGGTTTTCATTAAGCGGGAAATCTTGTTCCGTTTTTGAATTTCATTGAGATGCTCTTTGATGGGTTTGTAATAATTTATTTAAAAGAGTTTTCTTTAAACATAAAATACCATATAATAGGAATTGTGGCCTTAAAACAAGGAAGTATGTTTAAAAGTAAAAAGTAGGTATTTAAGTTTGAGATAATTACAAAGTTGTGGAAAAATATATTCTTTATATGTTTATTCTCGTCTATAAATAAATTCCTTTCCATCTTGGTAGATAATCGTTACATAAAAATAAGTAAAAAAAAATAATAATAAAAATAAAAAAGCCTTGCAAATTCTTACAAATTGACAATTTACAACATGCACAATCTATTCTACCTATATGTCTAATACCTATCTTACTTATTTAATAATATTTAAGTTTTAATGGAATTTTAATTGTTCGTTATATCCAAGCAAAATTTAATAAATGTAATCGTCTTTTTTCTTTCTTTTTTTTTTTTAATTTTTAGCATAAATATGCAATTGATAGCAAGAACCCCTCTTAACGGAGGGTAAAGGCCTCCTCCAGTGATGACCAGTGTTCTCTGTCCTTTGCCACTCGCATCCAGTGTCTGCCTGCTAGTTTAATAACGTCGTCTGCCCAACGTGTATTCGGTCTGCCCCTTTTTCTTTGGCCCAATGGTCCTGTCCATGATGATGTCTTTATAGTCCAGCGATTGTCAGTTAATCTGGCTACATGTCCAGCCCATCGCCATTTCAACTTCTGTGAGTAATTGAGAGCATCGATGACTTTAGTTTTCTGTCTTATGACAGTATGGCGGATTTTTTCGACTTTCTTAATTTTTAAAATGCTTCTTTCCATGCTTCTTTGAGTTGTTAAAATCTTATTTTTTATTTTCCTAGTAAATTTCCAGGTTTGGCAGCCGTATGTTAGTGAGGGGAGTAGACAAGTATTCATGACTCTACTTTTCAAGCTTATAGATATGTCGCTTTTTAAAATCTCTTTGAGGCTCCAGAACTTTTTCCAAGCGATATTGACTCTCCTCTCTACCTCGAGTTCGTTATTTTGTTGGTTAAATGAAATTAAAAAATAAGTACTGTGCATAAAAGTACTTTGGCTGTGAGTGGGACCATGGCAAATATTTCTACCGGCCCGGTTCGGTAGAAATATTTAAAAATTAGATCGGAGTGGTAATAAAGTTTCACAGAAACCTTGAGTAAACTAATTCTTTTGTAGATTTTACCTGAGTAAGTGAACAGGGGACCCAATCCTTTACCTAACTCAAGATGTGAGGTGGTAGTTCACGTAACTTTTTAGTACTTTAGTTTATAACACTGTAACGAGATGACGCTACGGCCAAAATTAAAAGTCGGTGTTAAGGTTCTCCAGTATTCAATTCGTACTAATTTCCTAACCGCAATATGCATTGTTCATTGTGTTACTCTGTCAGGTGTTTCACTGCATAGAGTGGGCCAGTACGAAAATGATTCCGTATTGGCAGTTCGCCAACATGTTTTTTATTTCGTAGATGAGATCCCTTTTAGATCCGAATATTGAATTTGTTAAAAAGAAAGGTCCTCGTACTCATATTACGCATACTACGAAAGATTAGTGAACTAAATGAGAGAATGAATGAACATATGTCTTCAGACTTCAGAATGAATTGTTTTATAGAAATATCTATAATACCGACAGGGATACATTCTAGAATCAATCTTACTTGTACTTATTCCACTATTTTTTTTAGGTATTGACCGGTTTCGCCTTACAGCATCCTCTAAGGATAATAACCGAGAGTATAAATTACTGACATGAATGTTACTCATAATTTTTAGTGTTAAAATTTTGCACAATTGTCCAGGAGTGCGAGCAAATTAAGGGAGCGTTAACAGAAGCCCAGAGAGAACCCAATTCACCATCATCATTCCCAGTCTAGTTCGATGCTGGACATTGGCCAGACCTTTAGAAAATTTTTGGCATACCACACTGGCCAGACGAATTGTTTCAAGTTTTCGTTTCCTTGTCTTTTCCGTGGTATTATCCCGCTGATATATGAAGTAGATGTAGTACATATGTATATATGAAAATCTCGGTTGTTTTATTCAAAGATTTCTCTGGGCGCAGCGATGCTGGCGCGTGTTGGCAATCCGCCTGGCCGTATTTGTCGACGCATTTCTTGTAGACGAATACGTAGCACATGAACATATGACTATAATGTTAGCGAACATTGATAAATGCTGTATAACTTTGTAAGACGGGGGAAAAATATTTAGTACAGAATTCTCTACTGGATGGTGCCCGAGGTTTTGCGATTTTGATGCGTTTTATTTTTTTTTCTTCTAGTGAATTAAATGAGAAAATAAGATTTGTAATACGTTGAAGTGTACAATTTTGTTAATATGGTCTTAGAGCTCTGAGAAAAATGTCTTATTTCTAGTATTAAAAAACTACTATGTATGTTATTAAACTATATTGTTAATTTAAGCATTAATTATGTATATTTAAGTGAATAATTTTTTTACTATTATTATAATATAACCTCTTCAATTGTATGCCACTTGGTTCGATCCTCTATCTTGCATAGCTCATATAAAAGACTAGCTGACCCATGCAACTCGTCTGCATCTCCTGTTGCCTGTAGCGTGATATTTCCCCCACGTTTTTAAACATTCTTCATTGGTGCTCAGCTCCTATTGGTCTTATTGTGATGATATATTACCTATAGCCTTCCTCGATAAGGGCTATTTAATACTGAAATATTTTTTCAAATCGGACTAGTAGTTTCTGAGATTAGCGCATTTAAGCAAACAAACTATATTAGTATAGATAAATAGACATATCCTAACTCTATAAGTTTGGAAGCATCAAACCGAAACTTAAAAGAAAAGTAGTCATAATTTAGTTTTATAATATCGTCTCTATACAGCAAAGAATTACTACAGTGGACAGTAAAGTTACGAATTTTTTAGGAAATATGGAACGAAAGTCCTGAATTTTTTTCTAACGATGCGAATGTATTTTCAAAATGTAATTTGGCCGAACTAGACATCAAAAAGCTCTCGCTGATCAAACATGGACAGTACTGGAGTGGATTATCACAGAACAGGATTCGAGATTCTTAGTTAACTATTAACTATGAAACCATACCAGTGCTAACAGACTTTTGTACGAAATAGTACTAATCCAGAGTTCGTGGGTTGGATTTCCACCCAGGACACATAATTATTTGATAAGCATGGTTAGCGGACACGACTGCCAATTAAGAAGTCTCGGATTCAATTCCCGAGGCGGGCCAAAGAGTATTACTAAGTTTTTCTGATTATAGAAGTACTTAATAACAGCCCTGAGTTTGAAAGTTGGGGTCTTAATCCTCGTGCTTCCAAGAGCACGTAAAGCTGTCAATCCTGTGCATGTTCTCTCCCCAGTCGTTTTCGATATCCATCCCAAGGGATTGTAAAAGTGAGAGAGCAGAGAGTACACTTGTATTTGGGCAGACACTGATGCACAATAATATCCCCTGCGTAGTTGGCTGGTCTCCATTGAGACTGGCCGCCGTGGATGTAATTGGCTTTTTCTTTTATTTTTTATTATATAGGGGGCAAACGAGCAGACGTATCGCCTGGTGGTAAGCGATTACCGCCGCCGCCGCCGGCCTTTTAGGAAGGAGTACGCTCTGTGGCTAGGAGGACATCATCATTTAGAAAGATATGATAATTAGTACAGGCTCTGTCTAGTTTGGGATCAGATTGCCGAATATTAAAGGTGTGAAGTTATTATTACATACAGTTATGTATTTCTTATTTTTATAAAGCCGTGATTTCAATAAAAAATAAGTGTTTTTTTAGTTTTAGCATTATAAGCAAAAAACGATTGTACATTGAGTATCACCAAAAAATCGACTTCAAGAACTGCAATACATTGAAATAGAACCACACGTGAAGCACCAGCTTTCAAATAGAAAAAATATGGTCAAAATCGGTTCACCCAGTCGAAAGTTATGAGTACACAAACATACAAAAAAAGGTCGGTTAAAATACATTTTTGTTGAGTTCTTTATAAATCCCCATCAATAAAACATTTTATTATTTTTATCTTCAGATGTTTTTATGTTCAGCATATTCCATAGAGGTGTTAAACTCCTCAAGTTTATGATCGAAAGTGCAACCGTTAAGTGTAGAAGTAATTTATTCAGGGTGTACTGGCAAGTCAGTGATTTCCCAGGGGACTGCATCTTGAGTCTTCATTCTGAAGGGTTTGTTTGTCTTACTTACTTGAATAAATACTTTTACGCAGTTAGGTGAGAATTGCTGACGATCGTTATTAGGATTTTTATTAGAACTAGAAGATTTTACCGTAAGAGAGCTACGTTTCAGTTAATACCTATAGGTTAATTTGACCGGAATCAAAGCCTCAAAGTGTGTTAATCAATTGTTTTGTTGTTTTTAGGGACTTAGTGTTAAAAGTACCTACTATGTAATGGAAGACGAAGTTTCGGTAGACTCCGTACAAGGTCATACGACAGCCTCGTGAGGTCATTGAATGAGGGCAGTGACATGAGCGCTTGTTGTGGAGAGCCAGGGAAATCCTATGTGCAGTAGTGAACACTTTCGGGTGTTATGATGATGATAATTAAGTAGATGAGATTACTCGAGTTCTAAAATTTTCCTTTCTTAGGATGTAGATAGAGAGGTTGGACTCAAAGGACAGTAAAGCACTTGTATCCCTAAAGTGTCCATATACTATAAAAAGTCAACTAACATTTACAATCACAGAATAATCTTATTCGTGGTTTATTTAAATCTTGTTTTCTAAGACACGAAGCTGGACAGATGAGACAGAGGACATATCTCGAAGATTTCCCCCGGGGCGAGCACCGACATGGCGACATCTTAATATACATCCTAATGTGTCTTATCGATCAGTATTTGCTTCGCCCTGCGCCATGGACAGTTTGCCTAATACATGCACGAACTTAGGCAGTCCTCACAATCGAACGCTGCGACTTTATAGCGTATCATGACACGAAATCAGAACGTAAAGAGCTAATTTTAAACTGTCTGTAAGTGAGTGTCATTTTCTAATCATTACTTTCTCTGTTTTTATAATTGGTTGTAATAAATAGCAATTCATAAATAATAACTTATTTAAATTCAGTAAGTATCTTATCTATACTTTAACTTAAGTAAAATTTTTATAATAGTTTTATCGCTATGAATATAGTAATACCACGAAAGTAAATAGAACGAACCCAACATCAAAACGTGACACGACATGCAATCGTAGCATTTTGAATCTGATGTGGTGTCGCTATGTCGAACGTGTTCTATTGGTTTTTAATATAGCAACTGTAGATTTTTTAATCTTTGCTACAATACCATTGTACATAGGGCTTATGTTACAAAGTTGCAATACGATATTTTGACGCGCGACAAAATGTCGCAACGAGTGCCTTAGTGAGGTCGATTGGAACATTTCGTAGAACAATATGTTCTCTAAGGAATACCATAGATATTGAGACTGTAAACTAGATATATGAGCCAATGTCTTTCTTGCGGTTGGCATACGTTATGGCATTGTATTGCAGTTGCCTCGTGTAAGCTTTATGTTTAATTTAACAATAATTGTCTCTCATTAATCTATGCTTTGCTGATCAATTTAGGACTAGAAAGAATGTTATACTATGAAATGTTTTGTTGTGTCCTTGTAACAAGTCATCGAAATCTCTGCTTTGAACATTTATATTCTGTACCTACTCTGTGAAAGTGATTGGGATGCTTACAGAAGATAGAAGAAACCAATGCAACGCGCACATTTTAATTCGACGGAAACATGTTGAATAGAACTGCTACTGTGATATTGAATTCGTTGTTATGACGACTAACCGAGCTTGGGTTATTCCACTTACTGTAAAATCTCAGTTCCATTTACTCTACCGCCCTCTGTTTTTATTATCACAATTTACCTTTTAAAAGATTATTGAAAAAAAAAGAAAACCCGGTTTTAAAAATTGGACCAAAATTAAATAAAATCAACAAAATCGGTTCACCAAGTTGAAAGTTCCGAGGTCACAAACGTAAAAAAATACAGTTTTTAACCAACTTCGAAAAAAAGGAGGTTTTCAATATCCTTCTTTTTTTAAAAGAATTTTGAAAAGATAATTTTATTATTTTTTTACCCATTAAAATTTTGTTTTAACCTGAGGTAGGTTATTAAAACGGCCGTTATCTCCGCCGTCGCCGTCGTCGTCGTCCGGCCGTCTTTGAAAGATCACATTCCCAAAAAAAACAAATAAGAAACTGTTACTATCTTATGCAAACGTGAATTTAATTAAATAAAAATAACTGTGGGATGATCGTGATGATGTATAAAACTATGAATTATATTTGAACGATATTCCATGTATACAAAAATCACTGGCCAAACTAAATTATGCCACGTCATCGTTCGTGACTGTACGTAAACGTCCATTCTTGCGTCGATACAAAACTTGGTTGTTGTCTCGAGCACTAAGTTTTAAACTTAGCTTATGATACGAACTAAAACTCACTTTAGTTGTTACGTCCCTGGGAAAGAGCGAAGTTGACCTCACATTCTTGGGTTCCGTAACGTAAGTCCAATACAAAAGCTAAGTTTAAACAAATTGAAGACTTTTAAACACTCGCGTACTTTGATCTTGACTCGATTTTGTTTCGGCATATTTTCTATATCATGAATTTGATTTGCCTGAAACTACTGAGGGTCATATTGGAGGGATTTTTAGGGGAAACATCAGATCACCGCGATTACGTCTTTTGGAGCTACAGATTTAAAGGGTAATTTCCTGTTACCAAATAGAGAAGAAAATAGACAATAATTTTCTCAAATCGTTGCGGGGAGTTATTTTAACGTTAGGATGTTAATATATAAATATATATGGTATCTCAAACTTCTTCAAGCTCTCGTGCTTGACCGGTTTTACTGTATCAAGAATTGAGTTACCTTTTCTCGACGAAGTATAATTGAGAGTGTCTTCGGGGAGCGTTATGAAATTCAAAGGTTTCTCATGCTTAGTTTGAGAGCAATTTTATGAATTGTGAGAGGGCAATCCCTAGAGGTAAATATATAAGGTACCTGTAAAAAGTAGTCTAAAAATATTAAATAATCTCATTTCAAAGTAGTGCAGTGTTGTATGAAATATTGTTGTCAATAGATTATTGTTCGTGAATATTTGACTACTTACTTATATTACTTATTTATATTGTTAGGACTTTTACGTGCGCTTGAGATTAGCTTGTATGGAACTGAAATGCGATTTTTTTTTTATAGAACAGTGGGCAAACGAGCAGACGTATCACCTGATGGTAAGCGATTACCGCCGCCCATGGACACCCGCAACCCCAAAGGTGTCACAAGTGCGTTGCCGATCTTTAGGGGATGGGAAAGGGGATGAGGGGATGGATTAGGGTATGGGCCTCCGGTATCCTCACTCACTCGGTGAAACACAGCGCAAACGCTGTTTCACACCGGTTTTCTGTGAGGCCGTGACATCTCTCCGGTCGAGCCGACCCATTCATGCCGAAGCATAGCTCTCCCACGGTGTGTTGAATTGACTGACTATAATGGATATGTATGTGTTTACAAAAAAAGTATATTTGTATTTATATATCAGTTGTTTATTACCCATAGTACAAGCTCTGCTTAGTTTGGGACTAGATGACGTTGTGTGTAAGAAACATTATTGTTATTAAGACTCGTATTCTATTTATTCTAAACATAATAATAATAATAATAATAAATATTCCGGACATCTTACACACAACGCCATCTAGTCCCAAGCTAAGCAGAGCTTGTGTTATGGGTACTAGACAACTGATATAAATACTTATATACTTTTTTTTTGTAAACACATACATATTATACATAGAAAACACCCAAACTCCGAAACAAATATTTGCAGATCATACAAACATTTGGTCCGACCCGGGAATCGAACCCGAGACCTCAAGCTTAGCAGTCGCATTCGCTACCACTACGTCACCGAGGCAGTCAAACATCACATAATTTTGTAATACTTCAATGAATTCTGAATGACAACTTTGTTCAAACTGAATATTTCAATAATTTCTTTTTTTATTCAATGATTTCTTTTTTAAAATGTTTATTTATTCATTGAAGTCCGACAAAGGTTTTATGAAGAGAAGTGTTGTTAGTTTATGTTTATATTTTTAGTATCCCCCTCGAATCCTGCAGTAATATCTTCTTCCGCAATAGCCACTCTCGCCTGATGACCTTTTCATGAGTTACTGCACTTGGTGGACGGCTGGGTCTGTGGTCGTCGTTTAAGTTCTCTCCACCAAATTTAAGTTCACGAAACAAATTACTAATTGTTGCTAACGCAGAAGTAGACGCTCCAAAAGCAGCTTGTAAATTTTATTAAATTTCTTTGAAGTTTAACCCTCGTTTAGAATCATAGAAAATCATAGCACGAAAAGCTTCCCGCGAAACGTCCATTGTTGTAAACAAAAGAAGAGTGACAGATAATCTTTAAACGTATTAAAAAAAAGCTACACATAAGTGGCCAGTGATTTTCACAAAGGAGGTTTGTGTTGAAATTAGCCATCAATCCAAAATAGTTTCATGAAAGAAGAGATTGTATTTATTCTGTGGCTATCAATTTTTCGAACAACCTAGGTATTTGAATAAGGGGTACAAAGGCTTTTCGGAACTTATCAACATATTATAATGAACTCTTTACTCTCAAAGATATTGACAAATATTTATAGGTTTAGTGCATTAGAAGTTTTTTAACTTTTAAACACACGCAGCTTACATTCTTTAGAGAAATAAAACACCGCCCAAAGGTTGGCTGATTGAGAATGTTTAGGGTAATCATTACAACTATGTACATCCCATGTATATCGTTACACGAACTTTTTTAATAAAATAAAGAATCTATTTTAGTATTCCGCAATATTTATTTTATCTCTTAATTTTAAATTAAGTAAATATCTTGATTTTGGCATGAATTAATGACAAAATGAAAATATTTTCAAGTTTATACGCAAGGCTATTACTTTTCCATTAGAATTCTGTTGGCATGTCTTTGTAAAGACCTCGAAACTGATTTACCGCTCGACTACCACCAGCGCGTCTAATATTTTCAGAAGGAAATATTTCAAAACCTTGGCACCGTGCGCTGGCTTCCTTCATACACATATTCCAGGCATTCATTTAATTTTGCATATTATATTCTAGAAATAAATAACCGTGTATATAGGAATAGGTGAATAAAAAGGTCCCTATACGTTAGAAATATTTTATAATTTATTAATTTTTTATGCAATTTAACTAAGAGACATGCTATATTGATGCCACGGCCTCATAGAAAACCGGTGTGAAACAGCGCTTGCGCTGTTTCACCGAGTGAGTGGGTCCACAGTGACACGATACCATGATTGTCTCCGTGATTCGGACGTCACGTTAAGCAGTCGGTCCCGGTTGTTATCATCAACATCAATTACAAAGCAAGCAAGACTACGTTAGCCAGAACGTTGTCTTGGTAGTCCCCAACCCGCACTCGGCCAGCGGGGACGTATGGCCTCAACCCTCTCCTGAGAGGAGACCCGATCCCAGAAAAGGGATATTATATATTTTTTTAAATCTTTATTTACCACAATTATGACCATGTCGTTTATATTATGGGTTTTTGATAAAACTGTGGCTGACTACAAACATTTCTGTCTCAGACAATATATAATTTAAATAACATATCATCTTGAATAATATGATAAAAAATAAAATTATAAGTGGTATTCTCTCAATCAATCTAGCTATCATAGTACACGCTCTGCCTCATTTGAAACTAGATGGCGTTGTGTCTTAGATATCCAAAAGATATTATTGTCATATATACCTACACATTGTCGAACTTCTGAACCACTAGCCTAGTGGAATAGAGCCAAACCTCTTACACTACGTGGATGTCAGCACTTCAGAATTGCCTTTAAAAATCGAAATTGTTATTATAAGATCAAAATAACATAGTATATACTTAAGCAAGTTAATTTTTCTTATTATATACCGGGCAAACGAGTAGACGTGTCGCCTGATGGTAAGCGATTACCGCCGGCCATGGACAGTGGACACCCGCTACACCAGAGGCGTTACAAGGCGTTGCCGGCCTTTTAGGAAGGAGTACGCTCCTAAGTTAATTGTTTTCACCTCTTCTTAAACCAAATCGGATACTTCTAGGTCCATTGTTACCACATCTTTAAAGGTTCCATTGAATGAAGCCTCCTCAATTAGACTGAATTACTGCAAGACGTCGCTCGACTATCTCCTTAAGCTTAATCGATTAATACCAAGAGTGCTTGCTGCAGTTCCGATAAACCACTGTTTTACGTCATCCGATACATGAAGTAGTGAGTAAGTACTTCCAATCACTAATTCAGAAGATTTTCTCAACTACTACTCAAATCAAAGTAAAAGGTTAGTAGATATAGATTTATGTGTTATAGTCGTTCCAATAGTTTATTTAACTTTTGACAGCTCTAATACTTAATCAAATAGTGATACCCTGACCCGTTACCTATTCGATTTCTTTCATCGATCGATTTTATGCATTAAGAAGTTTTAATCGATTTAACAAACTCATTATTTTATAGATAATTTCGTACTTCATATTTCTATGTGTTTCAATGTGCGACCTCCTTTGTCAAAATAAAGAAGAAATGGATTAAAAGAATGTTGTTCAAATATGACGGTTCTATGTCATGAAAAAATATATAATAAAAGGAACTGAATTTTCAAAATGTATTATTGTATTGTGTTGTAATTCAGTGGTTAATATTGTATTTGTTAAACTATTGATGATCTTTATTAAATCTCTCTATGTCTATTTTAAAATAATCTACAGTATTTCAATGAGTAACCTTCAATATAGTTGAGTATTTATATTCCTCCGTATTGATTTATTTGTGAATTCTCACGTTTGGTTGAGTTGAGCGTATCGTTCCTGCCTTCGTTACTGTCAAAATGCCAAAAAAGAAAGTACTCAAAGGACAAACAACTGTCAAGTGATGATGATTCCTGGTCATACGAAGAAGACGATTCTTTATAATTAAAATTAGTATTACAGTACCTCTTTTGGTTGTTTTATTTTTAATCCGTAAATTACTACGAATTTCAACATTTTGTACCTGTTCATTACAAGTAGGTACCGCAGGTAATTTTTATTTGAACCAACTATAGTAAGTCTAAACAATTATTTTAGATTCATTAATTTGCGGCGAATACATTCGATCCCATTACTAGGTACGAGTACGATGGAACTGTTTTCATTATGCAAATTATTTATGCATTGAAACAGAGACATTTAGGGCATTTTAATGCAAAATAATAAAGCTTTTTACGTGATTTGATATAAAATATAATCACAATAATTTTATTGTATGTTTTATTAATATAATCGATAATCGATTTATTTCAAAACCGTTTTTATAGTCTGTGGTCATTAATTACGAATGACACATCCCTAAGTAGGCGGAGCCCGCCCATAAAGTACAGTATTATCTGTAGTACATTGTATCAAAAATTATTACAAAACTTTATGTGCGTGATCTGTCAAAAGTTAAATAAAGTATTGGAACGACTATAGTGTGTGTATTAATAGTGTGTACCTATAAAATAACCGGTAAGCGCTTGGAAGCCAAGAATAACTTTTGAATATCTTCATCATTCTCAGCTTTTTCATATTACATCAACAATTTTGAAACAAGCCACTGCTAGAAACCTCTCTTAGAAAAGAGCCTCTTTGGTCTATTACGCTATCCAAATGGTTTAGTATAGGGTTTGTCAAGATTTCTTTCTCTTTTCAGCTCAATTGTGCTGTGTATTTTGCTCCCTTAGCAGGCTTTTATGACACCCACGGGATGTATAAGGGTAGTGAGACCCTGTATTTTGACATACAATAAAATACATCAAACCTGATAATCATACGCAAACTCGAGTTATACATCTCTTAGCTCAATCGTTTAAACAACTTCGGAAAAATATTCGAATTATTAAATAATTACATATTATTTTTAGTAATAAGTAAAACCTGACCAAGAATGACTGCACGCATAGTGTAGTATGTTTGTTAGTTTGATCCCCATATGGGATAATACTTTGATTAAATTGTGGCGACTTCCACATATAACACAACAATAACCTACTACAGCGCCATCTACTGAAAATACACTGAACTACGAAGAAACGCACTACACGGAGTAACTACAAATCCTGATTCGCGCAATAAATAGTTCTCGCGCCGATTATCATATATACAACATCCCAACACTGTTGAGCAGTGGCCCTGGCGGCATGATCACCTAGCCTGGTCGGAGGATCCTCCCTTTGTGTCGGAAGGACATTACACCCGTTCCCCTACAACACACTGTGATTCAAAAATTGTGATTCCCAATCTGTTTGTTATTTGTTTCCGTTGTATGTATACCTGTAAAGTCCTCATAGGATAATAATACTTGGAATTGTCTTGAACAAAAGCTCGTCTATGACATTTGAATAAAAATAATGGGAAATGGCAAATAGGTATCACTACATAGTTCATGAGATTCGGATAAAGAATTCCTTTTTCCACGAGAGTTGACAATTAAGCTGCTTTACAGGCAGTAACTTAGGCCGACAGGTGAATTATGAATGATAAAATTTAAACCTCCGGCCTCAAAACTAAATAGGTCTTAAAATCGTATGTAAATAGTACAATCTGGGCCACCAGACAGATTATAGAGTGCCATTTTAACTCTATTTTCATAATAACTGTAATAATAACTTTATACACACCGGTGTGACCCCAAATAGGTAGAACCTAAATTGTGGTTAATGGACATCAATGTCTTTATTTTCAGAAAATCGTCTGTGTCTATCAAAAGTAATCACTTTTCTCATTTTAAACAACATTTTTCATTGATGTTTGACATCTCATTTTCAGCGTCATATTGTATAAATGTGCTATTCAATACTAAAAGAATTAACGAATTTGGTCCAGTCGGTTACGCGTGATGCGGTATTGTCATTTATAAATATCTAGATTTCAGTTTCTATAATTTTGCTGAACGTAGGCAAATTGATAACATTGCAATTGTTTTAAACGTTTATATAGTCATTTCGTGCCATAAACAGAATTATCCAAGTCCACTTATGCCTTATTTAGTGCATCATTAATGGGTTTCAAATGACATTAAACGAGAAATAGCACTTGAGGGTTACAAAACTGTTTAAATTTTTTCCCTTAAAAGTGGACTAGAAAGCCCTCTTCACACATTAATTCTGATTGTTTAGTTTTTTATTTAAGGCTTTTTAATTAAGCAAAGATATATAAATATATAATATAAAATACGGTAATATGAATATAGATAAAGCTTAATTTGACAAGTAAACGTTATTATTGTTAAATGAAATAAAATCCAAAAGAACTTTATTTTAATATTTATGCCCCATACCACATTTAACTTTAACTATTTTGTTCGAATCCCGTCGTTTTGTTCCAATTACTTTTGTATATTTTCTTTCAATCTGCAAACTATCCAAGAATCAGTCAGTCTACAGGCTTCAACGTTCCCAATGTTCACCGCTATGAAGTCAGAGTTCATTTGTCTCCCGTTAACACTTCCGATGGATGCCGCTTGCGAAGTACTTCCTACAATTCCTTTGCCAAATGTCGCACTCTAACCAAATCCACCACATTCAGTCAAAGACACTCTTATTTTTAAAGCCCTAAAGTTCATTTTCGGTTGTGTTTAGAAAAGTTTATGTTTGCGAAAACGATTTGCTTGTTACGTCATTGCTTTCTTTATGCTCGCGCTCCTCTGAGACACTTTATTGGGGCCTCTAATGCGTTCCGAAAGGCCCATGAGAGAGAAAAATGACTGTCTTAATGGGAATAATTCTAAAATATGAGGTATTCAATTATGTGTCGTGTATTGGTACCGGTGACGGTAACTGTGGCCACAATTATCTGTGAGTAGACTTTATTTGAAGTTTGAATGTGTGACGAATTTAATTGTAAAACCGCTAAACGCCCTTGATATTTGTATTTGATGTTGTGTTAGTGTGGTCTTTTGATATTGTGTAGGTCTGTGTTCTTTATCGACTTGGTTAGCGCCCAAATTATGTTTGAACGTTATTCTATAAAGTCTTTAAAGTTTGCTAAATCTAAAGCTTCAGTTGTCAGATCTACGAATGTTTCTAGTCTTTATACCACTGAAAAAAATGTATTCTTACAGTGAAAATACAGAATAGTTGCCACACATGACCGACACGGAATTATATATTGTTTTGAATGAATATTCCGTAAATAACTCTTAAAACAGTATCATAACCTACATTCTGATAAAATATCGTGAACAGTTTTATTAATAGCTTCATTGAAAACTGAAGTATTATATGTGTTGAATTTTATTTTCCAATTGTAATGAGAGCAAACATGAGGTATTTAAGGTAATTTCGAATGAATAAATAACTGTTCGACTTCGTACGTGATAGTGTATAACGCTACAAAAATATATATTTACAACTGAACTTGTACATTACAACATTTAAATAATACTACTACAATGGTAGTACAAGTAAAATAGGAAACCACTATGTGATGTTTAGTTACAACCACATTATTTCCAGAATAAAATTAATGTTTATGTAACTTTGTCATGAAATATACAAGCGTTTGTTTATATTAAACACGTTAATTGGAGTACAACTCCACTGCCTTGTTTTAAAACACAAAAAGAAAAACATAATTGCTTTATTCGTGTGTCAAACCGGTTCATCGATACGGAAATATTTATTTAAAATTCAAACTCAAATCATTTTTCGATCAGAACATTTTTGATTGACTTTTAAAATATTAACGATCGGTCACGACGAAATATTATTGTTTTCAGTTTAGCCAGTGAAGCGTGCATTTGCCAAATTATAGAGTAATAATGTTACTGAAAAAAAAATACCATGGTATGATACTGACTCTATTTTGTAACCAGAAAGGCTATCTTTATTTATTTTTATGCATAAAGTATATTTTATTAGCTTTTGTGAGTGTGAGTGTGGTGAACCATGCTTCGGCACATTTTGCCTGGACCAACTGGAGTGATGATGGAGTAATGTTTGTAAAAATCTAAATCATCCGATTCTTTCGCTAAAAAACTATATTACATAACGCCCTGACTCTAAACAGTGCAACAAAGCGATGGAGATGCAATGCTTCGCCATGGGACCTTTCCGTTAATGTCACAAACGCGTTTTTAGCGGTTAGCGTATGCAACTGCCGATCGACAGGTTGGAATGCCAAAATGACGCTGCCTGATGGAAAGCAGAAACAGAATCCAAGAGTGGTGGTCACCATACTCATTGCTCGTGTAGACAATGCAACAATGATGATGCTTTTGTATCATTAGGATCACTCGACAACGAAACACGACAACATGAACGCTGTCATTTTACGTTGATCTTCTGTGCGAGGGTAGTACTAGTCAAACCGGCCCGTTCGTGCTGAAATAAACTTGATTTTACTACCTGTACCCCTTTTTGAATTCCAGGGTTGGCCCAAACAATGTTTATTTTCCTGATTAAAAATGTTATATCACAGCCCGGAGTCAGGAATTGGGGTCTTAACGTCTGTTCCTCAAAGAGCACGTGAAGCCGTCGATTCTGTGCTTGACACCTAGGCCTCCCTGGTAGCGTCAAATTTATGAACGTTAGTCATAACGACTGAATGAATTTGAAAACAATCAAAGTAAACCAACTTTTTCAAGTGATAGATTGTAGTCTGGAATAACCACTGAATTGCTATAGCTCCAGACCCAGAATTTATTAATAAAGTTGTTTTCTAAATGCTTTGTTATCGTAAAATGATAGCGTTGGCGTCAAGTAAGGAGTTGCTATGGTTACATTTAATGGGCCGAGTTAACGAGAATAATGAAATTTGTATTTTTTAGCTATATATATATATATATATATATATATAGCTAGAAATACAAATTTCTATCTGATAGGTGTATAAACGAGTATATGTATATATACACCTATCAGATGAATGTTTTAGGGTTTATTTATTTATTTATGATTATCTTCCATTGTCTTAATCGATTAACTGATATAGAAGTAACTAAAATATAAAAACAAATTCTAATTAATATCTCAACGGTAGGTATCGTAACAAAAAACCAAAAACTCTTTATTTTAAATATTAAATTTCAAAAGTTTTAGCACAAAGTCATCTTGGCAAACAGCCAAGGTACCAGGGTAATTGTGATAATAAGTACACACCTGTACACCTTCGTACAAGCTTAGATAAGAACAAACACAAAACTTGAATTCTCTTTTTGTTTTAATCTCGAGCCTCGGTGTAAAAAACAAGTTTACAAACCAACGAATTCAAAACACACATGCAGTTTAATAAGCCAATTTGATACACGCGCTGCTTTTATACGAACACAGAATAAAAAGTAACAGAATGCAGCAATAACTTACAAATTACATTCGCGCCACATGCATAAATATTATGTGAACGTTTGAATATTCATTAATAGTGTGAAAATAAAGCTACAGAAAATAATTAATCCTAATTTCTTAACAATTATAGTTTTTTATTTAAAATAACTTATGAAATATTTTTATAAAACATATCTTCGTTACTATAATTAATACACGAATCTAACACAAACAAAAATAATTATTTTATACTAATTTAAAAACATATTTTAAGAATCGATTTTGATTTAAAAATGAAAGAATAAATTAAATTTCAAGCGGTTGAGACGCTTAAAAGTGGCAATTAATCACTTCGGGAGTCGTCCAAGCACGGTTATAGGTAGCATGGACGCATAAAAATCTTCATTCTGATCTTTAGAAACAATACATGCTATAAAGCATCGTAGTACTTTCTGTAGGTTCACTAAAACTTAGTTATAATTCAATCTTCAAGCTCATTCTTCTTGTAACTCCACGCAGCAAGTCTTGTATAAAATTGAAATTGAATAAAAAAAACAAGCAACGAATTACCCCACTGTGAATATTATTTAAATTTATAGCATCAGTCTAGTGTGGTTCTTAGCTAGCTCCGTAGCGGCGTAGCAGCATGGAGGTAAGCGCTACGAAATTAAAATGGCTGACCATAATTCTATTAACGTAGCACTGCAATAACTGGATTGTACCTGCTATGGGTTTGTTGTTAAAATACTTGACATTTCATACTTTTTGTTTACGTATCTCGTGGAACTTTAATTTGTGCATATTTTTGCTGACGTAGAAGTTTATTTTCACCATCATCACCTTTTCCCTAATTTTTACTTATACAAAGGGTTAATAATGGGCATTTGGTATGAGGACTCACTCGGTGAAACACAACAAGCGCTATTTCACTCCGGTCAAGCCGGCCCATACATGCCGAATCGTGGCTCTCCCACGGTAAAAAACATAATATGTAAGCTGTGGTGTCGTATTAAAAATGTCTAGAGTCACCACTCCTATGAACATTTTATTGATGATTAAAAAGGCTACAAAATCGCCTATAATTTGTGTCTTAAAAAGAAAGTTCAATTCCTAATAATTATTCATACTACTCTATTTACTCTTCGAATGGGAGAGTGGTATTAATTTGTTTTCATTCAATTAGCCGTCTATTTAAACGGCATCGGCTGAGCTTACCCACGTCTCGCTATTTGTTACAATATTAGTTTGTCCCGACCAATGTTTGAATTAAGCTCCTACCGTCAACTCGATGCTTTGATGTTGTTATTTACTAGGAATACACATACAAACCGTGCCTGTGTTAGTTTACATATTGTTACGTGTTAGGGTTTGATGAATTTGTGAAATAAATCTTCTGACGTGTTAAAGGGACTCTATTAAAAACACTGTTAAAATCATAATATCACTTAAAAAAACAGTCCTTAATTGACGCCGAGGTCACTAGGTTCATCACTGATATCACTCAGATATTTATCGCATTGTAGCTCAAACTGAACTGCGGCCCGCGAAATGTCCATTTTATACAACATTTTGTTATTACTAGATCCCGTCGATGAAAGTGCTCGAAACAAACGCGCAACAGTCAATCTATATTCAACGCTATGAATATCGGGTTAAGGTTCATTATTCTGTATCTCAAGAAATCAACGAGAATTTTCCGATGTTTAGGCGTCTCGAGCGTTGTTCTAGAATAATCTTTCTTGGTAGGAGTATACTGATACATGTCAGGATTAATAATAGGTCTTTACCTACGAAATTGCGTTTCTTCAGTACTGGTCATTTCAAATAAAAAAAAGTTTGTAATGGCTCTGTATTCTAAATTCAAATTAATTTTGTTTTAAAACCATGACATTCTATTTCCAAACACAGTCTTTTGTTTTTTGATTAGCGTTGTATTTTCATTACATTTGAACATTTTTCGTCATAATGGATACTTTAAAAATTCGTGTAATTATGGAATATGAGTTCCGTCGTGGCACCAACGCGACACAAACGGCACGTAACATCAAAAACGTTTACGGAGAGAACTGTACAAACGAACACACAACCCTTTATTGGTTTTCCCGGTTCCGTTCTGGAAATTTTGACTTGAAAAATGAAGCTCGTGGTCGTCCGGAGACTTTGGTTAACAATAATGAATTAAAGGCGATTGTGGAAGCTGACGAAACTCAATCTACAGCTGAGCTAGCAGCAGCTTTTAATGTAAGCATCAAAACAATATTGATCCATTTGCGACAAATTGGTAAGGTAAAAAAGCTTGATAGATGGGTGCCCCACGACCTTAACGATCGCCAGCGCAACGTACGCGTCGAGACCTGCCTTTCGCTGCTCAACAGGCAAAGAAATGAAGGAATTTTGAAACGAATAGTTACGTGCGACGAAAAATGGATTCTGTTCGACAATCGAAAGCGCTCAGCAAGTTGGTTAGACCCTGGTTCAGCACCAAAGCAATGCCCTAAACCAAAAATGACCCCTAAAAAGGTGATGGTCACTGTTTGGTGGTCTAGTGCGGGTGTGATTCACCACAGCTTTTTACAAAACGGCATGAGCATTAATGCAGATGTGTACTGTGAAGAACTGGAGAGAATGATGGAGAAGCTTGCACATCTGCAACCAGCTTTGGTAAATCGGTCGTCCCCACTGCTCCTTCACGACAACGCGCGACCCCATACTGCGCAACAGACAGTCTCCAAGCTGCAAGAGCTGGGGTTAGAAGCTCTCCCTCATCCGCCATACTCACCAGACCTTGCACCTACCGACTATTACTTTTTCCAAAATTTAGACAACTTTTTAGTGGGTAAAAAATTCAATTCCCGAGAGGCAGTACAAAATGCCTTTGAAGAGTTTGTCCAGTCCAGCTGATTTTTACAAGAAGGGCATCAATAAACTGCCAATGCGTTGGCAAAGATGCGTCGATTGCATTGGTGATTACTTCGAATAACAGAAATAAAAAAGTTTGAAAAAATAAGTACTTTCACTTATTGCATACAAAACGGCAATTTCATAGGTAAAGACCTAATATAAAGTCAAAACAGTAGTTCTTAGTAAGTATCAAAGCGGTACCTACCTAATATGTGTTCATAGTACAAATTTAAATAGCATGATAACTTTAACGGTATGTTTAGTTATTTAATTTGATTATTTTAATTTTTGGAAGAATTTATTTTATTATCAGAAACATGTGTACTTCTAGAGAATAAAAGAAATACAAGAAATATCATTTTTTTTTTATTGAATAGTGGCAAATTCATATCTCATATCATAATATAGTCTCGAAAATAACTTAAGTATTTTTTGTAGGATCTTAATTGGCACAAAAAGAATAATGTAATTGGGAAGTTTTACTACACATTCTTAATACTTACCACTAGAGGTGGGATTTAGAAAAATACTATCGCTTTACACTTTAAGTACTATGTAAGACGTATTTTAATAGCAAAAACCATTGAACCAGTCATGAAAGTTGAGATGCACCGACATAAAACAGTATTACATTCTCCAATCCCTCAGTAATAGTATATCACAGCATCACTGCCGTCGAAATTATAATGAAAAAATCACAAAAATTTAAATAAAACGCATAAAAGTTTTGCCGTTAAAATACTGGCTGTCACAGACGTTAAGTTCGCTCGTAAAACTCGAGTTCGCGAATTATTGTCATCCTGCCTCTTTCAACCATACAAGTACCTACAAAGTGTAATGGAATTTGTTCTAAATAGCCTTATCTATGTACAGATATAACTTCCGCGTTTTTATTCATCTCCTTCTGTTGTGAGGACTCTGGCTTAAGAAAAAAATGTCTACCATAAAAACGATTTGATGGTAATTTTTATTTCAAAATGCCAAAGAATACCTAATCGAAGTCTGCAAATATTTTTTAAGTAATTTATTATATAGGTAACAAGTTTATGTCTATTATATACTTCATTACTTGTAAAATATTACAAACACAAGGCAGACACTAGTTACTGCTTTTTAAATAAAATACCATAGGTTCTAAAACTCGAATTAACGTGTCTACTTTAGTTTTTGTATAAATAATGTAAATGAAATAAATATACAGTGTGTGTGCAAAGTGCCTCGTTGGTCTAGTGGTTAGCTTAAGGGACTGCAGATCAAGAGGTCTCGGGTTCAATTTCCGGGTCGAACTGCTGTTGGGTTTTCCTCACAAGAAATTCCTAATAGCAGCCCGGAGTATGGAAGATGTCGGTGTTTCCCGCCCGTGCCTCTATCTATCTACTACCTACTACTATTCACAATTATCTCCTGTCAACGACAAATTGCAACATACACATGCAAGTGCATCAACATGAGGCAATCTGTCGGATTAGTCTGTCGTCCGAGTGTCCGCGCCAGATAATGGTCGGAAATGGCGGAGCGTCCTCACATAATGACCGGCGATGCGAATCATAACAACTACTCGCTCCGGGAAATAAGAAACCTGCTATAATCTAGAGTAGGAAGAGAGATTGACACGGCATTTTTTCAACATAGTTACATCGCAGTATTTGTTTGACGCTCTCGACCGGTTGCAACGGCGAGCAATTCGCATTGTCGGCAGTCCCGAAGCCTCCGAGTCCCTTGAACCCCTGCAAATGCGTAGAGAAATCGCCTCTATGGCAGTCCTCTATCGCCTATATCATGGGGAGTGTTCTGAAGAGCTCTTCCAACTGGTCCCCCCTTCTCCCTTCCTCTACAGGACGACACGTGCTGGCCTCCGAAGTCACCGCTTCAGAGTGGAAGACATACACTCTCGCACTCATCGATTTGGCTCTTCCTTCCTGTGCCGAGCGGTTAAGACCTAGAACTCACTACCAGCGCACGTGTTTCCGTCCCACTATGATCCCGGGTCCTTTAAGAGGGGCGTGAAAAAGCATCTCACTAGGCCACCATAGTTCTGGTCACCATGCTGCACTGTCCTTGTTTGCATTGAGGATGGTGACCACCACTCTTGGATTCTGCTGGTGCTTTCCATCAGGCAGGGCAGAGTCATTTTGGTAGCTCAGGTATAAAAAAAAAAAAAAAAAACAAAAAGGAACGTGTGAAAAAATACTATTGTTATGAATAGATTAATAGGGCCAAAAAGGTTTCTAAAACTGGAAATGTTTTGTAGAATAAATGTTTTTGACATAAATCAGTAGATACGTCACCTAAAAGTTAATGGTTAGCGTCGCTCTATGGAGTACTGCAACTCAATGATTTGGTTCAACCAGAGTGATGACAACCTCACAGGAAACTACTATTCAGTTGCTCTATATTTTATTGCTTACTTTTATCGAATAATTGAGGTTATCATTTAAATTTTTAAAGTTACATCATTTTATACGATAAATTTAAGTGGTCGGATCATTGTATCTCCATGTATATACTCATATCATAATTGTCATTTAATATTTTTTTCTTTATTTAATGTGTTGTATTACTGATCTTCTATCATCATACAACGTGTATATATACTACATGAATAAACAAAGTATAGAAACAAAATAAAAAGTATGTACTTTATATCATTTAAAAATATAGAAAATAGTATGACACATGCAGAGCCAAGGAAAAGTTATATACAAAAGTATTTAAAAATCTAATTATATTAAGTAAATATTGGCATTCAAGGCGAAAACGATTGTTTTGAGAATATAATTATACTGTATTACGTGTACAGTATGTAAACAGAGCTATCTATATTCAAATGGATTTTGTAACTGAGATAAATATAAGTATGCTTTTTCTCTACAATTTTCTGTGAGAATATGGTAAGTATGCCAAACTAGCTCATACAGAACTAATACCTCATCATCATCAGCCTATCGTAGTCCTGGACATAGGCCTCTCAAATTGCACGCTACTGGGCTCGATCCTCGAATTAATTCAATGCATAAAATAACGCGAACCGCATTCGTAAAATCAAATGCTGATATGCTCACATTTACATTAATGTGAACAGTACCGAAACAGTAACTTTTTTTTTTTTTCATTTTATTTAAAAAGACAACGCCCGCATTAGGAATATACATCCTGTGTCGCGGGGGACTTTACAAACATACATGTAACGGACACAAAGAACACCCAGACTCAGGTCAACACTTTGTGGATCACACAAAGTGATGTCCCACGTGGGATTTGAACCCACGACACTTGGATTAGTAGCAAACGGCGTAGTGACCGCTTAAACCACTAGGCCAACCGTGCAGTCATATAGTTTCTTTGACAAGATGCCACAATGTAATGCATGAAGGCTTTAGGCTACTTTATCCTGTGATGCTAGTAATTATAAATGACTTGAATTATTGAGTGATCAAATACTTACATAGGTACTTTTTTGTAAATAAATACATATTATACACATAAAACACCCAAACTCCGAAACGAACATTGGCAGATAATACTAGTAAATATATTTCAGAATTGAACCCGAGACCCTAGTACCAAGGCAGAAAAGCTAACTTACGCACACTGCTTGAAGTCATTCAACCTCAGTAAGTTCATTTCGCAGCCAGATCATTTGCTGGAGGAAATTCGTTTGGCATATCAAACAGTACCTTAGAGCATAACTATTAGCGTAAGCTCCTACAAATATAATATAATGAATGGTTTGAGAACTGAGCCCATAAAATATATTAATTCCAATATTAAAGACACATCCAAATATTCGTAGCTCCACAATCGATATTCGCCCGTACAGTGTTCCTGATTGGATCCTCAAGGCGCGCGTCGTGTAGTCTCGTCCGAGCCGATTGTCCAACAACAGTAATTGATCGCGCGATTGCTCGACGAATAGACGCTCCTACTGGAGCAGACGTGTAATTTGATGAACTGTAATGCAATTTTGAAATGAACTCTTCTAGAGTTTGGTGTAGAAGTAAATATAAGAACTCTTTAGTACTAATATAAAATTCTAAGTATCAAGAATTAAGTAACAAAAACTATGTGGCTTATTACACATTTTTGAATTATTTAGATGACAAATTTGCTTGGTATTGATGCGGCTCACTCCAGGTTTTTTTTATTATTGTATGTTGTTCTACAATTTGTTAATACCAACTGAATTCTTTTGTGAATGTAATTGTGAATATAGTCGACGCTTGTAATATAAGTTCATAATTAGTATCTCTCTGGTGGTTTTCAGTGTTTCCCCGGCATACCCAAATGTCCCGCTGGCGTTAGTGTCGCGCTTCGGGTCGTTAATCTTGACTTATACCGGTTAGGTAACACGATGGCTAGGATTCGTATGCCGATGACAGGCCGACTCAATACTATGATCCTTTTTTTAAAAGGCCAACCCAGATCCTATACTGTACTCGCATAGATTTTTATTATTTTGTAATTCATCAATGTTCACGGATTTAAAAAAAAAAGTGGTTTGTTTCGGCATTTCTTCCATGCTGGCCTCTTCTAGCTGTAAAACCGACGTATAAAAATATCTGTAAATTTGCACTTACAAAATAAATATCATTTATCATGGTTACAAGATTCTGGCTTCTTCAAACTAGTCTGACCTTTTTCACTTGAGAAATTAACTACTTACCGATACACGTCTTTAAGACGATTCTAACGTCACTCAGGACGGCAATGAAGTGTGCCAAAGAAATACACGTACATACATTCGCAAAAAGCCCTCTATCAAGCGAAGTCGAGTAAATAGAATTCACAAATTACTTAGAAGATAAAAATAGAAACAAAACAATTGATTTATACACTCCAACCCTCTTCCTCCACCTACATAATTTACGTATGTAACATCATTATTTTATGACATTAAATTTAAAATTTTCACAGCCATTTTCGTCCAAACATTGTTAGCCAATATTGTACGAACGGGGGAAATTAAATAAGCTAGGCGGAGTACACTGGTACAATTAAGCGTGGAAGTTAACAAAAGTCTGATTCGTAAGTCTGGGCTGGACCGGGCGAGTCGACCGATTACACAGCCGGGTATTGAAAGAAAATCCGGATTTACACAACTCAAGTTTGCCTAGCTTGTGGTATCTTGTCCAATGGGTTAGGTAAATCCGCTCGATTGATTTTTAGGCGACGTGAGAATATAAAGGACTTTTCTATTTGGTTATTTGATAAATGTATTGTTGTTTTTGTAGTATTTTTTTACACAATAGTTGCTAAAGGTAATCCGATACGGTTAAGAATGGCTACAGAACGATTCACTGATTTAGCTAATGTAATTAATGGTTACCTAGAAAACAAGACCTATGTGGGCTTATCTAAATAGTAATAAAAACATATATTTTTTATAATTTAATATATTGTTTCATATTTTTGGAACGAAGTTTCTTATGGCGCGTTGTGTAAGGGGGCTAGACGGAAAAATTGTCACGACACAATTTGTTGGCACGACACAATTTGTTGTCACGACACAATTTGTTGTCACGACACGACGACGACACACACAGATATTTTCGTTTCGTCTTTCTATTTCGAACTTCGTTCCATCCGGGTGTCCCTTGACACCTCTCAAGTTTTTTATTAAATGAAGCTTAATCCATGTTAAAGATTATTCTTCTATCTATCTGCAATAAAATTATTTTTGGGGTTCCGTAACACCAAAGGAAAAATCGGAACCCTTATACTTTGTTGTCCGTATGTCTGTCAAGACCGTTTTTTTTCAGAAATGCATAAAGGTAGCTGAAATTTATTTAAATATTTCTTGGGGCATTAAAAAAATTCAACTTCCAAGCCAACGCAATCAAAAGATATAACCGTTCATGTTGCAAATTTTCGACACTCGCTAGGGAATCAAAACCTGCAGGGTGCTTGCCGTAAACTCAAAACCTTGAAATTTAATACGAAGCAACGTCTTATATAGATAAAGGAAAAATTGCAAAAAGCATAAATTTTTAGTTACAACATATAGTATACCTACAGGTTTATACGGAATTCTCGAAGTGCGAGTTCCACTCGCACTTGGCTGGTTTTTTTGATATCAAAACACAAAACAACACACAATATGTATATATTTTTTGTAACTCTAAAAATTTATAATACCATGAGTGTATAAACTGTACATTATGTACGTATTTAAATATTAGTTGAAGCTGGTGGAGTTTGGAATAAATTTTTACGAAGAACACAAACAGTTCCATATATTTTGAATTTCTCATTTTTTTTGTAATATGATGAAGTGCATCATATTACATATTAATGCCTATGTGTATTCAAAATTAAAGATGTTAAAATACTCAAACACAAAAAGAACACCCAAACACCTAGACTCTCAGATATTTTTTCTTGAATTAATTAATCCATAAAATTTGCATGTTAACACGTATCGAAGGAAGGACTTATTGATGCAATATGTACTTAATTAATCTAATTGGGATAAGAACAGCTATAGTCTTCATGCCCAGCTATAGTCTTCATGCACAGCTATAGTCTGCATGCACCCTTTTGTTTTATTTATTTTGATTTTATTTTACTTTTATGTCTTTTTAATTTAAATTTACTTAAGTATTATAGGTTGTAAAAATGTATCCTGTACGCTTATTCCACTGTACCATATTTTTGTCCTTTGTAGCAGCCCAAGATACAAGCGTAGCTTAGTTTGGGTGCCAACAGCAATTACTGTAACACTTTGTACTAGCATTTAAATTAAATTTGATTTTGAACTTCAGACGCCGGCCCGGATGTTACACGCCTATGCATACTAATTACTTTTAAGATTTGTTAATTGATGACTGCATGGGTGGTGTATTGGTTTATAAAGTAACATACAAGATATTAATATGATCCGGTTTTAGGATTTGCATTGTTAGAGTAGTTTTGCTTGAAGTCCAGTATGTGTCGTGTCGCATATTTATTTACTTAATTCTCATTCTTACAACTGCTATAGATGATTTACAATAAGCTATCGAAAGAGAACTACTCGTTTTTTCATTTTCATGTGAAATTAATCTTATGTCACGTATCTTAATTTTTTTAAATTAAGGAAAGTAGGATCGAAAATTGCATCACCAAAAGTGTTGGTCCGTCAAATTATTGCACTCTAACACGTTAATACTAGTACATAATTATACATGAGAAAGTTAAACAGAAATTTTAATTATTTAATTATTAATTAGATAATTACTTAATTAGGCTTCGTTAATAGAGTGATGCATGAAAACTATTTTGAAGCCTATTTAAGTAATGGCTGACAATTGAACTTCAATTTGACTTATTTCGCTTGATTGGTCGCATTATGCGTTAGCGGCGCTCATAGCCTAGTTACACTTGGTGATTAAAAATAATCGCCGGGGGTAAATAGCGACTGCGCGGTCAGTACCTGGATGGGTGACTACTAGTGGTATGATACCATAAGCATCGCCGTGATTCGGAGGTCATGTTAAGCAGTCGGTCCCGGTTGTTATCATAGGATAAACAGTCGTGAAGCTTGGTTAGAGGCCTTTGGGCGGCTTAAAAACGTCCAATGGCAAGATATTCACTCGGCCAGAGTGGGGACGTATGGCCTTAACCCTCTCCTGTGAAGAGACCCGAGCCCAGCAGTGGAACATTATGGGTTGTTGATGATTGTTACTTTACGTGGAGAGAAATATTTATCTACAATCTTACATCGTCAGTAGACGTTAGGACCGCTTACCGCGTAACCGGACTTATTATAATTTGTGTTCGATCCCGTATATTTGATTCGCTAACTTTTCGTATTCGAAGTCAGGTAGTAATTCGTAATGCCGGCGTGTTAAGTTTGTTTAGTAAGTAGCAGAACTAATGGGCAGGTGGAAGAAACATGCCGTTTACTTTCGATACTTTGTTGTAGTGATTTATTTGTTGCCAACTCTTTATTGATTATATACACAGGGATCACTGTTTACTTAATACAAGAATAGATTTTTTGAATCTCATCAGGCTAAGCAAGGTAGATTATAACATAATTGAGCTATAAATAATGTGGTATTATACTGCCCTATGAGCAATATTTATTTCTATATTTCAAGACCACTAATAGAAGATGTATGGTAGAAGAGTCACGAAAGGAATAAAAACTAATTTAAAAAGGTCGTATACGGTGATCATTTAAAAAGCATAACAAAGTCGCTGTAAATGGCACCAGGAACCGACGAGCATGTATGCAGCGACTGATGATGCGGACGAAGCAAAAAAGGTGTGTCAGGACCGTAGTAGGTAGATGGAGAACAAATGTCTCTGCCTATCCCACTGGGAAATAGTCATTAATTTTAGATTTTTTCGGTTTTTGAAAAACGTAATAGCATATCCATCATAATAATATAAATTTAAGTAAAATAATTGGTGTTTCTTTTGAATGTCGTGCCGTTGTATTGAATGACATTTCGACCGGGATGCCCTATATTAAGTCATAGGCTGGCTTACCCGGTCGGTTATGTGCATTATTATATATTAATGCTTAAATGTAATCATAATAAAGTGAATTCACATTAAGTTTGGGTACTTGTATTGCTTGTGTATGAATTTTTCTAGTTAATTATTCTATAACTTTATGTACTTTTGTACAACGGTGGACTTCATGCCCAGGGCATTGTTTTTTATGGAAACCTTAGGGTGGTGTAGAAAACTTGTAGGGAGGTGCGTGTTAAGTCGTAAATAAAAATATAAACAGTTTATTGTATGTAAAAAGTTAAGCATACATATACATTTACTCAATATATTTACTTGTTGGTTAAGTAATATTTTTTTACAATTTTCAAAGTAGTTCTTGCCACCCAGCTCAACAATTATCATCTTACAGTGCACTAAACCCAAAATAGACATATGCTACAATTAAGACTAAGTTATGCCTCATCAAAACGAGACTATCAAACAAAACACACATAAATAATTAATTAATTTCCTCTATACAGAGATTTCCCCGCAATTTCCCTCAGATATACACGAGATAAGCATTATTGCGCCGGAAGCGGCACCATTTTAATACAATCTCCTTTATTTACTCCCTGAAATTACATCTCGCCTCCACGCGCTTCCTGGCGTTTTTCATTTGCCTAAATTATTATGATGGTTTATTTAAATAGGATCTTAAGAACTCCCGTTAAAACCTTAATAGCTCAGGCACCGCTTTATTTAGTCGTCTGTGTACATTACATACCTGCTTTATACCTAGGGCACGATTATATTAAAGTGGGTATGCGTGGTTGTCTTGGGGTTCATTCTACTGAATTCTGGTGCTCCGAGCTTTCATATAGGCTAGTTCCATAAACAATGTATACAGATTTTATTTTCAATTGTTTTTCTATTTAAATAATATAATTATTCTGTTTTTTTTTCTCTGTTCTCCGAATCCAAAAAATAATCATAAACGTTACTTGTTTAAATCTTCGTTTTATATATAAATAACTTCGCAACACCCAAAGGTTTGTCTGGAAGAAAATGCCTGTGGCATTAAGTCCGCCTTGTGCAACATGTTTGCAGGAAGTTTTAATAAATAAATAAATAAATAAATCTAATATCCCAAACGAAATCCATATTTACGAATTCCGCGTAATAGTTTTACTTCTAAAATTAGGTATCTAAGCTCTCAGTTGCGGCGTACCGTTTTATCAAGCTTATTAAATTAACTTAAAAGGTAGGGACTACTTCGAAACAAAGGTGTCTAAGATTGTTTATTGTTATAATATCTAAAAACACCTCTAATGTTTTCTGTTTACAAAGCCCTTAAAGGTAAAACGTTAAATAAAATAGCTATTTTGCTACAAACGGAATTGTTTAAAATTAATAATATTATATCATTCTGTTTCTTTCTTAAAGTTAAACAGTTAGTCAGGAATACCTATATATGTCCAATATGAGTTTAGATGTTTGCCACTAATTTTATAATAATATATTTCTTAGTAAACAGATGTGTGTGAGTGAAAAAGCGTTGATGTTATAATGAAAACTGTAGACCACGAATTCTAACGTGACTCTATCAGATGTAAAAAAACGGAATGATGGTTTTAAAAAATGATCAATCTTTAAAAAATATGGTTCTTAAGAAGTGCATTAATTAATTTATCTTAACTTATTGGACTAAAAAAAGTTATGAAATTCAGAATAAATGGAATATTCAATGTACATATGTATGTATTAAATTTAACACCATAACCACCTTTAATGTTAATAGCAGGGAGTTGAAATATATATAAAGAAACTCAGTTTTAAATGAATATCAGTGTGAGCAATACACACAAATTATATATTTTACTTTAGCGTAAATAGCAGATATTATGATGGATTTATATAAACCATGTAGAACAACTAAATATAAGATGCTAGAGGTAGTATACCGGTACATGGTTACATAGATATATACTCGTAGTTACTTGTTATTACACACCGTAATCTGATGCAGAAAATGTGGAATGCAAATAAAAACAGAGGTACAATGGGCGGCCTTATCGCAGCATGCAATCTCTTTGAGCCAAGTATATCACTATTTACAGAAAACCGGTGCAGTTCTTTCATTGATTTGGGTTTGGTTGTTAATCAGAACGAAATGAAAGAATTTCTGAGTTTCAACGAGCTTACAGGAGGCCCAAACGTAATCACATTTTTTAAACTGGGGGAGAAGGATAAAAGGAGGCTTATACATTTGTCTCACTTGATTTTCGGATGTCAATCTGTCTTTAATTGATCTTTCGAGCATTTGTCTTCTCTTTCATAAAAATAGCTAAAATACATAGAGAGACGTAGTCATATAGTTAAGTTAATTACTAAATTAATATTTCTTTGACGTTTGTACTATTTTGTGAGATTATGTACTGAGATATTGTACTAATAAAATAAATGCTGACTTTTGTGACGATGTAGAGATGATTGTTACTCTTTCACGCCAAAACTATTGAAAGGATTTATATGAGACTTTACAGTAATTAGATTCATATATCAGAATAACACATAAAGTACTTCTTACGAGCGGTTTCGCGGGCAGAAGCTGGTATTACTATATGCATAACCCAGTTTTAAGTTACCAGTACGTATGCACATTTATCATCTATAAACCTCTTTCTGTGTAAGCCGAAAGTCAACTGCCTTCATATTGTGGGGCTCCGCGGCTTAAGCGTTCAGCGCGAAAGTGCTCTCTGGGACCGTTGTAGAAATACATAAAAATGATTTACACAGCATTGCCCCACTTCTTATTGCTTACGAATTCGTTTTTTCGCGAGCATTGAGAATATTGCATTGTTTATTACTGTTGTTGTAGTCTGTGCAATCTTCATGAATATTTTGTTTGAAATTGACTTAGAAGTTTTTGAATGGAATCAAAGGGAGACTCTCCGCCGGGTGTGTGCGCGTGTTAGAGTGGAGATCTCAATTAGGTAAACATAATGTAGGACACACTACGGCACGGTGTACAAGCAATTTAAGGAAAGTTGCTTGATGCGGATTGACGCGATCTGTCCAAGATCAGAGTAGTCGGCACTCATTGGGAAAAGCCTTTGTTCAGAAATGGTCAGCGATTAGCTGATACTGATGATGATCTTAACAAAAAGCTAGAGATCTTGGTGAGTGAGCTGTGTCTGTGTATGTTTATCAGCTAGAATACCGTAGCATACGCCCTGGATGTTTTTAGATAAACGTGTGGGAGGCACTTTAAACGTCTTCATTTACTGAGGTTGAAATGTTCATGTAAGAAAAGAGTAGAATCGCTGAAAGATCTATTCCATTTGCTATTAATATGTCTTGCCTATAGCTCATAATAGAGACATATGAAATGTTATGAAATCTCAAAGTCGCCACTTTTCGTGAACCGCTTCAACGAAGTTTTTCTTTAATGTTTTTTTATTTCCTGTGTTATTTATTTTCTTTTATGCTGCCGTCTGTAATTTTTTTCTTTTAACCTACTTTTAAAACAATTGTCGTCCGTCTATGTACGCACACATTCAGTTAATTTCATATTTTTGTTTTGTCTGTTTGATGTTAACAATCAAATTATAAGAATAGGCTATTTAATTGCAGATTTGAACCATCTAAAGGACCATCATGGAAGTGCAATAAGAATTTAATCAAGCTGTTCTAGAAAAAAAACCCAAATTCATGAAAATTTACGCTTACAATGTACAAATCAGTAATTTTATTTTTTTATAATTTTCATAGACACGGTGTCACTCAAAAAAGAATCTAGCAACAACTCTGAAACTAAAATAGATCGAGTTGTTTATATCACAGGACATGTAAGTATAACGCTCCTTCTGCCGCAATCGGGTATAAAAAGCCATAAATAAAAACTAATAAAAATATGAAATAGTCGTTTAAATTTTTTAAATACTTGTATACTAATGAAAATATTGTTAGTAAGAAAACCAAGTTTTAATGCTTCAGTAGAGAAGCATCTCTGTAGAAAGAAACTATTTCTTGCTCGAAACCTTTAAATGTCGCAGTGAACAGTTTTAATTGGCTGTTTCCTATCGGCAACTAATTGTGCCACCCGACGACGCTCGTAATTGTCTCGAAAGTGTGTCCTTAATTATATTGTAGAGTTGCGCACTAATGAAGATATTAGTGCGTCCATTACACGCAATTATATCTATAAAGAGTTTAATTAGTCGAACCCAGCTAATCTTAGAAGCTTCTGGTTCATATTAAAAAAATCTTTTAGTTAGCCCGTTCAGCGAGGACAGGTATGTCATGTAACACTATAATCGAAAGAAGCCAAATATTATAGAAAAATGTTGCAAAAAGGGAAAAAATTTAGTGGTATCGTTTTTCATATTTGAATAGGACCAAATGAAAAGTATACATACATACTCCAACTTTTTGAATTCTGTGGAAAATATAAGACTTCAAAATTTAATGGTTCACAAAGGGCTAATGAATATAACAAAAGCTCTAGCAATAGAGACACAATACAGTATGTCACCATCCCTGTTTCGGTGTTATTAATGAACATACTATCGGTAACATCACCTCTCGAAACCATCAGGTGAAACTATTTTTTAGTGTGATAAGTCTGGGGAACCCTAAAAACTTAGATAACACGACTGAATTAGAAGAATTCATAGGTAGAAATACATACACCTATAACTTTTTTACTTTGCATATTTACGAGCGTGCATAAATTTATGTCCAACTTCACTCCGCTCATGTATAAAAACGCAGAAATATTGTAAGTTAAAAGTTCCTCAGCGAAGGAATTTACACTTTTAAGATTTTCATGGAATATCTTTTTCAGACGTTTTGAAGGAACGTATTTTTCATGTGGTTGGAAAATAGCCAAATAAAAGAAGTTTTTTGTTTTCGCAAGATCACTGTTGAGTGCTAGTCAAACTATTTGTCAATCACTGAACATTACACAATGGTTAGCACAAAACTTGTAACCATTATTATTATTAATACTTTAAAACAACGTACTACATACCAACTTTTTGACAGAATTATTCTTAAGTTATTTTTACTGTTACGTGTGTTTCGTTCTACATTCTTCTTTTTCTATTCACTACCTTTAAAGAAAACATGTCGTCTTGACTGCCTCTGTGGCGCAGTGGCAGCGTATGCGACTGCTGTTCTTGAGGTCTTAGGTTCGATTCCTGGGTCGGATCAAATGTTTGTATGATCTACAAATATTTGTTTCGGAGTTTGGGTGTTTTCTATGTATAATATGTATGTATTTACAAAAAAAAGTTTATAAGTATTTATATCAGTGGTCTAGTAACCATAACACAAGCTCTGCTTAGCTTGGGACTAGATGGCGTTGTGTGTAAGACGTCCGAAATATATATTTATTTATTTATTTATATATTTTAATAATGGTACTAATTCTGATGATAACCGGTCATCAACACTAGAAGCGTTAGGCGTAACCATGCTTACAAATAAAGGTGCTATGAGCTCTGATCGGACAATGTATTATCCACAGCATTTAGAAGCGTTCTTAGTCGGCCATCTTGAATTCCAGTAGATTCTATTCTACCCTAACTTCTGTTTAAGAGAGAGTATATTATTCGTCATTTAGTCATTACTGTTCGTTTATAAAGAAAGAGAAGAAAAGACTTCCTAATCACTTTGGGCCGCTCTTTTGTGTTTTAACTCCAAAATTATTTCAAAAGCCTTTATTGTTAGACTGTACAAAACTTAAGTAAAGTTCTATGCCTAACTTTGCGCTAACTTACATTAATTCTACATCTTTCAAGTAATTGTTAAGTTTGCTGGCAGTATTGTAAGTTATCTTGAGGTTGTATTTTAAAAGTGATTAAGTTAAATGTTGATTTTAAGGAGTCACAAAGGAGGTACGTGAGTCAACTTTCTAGGTAATTATAAACGTTGGATAAACAAAGTGCGACAGGAATTCATAAGAAAGTAAGAATACTAGCGATCCGTCCCAGCTTCACTCGTTTAGTACAACGTAATGAGTCTGTATGGGAATTTTAGTCGTAGGGTCACGTTATCCCATATTGCAACAAATATGTGATACCCTTGGTCGAATTTATTTTCACTGAAAACTCCCGGCGTCTTGACATTTAATTAAATTATCCAAGGTTTTAACAATTACCGCCTATTTTTATCAATTGACACTTAACTTTAACTAATTATAAATCTAAACTTTTGACTTTCGATTGTTGGGTGACCTACAGTCTAAAATATAGAATTAAAACCAGTTTAATAACATGTAAACGACTCGGCGATGTTTCATCATTCTAATAAAATCTTTACAGTTTTATTTAGAGACGTACAGCACTTGATGCTCAATAAAACACTTTACACGTCGTTGAAAGGTAAATATGTCGCGTTTATACCTCTAAAAATCTCATAATATAAACCTTGTAACTGTTTTTAATGCTCTTTTAATTAAACTGTATGTTTTTCATTAACCGCAATACAACAAGAATCAAATCATCAAAATATTTTTGCAGTCGGGTGTTGTTTTTATTGCATAAAAGTTTGACACTTTCGTAATATTTACTGAAACTCAAAGATTTCTTATTAAGCAGGCCTTATTACTGGCTACTTGCCAATGTCAGTGCATAAATTGTACTTAATTATATTTAACTAGTAAATAACTTTCATTAATTTATAAATCCTACTATGTATTCAGTATTTTATGTTGAGGATCCTCAGGTTGCAGTCCAAAGCGATGACACAATAGGAACGAAGGCGGACACCGATTTTTCCGATCGGATTTGCGTCATTTTTCACAGTACAGACTGGATTACTTTGGAATTGGATTTTGTTTAACAATGCGGCCGATAATAAGTTTCTGTAAACATATCGAGTTCCTTATCGAAAATCTGTTCTTTTGCTTTGCTAAATTTAGAACATTGCTACTACATCTCAAAGGCCGGCAACGCACTTGTGACGCTTCTGGCGATACGTCTGCTAGTTTGCAGCCTATCTATACAAAAAATTGGGCCTTCGGTCTCGCACACACCAACGAATCACGCCATCACGAACGCTGTCATTTTACGTTGATCTTCTGTGGGAGGGTAGTACTGACCCTTATTTTTAATTATAGTAAATACGGACTTTTTTGATGTTTATATAAAAAACCGTTCAAATTTCGGGCCTTTTAAGACACCATTTTAGAGATGCATGGGTTAGAAGTATGTGTTTCTACTTAAGAGTACTCCAATAGGCGCCCTACGGTGCTTAACTCTAGAGATAGTACATTCGCACGCAACTTAAAGTAACTGTATCAATGCTGCATTTATCTAGGTTCTTACTCGGGTATGAACTACTTGAACCTAACCTAGTTTCTTAAATTATGTTACATTCATTCACTGTAACCATGTTTGAAGATCAGTATTAATTTATAAATGCAAATATCTGTTATTTTGTTTGTTATTTGTCACTGTTTTCATCGTGGTCATTTGTTTGTTTTCATCGTGGGAGAGCCACGCTTTGGAATGAATGGGCCTGAGTGAGTGAGGATACCGGAAGCCCATATTCCAACCCGTCCCCCCATCCTCCTCCCCTTCCCGGCCGGCAACGCACTTGTGACGCCTCTGGTGTTGCGGGTGATACTCGTACGTCTCCTCGTTTCCCGCATATACTCGTACAATATAAAAAAAACTGTTGACCTGCATAAATTCCTATCATCGTGGCCCTACATGATGTTTTTACAAATATCTTATTCTTTAAAGTTTATTTACATATATAAATCATAGTCATAATGTCAGAATGAACACATCGTCAGTAACAAATATAAATGTTATAGTTAACAAAGGCCGAGGAACTAATTAGCTGAATGGCATCAAAACATAACGTATCGTCCGTATTTGCGCCGTGTGTTTATCTGTTTGTTCGCTGTGTTTGCCAGCCGTTTAGCTGGGATTAAGCGGCCGCTCCTCTACTGTTGGCATTGATATCCAACACGTCGAGAACCCTTCTCGTAAATTGTCGGAAAAACTGAAAAATGGCAGGGAATTGTTCATATTATTCTATATATAGCGATCAGCTCCGGCTTTTGCACGGGTACAATTTTCACAACAATGTATTGTAAATCTTTTAAATTCTCGATTATAGTATGCATATATCATTTTGTATCATACATATAAACCGTCCTATTGGATCTTTATTAGTGTAAATTGTATTTAAAATCCCTTGGGTAGTATAAAACATCCAAGTGTACGTAAACAAGTAACGATTTTGTTTTATACTACTGTAAAGGAACGGGTATCATGTCCCTCCAACACAAAGGGAGGATCCTCCGACCAGGCGAGGTGATCATGCCTGGCGGGCCACTGCCCAACAGTTGATGTTGGGATGTTGTAAATATGATAATCGGTGCGAGAACTTCTACTGCGCGATTCAGGATTGGTAGTTTCTTCGTCTTGTACGTTGCTTCGTAGTTCAGTGTATCTGCGGTAGATGGCGCTGTAGTATGTTATGTTGTATGTGGAGATCGCCACACTACTATGTTAAACATATGAAGTTCAGTTTGAGTTATTTAACAAGAATACAATGTATGATTTCACGTAGATAAAATACCAAAGTTCAAAAATACCAAGTTTCTATTGGCTATTGGAATATTGTTTTTTGTCGCACACGTGAT
Source organism: Spilarctia lutea (assembly GCA_916048165.1). Classification (NCBI taxonomy): domain Eukaryota; kingdom Metazoa; phylum Arthropoda; class Insecta; order Lepidoptera; family Erebidae; genus Spilarctia; species Spilarctia lutea. The sequence goes on along the minus strand of OU696473.1, from coordinate 905,085 downwards.
TAGAAATTAACATAGCTTTCTTAGGTATATACTCTAAAGTATATACTTTTGTTGTAAAGATTCAACAACAACCGCAGATAACACTGCAGGGCGAAGCTAGTCAAAAATAAAATAACATATGTTGCTACTTAAGTATATCTGTCAGTGAAATACCAACGGGCAAAAAAGAATCATAATTTATTTTTGGCTGGCTGACATGTATAGAAATCTTCGCTTTTGTGCAACTGCGATTTGTGCATATTCGCTTTTATGTCCAGGAAAACCATAGAAAACATATTCAAATTAGTTTAGAGATTTATTGGCCTACGAATAACAATGTATATTCATGTTCCTGAGAATATTTGGTTAAAGTTTCGAAATAAATCCCTGCAACCACAATATTCGCTTCAAAAAGTGTAATATTTAACATTACACTCGATAAACAATTGTGTTACTAAAATATATCTGGGGTAAGCCGATACCAGTGGTTATCATTTCCTGTTAATTTTTGGCTGTAATTAATTCATCGAACGATTTATTTATTTGGTATGAGGAGAGATTAAAGTATTACGTTGGCACTTACATTCGAATTTAATCCTAAGCTATATTTCTATATGTATTTTTGTTTGAAACGCTAAATAATATTTTTTGTATTAATCTGCCCCTACAAAATTTTAATTACAAAAATTTCATAAAAGAAGTATAGTTTTTGAAACGTTTGCCCGTATTTTTAATAACTTTATTTCTTTCTTAAATAAACTTTTCCCATATGTAATAATTACTTTCCCAATATAAGCGGCTATCTACACAATAAGGCGGTTCCCTCGTGTACCCGCAGCAAAAAGCAGTAAAACTTTACAACCTCTTTGATTTCGAACGCGATTCCAGTGATTGTTCAACCCACACAATACAACACTCTATCAAAATAAATGAAATAAATGAAACAAACTGATTTTATTTATTACTCTGTCACTGTACACTGTACTTCATTATCATTTTATCGTGGATGCTGCACCGAAATATTTTGAAAGCAATTTCCCCACTAATTGAAATCGCGTCTGACGCGTCAGGACAAACCAGTTACTACAAAATATGATCATGTTTTTCAAAATTCCGAACATGAAAACAATTCCTAGACTTTCAATTTGACTCTGATTACAAGGCTCGAGACTATTGAGTGAACTGTTTCGAATGAAAAATCGTAATACCTTAGTAATTAGCTGAATATAATAAATATTCAGAGAGTTATTCACGTACAGGAGTAGTTTTTCTTAGAATTCATAAAGTTAAATTATATATTTTGGTAATTTAATTCTGAATATTAAAGTATATTTTAGTAATAACACTCATAAAATATTATACGTTGGTCAGAAATTATTGTGAAAAGTTTGTTGAAAATTTTAATGTGGGTCTTCAATATTTTCTTTTGATTGCACTGGTATGATACATGTATGTTTATAAAGTCCATTGCGACACAGGATGTTGTGGTGTTATATGAGTGTTTCATCAATTTTATTTTACTTTGCTTGCCCAAGATTTCAAGTTGAATAAAGATTTACAACTAACCTTTAACCAAATATGACCCACTTGACCTCTGTGAAAAGGCGGACATTATGTCAACAAGATGGATTGCCAATATCCCAGTCTATTACTTTAAACAACTTTACTGATTGAAATAGACAAGAATAGCTTTCGTCCACAGTTTCAATTTCCAGAAAGCTAAATATTTACATTTTATTCGTCCACAATAACCTTCTACTCCAACAATAAAACAAATTACAGCGCCAACAAAGTTTTATATGTCAGTAATTGATGAGTGTTTCATTTTACGTGTTATTGTGTAAATTGTTATTGTCCCAAAGGTGAAACTGTAAAAACCTGGTATTGATGTTGCAATTTTTTGAAATACCTAGTATTTGTGATTGTACTAGCCAGCACCAGCGGCTTCGCTTGCATGAGTATTTCTTAAATTGTGTTTCTAGCTTTGAAAATAACAAACTTACGATTACACAAAACTCTCTGTGAAATACAAAAACCTACCGATGTTTCATATGATACATAGAAAACACCCAAACTCCGAAACAAGTAGATCACACAAACACTTGGTCCGACTCAGGATTTGAACCCGAGACCTCAAGCACAGCAGTCGCATTCACTACCACTGCGCCACCGAGGCAGTATGCAAATAAATAAAGCATATGAATTAACACATTTAAAAAAAATTGCAATCTCTATTTATTTATGTGGTTAATAGAAAATTTAATTACTACAAATTAGAATAAGGATTAGTACAAATTGCTAAACATAAAAACATATTGGTTCAAATACTAAGTCAATTTTAGTCTACTTTTTCCAAAGTTGCCCGTTCTGCTAACAAGTCACTAGACAACAATATTCGTTCAAATAACTGCAACGAATACTATGAAGTCTCAGAAACAATATCAAATTCCTTTATTCAACATGCGAACACACTACGGATAGCAGAAGAATTCATCTTTGAACTGAACTCAATATTAGAAAGTATATTTTCTAGAAATTTTGTGTCAGAAAAAGGAATGTACGGCTTTGAATAGAATAAACTCGCTACAGAAATGCGAGAGATTCCGATTTTAGGACTAATTTATTGGCAAACAAAACGAGTTATTCTGATTAGAATTCGCAATTTGCAGTACATGTTTAAAGGCTTGTTAATGGATTGCCAGCCCTTGATGAAGGTGAAAAGTCTCGTTTGAAACACGTTGTGTGACATCATGACTGGTAGTCTTAATTTTGAATACATGTAATCAAGATTTCTAAGCAGCCGTAGCAGAGTCGTGTAGTGATAGATCAATAATATGAAATGTCACTAGCCTTATTCAACCCGTGAGTATCATAAGAGGCGTAAGGCTCACGGAGGACGGACTTTTTGATATCGAACACGCGGGCGGGGTTTCCGCAACTACAAGTATTAAGTGCGCCCATTTTTTAATGTTTTTATAGAACATTAGGCAAACGAGCAGGCGTATCGCCTGATGGTAAGCGACTACCGCCACCCAACAACACCCGAGGCATCACAAGTGCGTTGCCGTCCTTTGGGAAATGGGGATGGGCCTCCGATATTCTCACTCACTCGGTGAAACACAGCGCAAGCGCTATTTCACAACGGTTTTCTGTGAGACCGTGGTATCACTCCGTTCGAGCCGGCCCATTCATGCCGAAGCGTGGCTTTCCCACGGAGAAATTAGCGTGGTTTCAACTCTCTATAATTTTTTTTTATCTCCTACTTAATCCAGCGGTTGCCTGGAAGAGATCGTGAAAAATATCATGAAAAGAACGCTATTTCTAAAACAGTTTTAATAATTATTTTTACAAACTGTATTTTTAGTTTATTTCTTTGTGTTATTGTACAATAAAGAAAAATCTATCTAGGTATGTTTAATCTGTCTGTTATCTTGGCTCACCACTAGATCAAGTATATATCTTTCTAGTAATTGATTTCTCGAACTATCTGGCTACAAATTTCCAGGACCGCCGGACACTTTTCTTTTCAAAATATAATTCTGAACAGATACGAGCTCCAATATATCAATGTAAATTGACCTGACCTGGTACAAAACTAACCCGAATAAAATAAATATGAAACGGTATCGAATGGTTTCGGAGTTTCTCTAAAATGTTAGGCGTGTCCGTCGATAACAATTTTCCAGCGACTGACACTAGTGCTCTCTTGTTTTTCGAGCCCACTAGGGTTTCCTTTTAGATTTTGTTGTTGCAAGCAATGCGCTGCGTGCTCAATAAACAATAGGGTTTTAGTGCGTTAGTCACTGTTCAAACGAGACAATTTTTCATACTATTGTTTCAAAATAGTTCGTTGTGTTTTAAAGTTAAAATTTTAACCATGGTAGAACTATGTTTTGGTATATTCGTGTACCTATACATATCGTACGCAACCAGCAAGGGCTTCATAGAACTAAAACTCAATGGTATAGAATATTAGGTTGTAAACGATACTCACAATTGTGTTGCTGCTCTCTTACAAGTTCAGATTAATGCTAAACTCAGTTGTGTCGATTTTTTATTTATTTATTTAATACATCATGCACTTTAGGTGCATTAGCGGACTTTATGCCTAAGGCGTTGTCTACCAGTCAACCATCGGGTGATGCAGAGAAGACTAGAAGCAGGTGCATTTTGTAAAAAAAATGTATTTAAAAATTAACAGATCTGGCAATTATCAAATACAAATAATATACAAAAGCTAATCATACATACAAGAACTTATACATACTATACATACAGCTAAATACATATAAACTTACATAGATACATACATAAGCGAATACACCAGGAATAATAGATGACAATTATGTAAATGTTGATTCTGCAAGTTGTTTATAAGATACTGCTTTACTTTTATCTTAAAAGAAAAGAAAAGATGTGATATTTTTAATAAATTATAAGTTTATAAACACTGTCTAGAAGACGATTTTTATGTTTGATTTATTAAAATATAGTGGTAAGACACAAGTGGCGTATAAACTAGCCATGAGTGTTGTAGTAGTTGGTTCAGAAATGAACAAATATATTGTAAATTAATTTATTGATAGAATATTTTTACACTTTTTTTTTGTAAATACATACAAAACAAATATTGGCTGATAAAAACAAATATTGCCTCGTTGGCGCAGTGCTAACGTACCTGACGTTAGCACTGCGCCAACGAGGCAGTTAAATTTTAAATGACTGTAATTGTATTATTTCAAATAGTTGATTTAGCTAAAAGAAACCTATATACTATTCCGTAACTAAATCTGTGCACCCGTTTTTTAAAAGAGTTACGAACAGACATAAATACGTTTTATTTAACGCTTTATACGTGTTACAGGAACGCATGTAAAATATATTAGGACTTGAAGGCGTTTTTGTTAGTTAAATATGGCGTCCGATCGTTAAAAACGTTTGAAAAAGAAATGTCACGCGATTTGATTTAAAATAACAGTTTGCCACCGAGTTTTGTATTTGTACACTAGGTTTTATCGCAATAAAAATGTAAATTGTGTTTATAAATTATGTGACCGAGTTTGAAAGTAAACAAAAGTGTTTAACTTAAGAAGCTTTCTTAAAAAACAAACTTTTATTACTTGTTACTAAAAATAACTTAAAAAGTCGTTTCATTTAATACGCATATTGGGTGCGTTGTTTAGAAATATGTACGCCGCCATTTTGTAATGGCTGCCATTTTAGATTAATAATAATACCGATTATATATAATTGCATTGACATGAGAAGGAAGGAAGTGGATCAAATTTAACTTGCAAGATTTTTTTTTATTTAATTACAGACAAACATCGGGACATGTGAAAGTAAATAAAAGCTATTAAAAACTATTTTTCTTTCAGGTATTTTTGTTGTGAAAGCTATAGAAACCGTATTCAAATTTTACTGACAAAAAAATAGAAAACAAGGATTATGACTATTCCATACATTCGTGAATTAAAAAAAAAGTTGTTTATTTTTGAATACTCTTTGCATTCTATTTTAATATTGTCATGCAATTGCATTTATAAAAGTCAGAATTTATTTAGGTATACAAAACTGCATGCTTTTTCTTTAAATTGAATTTATTTTCTCTATTTATATTTCACTTTTAGTTTCAATAAAATGAGAAGATTTTTTTTGCACAGTTTTTAATAATTTATAATATAACTTTTAAAATGCAGTTTCAGATTGGAGACCATGTAATTTAAGTTGTACAATGTTAACGAGCTATCCCTATTTCTTCCGAGGTTCTTTTGTTTCTTTCGACAGCGACGCTGGTATCAGCCTGAAACAAACGGGTCAACTTTATTAAGACCACGCAAATCTGTAATGGCTCGCGTTTGAATCAAGCGTTTAATGTATAAAAGACAGTAACAGTCCAAAGAAGGAAGAAGATCATTATTGCCTCAAATTATGCACACGCACGCGCCCAAGCAAAAGCACACGCCCACGCCCACGCACACACACACGCATACGCATACGCACATGCACGCTCACACACTTACACATGCACATGTACATATGTTTATCTTAACCTTAGGCTTTATTCAAAATGTAACGCTAAAAAGGACACTATCTCTCGACATACAGTTATTCACATTCGAAATGTTGGCTCTCAAACTGTTGTATACGATAGTCTTGAATAAATAAAGTTTTTACTATTATTACTCCCGGTGAATACGAGTAGATGAAAAGCAATGAAACAATTGCTTAACACCAGTTTTCTGACTCATCGAGCCGGTTCACACAATTATGCTAAAGCCTGGCTCTCCCACGTTCAGATACCTTTTAGTCGATTTTTCAATGAAACACTTTCATTTATGAAACGCCCACGCTTAACTTTATTATTACGTATTCTTTGCTTTCAAAAAACATCAATGCTTTTGTACAGGTGTGTGGGTGGGTTGGAATGAGGACAGCTGAACAATGGCAGGCTGTCAGCGTGGCACCGTTGAAATAAATGGTTTGACCGCGGGTGAGACCCGAATGCATAATCGATATGCGAAATTCAAATAGTGCAGCACTGGCTATAAGGGTTGGTGCGTATTTAAAAATAGCGTGAAATATTATAAGTAGGTTTGCTCATGTAAAAGTCTTTATAGCTTTTTTTTCATTTTCTAAATAACATAGTTATGCATTTATATATTCACGTCTTTATCCTTGATTAGGTACGAATTGGAGTATTATCTGTATTAGGATGACGGACACCGTACTTAATTTTGTATAATAAGTATAAATAACGTTTTTTTTAGAAATGTGTAAAGAGAGAGAGCATGGCTGCTAAGTGTAAGATGACAGTTCGCGGAATGGTCATATTTATAAAAATCGTAGACCACAAATAAATTCAGCCTGAAGCTTGGATGCTTAAAATTTTCAACTAGTACATTTTAAACCTGCATATTTTCAGTACCTTAAAATTTCTTCATACACATTTAACAAAAGAAAATCGACTTCAAGAACTGGAACAAATTGAAATGGAACCAGCTGAAAGCTGAAAGCACCAGCTTTCAAAAAAATATATCAAAATCGGTTCTACAAATATAATAAAAAAATACAGACGAATTGATTACCTCCTCCTTTTTTGACGTCGGTCAAAAATATGACAGATTCTCATAAGTTATGAATGGGCCGGCTCGACCGGAGTGATACCACGGCCTCACAGAAAACCGGTGTGAAATAGCGCTTGTGCTGTGTTTCATCGAGTGAGTGAGGATACCGGAGGCCCATACCCCAACTCCTCCCCCCATTCCCTCTCTCTATCCCCCAAAGGTCGGCAACGCACTTGTGACGCTTTTGGTGTTGCGGGTGTCCATTGGCGGCGGTAATCGCTTACTATCAGGTGATGCGCCTGCTCTTATGACCCTATACAATAAAAAAAAAAAAAACAGGTTACGCACTTTGCTTAATGTATTCAAACTTATAACTGCTGCCAAAGAGATGTAGTTTTTCACGCTCATTATTTCGCATTCCACCCATCATGTACCACCCCTGTTATAATGACGTGTATACTAATGTTTTGTAGCATTATTTTGTTCCCTCGGGTGAAAAAATGATTTGGTGCGTCATTTTGTTCAATACTTTGACAAGTATTTGTATGATTTATATAAAACTTGTTGAAAAAGACTGTTGTTGTTGATATGAAACTTTTTTTTGTTGTATAAAGCCTACTGTATCGAAACAAAATAGATACACAACCTGCTGGTCACTCATGGTAGGTTCATTTAAAATAAAAATTTGATTAAACCAACAACCTATCTAAGGTGAGGTCCAGCAGTGGGTTGTTTAATGCTATTGATGATGATTGCAAGGTCTCGGAAATAATACTAAAAGCTGGTCTTACTGGTTATTACTAGTGTGAGATATAATACCTTTCCGGCTCGAAAGACCATATAATAAATTTACGCAGCACCGGCGAATCATATGCATGTTTTAGAAGCAGCGACAACCCTGCGATGATCGCTGTCTAAAATTAACTGCGTGTTTAGCCAGCACCAACACTAAAATACCGGGCGCCAACATTAGAGCCTTTATTAGCCTTATATTGTTGAACATTGATTGTGCTTGAGATTTGATTTGTGAGTGTGTGGTTGAAGTTTAATTTTCTTTATTTTATGACGAGTGTTTCTTTAATGACTTACTTAGCCTTATTGTTGTTGAACTATTTCATCATTTCTGACGACGTTTACAATATCTGACAACACGAGAACATAAATTAGTTATTAGTTTTTAGGATTCCATAGCTAAAAACGGGGGCCTTTACAATTTCGTCATGTCCGTTCGTCTGTCTCACAGAGCATTCATTGTTGGAAACCTGAGCACATTACGGCAGTAGCATATACAACGAATTTAATAGGAAATTTTTTATAGTCGGCTTGATTAGGTTACAAACAGACCAACTAATTCGACGCTATAGGCCACCGAAACAATTGACATTAAAATCTAAAATATTTATGATACGAAATAACGAAATACCCTTTTCACGGAACCCTACATTGGGCGTGGCTCGACACACATTTAATAGTAGGTCGATTTTAGTTAAACGTTTTATTCTGTAAAATAGATTTACCGCAATCCGTAATTCAGAAATATATGACGCCATTTCAGATTAGTATTGTAAACTCTGTAAATAAGGTTTTCAATTATGTTTCTTTTATGTATGGTCCTGCCAAAATGTCTCTACTCTGCCTGATGGAAAGCATAAGCAGACTAAAAGATTGGTGGTCACCAGACTTATTGCTCGTGCAGACAATGCAGAATAGTGACCCACACTAAGGCTAGTGATACTTCTGCATCATTGGGCCTCCGGTCTCACACTCACCACCGAAACACCACAGCATGAACGCTGCCATTTCACGTCAGATTTTCTGTGCGAGGGCTGAACCAGAAACGCCTTGTTCGAGCCGGCCCGTTCGTGCTGAAATCAGCGTAGCTCTACTATCTTTGCATGTTTAAGTATATCCAAAATATATGTATGTATATAGGCATGTATGTATGAGTGGGCACAATATTTGTGCGGTACTAGTGCGATTCTGTCCGATAATGAAGCGTGGTTCATTGGCTGCGTTCCATTTTATGTATCGTCCGCTAATGGAATAGCCCAGGTGTATTTATTCGTGTAATATTTTAGTATCAACGATTTTCAAAGAGAACGATATGTAGGTATGTGTTTTAAACAGTTCTGGTTTGAAAAGAAAATTGAGAGGCAACGTATAATATAAAAAAAAATCTAAGAGAGACTTAGATCACTTTGAGTAGACGCTATATTGTTCCTTAAAATGTTTTGAATGCATTTTAATAAATGAGCCTCATTATCACGAATCTACTGACACCTCAATTAATTAAGTTATTACGTAATCGGGTTATGGTTTTAAATTTTTGTCTTGTATTATTTGCCAAACAATCTATAAAACGAATTCGTTTTCAAAATTCTATATTTAAAAAGGTATTGTACAAGATTTTAAGAAACGGTCCACCATTTATTGCAGTAGTGCAGTAGTAGGTGTATAATATATAATTTATATAGAATGATTGTGTGTGTATTGTGACTGCTATTCGCTGTCGTATCGGCCACATTGTTTCTTAACGTTGTCTTGTAGAAATATACTCTTAAAAGTAAGGCGCACTATGCAATCTGTTTGTTACTTACTATTTGTCATTTTAATTACATCAAATCCAGAAGTATCTTTGTAAAGATTGATAAAACAAATCATAACAATTCGCAAAAAAAATTGGGATTTTTTTTTGTTGACACTATCTGAAACTAAAGGATTGTCTCGAGATTCATTTGGTCAAAAATATGATTTTTTGTTCAAATTAACGAAGAAGACTAGTTAAAATAATATTTACAACTAGCTGATCTCCACGCTGTTACCCGCGGTATAACATCAAACGCAGGTAACGCCGCGGGTCAAAGGTAGTCTAAAAAAAGTAGCCTAAGTTACTTCTTATATCATCAGCTATCCAGTGAAAGTCCAATCGATCCAGCCGTTGCAGAGATTATCCGGAACCAACAGACGGACAGACAGACCAAAAATGTAAAAAATGTTATTTTGGTATGTGTACCGTGTTTACATTCATATAGTAAAATGCGATTATTTTAATGTTACAAACAGACACTCCAATTTTATTTATTTGTATAGACTATCATTAATACTCTATAATTACCGACTCTTTAACTGATCTAAAAAGTTGTTCTCCAATATATTTAAATTACATATAGTTAATTATTTAATTGATAGATATTTTGACTTCAGGTAATAAAATTCATATCACTAACAACTGTGAAGAATGGAATCTAAACTAATATTATAAAGAGGAAAGGTTTTTATGTAAGTATGTTTGTAACGAATTGGCTCAAAAAGAACTGGACGGATTTTAAAAATTCTTTCACCATTTGAATGCTTCATTATCACTGATTAATATAGGCTATTTTAATAGTAAGGAAAAAAGAAAAATAAAAAAAAAACAATATGTAAACTAATAACTGCAGGTAACACCGCGAGGTTCGGCTAGTCGCTTATAATATTTTTAAACGCATAGAAAATATAGTCCTACTCTCCCTACGCTTAAACAGATCAGAGCAAACATACACACATCCATCATATATCGTTTTCTAGCAAACTATCTGCGTTCTGAGAACTGAGCCTAAGGGGTTGTAATAGGGAGTCGTGGTTTCTCAACTAAGCCACAGGTCTTAAGGCAAAGCTCACAACTTTGAACGTCTTTCAAAGTTGGGTTCATTTTTAACTTTTTAGGTTTCAAGGTTGTTTGGGCTGATATAGTTGTATCTAGACCAAGTGTATAATGAGATAGAGGCAATTGGAAGATATTTTGTGAAATATACACGATTTTACACACGTGTGTACCATACGTTTCTGGATGACTTAGGTCTAAGGATGTGGCCAGTGGAAGGTGATGATGACGTATATTTTAGGTATGTCTAACTAGTTTAAAACCATAGTCGCCATTGCCACGCTTCGGTATGCATGGGCCGGCTCAACCGGAGTGATACCACGGCCTCACAGAAAACCGGTGTGAAATAGCACCTGCGCTGTGTTTCACCGAGTGAGTGAGGGTACCGGAGGCCCACACCCTACCATTCCCCCAAAGTCCGGCAACGCACTTGTGACGCCTCTGGTGTTGTGGGTGCCCATGGGCGGTAGTAATTGCTTACCATCTGCTCTGCTCGTTTGCCTCCTATTCCAAAAAAAAAAAGAAAAAATATTTATATACATATATAAGAGAGCCCTGGGTATCCATGTGTTACCTATAGTGGTATCATAAATATAATTAAAATTTAATATTCGAAGTAATCGTCGCCTTGACGGAACAAGTAAGTCGTGAAGTGAAGTGTCCACATCACGACATGCAGATCTGAGCGGTGGTGGATAAGCAGTGCTTGTAGTGTTGACGTCTAAAGGAGAAATCGCGCGCAAATATTGTTGTATTCGTTAGTTTGTATGGGATGAATATATTGATGTTATTAAAGTCAGATATAGGTAGTAATGTGTGAAAATTATGTTTAAAAGTAATAGCCCCCGTTACGCAATAAAGTCAATCTCCTTCTACTATTCAGAAACTCAACTAGTTAGATGCTATTTGCAATATGGATTTTTTTTAAATAGGTACTCTATTTTCATACACTACGGTATTTCAATAGATACGTTTAACCGTGGAAGAGCTATGCTTCGGCATGAATGGGTCGGCTCGACCGGAGTGATACCACGGCCTCACAGAAAACCGGGGTGAAATAGCGTTTGCGCTGTGTTTCACCGAGTGAGTGAGGATACCGGAGGCCCATACCCCAACTCCTCCCCCATCCCCTTTCCCATCCCCCAAAGGTCGGCAACGCACTTGTGACGCCTTTGGTGTTGCGGGTGTCTATGGGCGGCGGTAAACGCTTACCATCAGGTGATGCGTCACAACTTTTGTTAACAAGAATATTTTATTATACAACTAAGTATACACTTTCGATCAAATTTACAAAGCCTATGTCACCCGGGTCGTTTCAGTAGTTTAGACGCTACAGTGGAACATACAAAGACATGTATGCTGCCAAAACAATTGGCCTTCATATTGGTTTTGGCCGTCATCGGGTAAAAATTGCACCCAAAGCTATTATCTCGTGTCTATTAGAAAAATTAAAAAAATGGGACTATGTGTGAAAACAATTTATATGCGTCCGAAAATAATATAAGTATTTACGTAATTACTTACGATCTTAACTCAGTTACGCTTGTTATTATTATACTCGTAGTGTATACGAGTATATTGTTAGAAAGAAGTAATGAAATTTAAGATGTAGATTGTACATATTTTTATAAAAAATTGTTAACATAAATTTTCAGATTTACTGCAAACTTTTGCCAGGTTTAGTCCGCGGCTCCGCTAGTGTTTATGTCGATTATAGCGGTAAACGACAAGATTACGTAGTAGACTACGGGCCCGTGTCGAAAATTGATGGGTCATGTGAACCACCAGGAGACTTTTTTAGAAAGATACAGGGGCATAAAACAATAACATTTAGCACTATGCTGTCACTTGGAAGCTGTCCAACTGAGTATAGGTAAAGGGGAGGGAGTAGGAACCGTCGATTTTTCTCCCTTGTCACATTATTTTTGTACGGCGTTGCGAGATAATGGATTAGAAGAGATATTGAAATTGAATGGGACCGATGCCGTCTAAAATTAAATGACTAAATTGAGCGAGACAATCGCCGGGAAATCAAAAAGAAATCCAACTCTGTGGCTCACTATTTTTGTACGGCATCGGTCCCATTCAATTTCAATATCTCTTCTAATCCATTATCTCGCAACGCCGTACAAAAATAATGTGACAAGGGAGAAAAATCGACGGTTCCTACTCCCTCCCCTTTACCTATACTCAGTTGGACAGCTTCCAAGTGACAGCATAGTGCTAAATGTTATTGTTTTATGCCCCTGTATCTTTCTAAAAAAGTCTCCTGGTGGTTCACATGACCCATCAATTTTCGATACGGGCCCGTAGTCTATAGCTATAACATTGTCTTGCCAGTTCCCAATCCGCACTTGGCCAGCGTGGGGACGTATGGCCTTAACCCTCTCCTGAGAGGAGACCTAAGCCCAGCAGTGGGACGTTATGGGTTGTTGATATAATAATATAGCGCTAAAGAGTAGTACCTCTCAGGAATTGAAGTATCTCCATGCTAAATATTAACCTGTACGAGTACGGTACGGTCAAGAGTGAAAGCGTAACAAACAGACATTGAGACAGAAAAGTTACTTTCGATTAAAATATTAATATCGATTGAGCTCTTGGTAATCTGGCTTAAAGAAGCCGAATTCAATCTTAAGTGCGATTCGCAGCTAAATTATACGTTTATTACAGAAATTTCTAGAAAAATGAACGTTTTGCTATTTTTTTTTTTTTTTTTTTTTTATTGTGTATGGGGCAAACGAGCAGACGTATCACCTGATGGTAAGCGATTACCGCCGCCCATGGACACCCGCAACACCAGAGGCGTCACAAGTGCGTTGCCGGCCTTTTAGGAAGGAGTACGCTCTTTTCTTGAAGGTTTGAAGGTCGTATCGGTCCGGGAACACCGCAGGCGACAGCTCATTCCACAGTTTTGCTGTGCGTGGCAGAAAATTTCGGGAAAATCGCACAGTTGTGGACTGCCAACCATCTAGATGATGGGGATGAAATTTCTGTCGCGTAGGACGATGGCGGAAAGATGCGGCAGGGATCAATCCGAACAATTCCTCGGAGCACTCCCCATGGTAAATGCGGTAGAAGATGCACAGTGAAGCCACATCTCTACGCAGCGCCAGAGAATCTAGCCGAATTGAAAGATCCCGGCAATCGACGATACGAGTCGCCCTCCGTTGAATGCGGTCCAGAGGGAGGAGCTGGACATGAATAGAGATTTTTGTGAGTTTGTCTCTGAAATGTTGTATGAGACTGATTTTAGTTGTAGAAGAACTTTAAAGAGGGGTTTAGGATATATTTCTAATAATTTTAACCATTTCATACACTATTATACATTTTGGTCGTCGGCAGTAACAGTATAATAAATATTATTATTATTTATTTTGTATACTTAATATATCTTGTACTGCCTCATTGGTCCAGCGGTTGACGTATGCGACTGTCAATCAAGAGGTCTCGGGTTTGAATCCCGGGACGAGCTAAAAGTGTTATTGAGTTTTCCGATTACAGAAATATTTAATAACAGCTCGGAGTTTGGAAGTTGGGTTTGAACCCCTGCGCCTCGAAGATCACGTAAAGCTGTCGGTCCTGCGCTTGATCTCGCCCCGGTCGTGTTGGTTAACCGGATTAAGAGAGAGAGGAAACAGAGTGTGCACCTGTGTTTGCGCACACACTTGTGCACTATAATATCTCCTGTGTAGTTGGCTGGTCTCCATTGAGACTGGCCGCCGTGGTCGAAATCGGCTAGGAGATCTTCATATCTTGTAGACTGGACTAGCTAGTCGACATGTTCAATTGTTCATCAACAAGTTTTCTATTAGACATTTTGCCGCCAATTGTAATGGCGATTGTACGATATACTAAGTTGGTGTTCTTTTCTATTGACATGTCCTGACCTCATCAAGAACCTAAGAGCACTCAATATTATGCCTCTGGTGAAGCAATTAATTTCCCTTTGAGGAAATGATCTAAAAGCTGTATCAGTGAAAATAAACTCGCATATATTAGCATAAATCAAACTGAACCAATATTATCATTTTCCTGTTTTGCAAATAAGATATTATGAGTATGTCTTCAAGCTCTTTGTACTTTGAATGAGAGATGAGAGATTGTATTTCTTAAACAAGTTTTTTTAAACGTGTTTGTGGACATGATACAACATCAAAAGATTTGGTAAAGTCGCTTCATGGGTTTAGGGGAATGATTTTTGCCTCGGAAAAAAATATATTTTGCGTTACATATATATGCTTATAAATTAATCTTTTATATATAAAAATAGGGCAACAAATGAGCAGACAGCTTAAAATGAAAAAAATCACATTGGTGGTAGGTCAGGTATCATTTTAGGTCAAATATGATGAAGCACAAGTATAACTGTATGGTTGGTTTCTTGTTTTAAGCGGTCGCCTTGCCACTTTTAACTGCTCCAAGTATTGTGGGTTCAAATCCCACATAAGACAACACTTTGCGTGATCCAAAAACTGTTGCACTGAGTCTGGGTGTTCTCTGTGTACGTTTCATGTATGTTTGTAAAGCCCTCGACACAGGATGTATCTATACTAATATTATAAAGAGGAAAGGTTTGTATGTAAGTATGTTTGTAACGAATTGGCTCAAAAAGTACTGGACGGATTTAAAAAAATTCTTTCACCATTTGAATGCTACATTATCACTGATTAATATAGGCTATTTTATTTGTAAGAAAAAAAAAAACAATATGTAAATTAATAACTGCAGGTAACACCGCGAGGTTCAGCTAGTATTATATATATTTATATTATTAGTACTCCTAATTCTGGAGATGTCTTTTTAAAAGCCTACCGCAGTCTCAATCTCGTTTTCCCATCCGACCTTACGGTATCTCTAACTCCACTCTTCTCTGATCACTCACACACATTTTCCTTACCTCATTTTATCTTCTTACTTCTTTACATTTCTGAGGCCAGTTAACGTTATACAAGTTGACTATAAAAGACACCAAACAAAATCCTTTTGTAATGCAAGACATTGCGTCGACCCTAAATAAAATTCAGAAAATGGTAACGGTGGAAATTTTATAACACCCTTTGCAATTTTATTTCTGCCTAAAATAAAATCATGCCCAACCTTGCATTGAATTGAAGATTTTCCAATTAAAACAGTCAAATCAAAAAAATGATGGATTCTTAAGATTAACACATCGTATTATCACGTATTCGTATCTCAAGCATCCACATAGTGTAACCTACCAATATCTAGTCGGGTCCGTAATGGTCGGCAAGCAATAACGCCAGAGCCCTGCTGCCGGCTGCGTTTTACGCCTTTTTAAATTGGAAAATTGAGCGGACCCAGCGACCGTGAGCGCACCGTATGCAGAACCCTTTATTTTTCATACTACGATATCTGAAAAGACCCTCGCCAGATCGACTGTGCAACTTCATTTGGATTTAGTATTTCGCATTCGATCTTATAAGCGAGTGAAAGGTTTTTCGTCGGTCGATATTTTCCGCAGTGGTGAGGTATTTATACCGTTTTAAGGTCTATAATCGTCTGACAGTTGTTGAATTACATATTTCTTTTGAGGTGTATAGTTCAATACAATAGTTTTTTTGTATCAGTACAATATACAGTAGTTTTAAAAATCGAGATTAAAGTTTCTCATTATTTAGAAGTTTATCGAGAATGTTAAATGTCTTGTTGTAGGATTTGATAAATCATATATATCTCATATTCATTATTCTTATAAAAAGTATGACAGACTGCATGGCGCCTTAACAGTGATAAATATTAATAAGCTTCGTATTGTTAATTTCTTAAAACATATATGAGAGGAAAAATGAAACCTAATCATTTCGTTCGGTAATTGTAATATAGTCCTACGTAGGTACGACACAGACAGACAGATGCCTACGGGGCAAAACAATATTGGAACTTGAAGGTAGGATAATTTAGAGTGTATTTAGACGGGAACGGTTGACAATATTTATTTTTACGAGTTAATTCGCGAGTGTAAACTACTCAAGTCATGATAGTATATTTAACTCGTAATGACCTATTAACTACTACTTCTTTTGTATCTCAAAAATAAATTTTAAAAAGATAGATTGCATTTTGAGCTATCAGGCCGCCATTTGTACGGACCTAGCATTAAGTCATATATTTAGTTACTGTTGTACAATAAAGAGTTATTATAATTATATTATTATTTGTAGCCTAACACGATAAATGAGCAATCATAAATGAAAGTAATTAGTGAATTTAGTTCAGCTTGTCACACGACCACACACACACCAAGGGGATAGAGATTCGTTTGTTTATGTACATAGATTATAAATAGAAAAATAAAATACATAGGTATGTTCTTTATGTTGTATGAGTTATAATACCTTGGGTGTGTACGACAAGTGTCGACTGAAAGCGGCACTGTCGCTCAAACTGCCAGTCAAAGCGCTTTATGTCCAGTTGATTTTAATATTTTATTTATTTACATCAGTTGTTCTCTAATATCTACTGTTCCATCATAAAGTGAACTAAAATATCATTATTGGGAATAAGGGAGATCTGTGTTGAAAAATCAATTTGCTATAGTTTAATATTCATGTTCAGCTTTAACAATTTAAACGTTATTATTATATATCAGTTGTCTAGCACTTGTAGAACAAGCTCTGCTTAGTTTGGGACTACATGGTGTTGTGTGCCATATGTCCGAAATCTTATAGAATTTATTTGAACGTATCGTACCTTACTTATCATGCTTGTCAGAATGAGGCTATCCGAACTACAATCGAACGGTTCTATAAGTCAGGTGAGGTGGGGACGGTACCTTTATAACGAATTTGTTCGGTTTTTACCAATAGATAGAATGATTCTTGAGGTAATTTTTTGTACATCTTCTTGAGGTAACATAGACTATATTATATTTTCGGTAAAGAGCCCACGCGAAGCCGGGGCGCGATGCTAGTTCGTTCATATACGTGATTATTTTTTTATTTTTTAAAAAATAATAATAACTTTATTCAAAAACAGAAAGCTTGTAGCATAAGATTTTAACACATTGTCAATTTTACATTAATTTGCAGACAGATACAATCTTGTGGGTGAAGTTCTGTCACCCTTGGTAGGTTAAGTAGTAACCTGTGGTAAGGGATAACAGTTACTTTCCCTCTGGGTATTCAATGAACTGGATTGCTAGTTATATTATTTAGTGATGTTAAATAGCAATTTAGCGCGCGTGTGTGTTTGTGCATGGCTGTGAGTGTGTGTGTGTGTAACTTAATAAGTAGTTTTTAAAATCTAGGAATTAAATGAACAGTTCGAAATAGAATTGTAAGGTGGTACAATATAGTAATTATTTGTTATTTATTAATACATTTTGTAACATCCTAAGCGACCATTATAGGAAGCTGTATTGTTTTAAAGTTAAAACCATAAGTGATAAATATTAAGACAATAAATAATAAATAGTAAAAACATTTAAATGGAATACTTCACGATATAAAAATCACTTGCAGAATGTATATACTACGATAAAACAACATTTCCTTATTAATAATACAACCCACGTCGTACCTGTCTATATTTACAGATACGTGTTAAGTGTGTGTGTGTTTCAATAGGCATTTTGTGTCTATAGGTGTCGCACATGGCACAAGTTTATGGGGCTGTAAATCTGATGTAAAAATAACCCACTTTTATGGTAACTCTGAATGTGTAGATGCGTCCATGCATACTTCGATTGTTATGTTCGTGTATTTTTATTATTAACGACATTAATTTATTACTCAATGTAATATAAAGTTTATTTCTATCATAGTAAGGTTAAAAACATGGGCATTTATCTTTTTAATTACTTCTTTAGCAAAGTTTTTACATTTTACGTCAATATTTCCACGATGTTTAATCATCAGTGTAGTTTGAGAGCATTGTGGTACTATCATCATCAACAGCTTTCAATAGTCCACTACTGGACATATGTCTCTCATAAGCAAGGTATATATACATATATGAGAAATATATATATAATAGTAAAGTATGTGGGGAAACGGGTGTTATGTCCCTCCGACACAAAGGGAGGATGCTCCGACCAGGCGAGGTGATCATACCTGGCGGGCCACTGCCCGACAGTTGATGTTGGGATGTTGTATATATGATAATCGGCGCGAGAACTATTTATTGCGCGATTCAGGATTTGTAGTTACTCCGGGTAGTGCGTTACTTCATAGTTCAGTGTATCTTCGGTAGGTGGCTGTAGTAGTTTTTACTGTTGTGTTATATAGATGTGGATGTCGCCACAAGTACATTAATAAATTTTTTTTCTGCCATATTACATTTACTTATGCGCTTTAATCAGGTCCCGATAATAATGGTAATAGATAGGTAAAATTTTCGAAATCGTATACCTGAAATATTCAAACATATGTAATATTATGTCTAATAATAACTTCAGTGTCGGGAAATGTGAAAAAATGCTTTTGTGTCGGAATTACGTTTTTCTCTGAACTCTCACAATAGTTTGTGTTTGCTCGTAGGTATACAATTTCAAAGCGCCGCTTTGCAGAGAACTTTACGTAAAATTGAAACTAACATGATAAAATTTTACATTCGTACGTTTTAAAACTACAACCAGAAACTTGGTTTCGTTGTAATCTCTGATGTAGTACTAATTTTTAAACGTGTATGCGATTTAATATTAAAAATAGTGCTATAATTTTAAAATCAACTTTACATATCTCACACACGGCAATCTGTTTTCAAGCTAGGCAGAGCCAGTAATCTAAGTAAGTAATCAGCGTTTTTAACACATTATTTACCTTGACAATCCAGTACATACAGGCGTCTGGTTATAACCTTAACTCTGTTCAAGACCATACGTTTTTTTTTCTTTCTATTTATTTATGACTAGCTGACCCACGCAACCTCGTTTACGTGTACTATTGCCCGTAGCGTAATAATTTTCCCTTGTTTTTTAGACATTCTTCATTGGGGGCTCCGCTCCTATTGGTCTTAGCGTGATGATATATACCCTAATGTTGATAAATGAACTAGCGCGTTCAAACAAACAATCAAACCAACAAACAAACTCTTTAGCTTTACAATATTAGTATAAATTTTTAACTGTAGCTTTAACTTAACGTTCATAAATGTCACTTGGGACGGTTTTTCAATCGT
Source organism: Spilarctia lutea (assembly GCA_916048165.1). Classification (NCBI taxonomy): domain Eukaryota; kingdom Metazoa; phylum Arthropoda; class Insecta; order Lepidoptera; family Erebidae; genus Spilarctia; species Spilarctia lutea. The sequence goes on along the minus strand of OU696473.1, from coordinate 885,255 downwards.
CAGATAAAACTTATCGGAGGAATAAACTATAAGACGGCAAAAATAAGGACACTTTATTTGTAAGAGTAAGTGTCTGTAGTAACGTGTAAATTTTATCTGACGATTGAAAAACCGGCCCTTAGTGTCTTAATTGAATAAATGATTTTGAATTTGAATTATGGTTACCAGATTGTTGATTAATGATAAATTACAAAAAAAAAATTAAGTCCAAATTCACTTCATATGTATAACTATGATAACGGCCCTAGGATAAGCCTGTATTCAGGTTATCAATACAATGCCGGCTATACAGTATACCTATATATTTCTATTTAATAGAATAGATTACACTGACTGTGGAGGTACGGGTGTCATGTCCCACCAACACAAAGGGAGGATCCTCCGACCAGGCGACGTGATTATTCCTGGCGGGCCACGGCCCAATGGTTGGTGCGAGAACTTTTATTGCGCGATTCAGGATTGGTAGTTTCTTCTTATTTTATATTACTCCGTAGTTCAGTGTAACTTCGGTAGATGGCGCTGTAGTAAGTTATGTTGTTGTTGCGCTGTATGTGGAGGTCGCAAAAAGTAAGTCCTGAATGGGAATTTAATCCACGTTATTTAGCTTAGGTAATCACGATCACTAGACCAATAGATAAAACCATCATTGTTCACGTCTATATATTTCAAGTGAAAGGCAAAATAATTAAGGTAATTATTTTAATGATCATCTAAAACCTTACTGGTAGAATGATCATTAATACCTCAGCGGGCTTACGGCGGGGGTTCTGCAGTTATAAAGGAATTAATTAAAACACCACACAAGGCTATAGCTAAAGAAACCTTTAGCTTTTGTCACGATAATTGAGTATAACTGCGCATGCGTTGATCGTGCCCTGTTGAATTGCAAATACGTTTTAAATAAGAAAGTTTTGCTAAAAAACAAAACAAATTCATTTTACTGCCACAATAATTTTTATGGAACTATATGTATGTTATTCTAAATCTGTGAGATTTTTTGAACATAAAATCAATTTACAATCACAAAAATACTTTACATTCGTCAACAAACTAATTAACAAACTGATATGGTGTCGCGTAACATATGCTGTTCAACCAATCAGCGCGCGAGATGCGATTCGTTGCAAACCATACTATTTGGAACTTTCACCTCGCTAAATTATAGTATAACTTAAAATAATAAGTTAAATTGTAAGTAGTAATTTATGGTTCACAATCTTTCGACTGCTTAGTGGTTTAAGCGGTCACAACGACGCTTGCTACTGCGCCAAGTGTCGTGGGTTCAAATCCCACGTGGAACATCACTTTGTGTGATCCACAAAATGTTGTTTTGAGTCTGGGTGTTCTTTGTGTCCATTATATGTATGTTTGTAAAGTCCCCCGCGACACAGAATGTATATTCCTAATGCGGGAGTTGTCTTTTTAAAAAAAGAAAAGAAAGAAAAGTTTACAATCTCGCGAGATATATTAGAATCTAACGGTTTTGATAATCTGATGGTAACATATAATATTTAGTTCTATCAAATTACTATATTGAATTGTTTGTTCAAACGTGAAATACTTTTTAATAAGTTACAAAGTAAATGTGTACCACGACAACACACAATTAAAAATAACTCATTTAATTAAATTAAGATAAGTATAGCTTTCCAGACATTACTCAATAACTTATTCGATAAATAAAGCACAACAACGATATTCATTCACAAGACCAATGGACATATTGGGCATATATGAAAGGCATAAATATCAGTATTAATATTTCGAATGCTGCGCCAATTTGTACGAAAATAAAAGGTGTATTGAAATGGCAAATATGGATGTACATTTGTAGCAGTTATACACTATCCTTGTCTCTAACCCGGTCCGCATTCAAATCATAATAATAAAACACTAAAAGAGGCATAGATGCATGACTATATCTCATGGTGTGGTGACGACCACATTTCAATTTCGGGCTAAAATAAATACTATAAAAAGTAGTTCGTTGTTTAATAATAAAGTCTTTTGTTAGCTACTAAAACATACAAACCATAACAGGGAGAGTCACGCCTCGGCATGCATGGGCCGGCTCGATCGGGGTGATACCACGGCCTCACAGAAAACCGGTGTGAAACAGCGCTTGCGCTGTGTTTCACCGAGTGACTGAGGATACCGGAGGCCCATACCACATCCCTTTCCCCCATCCCCCTCCCCATCTTCCAAAGACCGGCAACGCACTTGTGACGCCTCTGGTGTTGCGGGTGTCCATGGGCGGCGGTAATTGCTTACCATCAGACAATACGGCTGCTCGTTTGCCTCTTATTCCATAAAAAAAAATGCAACTCAGTTGCTATGGCTATACACTTATATATACAAATTAACAATCGCATAACAGTTTATATCATATTTTAAACTTTATAGTGCTAGACTCAAAAGTGATCTTCATTGTGATGTTTCAAATAAGAGTACCAGCTCTTAAATTGATGGAATGACACGAAATAGCAGGTAACAGGATCGGCGTGGTGAAAGCAAATGTCGCTTGTCTCCATATATCATGGGCGTCGCGGTGTCAAATTCGACAGCACACTACTGTAACCATGATTGCGGGTGCAATGTGCATTTATAAAAGGTAGACAGGTTTATTTAGCTTTTCAATTTGGTGATGTCCATTTGGTATGTTGGAAAGATCAAAACGTGAAGGGATTTTTGGCAATTAAAAACCGGCGTCTATATGGTAAGAGATTGTGGGGGATCGTTCCACAGGGGCCTTCGACTTATCTGAGACTTATCTAGTGGACTGTATTTTAATAGAAACAACGGTCGGGGATGTTTCAAGAATCAGTTTATTCTTATGATGCTAACTTCTTAATGCTACACCTATGGTTGCTACTCGCACTTGTACTGCAACACGGTTTCGATTCTTCGGTTTTTGTTCTCTTGACTATCTTGAAGTGTTCTCTTGACTATTTTGCAGTGTTCTCTTCGCTTGTACTGGAGCTCTTCGGCTTCTTCTAGGCTTCTTGTCTTCCTGTTTTCTTCGAGGCGCTCTGGACTGTTGCTGCTGTGCACTGTGCTGTGTGCTGTGTGTTCTGCTCTGGTTGTTGACAGGACTGGCTGTTGACTGTCGAACTGTTGATCTGTGCACTGTGCTGTGTGCTGTGTGTTCTGCTCTGGTTGTTGACAGGACTGGCTGTTGACTGTCGAACTGTTGATCTGTGCACTGTGTCTTCACTGGCCGATTACACCTGCTTATATATCTTTTCTTCGGTCGTTACTCGGCGCTGATTGGTCGCCCCACCGGTCGGCGCTTCGATCGTCTGTCTCTTTCTTGCACTGATCGTCGGTCTCTTTCCCTCGCTCAACTACTGCAAGGGTTTACCGGAACGAGAGCCGTTTCGTGGTGGGGATGCTTATTCGAAATTTACATACTTATTACAAATGCGAGTTATTGTTTTTTTCCCTATCTAAATTAATTTTTACACTATATTTATACACTTTAAAACTTATATCTATCGCTAACTTAACAGGGGCTCGTCGTCGTCAACAGTCTCCCCCCGGCGAAGACTCGGCGCAGCCCTCCACCGGTAAGACGGCGAGCTTCGTAGTCGGCCTTCGGAATATGCCGCTGCGTGTCCTTACGTCGGCGCTGCGTACTCCTCCATCTGGTCCGGTGTAGGCTCGCTCGACGATACCTCTTGGCCACGTGTTGCGAGGCAGTGTCGGGTCGACGACCACCACCAGGTCTCCTTCCTTCAGCTGGCGGTTCTTTGAAGTGGCTCCGAGTCGCGGTATCAGTGTAGGTAGATACTCGCGAACCCAGCGATGCCAAAATTCGTCAGCCATGGCTTGGCTGGCTCGCCACGTCCGTCGGTCGGCGATTCGGCAAGGGCCGGTCAAGGGTAGCCCTTTGGAAGAGCCCAACAGGAAGTGATTGGGCGTGATGGCTTCCGGATCGTTCGGGTCAACCGAGACGTGGGTTAGCGGTCTCGCGTTGATTGAGTGTTCGGCTTCAACGAGCAGGGTTTGAAGCACTTCTTCTCTCGGTGTCTTCTGGTTCAAGGTGGCATTGAGAGCGGCCTTCACGGATCTAACAAGTCGCTCCCAAGCTCCTCCCTGGTTCGGTGCCCCTGGTGGAATGAACCTCCAGTTCATTCGATGCAGCAGCCCATATTCGCGTAGAGCTGGTGCCCATTCGGCGTAGGCATTCCGTAGCTCGGCGTCTGCTCCTCTAAAATTCGTGGCGTTGTCGCTGTACATGACGGCTGGCCATCCTCGTCGCGCAGCCATCCGTCGCAATGCCATGATTGCTGAGTCAGTCGACAGTGAGTTCACTAACTCTAAATGAACTGCTCGCGTTGTTAGACAAGTGAACAACGCGCCCCATCTCTTCTCGTGGCGTCTTCCTATTGTGACCACAAGTGGTCCGAAGTAGTCAACCCCGCAATTGGAAAAGGGTCTGTGGTATGGCTCCATTCTCGCTGCAGGTAAATCTCCGATGACTGGCGTCTGGGGCTGTGCCTTTCGGACTTGGCACAGCGCACACTTACGGGCGACGGCACGTACTGTCGGTCGAAGTTTTAAAATCCAATAGCGTTGTCTCACGTCGTTGACTACTCGCTCGGAGTTGGCATGTCCCGCTTTCTGGTGCTCGCGATGGACAAGCAATCTCGTAAAGGGATGTCCTCCATCCAGGATGATTGGCTGTTTCATCTCGGATGACACGTTGGCGGCATTGATCCTGCCGTTCACTCTTAATAGTCCGTCGTCTCCTCTGACGGGATCTAATTTAAACAATCTACTTTTCGCTGAGATCGTCTTTCCCTTTGTTAAAAGTTCAATTTCATCGCCGAAGCTGTCTTCTTGGCTTCTTAGCATCCACGATTTCTCAGCTTTCTCGATGTGTCGTACTTCCATCGACTTAGCTTTCTTCTTGCATTTGTCGGCAAACAAGAATATCGCGGCTGTTGCTCTTATCAGTTTCTCGTAGCTAGAGAATCTTTCTATCTCCGGGAGGCTGTGCTGTCTCGGCCGTACGTGTAGAACGAACTCTTCGTCCCTTTCGTATTCTATTTGCTTCGTGCATTCTTTTTCCAATTCCGCAGAATAATCTAACCTTCGCTCTAGGTTCTTCGATCTATTAAGCGCTGCGTCGTAGCTCGGTGGCATTTTCGGGTCGTCTTCACGCCATGGCAACCCTACTTCGTAATGACCATCGACTCTCTTCGCGGTTCGTGCGAAAGTGTCTAAGGCTCTGCTGTCAGCCTTGCTTACTCGAGGTTTCGACGTTATACCTAGGGCATCGATTTTGAAGTGGTCCGCCACCATCTCTTCCAGACGTGTACTTATGTCGAGGTGAAGCACTGCATCTGGCCCCTCCCTCAACACCGTCCGTGGTAGCGTTCCGTGGATCACCCATCCCAGCTGTGTCTTCGAAGCGGCTGGTTGGTTCCTCCGTCCTACCCTGAGTTCTCTGGACACGATCAAGTCCCAGTTGTCGGCTCCGATCAATAGCTGTGGACGCCCTTGTTCATAACACACTTTCTTGCTTCTCAAATCGTTTAAGTGTTTCAGTTGCAACAACTCCTCCGGTATGGTTTGCGGTGCCAGGTTTAATTGCTTAATCGTCCTGGCCCGAATGGAGAATGGCCGTCTTTCTTCGTCCATTCCCTTGATGCCGATTTTCACTAGTTGGCTCTTCATGCCTTCCTGCCATGTATTGATGCCTCGGATGTGAAGAGTCTTGGCTGGACCTTCTGCCCCTATCCGCTTCGCGATGTCTTCATCTAGAAGTGACACCGTAGATCCTTCGTCGAATAGTGCGTATATCCTTGCCTCACCTTTTGGGCCTGATATAGTCACTGGGCATATCTTCAACATCACTTCCCTTCTCGCAGTTACAGCCGTGTTGACGTTCTCGGTTTCACTCTTGTTTTCTTCAGATGATGATGACGAAGCGTGAAGCGTCGATCTTGCGTCAAGGTAGCTCTGGTCGTGTAACAGGGCATGATGCGGTCGGCGGCAACCTTCTATCCCGCATCCTCTCCCTCTGCAGATACCGCGGCGGTGTTGACCCACTACACATTTGAAACAAAGCTTTTCGTCCTTGACAAGTTTCCATCGATCTTCTAAATTCATCTTGAGAAACGTCGGGCATTTCGGAAGCGTGTGTTGTCCCTTGCACTTTGGACAGCTTCTTGTAACCACTTCTGCTTGCGATTCCTCTGTAGTCGCGTACACTGGTTTCCTTTTCAATTCGTTCTTTGGAGCCGTAGAACCTCTGAAGTCCCTCTTTGGCGCGGCGGTGACGGTCGCTGTCCCTGTGTAACCGTATCGGAGTGCACGGTCGGCTTCTCTCATCAGGAAACGCGATAGCCTGATAACCTCTGGTTCAAGTGAATCTTGATTCTCTTCGGCGTAGTCGCACCATCTCGATCGTAGATGCGGGCTGAGCTTCTCGAGAATGTCTCTTGACAGCATAGGGTTATGTAGGTACCCCTTGTTGTCGATCGACTGTAGCACGGTCACATTGTTCTGCACCCTGATGGCGAACGCGTTCAACTCGCCTGCTGATGGCCCTGGGCGTGGCATGCGTTTCAATTCCTCGATTGTCTTGTCGATCACAACTTCCGGTCTTCCATAACACTGTTCCAATGTTCGCATGACGATGTTCGGATCGTCGACTGTATGAAGCAACGCGGACACTGCTTCTCGCGCCTCCCCACGCAGACAGTTTCTTAGGCGCGCCATGTTCTCTATCGCACTGAACTTATACATGTTGGTGGTGTCCTTCATTGCGGCTTTGAAGGAGAACCACTCGAACGCTGATCCCGTGAAGAGTGGCAGCTCGTAGGCTTGTCTCGGTGGTGGTCTGGCTCTCGTCAGCTTCTCCATTGCTTCGACGAGTTGATCGATTCCTCTCGATCTAGAGGAACTGCGATGAGGCGTAGGCGACCTGGCTCGTTCATCACGTGGCTCCCCCCGTGTGGCTCTACGGGCTTGATCGAGTGTCACGTGATCAGTCTGTGGTCGTACTCCTACTGCGATGTCGGTCACGTTGTGCGTCCCCTGGATCACGCCGCTTCCAACTTGCCTCACTTGTTCACTACCAGGTACGTTGCGGGCCTCCTGGACCACGCTGTCGACGTTCCCGTGTGTTCGCATCCAGTTTTCCACCTTTTCTCTTCCATCGTTCTCGGGATTTTCTTCGGCCTCTTGAATCGTCTCTATTTCCAAGGCAAGACGTCGCCTGATTCGTTCGGCTTCGAGTTCCAATTCTTTCTTCTTCAACAAGGCCAGCCGCTCTTCGGCATCAAACTGGGCTTGTCGTATACGAGCGGTAACACTGCTTGTAGATCGTTGTGAGGCGACGGATCGCGCCGGCGATGTGTTGCGGTGTCGTGTGCGTAACGTTTGTTCTGGTGGCAACATCTGTGTAGTGACGTCACGCGCTATCGGTGTGTCGAATCCGGTGCTTGGCCCAGCGTCGGTATTCACTTCTTCCCGTCGGCCGGTGTTCGTGTTCGCTGATGGAGAACTGGGAGAGTTCTCGAAATGTATGGCACGGCGGGTCGGAGCTCCGGGGATAGGCTGGAACCCTGCTTCTTGTTCTTCTCCGGACACTTGACTGCGTGTTAGCACCATTTCTTCAACACTTGTTCACACTGATTCTCGAATATTCCAAGATCCGTTCTCGATGGACCAAAAACTGTGGGGGATCGTTCCACAGGGGCCTTCGACTTATCTGAGACTTATCTAGTGGACTGTATTTTAATAGAAACAACGGTCGGGGATGTTTCAAGAATCAGTTTATTCTTATGATGCTAACTTCTTAATGCTACACCTATGGTTGCTACTCGCACTTGTACTGCAACACGGTTTCGATTCTTCGGTTTTTGTTCTCTTGACTATCTTGAAGTGTTCTCTTGACTATTTTGCAGTGTTCTCTTCGCTTGTACTGGAGCTCTTCGGCTTCTTCTAGGCTTCTTGTCTTCCTGTTTTCTTCGAGGCGCTCTGGACTGTTGCTGCTGTGCACTGTGCTGTGTGCTGTGTGTTCTGCTCTGGTTGTTGACAGGACTGGCTGTTGACTGTCGAACTGTTGATCTGTGCACTGTGTCTTCACTGGCCGATTACACCTGCTTATATATCTTTTCTTCGGTCGTTACTCGGCGCTGATTGGTCGCCCCACCGGTCGGCGCTTCGATCGTCTGTCTCTTTCTTGCACTGATCGTCGGTCTCTTTCCCTCGCTCAACTACTGCAAGGGTTTACCGGAACGAGAGCCGTTTCGTGGTGGGGATGCTTATTCGAAATTTACATACTTATTACAAATGCGAGTTATTGTTTTTTTCCCTATCTAAATTAATTTTTACACTATATTTATACACTTTAAAACTTATATCTATCGCTAACTTAACAGGGGCTCGTCGTCGTCAACAGAGATTAAGAATATGAAGTGTTATGACCCCTATTCATCTTATAGTTACAGTAAGAGCCGATTAAGGGAGCAAACTACGCAAGAGAAGAAGAAAAAACTTTGGGAGTTAAAACTCTATATCACCCTGTCTTACCAGTGTGGTGTAGTAGGTAAAATCACATTTATAAGGCAACGCCTGTGTCCAATGGACAACGCATTGGACTATTTTACGGTGTTGATGAACTGATTGACAACCGACAAAGTGGTAATGTGCCCTCAACACGGCTCGAATCCTCACTGCTAGGGATGTGCTACTGACCCATTTAGTTCTTTTGTAAATATACGTATTTCATTTATAAAAGAACCAAGGTGCTCTAAGACTTTTCTTAATATAATGGCCGCTATGTTACTACCAAAATACCGAGGTTACTCAACTGTTAATATATTAGTACATCACATATTTATTTTAAAACTCCGTCTAGATCCCGTCTGATTTAATATAAATATTAATGATCAAAGCAGTATTTAATTTAGTATAAAAAGATGGTCACCCTACGCTATAAGTATTGGAGTGAATAACCAATATATTCCTAATTTTGTAGCTTTACACAGCGTACAATACTGTACATAGAATTATTAAATTTCACAAAAATTCACCCAGTACTCACGATCGTGGAATAATAAATTAATTTCGCATTTAGATATTTTAGAGATTAATTAAGGAAATGACGAAGTATGAAAATAAAATAAAATTTATTCTAAACTCAATGTACAAAGTTTTCGTGTTTCTTAAGAGTATTATAAGCAAAATATAAATTCTTAAGTAGATATAAGATTAGAACTAAGTATTTATTATGTCTTACTATCAAATTACAATTTTTAACCTCATTATTAAATTTTCGGGGCAGCTGTGAGGCTTGCTGACCCGTGGGGTTTTGTACTGACCCGGCCCTACACTATGTCAGCTGGTTTGAATACATCAGATACTGGGATAGGTATATTGGCCGCTGGTGGAGCGGCTGGCGTGACGTGACGGCGGGCGCGGGGGCGCTGTCGTCACAAAATATAGTCAATATATCAAATTAGTGATCTGCCTGATCTAGGTAAGACCTATGTTTCAGGTAATATAATATTATTCTTAAACTTATTTTATACTTATGTAGAGCGTCACTTTTGTGTTGAAAGAAATGCAAACCCACATAATTGAGTAGAGACAACCCTAGAGGCTAGAATACTATACGAGACGGGGTGCGGTTTTTGGTCGGTTCGAATCCGACGTAAACATCAGCGGGTGGTATTCGGGGCGAATTTCGTACAGAAAATGGCATCATATAGTAATAACTGCACATATCTCACACACGGCTGGCTGGACACAAAATAGGTAGAGCCTGTACTACAGTACCCAGAATAAATACGTACATATCACTGAAACAATACTATATACATCCTACTAATATTATTGCGCGAAAGTTTGTGAGTATGTAAGTGAGTATGTTTGATGCTCTTTCACACAAAAACTAATGAATGGATTTAGATGAAACTTTACAATAATATAGTTTATACATCAGAATAACACATAGGCTACAATTTAGTAAGATATAACTTCGCCTCGCGGCGTTGCCCGTGGTTATTGTCGTACCGCGGGTAGCACTGCGGAGTTCAGCTAATATTTTTATATTTCGTCAGTAATACATATCTATACAAATAAATAAAACTGAAGTGTATGTTTGTAATTTCAAATTAACAGCTTTCTTAACCTCAAAAACACGATATTTTTGAAGTGAAAACTTCTTTATCGGCGCTGTGTACTTTTTTGGAATGGGTAAAAATGTATAAACTCGCGTCAGGTCACGTGACCATAAACTCGCGTCAGGGTCACGTGTCCTGATCGAAAAAATTCGTAAGACGGATGTTTATTGTTAACAGCGCCATCTACCGATATACTTTGGTAGCATTCGTTTTTCTAGATAGTGGTCCTTTCTCAATATGATTTTATATACTTAAAGTTAATATTTCAGTATCTTAAAGTGATTTACAATAAATTAAAAAAAATAAAATAACGATTTTCTACTTACACAAAACCTTTTGTAAATCAAAAAGACTGTTTACATTTTTTTTGAAAACAGCGACATCTATTGGAGTATCAAAGCCTTACTTCCATTTACTACTTACAATCATAATAATTGGTACTTTATTGAAGTGAAAACTTCTTTAGCGGCGCTGTGTACTTTAAAGTATAGTGTAACTAATAATGTAAAATAATAAAATAACTAATAATGTATACTTATAGTGTAACTTTCTATTGGCAAATGACTTTTAAAAATCTGTTTAGTGGTTTAGGGCCTTAAAATATAGGGAAAAACGAAATAAACTAATATTCATAATATTATTAAGAATTTTGACTTGGCTAGTCATGAAAATATATAATTAAATATTTCATGATCTATTTACAAAATGTATTCTGTGAAAAAATTACAATCACTCTCTTTTTATTGCACACTATTAAAAAAAGCATAGGTGTTCATTTCAGGTAAGTTAAAACAACCGTTTTTTTATAGTTATGAGTTTTCACTTCTGTCGGCAGTGCTTATGACTGCTTCGTGTTTTTTTTTGTCTGTCTGTCTGTCTGGCTGTTTGATCCGCCTAATCTCTGGAACACATTTACCCGAGGTGGTTGTTATACCGCGGATAACGCCGGGAGGTTCAGCTACTCATATATAAATTACAACCAGAAACTCTTTGTCTGCATTGACTTGGGTAAGAATCGAAACCATGACCTTCCTGCTTCCCAGTTAGGATCAGTAACAGCTAGGCCAACTAGCTAGGCTAAATATTAAAGCAGCATTGACATAAAAAGGTCAGCTTTAAGTATAATAGATTCCACACAATATTACAGAACATTGTCATTACCTCACACTTCAAAGTCATTTTCAAAAACGTACCGCTCTCCTGTCACCGTGTCCATTACAAAATGCCACGACAGATTTATGAGTCCACGATGACGTCACTCACCACTTCGATGACGTCATGTTAAGTCACCTTCGTGCCCTAATAGAGCCCTGTGATTGATGTGAACCCTCAAAAGTAGTCAAGTCATGATAACTTTTAAGGTGCGTTGTTGTTTAAAGAAAGTATTTTTAGAATTCACTGAATATTAGTAGATACACAAAACTCAAACCACCCTTAGATTTAATCTTAATATACAAATGTCAAAGCCAAAAGAAGGGCAATAAGGTTACAAATATTTGAAATCTTTTATGTCTCATATTATGCTCAGTGCTTGTAATCTTTCATTAGGTGGGATCTTTTATGTTTGCGTCAAAATTACTACTTATTAATATATAATATTTTAGACCTATTTAGTTTTTTAGAATATACAGTATTAGTTTGTTAGGTATAAGCAACCTGCTGTTACTTGAAACCAGTGAATTCAGAAAATAACAAAACTAATATATAAATAAATCGACAATTGATTTATCACCCGTGAACCTTAAGTTTGAGCGCTATTTCAGTTAAAAAACTATCTTTCCAGTGAAAAGTAATGTTGTTATTTTGCTTGAATTATATGGTGTAAATTTATAAGACTGATAAAATCAATAAAACATTAGGAAACACTTCATCAATTGGCCAATGTTCGGGCTTTATGTCGGATTTAGAGCCTTTGGGGTATTCAAACGTCTATCGTCTGCGCTCGGCGACACGCCAAACGGAATGACGTAATATGTTTAAACACATTTAATAGCTAGTTTGAATTATAACATGTTTAAACATTCTTTGTTTTACTTATAATCTATATATATACAGATTATAAGTAAAACAAAGAATGTTTAAACATGTTATAATTCATGAAATTCATTTTTTGGCACAAATTTGTGACCATATGGACGTGAAGCAAAAACTATGTACACAAATTTGTGCCAAAAAATAAATTAATTAATTGTTGTTTAATTACAACATTTGGGCAACCACTATATGCTTTAAATTGACAATTACATAACATTCATACAAAAAAATCCGACTCATTTATGCTCATACACAGCCACACAGGCATGATCACCTTGCCTGGTCGGAGGATCTCCATTTGAGTTGGACTGACATCACAACCGTTCCCCCACAGGGTGCATACTTTTTACTTCACGTATTTCTTTATGTATACATGTGGAGGAGAAAAGCAGAAAACTAAAAGAACAGTATGATGGTCGAATTTCGACCACTGGGCGACCAGTAGTTATGATTTGTAAAATATTATTGTTATAATTTAAGTAGTTTATTTAACGGGCATAAAATGGCCCCTTAAATAAACAAAACCTTTGACTGTAAACACATAGATTGTCACCCATATTGAAAGGAATATAGAACAGTCACAATTTTGTTTCAGCGCACGTACGGTGTCGGTTCGTCCATAAAAACGTTATACGGCCACATTCCCGAGAACAGCCGACTCCAAGTGTCAAACTTTGGCCGTATGATCCGGATATCGCATTATCTGAGCACCAGCCGCATCCGGACATATTTACGGATGTGCAATAACAATATTCCTAATAGTTATTGTTACTGCCAAAAATGAAATGAACACGACGTGAGACTTCACTTTAGGGAACTGAGGACTTTGTGATATTTAAGCCACAGGTCACAGCATATTTTTATTTCAATTAATCTTGAATTGATTTGCTTGTTGTTTAGATTATTGTTAGAAATGTTTGGTTACTTGATGGGTTTTGTAGAAAAAAATAAACATTTTTAAGACATAAAATGTCGCCGAAATGTGTCAAATTTTACTTTCATAATTTTGAGATCCTCGTTCTTACTGTCACAATTAAAACGAATGGAATGTCACCCGTCAAGTCAAAATCTATCTTGGCAACAGAGCGTGAAATTGAAATCCACTCATTTATGTACTTACTTAAAAAGCATAACCTTCCTTCTGACGCGGTAAAATAACAAATTGTACTCTTGTCTTAAGTGGTTTGTTGAAACATTAAACTAAGCTCAATCCTGATCTTGACTAAGCATGTTCTCCATATTGTAAAATCTGAGTAGTGTCGTATTCCAAAAAACTTAGTATACCCACTGAAAATTTGCGAGATTGTAAATAATGTTAGAGGGACGGAAGTGGTAACGTTCTCAACTGAACCACATGTACGGTGTATGTTAACCCTTACTTCGTAATAGGCTGATTAATTAAAGTTAGCTTTGTTTACAGTTACTTTGTGTGCGATGAATACGGAATTAAATATTTTCGGAACCGTTTGTCAGGATTAATGTGTGAAATCTTCTAGGATTTCCTTTAGTTCGTAGTTAAAGCCACTGTTGTTGAACAATGCTGATGAAATCAAACATCCTGTGGATGGCATCGTGGTACTCTTTGTAAATTTATGTAAAACTGTATAAAATTAAAGGGAAATATATTTTCTCTACAACTTCAATCTTGCAAGGGCTTCTGAGTCAAAAATGATGACCACGAACATTTGTCCTATCTGCATGTGTGTTACACGGCGAAGGTACAACACCTTCGCCGTGTAACCATTACATATATTATAGTAATAAGTACAATAGTAAAATTATCATTTTTCATAGATTCTCAGGAGAGGGTTCAAAGTCAAAGTCAAAGTCAAATCATTTATTTCCATAGGCCCCAAAAGGCACTTGAACACGTAAAAAATACAAACATCAAACATTATTAATACAAATATAAAATAAAACTCAAGTACTGAATTGATCAGTGATAAAAGGATGTAACTCAAGTAATCAATGATTTGAATTACCGGAGCTTCGATTGATTTCGATTCAACTCAAAGGTTTAAATTGAAATCAATCCAAGAACCAGCTCCGATGGGTATTGCATTCATGAGAAGAGCTGGTGAGAAACTCATGTGCACCATCTTTTCCAATAATTCATACAAAGTTTGTTTCCTTTTGACAATAATACTTATATGTGCAAGTTAAGGCAACCAAAACACAAAGGCTAGAAAACGGTCTAAAGAAATATTAAAATTAGGGAAATCAATTTTTTGTCTAATAAAATAATTAAAATTAGTCCATAGCATATAAGGTTGCAATCACTTACACATCAAGGAGTAAAAGCAATGTGTGCATACATACTGGTTGAAACGATACATCCCCACGCTGGCCGAGTGTGGGTTGGTGAGTTTCAAAACAACGTTGTGGCTACATAATCTTGCCGTTGGATGTTTTTAAGCCTCCAACTAAGCTTCGTTTTTAGATAAGTAATTATTTTTTAAGGGAATTGTACTAAAAAAAGCTAGTTATAAATTCAGAACTTAGTAAAAAACAAATTTTAGCAAGAAGTACTTTAACAAATTAAGACTAAAACAAAACCAATTGTTTGATAATTAATATAGAAAGACGTTATAATAAAAAAGTCTTGGCTACCTGTGTGACGTCATTACGTTACGTCACGTTCATTTTTAATTAATATTCTAATTAGTAATCGTCTAATAAACGTCTCATTGTATATCCTATTTTATTTATTTTTTGTTAGATTTGATTAGGTATTTCATTAAAACAAAAGGTAAATCATATGCGCCTTCTATGACTTCGATAACTTACGTACTTTTTTGAAATATTTCCTAGATATTACAAGAAAACGAGATAAGGAAAGTATCAAAAACTATTTTCATTTGATGATTCTCACATGATGCACACGACATACGTTATAGCGAGTGTAGGCACTTCATTATATTCCATTCAGGTGATCACTTGCACAGCAACTTGTGTTTGGAGCTAGTTGTGTGAAAACTTTTCGTTGTTCGGCGGAGGCTGTCTTGCACCAGTTTGTCTAATGGCTCGGTGCTTGCGTGGAACTGTGCGGGTAATGGTTGTTCTACGGATAAGTTTCCGACTGAGGGCTGCCTTATAAATACTAAGCACACACATATTTTCCTAGCATGTTCTAGGATTGTTTTGAGTTATGGTAACTGAAAGTAATTCACAGAATTACTTTTTAGCGAATAGAAGTTTAAAAATTCTTATTTTGACTTGAATAAGACAACTTGATTGCACCGACCGGCTAGACTCTCTGGCGCTGCGTAGAGATGTGGCTTCACTGTGCATCTTCTACCGCATTTACCATGGGGAGTGCTCCGAGGAATTGTTCGGATTGATCCCTGCCGCATCTTTCCGCCATCGTCCTACGCGACAGAAATTTCATCCCCATCATCTAGATGGTTGGCAGTCCACAACTGTGCGATTTTCCCGAAATTTTCTGCCACGCACAGCAAAACTGTGGAATGAGCTGTCGCCTGCGGTGTTCCCGGACCAATACGACCTTCAAACCTTCAAGAAAAGAGCGTACTCCTTCCTAAAAGGCCGGCAACGCACTTGTGACGCCTCTGGTGTTGCGGGTGTCTATGGGCGGCGGTAATCGCTTACCATCAGGTGATACGTCTGCTCGTTTGCCCCCTATACAATAAAAAAAAAAAAAAACGATTTGTCTAGTGGATTAAGCGGTTGACACGTCGCTTTGTGTGTGTGATTTCAAATACCACGTTTGAGCCTGCTAAAGTGACGTTACTCTGCCTGGTGGAAAGCATAAGCAGAATCCAAGGTCCATCCTCTATACTCATTGCGAGTGCAGACAACGCACGAGTGACGTTTCTACATCATTGGACCTCCGGCCTCGCACTCACCAACATCATACGACAGCGCAAATAGTGTTAGTTTAAAATTTAAACTTACACACAGAAGATCAATCCGTTGATTTTGACATTCTGCTATGTATATTACGCTCTCTTAACATATCTCCAACCGTGATTGACTGGTTTCACAACTACCTGTTTGGTCGCCGGCAGCGTATTAGTATTGATAACACTGTGTCTTCTTGGTGTAGTACTAAAGCTGGTGTCCCTCAGGGTGGCGTGCTATCTCCTTTACTTTTATCCGTTTTTATTAACACCATCACTAATGATCTCACTTCTTCCTACCACCTATATGCAGACGATCTCCAGATTTATTTTAAAGCACCACCGGTTAACCTGGCTGATGCTATTGATACAGTTAACGCTGACTTGGTAAAGATCTGTAAGTGGAGCATTTCCCACGGCCTCAAGATTAACCCTCTCAAGACTCAAGTCATAGTTGTAGGTAGTTCTAGACTGATTTCCAAAATCGATTGGACTATACTGCCTCAAGTCTCTTGCGATAACACACCTATTCCCTTTAGTGATAAAGTAAAGAACTTGGGTATTTATATTGACAGCACCTTATCGTGGGGTCCTCAGCTGCAGGAGCTGAGTCGCAAAATGTTCGCGGCTGCAGGGTCTTTGCGTAGGCTACGCAATTTGTTACCTACTTCTACCAAGACTGCTCTCACACAATCCCTTCTTTTCCCTATCCTTGATTATGCTGATGCCAGTTATTTAGATCTCACTGAAGACCAATTGAATAAGCTTGAAAGACTCCAAAATCTCTGTATAAGATTCATATTCGGATTGCGTAAATATGATCACATCTCCGACTATCGTAAAAAGCTTAAGTGGTTACCTATCCGCCTTCGCCGGAATACACATATCCTTTCTCTTCTATGCAACATCCTATTTAGTTCTTTTACCCCCCTTTACCTTAAATCACGGTTTACTTTTTTACACGATACACATCCCAAACTACTGAGATCGTCTGAGAACTTAAAACTAAAAATACCGTCGCATTCTACCAAATTTTCCGACCTCTCTTTTTCTGTTCAAGCAGCTCGACTTTGGAACGCCCTACCAGTCGCAATAAGACGTGCACCAACAGTAAATGTCTTCAAGAGACTAGTAAAAGAGCATTACCTGGAAGACATTTAGGTCCCATAACCTACGTATTTCTCTCGCGTAGTCAGTTTATATTTATTTCACTCATACTCTTCTAAGTTTTTATTATTTAATCGTCATTTTTATCTAACTTCCACCCTATATATAGTGTATACTGCTTTAATTTTTTCTTCACGTATAATATTTATGCACCAGACACAACCCTCTAATTTCCCTAATTGTTTTGTTTCCATCCTAAGGTTGCCTGTAAGAGATTGCCTCCGGGCGATAAGGCCGCCAATTGTACCTACTTAACTTAAATTAAGATCTTTTATAATTGACCTGGTGTACAATAAAGACGTTATTATTATTATTATTATCAATTTAAACTTTAAATTGATCTTCTGTGTGAGGGTAGTACCGCCCCGGTCAAGCCGCTCCGTTCGTGCAGAAATCAGCGTGGCTCAACTACGAGTACCTCTTATACTTTCCATTGAATTTAATAAAAAGTGTTAAAAAGCGTGTATAATAAAAACTAAAGCAATTGCTCTAAACTCAAGATACTTTTTTATGTTACGATTCAATCATTATCTAACGCTAATCTATTAAAATAAATAAATAATAGATAAAGTTCAATAACCAGGTTTTCACTAAATGCACCTGCACTTCTATCAAAAAGGTACGTTTTTAATTTTTGGCTGTTTGTTCGGACTAATAGAATGTTCTGAATAACTCTGGAATGGTTAGACCGATTATCACAGTAATTTCATTGGCAGATATCTGATGATATAAGGAATAACTTTGGTTACATTTTTTAGACTAGCTTCATCCCGCGGTGTCACTAGCGATAGTTGTTTTAAATATACAACAACAATCGCAAGTAACACTGCGGATCTCAGCTAGTATTAAATATAATCATACTTCATAGATGGTATATTATTATAGCGTTCTTAGAGGCGGCTGTTCTCCATTATCTTTGACTCTTAAATCACCACGGAAAGTACTATTAGGAGTGTAAAGTGCGTACATAGGTAGGTATATGGAAATTATCTGCCATTACTTTAATGGTGCTATGGAGCAATTTGCTTGGGGCAAATGACGCCATTTTGCCAAGAAGATCTCTGTAATGCATTGTTATATATAAAATTCTCAAAGGTTATTATGTACGCCTTGCAGTTTATGAAATAAAAAGTATATTATATAAAGTTACGTATCTAATCATCGTTTTAATATTAACTAGGTATTGCTCGCGGCTCCGCCCGCGTGTTTATCGGTTATGGCAGCAAAGAGTAGCCTATTTCCTTCCTCAAGAATCAAAGTATCTCCATGCCAAATTTCATTGAAATCGGTGCAGCGGTTTGGCCGTGAAAGCATGACACATTTAATATTTATAATATAAGTATAGTTATATACTCGTACGAATGGAAATTATGACTGATCCAATTAGTTTTCATCCAGGACCGTAATATACACATACCAGGCTGAAAGTCAAGCAATTACATTTTAACATTTTTTTGCATTGTACTTAATATGCACTATACAATGAACTGTAGCGTGTCAACTAATCCTGTATCACGCAATGTAAATTCTCGTAACGATTAGTATATTCATAATTTCCCAACATCAGAAAGCAAATTGTGTAATTAGCCGCCATTCTTCCACAACTATGTATGTTCTAGCTGCGTTTCCCGATTTTACCTGCGCTGGTTGCTGTAAAGGTCAAAGTTACAGATATAAACTTTTCTCTTGAATCACTATTGATTGCCAAAAACTGCATTGAAATATGTTAAGTAGTTTCAAAGATCTAAGCAAACAGATAGCGAAAGCAATTTCATTTCATACTATCTTAAGATTTACAGATAATTTTTAGTACTAAGAAATCAAACTTTTACAAAACAAACGAAAGTTCACGAAGCGAAGTTTATTTACGATCGTTTGTTCAAAACGTTGGCTAACAGGATATGAGGTTACTTTAATGAGTTTTATAACTAAATTGAAATTTATAACTAACGCAGTATCATGTAGTATATATATAAGTTCTACGAAGTTGTGCTTTCCTCGACTAAAGTCGAAGTTCTCGAAGTCGGCGTATTCTTAAGAAGCCTGTAGGTCTTTCGAAACATTTTATTGTAGATTTAAAACTTATACTGGATGCTTAAAGAATTTAACTTCTTACTACAACTGCAAAAGTTTTAAGTAGCAGGATCGCATTTTAAAATACACAATATTATTCATCACTCTACATTGAATATTTGACGGCACGGTCGGCGTAGTGGTTTAAGCGGTCAATACGCCGCTTGCTACTGCGCCAAGTGCCGTGGGTTTAAATCCCACGTGAGACATCACTTTGTGTGATCCACAAAATGTTGTCCCGAGTCTGGGTGTTCTTGGTGTTCGTTACATGTATGTTTGTTATGTGATAATGATGACACACGATGTATAATCCGAATGCGGAATTGTCTTTTAAAAAAAAATTGTCTGTATCATGGAGACTCATCCGAGGAATACTTCAGTCTAATACCGGCCCCAAGTTTCCGCCATCGACTCAAGTATTAAAAATTTCATCCACACTACTTTGTTAAATTTGACAATCCATCACCATGCACTTTAAAAAACTTTTTTCCATTGTACAACAAACTGTCTTACAATTTGGCACACTCGAGCATGATTATGAATAAATAACTAAAAAATAAACAAAGATGTTTGTATGGCAACCGTGAAGAAAAAAATACATTTAACGTTAATAAATATTACTAGATCATATGAAGGAATTTGGAAATCCTTTATTCATGAGATACCACGAGTCGCATACAAATATTTTAATTAAAATCATAATTCAAGAGGTTGCGGTTTCCACTGAACCTTACAATAAATCAGAACTAATCTTTAATTAATCAAATATATCAACGCAAAATTGAATCCCCTGATCAATCCCAGTGCATTTCCTTAACCAAATCATTTCTGTTAATAGATACCTTAATTTCTCCTGCCCTTTAAGTAAAGGTTTTCATCTCATGAAGGCATATTAAGGCCAAAATACGACACAGAATGAAGGCCTACATTCAGGCAAGATTAACGGGAGCCGGTAATGGCCCGCGTTGAGCTGATTTAATGTTTAGATCCACCTTCTGTTGTGGTTTATTTAGAAAAACGAAGTGGGTTATGGATGTGAGTATTTACATAGATGAAAAGGTTTCAATGAACGTACGAGCTTAGTTTTTATTAGTATTAGTTGGAACGACTTCAGAATATGACACGGTCATGCATGCTTCATGTCAACAGCGTTCGCATAATTAAAAGAAATTAAACATCTTTATGTAGCTGGTGTAATAAACTTGTAATCTCTACATATGCAGGTGTTACATACTTAAACATCATTTATCGCGTTATAAAGCATTTCATGTAAGAATATTACATTATGTTCTTGATTCTTTATGACTTTATTTTATAAAATCGCACTACCCTAAGTATATAATAGACACATCCATATCAGCCTGTGTTGATACACGAATACTGTTTCAAAATGATTGCACTTTTTGAGAAGAAATAACCAAGTAACTCCCAGTCAATCCTTGAAATCAATATTTGTAGTAGCCTTTATTCTTCTTCTGTAACTACTTTAAACAAAAAAAAACAGGTGTGTGTGCGATTCACACACAATAGAAGTGAAATTTCAGTAAATCGACAAAAGAATCAGACCGACATTTGCTCTCTCGCTCTATACAAAACACGAAAATAAATGGTTACAGGTACAATTTAAAAATACATGAAATAAAACAAAACTAGCAATATTTTACGAAACAAGAAAACAATCTAGTTGTAAAGAAAAGGCTTAGCCTATGCTCATGTTCCTAGAATTAGCAACAGTGACGATTTTCAAGTGAAACCGAACACCCAAACACACATACTTTTCAAATTTATACATCGTACCACTATGACCGAACTTTGCTCGGTATTTCATTTTTGGTAATTTTTTTGAAAATGAATCCTAGCTATGTCGATTTATCGCCCCCAAAACTCCCCAAAAACCTATACTAATATAGGTAGGTATATTCATACTATAATTGCTCATGTAAAGGCATTATATATTTGTATTCATGCTGTTGAAGTATTGAAAAATTACTGCCTTAAAAATGAGACACATTTCGTTACTAGATATCTGATGTATCGTGTCCGTGGATTAATTCTTTAATATCCGTGTAGTTGTACAGAACTTTTACTAAAATGAAGCCTGTATTGTGAAAACATCTCTGTCATTGGATAGTAATAGTCCTACATTTTACCCGACTACGAAGAAGTCAAAAGTAAGGGTATAGTTATGGCAATCTATTTATGTTTTGAATATTCCACCGTAGCACCTAGACTACTGAATCGATTTAATTTAATATTGCTGCTATTATTGCATATATATGCTAATAAAAACCCGGGATCAGAACAATAATAAAACTACTGCACTTCATGTGCATGCAAAATACTTGTAAAGTAATTAGATACCAAAATCCTTAAACGCCTTGAAGCTCTTCGCTCGTTGCTTCTTCTTGAAAAATATTAGCGAACAGTACATCAACGTTAATTTATCGCTCACCGTATTCCCCTGCTACTTATTACAAGTTCCTGCACTCTGCCGAGAGTGGTTTGCACTGAGCTATATATTAAATTCGCTTCGCTTACCCTTAATTGTATCTTACGTCAAGATAACACTTTTCTATTTCTTCAAATACAAAATAAAAATATAACGTAGTTGTGTTCCTTTTCATGTACTAAAGACTAATTAAAAAAATAGTTTCTACATAAATTTAGAAGACCTTGAGAGAGTCCAGCTTCCACACAAATAGGTCAACAGGGAGGTACTTCTCTACTACTACTACTCCCTATACCATAAAAATCTATTATTCCAATTCTAAAACACTCAGTAGCTGCATACAAATATCTCTTTAAAAACACCAAAATCTATCAAGAGCAGTAAAGATTGCCACTCAAAGACTCACAAAGGGAAATAATTTCGACTTGTCTTCTAACTATTGAATATCTTCCTCCGTGACGTCATTATGCAGGGCGTGTTGTAACAAACGAGTTGTGACGTCCTCCGGCACTTCTCCAACCTCCCGGGGAATGCAAACACCGTTACATTTAAATGAATGCCACGTACTCGCTGAAAAGACACTCGACTCTTTTAAATGCGCTTTCTTGTAATGTTGGGCATAAAGGCGAAGTCGTCGTGTGACATTAGTGTAATGGTATGCAGTTAATGAAAGAAGATTCTTGTGAACAAATACTCTGTATGTTGAAATGAATTTTATTCTAATCTTTCTTATCGATTTACTTTTTATACCCAATTAAATAAAAGGGTTATATATTATGTATTTTCACAGATTGCAGCAAGGGGAGAAATCAAATTGTTTTTCATTAAAAGTTTTTTAACTTTAACATAATAACTTTTTATTTGATTTTAGGGTTCCGTACCTCAAAAAGAAAACACGGATCCCGTATAGGGTCACTTTGTTGTCCGTTTGTCAGTTTGCGTTTGAGTTAATGAATTTGTTTTCGATATTTACTTTTATTGTTAACAAACCTAATGCAAAACGCCGCGATAGAGTGTCTAACACACAAAGAAAGGAATAAAACGAAATAAATAAAGTACATTATAAATATCTTATCGTTTGTAGTAAACCATTTAATCTTAATACATGTTAGGTAGGTATTAAGCTTCAAGTCATCAATAACAAACTTTAACAAATAGTTCGCGTTAAAAAAAATTATATTTTCTACTACAAATTCAAGATGGTTCCTATTTACAACAGGCAATATATAATCTCAAGTTCCAACACGAACTGGCTCGCAGTGGCTTTTTAACCTGGATTATGTCCCGGGCACAGCTGGGACAAACAGACAAACAAGCCTTAATATTTGTTCTCTATTTCCGAAGTACCGTTTGCCTCGGCCGTTTGTTTGTCCAACACGTTTTGTGTACACCAGTAATGTTGGGCTGGTAATAATGTTTTATTTCTAAGTTAGTCTTTGAATTATGTTTGTAGTGTTTTGACCTTTAAAAATAGAAGGGATAACCTTTTTTATGTTAATCGAGAAGACTATCCGCTTCGAAAATAAGTCGTGACAAATAGATGTAACCGACTAAGTGCGAGTCGGATTCGCGTACTAAGAGTTCCGTACAAACGTATGTATATAAGTAAAATTTATGCTCTTCGCATTTTTTTCTTTATCTATGCTATAAGACGTTCCTTCGTACCAAGTTTCAAAATTCTGAGTTTACGGGAACTAGCGTGTAGGTTTTAATTACCTTACCAAAAAAATTTGGTAAATTTTCTAAACACTTATACTAGCTCAGATCCGAGATTCAGTATACATATACAAGAAGGACTCGTTTTAAGTTATTAGATAAACACTGACTGTTACCTTCTTTTCTTAATCTATATCTATATCTATACTAATATTATAAAGAGGAAAGATTTGTACCTATTTTTTTTGTATGTTTGTATGTATGTAATGAATAGGCTCAAAAAGTACTGGGCCGATTTAAAAAATTCTTTCACCAACAGAATGCTACATTCTTCCAATTTGACATAGGCTACATTTCATTTTGAAAAAAATTAGGGATCCTTGGTAAAATTTGAACAATGTAACCGAAGGTGTAGAAAAATGAGTCTTAAAATGTCTTTCGTCGAATGCGCTGCAGAAAATATTAGCGATAGAACAAAATAATGTACAACAATATTGAAGAACATCATAATGTCTACAAAAAATTCCGCGGTAGCATATATCCAACTATTGTAGTTATGTCACTACAACAACTTTTTTCATTTTAAAAATTAATGTAAATGCTAACCAAATTCAAACCATGCTATTTATGTGTTTATATTAATCCTTATCCAAATAAATTATTTTATGGTCAAGACCATTTAACTACCTATAAAATAGTTTTTAAATTATTTAAATTGGACTTTCCATTCAAAAGATATTACGAATTAAAAAATTCAAACAGTAAACAAAACCGCCATAGCGCCGTGGCCGTTGTTTGCGAGGTTGCGTGGGTCAGCTATGTTTTATATACAACGTGTATTTAGTATCAGCATTGCACCCGTGCGAAGCCGGGGCGGGTCGCTAGTCCTTAATAAAAATAAGTAAATAGGTGTGTGTGCGATTACACACCATAGAAGTGAAATTTCAGTAAATCGACAAAAGAATGAGATGAATATATATAACAAGAGTGGGATAATTACAAAGTTTATTTGTTTAAAAATGAAAGTACAAGGTGTCTCAAAAGAAATTTCATATTTAGTGGATTGATTTAAAAAAAAAGGAAGCGGTATATAGAAAAAATGTTTATTTATTGTTAAAATACACTTTTTGGGAATTCATTTCTTAAAAATAATATCGTCTAAATGTAAACCCTCACGTTGTTGGCACTCATTTAATCGAACAGTAAAATTACTTATGACTGCTCGACAGGTGGAGTGAGGGATGGCTGCCATTTCGTGACGGATATTTTCTTTCAAATGCGCCAGTGAAGTTGGTTTATTGGCGTAAACTTTAGATTTAAGATAACCCCATAGGAAAAAGTCCATAGGGGTTAAATCTGGGCTACGTGGAGGCCAATTTATGTCACCTCTCCGGGAGATCAATTTTCCTGAGAAAATTTCACGAACACGTGGCAGAGATATATTGGACGTGTGTGAAGTTGCTCCGTCCTGTTGAAACCATGTTCTTTGGTTATAGCCAGGAAAGTTTTGCAGTTCAGGTACCAAGAAGTTGTCTAACATCTCCACATAACGCTCTGAATTCACTGTAACTGTACGCCCCATTTCGTCTTCAAAAAAGTAAGGGCCGATAATTCCTCGCGCCGACATGGCAGCCCATACGGTCACTTTAGGCGAGTGTAGGGGTTTCTGATGTTTGCGTTTCGGATTGGCTGAACTCCAGTAGCGACAGTTTTGCTTATTTACGTGGCCATTAAGATGAAAATGAGCTTCATCCGAAAACAAAATGTTGGTAAACGTTGAAAATCGCTCAATCATCTGATTTACGAAATTAAGCCTCTGACCGGCATCTTGGGGCTTTAATTCTTGCACCAATTGAATTTTGTAGGGGTGCAGCTTTAGATCTTTGTGCATAATGCGATGTAATGATGATCTATGCACATTTAAAGCACTCGCGCGCTTCCGAATTGAAAGGCTCGGGTCGTCACGTACAGATTGATTAACACTCTCCACGTTTTCTACCGTTCTTGATGACCTAGGTCGCCCGGATTTTGATTTATCCAGCGTTGATCCAGTCTCTTCAAACTTTTTAACCCAATGTCGAATGAGAGGAAGGCTTGGCGCATCATTTAAGTGGCGAAAACCTCGAATACTGCAGAATTTTCTACGCGCGACAGTTGTCGAATCACCGTTCTTGTAAAACTCTCGCACGCACAACGCGCGGTCTGCTCCCGAGAAACGCTCCATAGCGACTGAATCCCCAAGAGCCAAGCTACCAATTGACATAACCCCCGCACCCCTCAAGTACGCAGCGTTCACGCAGTAAGCTAAACAAATATAAAATTTCTTTTGAGACACCCTGTATTTTGATTAATTTATAAGGGGTGTTTTTTTAAGCTAGATAGAACTTTAAATTGTAAAAAGTAACACAAAAAATTTAATTTTGATGAAACTTTTTTTTTTATTTGTTTCAGTATACTCTGACAAATCATCATGAATAGACTCACGCTTGAACAACGCTACGAAATTATCCAAATTTACTTTGAAAATCAGTCGTCGATTCGCGCAACTTATAGACGACTTCGTCATTTGTATGGCGTACATAATCGTCCATCTGAACAAGCCATTCGTTGAACTGTGGATAGATTTCGTACCACATACTCTCTAGAGGATGCAATAACACCAGCACGTCGAAGGAATGTGCGTACTGAAGACAATATCGCCGCTGTAAACGAAAGTGTGGAAGAAGATCCAAATTTATCGATTCGTCGTCGGTCGCAGGAATTGGGGCTCTGTCCGTCCACTACGTGGAAAATTTTGCGCAAAGATCTCGGCCTACACCCGTATAAGATCCAGCTGGTGCAGGAATTGAAGCCACGAGACCATTATATGCGTCGTTCTTTCGCCGATTGGGCTCTAGAGCAGTTGGCAACTGACCCGTTGTTTTATCGCAAAATTGTGTTCAGCGATGAGGCGCATTTTTGGCTTAACGGGTTTGTTAATAAGCAAAATTGCCGCATATGGAGTGAGACCAATCCACAACAGACCCTACAGACTCCATTACATCCAGAAAAATGCACCGTATGGTGCGGTTTTCACGCTGGTGGCATCATCGGACCTTATTTCTTCAAAAATGAGGCCGGAGCTCGCGTTACGGTCAATGGAGATCGTTACCGCACCATGATCAATGATTTTTTGTTTGAAAATATGGATGACATTGATCCGGAGGAGATGTGGTTTCAATAGGATGGCGCTACGTGCCATACGGCGAACGCAACCATCGACTTATTGAAATCAAAATTTGGCGATAAGTTGATTTCGAGAAATGGACCTGTCAATTGGCCTCCAAGGTCGTGCGATTTGTCACCTCTCGATTATTTCCTGTGGGGCTACGTGAAGTCACTGGTTTATGCTGATAAACCAGCAACAATTGACGCCTTGGAGGCCAGCATTGTTCGTGTTATTCGTGACATTCGGCCAGCAGTGCTCGAAAAAGTGGCCCAAAATTGGACGTCCAGAATGCACTTCGTCAAGAACAGCCGCGGTGCCCATATGCCCGAAATCATTTTCAAATGTTAATGTCACGTATTGATCTTTCGAATAAAAAAAAAATTTGATTACAATTTAATTTTTTGTGTTATTTTTTACAATTTCAAGTTCTATCGGGCTTAAAAAAACACTCTTTACATACACACCGACATTTGCTCTCTCGCTCTGACTCACTGGCTCTGATTAAATATTTTTATTTAAACCAACCTTTCATTATAATTCGTAATAATTATAAGTAAACTGTATCTAGATAGTATATCAATGCATACTCTAGCAGAAATTACTTTTAGTTTGAATGTATATTTCGCTTCGAATACGATCCGCGCGTGTGGTGGTCTCAGAAAATTTAAAAAATAACTGTAGTTTGGGTACAACTACAATTTAAAAATGTATGCGATCTATAACCTATCAATATCTATGTACTTATATGTAATGCACAATGTAATACGTAATATTATAGTGACTGATTCGCATTTACATATTATCTCATAACTATAGGAATTGATATGTATTAGTATCATCAAATTTAAATAAATTATTCCACTCTATTAATATTAAAATGAGGAATGTCGCCTATCTGTATGCGGTGTAGTTGCCAATAATTATATTATCAAATTCCGGATCATCGGTTAAACATCGCATTAGCACGCTTGCTTCACGCATGACCAAGCACGTTGTATGCGTGGCCATGCACCAACGCGTTTTACTCATTATTAGAGTATTTACCTTTATGTATAAATTACTCTAATCAGGAACTAGACAATGGGTGCTGTTAGGGAGCAGATCGAGATTCAATTTAAAATAAAAATGATTTTTAAACTGAAGGATTTTTTAATGTAATTTTGACACTGTTGTGTGCACACGACGTCCAAATTCATACTGTATACCAAAAACTATGGAAAATAACAAGATGGTAACTGACACAAAATGCTGACTCAACGGAAAAATTTATTGAACTGCTTATTATAGCATTTTACTAATTTATTTATAGATGTAACAGGGCCCCTGTTCTACTCGTGATTCCCACAATTTTTAACTTCGTTTTTAATCCGAGACCCCGAATCTTCTTTCTCATTTCATTTCCAAAAGAATATATCGCCGATATAATTATCATCTTTATAAAGAACGTTATTTAATATAAGGTATATAACCTAGAACTATATGAAATGCGAGTATATAAAGCTAATTGGCGTGTGCGAAGATCCGTCTAAGCTTTTGTTGGTAATTAGCAACTCTTTTATAAGACGTACGCTAGACGTAACTAACAGGTCAGTGCTTTCATACAGGTCGATCCACAATATGGCCGTGAGCGCACAATGAATTTGTCGCTATTTTATGATATCATTCCTTAACGTTCTTGCATGTCTTACTTCTGTACTTCACAGTTTTATGATAAACCTATCTAGTCTATTTATTTAATTTATTTTAAATTTAAATATTTCAAGAACATATTTTGTACAATACGATACGATTATGGACACTAGCCCCAATTATAGTTTGAGATTTAATGTCATAGGTAGTTTGTATTAGTAAATAAAAATACGATGATGTTCTCCCCGCTGATTTTGAACACGGCGGCCAGTCTTAACGGAGACAAGCAAACACAGACGCACTCCCACAATCCAACAAGACGGCTATCAAACACGATAGAGAAGAGATCAGGCGCAGGAACGATCGTTACGAGCTCTCTTAGGCTCGGGGACTAAGATCCAAACTTCGAAATTACAGACTGTTATTAATAATTTCTTATTTTTGCTCCCTAATACACTTTAAAACATATGTTTTACGAATAGAACGTTTTTTGTAGCTGTGCATTTTATACTGAATTTTCAGTTAAGTGTGGTTTTACCTTTATACAAAGTCGCTGATTTGTATGTGCAGTTGTGGAGTGGTTTAGAAGATTGCCTTTTTCTTTTAACAGTTGAATGTTGTCCGAGCACTAAGTACGGCTTAGAATAGATACGAGGAAATCCTATTTTCTTGAAATACTTTTAAGATATTAAGGCACGCTGGTTTGTAAAGCGCTTTTGAGAATTTTAGAGGAAATTCCTCTATGTTCTCTTTGGTACTGTAATGTTAAGTAGGGTATTCCTTTTTGAGTTTGAGTTGCAATGGCTTTAGGTAGCTTTAGAGTAAAACTAGCGGTAACATGGGCCAAGAAACAAGTAAATTTTTGTAACAAACAGAACATCTTTCATATATATCTCTAAAGGATTGCAATAATTCAAAAGAGTATTGGCTTTAAAGCCTGTTTCGGTATATTATGGACCGCCTTTGAACTGTTAATCCACGTTCTTGACGAATATTAATTGTTAAGTATTAATTCATTTTGACGTAACTAACCACCAAGTGCATTCTAAACTTAAAATCACTTGTACTTATTACACTATTAAAAACGGTTTTAGATGTAAATATTTCATATAACCAGTTTTAATCAACCTTTGATTATGCCATAGGCGAAACTTAATAAAAATAGTGGAATCTGTACAAGTATTTTTTAGTATACATATATAAGGGCTTACTGAATTCCAAGGTTAAACTAATTGTTAGTTACCGATTGCAAAAGATGTTTATGACAACGAAGACCGACGGCTTAACGTTCTCTTTTCGAGGCACGGGTGTAGAACACCGACAAAACTTTCATTCTGCGGGCTGTTATTCAGAACTTTTTATAAGAAAATTGATTGGCAGTCGCATACGCTAACCGCTAGACCAATGAGACAGACTAATAAAGTATATTATAACAGTCAAATTATTTACGAAACTTTTTCCGTGTGCGTGTAAATTGTGTTCGTACTTGCATGAATACCAAGAACAAACGAGGCAAAGTTTCCCATTGTTTTCTCGTGAGAATAAGTTCGTCTTGCGTCCATACTCGAGATCTTTTGAACCTTTGTTAGCGGTAATCCTAATTATAATAAACAGATGTGATTGTACACTTGACTTCCGGAATATCGGCCAATGAAATACTAGATGTAATGAATAATAATGCAAAGAATTCCGAAAGTAAAACTATGCAGATCTTTCGGAAAGTCAATAACAATTCATATCTTAAATATTTAATTCTTGTCACCGATACCACTGTCTTAAAATTGTCATAATTTATAAAATGTAAAAGACTGACTTGATGTCTGGCTGTTATTATGGAGGGTAGATATCCTATATAAACCATAATGGCGGCCGAGTAAGGCAGTCTTGGTCGAGGAGTGAATCAGTAAAGACGTGTTCTATCTTTTGTGGTTTGGTGGCCTTAACTGGCACATAGAAATACTGTTGTAAATACAAACAAGCTTTGTTTGAATTATTTGAAAAGATGGTGCACATGAGTTTCTCACCAGCTCTTCTCATGAATGCAATACCCATCGGAGCTGGTACTTGGATTGATTTCAATTTAAACCTTGAGTTGAATCGAAGTTAATCTAAGCTCCGGTAATTCAAATCATCTCGGTGCATTTAGTATTGGTACTACTAAACTGATTACTTGAGTTTTGTTTTATATTCTTATGTTTGTATTTTGACGTGTTCAAGTGCCTTTTTGGGCCTATGGAAATAAATGATTTGAGTTGAGTTTGAGTTTGAGTTATATCAAGAATATGAGTTGTTCCATTTACTAAATCCCCAGAGTCTTTTACCTTTGTCTCTGACTTTTAATTGTCGAAGTGAAGCGTGTAGTATATGTGAAAAGACTGACTACGGTAATAAAATCATAATGAAGAACATTAAGCCTAAGTTATGAACCTTACAAATACGATATTTTACGTATCTCTCTTCTTTTCTATATACCCATTTATTTCATACTAGCTATCCCGCGCAATCTGATATCCGTAATGATACCTGATGCCTTCACTTTTCCTCGATAACTAGCCTATTTAACACAGAAATAACTTTTTTAAACGGATCAGTAGAACTAAACAAACAAACTCTTCAGCTTCATAACATTAGTAACGGTTTTTTTAAATTTTCGACGTAATGTTCAATGAAGGCCTCCACCAAAGAGCACCTATAATGTCGTTGAATGACATTTGATAGATATATACTTTTATTGGACGTCAAAATTGTACAATCTAGAAAAATATAAGAACAATAAATGAACATCAGTCATGGATAGCTACCCCGTCTGGTTAGGTTCCTTTGTATTAGTGTTGAGATTGTACTCGTAGCATTATATGAAACTTAATGGTTTATTTTTGTTAGCCATAAAATAATTGTGAATTACTACCTTTTTAAAAGATAAAACTTGTGAATATAAGTATTGTAAATCATCTACGTCATCGTTTATTCAAATGTTTTCTTCTACAACAAGAAAAAGATTCGTTTTCAAAATTTTACGTCTTGTCTGGAGTGAGACATGAAATTAAATTTATGAATATGGTCAGCCTTTCTTTTGAGTACAGTGCTTTGGTATGTTAAATAGGAAGCTCCTTCGTCGAATTTCTTTCATTGATAAGCAATAGAATTTGTACCAAAACCATACTACTAGATATAAAAAAGCGCAATATTTAATATAACTTATTTTTGTTAACTTTCTTAATCTCATGGTTGCCAGGTAATTAGTATGAGCAGCCGTAGGAATGTGTATAGTTTAGATTTACTCACCCCTTTCCTGCATTGCGCGCTGCCTGGTCCCTGTAGTGAACTTACAATAGTTCATTAAATCACTAAGCATTTGGCACAGTACACGGCACTGTTTGAAAGCTGCTCTGTGTATTGTATACTTCACTCGTGCATTCAATCATTGTGTACTTAACATACACACGCACATGGATATAGATAATCATTAAATTGAATAACCTCCTTTGGCATTCGGGTAAAAACAAGCCACAACGTAGACAGTGGTACACACATGCAACATAATTAGATGTAGAAACGAATCGAACCGCAAACTAATACAAGATTAGTACTGCCTTATATCGGATATTTAGTAGACCATATATTTCTCTTCTATATCTTCCTAAACTAAAAGCCTCATACAATTGGAATAAGGTTTTAAACATTTTGAATGTATATGGCCAGTTACTCTAGTGGCCTCTGATGCTTATCACTAAGATATGAGTTACAGGCCGTGGGTTCGGTTTCTACGACATTTTCATGACATTATTTGTGTGATGACCACGATTATTAGTTAAATGTCTATAATATTTACGTATGTAGAAATATTCCAAAGGAAATCTTTGTGAAGTGACTAGTTGATAGCTATAGTAAGCCTATGGAAGAGGCATTAAAATTGTAATCAAAAAATATAAGAGCTTTAATACACCTCTGTCAAACTTTTTAGCGAGTGTGTATAACATGCATGTCAATTTCATAAAATAGTATTATGTTTACTGGTCATATGGGTTCTATTCACTGACTGAATATTGCTTACGTTATGAGTTTTACATAAAAAATAAGTCTAGTGTAGTAGTAAGGAGATCTAGTGTGAGCCTATTATACATCAACACTCCGTCACAGAGACCGCGTTTGGCATTGCGATTGGCCCGAACTAAAATCTTTACCAATCGTAACGCAGAACGAGCTGGCCGTCAACGCCGATTTAATTTGATATAAATTCACACTAGGCCCTTCGCTATAGTAAGTGAAACAACTCTACTAGCCGACGCGACGGCCCCGTACATTAAAATTTTTATGACCGCATAAATTACGCAAAATGCCTCGATAATAATGGAGGCGGAACTCTCTTTAAATGCTTTCATTTCGAGATAAATTAATATTTATTGTGCACTTATTCGACAACGATTGTGTCTGGCGTGGACAAATATTGCACACATGACTGATTGTATTGTTGATGTACTCGAATAATATTGTTACTGCGTTGTTTCATTGTGGACTGTTGACTTATTGTAATTAGGCAGTCGTGTTCCCGTGTAGTGAAGGATTGCGGTGTGCCACCACCCCTATACATCCCATGGCTATCGTAACAGCCGACTAAAGCATTATACATAAATACAGGACAATAGCATTGTAAAGAGAAAGAAAACTTTACGCAAATTTAAAAATCAAATCTATGAAGTATTAATCCTACTAATATTATAAACGCGAAAGTTTGTGAGTATGTTTGTTGGTCTTACACACAAAAACTATTGAATAGATTTTGATGAAATTATACAATAATATAGCTTATACATCAGAGTAACACATAGGCTACAATT
This sequence comes from Spilarctia lutea, assembly GCA_916048165.1. Classification (NCBI taxonomy): domain Eukaryota; kingdom Metazoa; phylum Arthropoda; class Insecta; order Lepidoptera; family Erebidae; genus Spilarctia; species Spilarctia lutea. The sequence goes on along the minus strand of OU696473.1, from coordinate 852,199 downwards.
TATAAAGATACTAGCTTCGCATAGCGGCGTTGCCCGCGGTTCAGCTAGTATTTACTAAAGCAACATAGAGGATCAGTAAAAAACAATACTCGCAGATTGACAATAGGCCATCAGAAGTTTGAAAATAAAACGAAAGCAAGCATAAAACTGCTGCTTTTGCTGAGCAGTCTAGGTACGGAGTGTAGACAATATTACCCACAGCGTTAGACAATATTTTATAACTTTCATTATTAAAACAAAAGACAACAAGAGTTCAAATTATAGCTTAAATAATTCCACACTTTTCTTATTATTATTTTACAAACGAATGGAATATTTTTTCAGGAAAGTTTTTACTAATTAGGTACTATTTCCATAATTAGTTTTCTTCAAATTGGTTCATATTTTATGAAAGCATTTAGCTTTAAATATGAGTTATATTCATTTGGAACTTAAAACCGAAATAACTGACTTAACTCATTTTACACAGATTGCTAAACGATAACTGTTCTTTCTCAATTGCTGAGCTGTCGCCACGGGATTATTTAGTGGTTTGTTTGCCGGAAGTATATGGGGCATCGCTTTTATTGAGCGGAAGTTACGTCATTAAGATAATTAACAACAATTAAGAGAACACTAGCCATGTATATGTTACACTCTGTACGAGGAAGATATTCAACTGTATTTATTACGCCGCGAAAACTTACACAACATCACGATCGTTGTCGCCACAAAACTGGGTTGATGGTTTGACTGGGGAATAGAATCTCCGTATAATTAGAAGCTTATGTGCCAAATCTCTTTTTTAAATTTAAAGTTATTTATGTGAAATATGTAGTATCACCGCCATCCATCGTCCCATATTTTTAAGCCTAAAATTTCCTTTCATTAGCTATTATTTTATACACTTTATTTCAGTTGAACCATTTCTTTGTTTCACATCTGCCATACGTCTCAAGTTATGCTTTTTACAGTCAAATTAATTGTAGAAATATTTATTAAAAAATAGAGTTTAATCAGTATTCATATTTCAGATGTTCTTCAAGAAATGGTATCCTACTGTGTAATAAATTGAAAAAACATTTACTCAAGAAAGACGGTTTGCTTGATGTTATTAAGGAATGGCTCACAAGAGAATCTACTATATTATTTTCAGTTAAACAATATAAAAATGCCAGTTTTAGATCGCAAGTTAGGGCAAATTTCATATAACCAGTGGCTTTTAGATTATGCAATAAGTGTGCCCTCCGTCTCCGAATAAAAATCACATAAATTGACAAAACTACCCCTTAAAACTCCAATAAAAGAAACAGAACAGTTTTAATCACTTACCAAACTTCTAAAACCTATTCGGAGTGAATCTCCAGGATTATTTTTATTACCATCTATTTATTCAGGCTTTTGCGGTTCGTACTACCGGTCCTTTGAATATTCAGGAGCCCTAATCTCGGACGGAACACAAATCCATGAGTGCCTATGTATTATATACATATGAATTAGTTTCGTTTGAATTTAATCTGCCACATTTTTAGTCAGTAGCTGTTTATTACGTGATGACAAGTGAAGGCTTGTTGACTTTGTCTTTTTTATGGAATAGGGGAGCAAACGAGCAGAGGAATCACCTAATGATAAGCGATTACCGCCGCCCATGGACAACCGGAACACAGGCGGCGTTACAAGTGCGTTGCCGGCCTTTGGGGGAGGGGGATGCGATTGTTTTTAAAAGTTATAATCGCACGCTAAGGCTATGTTTCAACATCTCTTTCTTTCTAAATCTTCTTTTTTCTCTGATGTAACTCATTCTGCCCGGTAAAAATCATGCGAATGCAGGTGACCATCACTGAGTCGATCTAATGGGATGCTTTTTCATATTCTGCTAAAAAACCCACGATCATATCTCGATAAAAAGCAAAAGGGTTATAAAAGTAGTTAGTAGAGCCACGCTGACAAACACAATATCAACGTGAAATGACAGCATTCGTGATTTCGCGTTTCGCTGGTGAGTGCGAGACCGGAGGCCCAATGAAGCAGAATGCCGCCACCGGCCACCATGCTTCATTGTCGCATTGTCTGCATTCGCAGTGCGTATGGTGACCACCACTCTTGGATCCTGCTGATGCTTTCATTACATTACATTAAAAATAAATATCGATCAAATTCGTGTTAAAATCTGAAAATAAGTTTTCCGTCACATAAAAAGCTTAACATACATAGGAAATTGAATCTAGAAGTTTATCCAATAAATGAGCTGACAAGGTCGTTCCAGTTAAAAGTTTGGCAATAAAACCTCGGGTCACTTCAACCCAAGGAGCCTGTAGTTGTAAATATCGGAGGGACCTCACAACTGCCTGATTGGAACAACTTGCGTAAGTGGATCTGTTTCGGTAATTATGTTTAGTTTGAAGTTGTCTACACTTCATTGATTTAATTAATATAGTAACAGCCAACCAAAGAAAAGATGGATTGAATGCTTAAATAAGGATATAAGATAGACGATATAATAATAATTAAGTTTAATAATAATAATAATTAAGTTTATTTTCTCTTCAAAAAATGGTTACTACAATGGGATTTACTTCAATACAATAAATTTTAACCACGTTTTGCGAGAGACTGGTGCCTGTGATAGGTATAAGATACCTGTGTTACAGGTCACCAGGTCCCCACGCCACTTAGTTCATAGTTTACATAGTAGTATTAGACAGCATAACAGACAACAAATAATATAATAACCAAAACAAAAATTAAAATGAAAATAAAATCAGAATCAAGTCAAAATTAAAATAAGCATCAAAATCAGAATAAAGATCACATCAAAATTAAAATCAGAATCAAAATCAAGTCAAAATTAAAATCAGAATCATAATCAAAATCAAAATAAAATCAGAATTAAAATTAAAAATCATATCAACATTAAGATCAGAATTAAAATCAAAATTTATATCAAATCAAAATCAAAATCAGAGTCAAAAATCAAATCAAAATCAAAATTAAAATTGAAATCCAAATCAAAATTAATATTAAATCAAAATCCGAACCAAAATCAAATCAAAATCAAAATTGAAATCCAAATCAAAATTACAATTAAAGTCAAAATCAAACGTACAATTTTAAATAAATATAAACATTACATTAAACGTGCCGTTCGACTTTTAATGTGTGTGTGTGTGTGTGCGTGTGTGTGTGTGTGTGTGTGTGTGTGTGTGTGTGTGTGTGTGTGTGTGTGTGTGTGTGTGTGTGTGTGTGTGTGTGAATGAATAATTTTATTGTTACGACAAAACGGAGAGCAAATTTTCAGTTTCATCGTAGTCGAGAGCCTTTAACCAACCACATACCCTGCGTTTGCATTCCGATTTTGTTAAAGAGTATATGGATAAAAAGGTGTTTATTTTGTTATAAAGATACCCACCGAGAAAACAGAAAAACCGACCCGACAGACTGGTATAGAAGGGTACACTAATACAAACATTACCCTTCCTGCGCCTGCCTTTTTTCAAATCTGGATCGTAAAATAACTGAGTGTGTTTCTTCAAAATTATGGCAAGTACAAAGTTCTGTCTTACTGTTAAAACACCCAACACAGTGTGATATAGAAAAAAGAGTGAACAATAAATAATAACGATACAGGCAAATTGAAGAAAAAAAATGTTTTCGCCGGGCTATCTCCAAATAAACTCGGGAAAAAACAATAAAACAATGGGTAGATTTATAACTTCTTGTCCAACAATTTACATACATACTTACATAACGTCACGCCTATTTTTCAGTAGGGCAGGTAGAGACAATTGATCTGCACTTACTACGGTCCTGACACTCCACTTTAGCACATTAATCAATCGCTGCATTCATGCTTACCCATTTTTGGTGGTTATTACACGGCTCTTCTTCAGAACATCACCAATTTGGTAGGTAAATGTTAGCCATAGACATCTTGCGACGTTACTACACACATTCGCTCTATAGATTCCATTAGTGAGTCTTCTGACATCCATCCTCTCTACGTGGCCAAACCATTGAACAAAATTATGAATAATACTAAAGCTCCTTGCAAGATAGATAGATCCATAAAGCCATTCTAGTGACCTTCATCAACATTCCCAGAGTACTTAAATCTCGGTGTGTTATTGATTGCGAAGACAATCGTCTTTAATTAAAGTAGCGGAGCAATAGCGGTCTCAATTGCCTCCATAAGTCACGGTGTCGTGCCCCGTATTATAATAGGCGTTAAGCAGACCTAATGGCGGAATAGGCGGTTTGTTATTTTAGGGTTGCTTTACTAGAAATTGGTAGAAAAATAAAGGAAAATAATAGTTAACGTGTAGAATTACGATCATCTAGTGGCCGAATTGTAGTTAAGCTTTTTTTAAACAGGTTTTAGACCGTGGGAGAGCCACGCTTCGGCATGAATGGGCCGGCTCGACTGGAGTGATACCACGGCCTCACAGAAAACTGGTGTGAAATAGCGCTTGCGCTGTGTTTCGCCGAGTGATTGAGGATACCGGAGGCCCATACCCAACCTCCCTCATTCCAACCTCCCCATCCGCCAAAGGTCGGCAACGCACTTGTGACGCCTCTGCTGTTGCGGGTGTCCATGGGCGGCGGTAATCGCTTACCATCAGGCGATACGTCTGCTCTTTTGCCACCTATTACAATAAAATAGGAAAAAAATAAGATAATTTTCTCCTCATAATCTTTACCTAGGCTGAGTCTGTGCTATGGTAAGGATACTACTGACAAATATTTTTATAAATGAACGTACATTTTAGAACAAATAATCGGACTCATTACACGACTGATTACGCTGGGTAAAAACAATTGTAAACTCTATCTGCTGATTCAACAGTTAGATCGTGTTAATCACGAGTACAAAAAACCAGTGAATGATAGAAAAAGTTAGAATATTTATAAATATAAGTAATTCAACTTCAATAAGAAATATTTAATAACAAAATAGAGGCACTGGATACTATCAAGTGTAGTTTGATGAATTGTTCAATAAATGGCACGAAGCCGACACTGAGCAACCGATCACTGTGGACAGAAATTATGACGGATCACCAGCGAGCAAACACTGCTAATGAAATTTTAACTGAGTTCCCCTAGTGAACTGACGCAGTTGAGTATTAGATACATATACTTTCAACTGTATTTTACTGATCTTAGTATTCAAATATTTATTCGATTTGCGATATTCAATTCTTTTTTTAATAATTTAAAAAACAAAAATTCGACTACTTAAAAGTAATGAACTGAAAAGAGAAAAACAAGTTTCACAATCTCTATTTTATATTCGAACGATTAATGCTTTGTCTAGTAAGCTTAGTAGTCTTTGTAGTCTATCTATTACTAGACGCTAGTATATCTTCTCTTCTGTTTTCCTAGATATAAACAGAAGAGAAGAGAAGTATAGTCTTCTCAGTTGGAAAAAAAGAAATTTTGAAATCATTTCAAATGTCAAGGTCTTATGTAACAAATATCAAAATTACTACCAAATTGGAAAACTATTTTTTTTTTTAAGGTCAGTCAATATTACTCATAATATTTTTTCCAATTTTTCTCAGACAAACTTATATGAGGTGAACACTAAACTAATATTATTCGACATTTGGGAGACAAAGGGAAAATTTGTTGCCCCATTATGAAGGAGTTGAGTTCAGGCTCTCATTTCATAAGAAATACAGTCAGCGAATAGGGCGATGCGATATACTTCAATTTTCTTTGTAGAATCAGAAAAGGAGGCGCAGGTTTCACAACACAATAGCTCTCTTTATATAAAGGAGTGCTCAAAGATCTTGTTCGCGTTTACTTTTGCAATATTTTTTCTTATATACGTTTATTTTATACAAGTTTGTTTTTATATGCAGCTTAATATTTGGTGATAAGCTTTGTAGATTTCTGACAATAAATGTATTGAATACTCACATATCAAATGTGATCTGTAAACATATAAAAATATTGTAAAATAACACTTTTAACTTTTCCTAAAAGGTTACTGTTTAGTTGTGGTTGAGAAAAACCATGCTTCGAGCCGAGAAAAGATCAGCCGGTTTGACCAAACTTGGTCAAGCAATTATTTCTATCCCTTCACCAAGTGACTGAGTTACTAGGAACCTAATTAAGCCCTCCTAATAACTCCCAATAACCTATGACGATGTATTTATGCAACCTCAATACACACAAGTATGTAATTTATGTAATTTGTGTACTTTGAGTTGTGTACCCGTGGGCGATATTTACTATATCGCCCACGGGTACACAACTCAAAGTACACAAATTCTAATCAGAAATAGATACTTAGTATCTGAATGGCCGAGTTTTGCTCGAATTTGATTTTTGGTAACTTTCCCCGAAACCCTGTGCTTATTAAATTTCATGGAAATCGTTACAGCCGTTTCGGAGATTCAGATTATCATATAGCAAGAATCGTTCGTTTAAAAGTTTATAGTGGCGATAGGTATCACTTAAAAGTAGTACAAGGTACTGAAGTGATGAGGTGAGAAGGACAACTAAAAAAACACATTAATAATTTAATTTAGTTAAACTGCTTATTATAAAAACAAACACAACTGCGACAATGCTTCTCAACGACAACGACGAACAAAGTTTAGAGATATACAAAATGTAAAGAGATAAATTAGCTCAGCTGAATAAATTTGTGATAAAACACCACATGGTTTATGTTTAAATATTCTGAGTGCTTCGTTTAATTGTTCATTTTCGTCACAAACATGTCTACAAAATATATTTTAGTACATTGTTATACTGTACGTGAGTTTGTAGCTCGTGTTCAAACAAACTGCTCGAAATATATTTACATCAAAGTTTACTTAACGGTGTTAAAATACTATCGTTTGCAAAATAAAGTACACTATCTTGGAGTGATAATTATATTTTCTTTGAATATAAGGCCTCCTTTGTTTTTGAATTTTTTCTTCATCAAGAGTGTGAAGCAACAATTAATAATTCACTACTAGATATACGTGTCTCTGCAGAACGGTGAGAGGCCCGACAGCGGCCCGCCCTGGGGGTGACTCTAGTTACTGGTACTTCAATCGTGAGGTACGGCAGGGGATACTCCAAAAGCCGCTGATGCGTGCCTTGAGCTCCTCACGACTGTGGAGGTAGGCCGCCACGAGGATTAGTAAATAGGCTGATTCGCCGAGAGTCCTACACACGCCCTTCGTGTATCTCACTCCCCACCCTACGGAGGGTATAGTTCAAAAAGAAAGGATTTGTTTTAGGTGTTACTTCTTTTTGTAGTTATCATGTACTGCTGTAATTTTAATTGGCTCTTAGTCCGTGACCACACAAATAAGTTTCTTTCTAAAATTACCGAAGCAAGTGGAAATCAATTGAAATAATAAGTAGTACATACAAATATAAAACGAATTCCTGCCAGACGTAGTTCTCGCCTTTACTTCGATTCCCCTTCTTTCTATCTTCTGTTTAAAAATATTACATTTCCAAGAAGGATTAACTAGACAGTTGAAACTACGAGTATCCTACTAATGTTATAAAATGTGAAAGTTTGTGAGGATGAATGTTTATAACTCTTTCACACAAAAACGCCTGAATATATTGGGATGACATTTGGCACAAAGGTAAACCATGGTCTAAATAGCAAATAGAATACTTTTCATCCCGAAAACAGCAGTAACCGCGGTTCATACCGCGGAGCACAGCTAGTATGTAATATAACACATTATGCTCACCCAAATACTATTCTTTTTACAAATTCCACACATAATGTGTATAATATATATAGCACGAAATGGTCAACTAAACGTAAAATTTACATTTTTAAATTATATAAAAGAATAACAAAATTATCTGTCATATCAATGTAACCTCTAAAGTCGTATCAACTAGATCCACATTCGTGTAACCAATATAGGTAAGTGCATGGTGTCAGTGGTGCATTAACTGGTATATAATCCACTAGATCTGCACTCTGACAAGCAATCCTCGCTTCTAACTAAGTTAGCTCTAAGCTAGTTACATGTGAGACCTCTAAGTGATCCCAGTATAATTATCTTTGGATGTACGTATCGGTATTCGATGTTAATATGCAGTTTCTGATATATTCATTTTCTAACATATTTATTTTAGACAAAGGGAAGGTTCAATTTAAATAATAGGTATTGTACAATAATATATGAAATTGCGTTTCTTCAGTACTGGTCATTTCAAATAAAAAAAAGTTTGTAATGGCTCTGTATTCTAAATTCAAATTAATTTTGTTTTAAAACCATGACATTCTATTTACAAACTCAGTCTTTTGTTTTTTGATTAGCGTTGTATTTTCATTACATTTGAACATTTTTCGTCATAATGGATACTTTAAAAATTCGTGTAATTATGGAATATGAGTTCCGTCGTGGCACCAACGCGACACAAACGGCACGTAACATCAAAAACGTTTACGGAGAGAACTGTACAAACGCACGCACAACCCTTTATTGGTGTTCCTGGTTCCGTTCTGGAAATTTTGACTTGAAAAATGAAGCTCGTGGTCGTCCGGAGACTTTGGTTAACAATAATGAATTAAAGGCGATTGTGGAAGCTGACGAAACTCAATCTACAGCTGAGCTAGCAGCAGCTTTTATTGTAAGCATCAAAACAATATTGATCCATTTGCGACAAATTGGCAGGGTAAAAAAGCTTGATAGATGGGTGCCCCACGACCTTAACGATCGCCAGCGCAACGTACGCGTCGAGACCTGCCTTTCGCTGCTCAACAGGCAAAGAAATGAAGGAATTTTGAAACGAATAGTTACGTGCGACGAAAAATGGATTCTGTTCGACAATCGAAAGCGCTCAGCAAGTTGGTTACACCCTGGTTCAGCACCAAAGCAATGCCCTAAACCAAAAATGACCCCTAAAAAGGTGATGGTCACTGTTTGGTGGTCTAGTGCGGGTGTGATTCACCACAGCTTTTTACAAAACGGCATGAGCATTAATGCAGATGTGTACTGTGAAGAACTGGAGAGAATGATGGAGAAGCTTGCACATCTGCAACCAGCTTCCGTCGTCCCCACTGCTCCTTCACGACAACGCGCGACCCCATACTGCGCAACAGACAGTCTCCAAGCTGCAAGAGCTGGGGTTGGAAGCTCTCCCTCATCCGCCATACTCACCAGACCTTGCACCTACCGACTATTACTTTTTCCAAAATTTAGACAACTTTTTAGTGGGTAAAAAATTCAATTCCCGAGAGGCAGTACAAAATGCCTTTGAAGAGTTTGTTGCCTCCCGTCCAGCTGATTTTTACAAGAAGGGCATCAATAAACCGCCAATGCATTGGCAAAGATGCGTTGATTGCATGGGTGATTACTTCGAATAACAGAAATAAAAATGTTTGAAAAAATAAGTACCTTCACTTATTGCATACAAAACGGCAATTTCATAGGCAAAGACCTGTAAAGTAGGAAAGATTAAGTTGTGAAGCAAACATAATGATTTCAAAGGTACAAAAATCCACATACTAATTTTGTACATTATGAATTGTATCCGAACCTGAATATTATTACTGTCACCCAATTCATATTCTAGGTGTCATACGAGTCGAATAAGGGAGCAAGTTACGTTTTTTAACAGCTGTGCAAAAAGAAAGAAAATTATTTGACTGCCTCGGTTGTGCAGTGGTAGCGTATGCGACTGCTTATGTTGAGATCTGAGGTTCGATTCCGAGGTCGGACCAAATGTTTGTATGAGCTGCAAATATTTGTTTCGAAGTTTGGTTATTTTCTATGTATGTAATCTATAATATAAGTATAAGTCTATGTTTCTAAGTAGGTATGTATTTACAAAAAAAGTATATACGGATTGAAATAGTTTTGTGGAGTAAATCTTAAAAGGCTATTTTCACTGAACTGTAAAAATATATTTTGAAAATTATTGGCCTAATTAATATAAACGACTATTTTATTCATAATTTCGTATAATCGCTAAAGAACAATAGTGATAATTACAATAAAGATATACGTCTACTTACCAGTCTACAAGGGCACAAAACTTTTAGCCATCGATAATTATCGATAGAACCGACAAGAAACTTCTCGGAAATCTTACAAATAACTTGTCGATGAGTTTCATAGTTTCGAGAAAGTTGTTGAATGAAACAGATTGATACGAGACGATATCTATCGTTAAGTATTTTTACATAACACAGACTTACGACTGTTTCCTTGAAAGATTCCTTTAAGGAAACCGGTCAGGTTTAAATTAAAGTGGAATAATTACAAGTGAGTTTGATTCTAGAACGTGTCCCTTTTCCCGTTTATTTGTTTCAAATACTCTGATTTATTTATTAATTTAATAATTTGATACCTGAATTCTTGCTGTCAACCAAACACTTTAGGATAGAATGAGAAAATTAGAATGTTCTGGGTATATTATTATTAGTTTTTTTTTTATTGAATAAGGGGCAAACGAGCAGACGCATCACCTGATGGTAAGCGATTACCGCCGCCCTTTGGACACCCGCAACACCAAAGGCGTCACAAGTGCGTTGCCGAACTTTGGGGGATAGGGAGAGGGAATGGGGGAGGGGTTGGGGTATGGGCCTCCGGTATCCTTACTCACTCGGTGTAACGCAGCGCAAGCGCTATTTTACACCGGTTTTCTGTAAAGACGTGGTATTACTCCGGTCGAGCCGGCCCATTCATGCCGAAGCGTGGCTCTCCCACGGAAAAAAATTGATTTAAGTTAGGTATAGGTTATAGAGCAGATTTGAATAGTTTCAATTTTTAGTTTCGCATTTGCTAATAAAAAGAATAACGCGTAAGGTCTTACAATCACCAAACTCTTTTTTAGGTCACACTTTTAAATATAGGTCAGAGTTAGTTGACAATTAAAAAAAAATGGGCATACCAATGTGACTCTACTCCGCCTGATGGAAAGCTTAAGCAGAATTCAAAAGCGTTCGCTATCATACTCATTACGAATGCAGACAATACAAAACTGTGAAATGAGCTGTCGCCTGCGCTGTTCCCGGACCAATACAACCTTCAAACCTTCAAGAACGTACTCCTTCCTAAAAGGCCGGCAACGCACTTGTAACGCCTCTGGTGTTGCGGGTGTCCACGGGCGGCGGTAATCGCTTACCATCAGGAGATACATCTGCTCGACTGCCCCCTATATTATAAAAAAAAATGCAACAATGCACCATGGCGTATTTGGACCTCTGGTCTCGCACTCACCTACTAAACACGACAGCACGAGTTTTATATTTGCCCATCTAATACGCGTTATACACGTTTCAACACAATATACTTGTTTTTTTTAAAACCCTAGTGTGATTAAAATTATAAATTGATCAATATACCGTTTAATAAGCATCTAGATAGAGTGGATATTCGCATGATGGTAAGTAATTTATTAATAATCACTAAACAAATTTGAGTTACGTCTAAAGTAACAATATTTAATCAAAGTTTTCTAATATCTTTCCAATTTGTTGTCGAATCGCTTTACAATGAAACGGAGGGAAGGTAACTGAGCCCCCACTTATTACAGAAACCATCCTTTTGATTAATTAAAATTGATATAAAGGAATTGAAAACACATGTTACAAAATGTAGCGATTTTTTGAAATATTTTAAGGAGTAGGACATGATCAAAACTGATATCATACAAAAATTGTTATATTTGAAGTAAACTAACTTTATACTAAACTCATTTACTTTTATTGTACTACTTTACATTAGAAGAATTAAATTATAGTAAAAACTATAACATGGTGGAACAAACATAAGGAATCAATTGAAACTGTTGTTCTGAGGCTGGGTGTTCTTTGTCTGTGTGTACATATAGTTTGTATAACGATACGCGATACAGGATTAATTCTTAATGACTGGATTAATACCACTACTTTACAGAAAACCGACATTCAGCAATTTATTTTATTGCATTGAATTAGTATGTGAATGGTTCTAGCGTGTTTTCTCCAAGACGCTTGTCTCACGGGCGACGATGTCCCATTTAATATGTTCTAGCGCGTATGTTAATTCTGTTAAGTTTTCTTCGTCTTTCAGAGTAAGGGTATTTAATGCTGCAATAAAGTTTTTTTTTTTTTAGATGTTGGAGGGTTGCGGTCTTCATAAATTAATTTTCTTCTTCATTCTTCATGCTAGAACCATTCACATACTGCAAAAAACCAGAAGCAGGAACGGAGAAAAAGTTAAAGTTGGAGGAGGCCTTTGCCGATTGGCAAACAGACCTACAAAAATAATTAACTATTAAGATTATTATTGAATTAGTAAGGTTTGGTTTTCTCTTATGTATTGTTGTAATATTCATTTATCATTTAGTGTTGTTTTATTACAACCCGTTGACAAACGAAAACATATACACATCAGTTTGAAGAATTACCGTTATAACCGACATACGCGTGTGGAGGCTCTGGTTAAAGCTGGTAAAAACTAAATATTTCATATTAATTTTCTTATCCGCTACCTTTCCTTACCGATGCCATCAAAAAACTGAATTATTTTATTCAGATCCCTACCTATACCGTTCCATTATGATAAATAATTCAGGGGACAACCATCCAAGTTGCGATGTCTCCGAATCTTCAGTAATCCTGTTACGAGTTGCCAACAAAAGTTATCACAAAGATAGACGCCATTTTGTTTCGATATTTTTTCTTGATGCCTTTCAGTGGCGGGATTTATTGTGATTGGCAGACGAAGCTCGCAAATTGTTTGCTTTTAAATGATAACAGGTGATTTTAAGACTTATAGTTTTATTTGTAATTTGTTGTTGAATAATTAAGAATACTGTCATTAAGTTCATCTCGTAGTAAGAGCAAACTACGCAGAATACAGTACTATAAAGAGAAGGACAACTCGAAACCAATACCAATCAGTCTGACCAAAACATTTGGAAAAAGACCTATGCCCAGCAGTGGTCTATTAAAGTTGTAGATGATAAATGAAGAATTGCTAAGGATATACCTTGGAAAGACTGCACGGTTGGCCTAGTGGTTTAAACGTTCACTACTGCGCCAAGCGCCGTGGGTTCAAATCCCACGTGGGACATCACTTTGTGTGATCCACAAAATGTTGTCCTGAGTCTGGGTGTTATTCGTGTCCGTTACATGTATGTTTGTAAAGTCCCCCGCGACACATGATGTATATTCCTAATGCGGGAGTTGTCTTTTAAAAAAAAAAAAAAAAAGTGTGTTACTTACTTAGAAAGTGTTCCAAAAACTTCTAGTTCGCTGAATACCAATCACTGTCATCAGCGGGACAATAATGCTAGGTGTTAAACAGTCATTAATAGACAGCAAAAACAGGGAGAGAATGGATCCCTAGGGTACATCAGAGTTCATTAGCTCGGAAGAGCAGTCGTTTAAGACGAATCGATGCAAATGTTCCCACAGGAAATGAGATATTTTGCTGCAGAGTTCGGTTGTTGTGCCATACGTTATTAACTTACTTATAAAAGCTTCATACTTGATCTGGTCCAAGGCTTTAAAATATTGTAATGATGCAAATATTGCTTCATCTTATATTAACAATAACAAGTAATAATAACACTCGATTTCTCCCTAATATTTACGCCTGTGAGATTATTATCATTCTTAATTATATAGGCCAGCCATTAAATGAAAAGTGTTTTTTTTTAATTCATTTTAATAGGTGACTCCCTCATCAGGGATTTTATAAACATACGTGAAATAGACACAAAGGAGTTCGATTTTCACAAAGGACAAATATAATGAGCACGTCATGAGTTCTGTTTTTGAATGTAATCAATCTAGGTAAAGCATATATGTACATATTTATAAATATTTAAGTATGCTTGTTAGTAGTCTGATTACCATAGTACTGGTTTTTCCTAGTTTTATAAAAATATTGTTTAATTTGTTACAAACTGTACTCTATAACTGTGCATAAAGCATTTTCCGTGGGAGAGCCACGCTTCGGCATGAATGGGCCGGCTCGACCGGAGCGTTACCACGGCCTCACAGAAAACCGGTCTGAAATAGCGTTTGCGCTGTGTTTCACCGAGTGAGTGAGGATACCGGAGGCCCATACTCCAACCACTCCTCCATCACCCTTCCCATCCCATCCCCCAAAGGTCGGCAACGCACTTGTGACACCTCTGGTGTTGCGGGTGTCCATCGGCGGCGGTAATCACATCAGGTGATACGTCTGCTCGTTTGCCCACTATTCAATAAAAAAAGTCTAGTGACTTTACTCTGTCAGATATCAGGCCTATATTTTTAAAAGTACACATTAATTGTCGGTGGTAACACAGGTTTCACGTGAAGCCTGTATGTCATTTTGGTTAAAACAACCGAAATGTGTATAACTCTCCAGAGATCAAAAATGTCAATATATTCTCATATAGATGTGTCAGAATGTTAGATCTAGGCAATAATAAGTAATCAGCTAGCTATATAACAGAGCCCTCAGTGGCTCCATTTATAACTGTCCCGCTCGACCCGCCACGCCTGGATATAAGGCCTGACACGTACATTCATTAATATCGTAGAACGAGTTAAGATATCATAGTGTAACTTTACGAGTATATTATTTTTGTAACATGTTTACTAAAACTAGTTGTCACCAAGCGGTCGAATCCGACCGTAACGAATTAGATTTTTTTTTTTTTACTTTTTGCACTTCTCATCCATATAAACTGTAATTGTACCAAATATAGATCTTTTTATTTATTTTTATTTTTAATATTAGGTGGCAAACGAGCAGACTTATCACCTGATGGTAAGCGATTACCGCCACCAATGGACACCCGGTATCCTCACTCGTTCGGTAAAACACGGCGTAAATCCTATTTCACACTTATTTTCTGTGAGACTGTGATATCTCTCGGGTCGAGCCGGCCCATTCATGCCGAAGCGTGGATCTCCCACTATAGATAAAGAGAGATTAAGAATAAGATGAGTATAGATTAACGTATATTTCAGCTTGTCATCTTTTGAAATGTTTCCATGGGCTTAGGTGAACTATACAAATACTATTAATAAACTGATATTACACAATCTCTCTCTCTCTCTACTCTATCTCTTTCTACTTTTACTGAGGTATGTAGGCTTACCGAAGGCTTCTAAGGGTTTGGAAATAAAATCATTTATTCTGCAATTATGTAACAAGTACACTTTTGCAAGTTAAAACTTTTACTTTAACCAGATGAGTTCAGCCTTTCCCAACTGAACTAGCCCTGAGAAGAAAGGACGAAATGAACTCAGGGATCATCAGAGGACAATGGTTCCCAATGGTCGCCCCTTCCAAAGAGACGTCTCAACATATTGTGTTTCTTGAGTTTCTGGTGTCCTTGGACGACAGTAGTCAGTTACTACCAATTAAATTACCTGATCAGGTATCCGCTAAAAAAATAAATCGTACGTTGAGAAAAACAATTTTTTTTTTTTTTCTGAACTAATGGCTATGAAAAAGGTAACTGCATTGTATCACATGGCTGGTTTCAGTTGACAATAATTATAAACTTGGATGAACATATTTTTCCCTGAATGCGAATATATTTCAAGCCTATCCTATAGAAGCCGGCGGTATTGGCTCGCGCGATACCTTCATAAAATACCATTATGTGACACCGATTTAATTTTGCTGATTTGCAATGCACAGATTCTTTTACTATGGGAATTGAAGAGGATATTTACGAGAATCTATCGTATAACGATGTCAGATAGTAGTGATTCTTATGAATGAAACATTTTTCCTAGTGTAAACGTCAAAATTTAAATACAAGTTAACATTCTTGTATGAAAACTATAGAAATCTGCCACTACCGTTTTAGATAGACTTTCAAAATTCGTTTTATCAACTAATTTTATTATTAAAATCTTCTCTCTCTTGTCGGTCGTGTCGGTTAACCGTTAACCGAAAGAGAGGGAACAGAGAGTGCACCTGTGTTTGCACACACACTTGTGCACTATAATATCTCCTGCGTAGTTGGCTGGTCTCTGTTGAGAATGGCCGCCGTGGCCGTAATCAGCTAGGAGACCATCATGGATACAATTCTGATGAGTTAGATTATGACCTATTATGTAATAATAGGTTATGACTTATTATATATTATATATAATATATTATATATTTTTATATTATGATATAAAAATATATAATATATTACCTAAGCAACTTGAATTCGAACGATATTCATATTTTTTTACAGAGAGATATATATGTACTTGAGTATACAAGAAGAAACATTTGGTGTGAAAAGAGAGAGACAGCTTCCTAAACATTTCTTCCCGACCAACTTCTACCTCACTGACTCCAAGGCCCTGATTGCACTCCGCTCAACCGATGCCAGTGCAACCTGATCGAAACGTTAGGTATTACAAAGGTATGTACTTCATACCAATCGTCAACTCGTTTCCTACCTATACAAAAATATAACGTAATACGGTGTAACTTGATTGGAAAAATAAATATGTTAAAGATAATTTTAAGTTATAAAAAATTAGATTATAAGAATCCATTCTGATTCAGGAACAGTTTTTATATTAGTGCATGCTGTGGTCTCCTATAATAGAAGGAGTGTACTACCCTAAAACTTATCATTAGTCATAGTAATTCTATTCTGCAAATCTTTTGTTAGAGGTCTTCAAAACAAATACAAAATAAACACCTCCCTACACACATACCTGTTTATTAACTAACTAACTTATTAACAGATTGAAATTGGACAAACAACCATGTAATAATGATTTTGAAGAAGTTCCTAAGACGACGTAACAAATAATTGAATTCAACATAACTTTAGTGAAAGGTAATTCCAACACTGACATCAGATCCGAGCTATTAGATAACAAAATAAGTAAAGGAAAACCGCCTAACAAGATCATTTTACACAATTGTGTTGAGGCATTTTATGTAATACAGGCACTAGAATTAACTCAGTGGATCGTCTTATCGTGTTAATGGTAACACTTTAACTGTTTTGGTCTAGTCCTGCAACGCGAATACAACTCAGAGCATGACTGATGATTTAACTTCAAAAAATGTTTTATTCTTCTTACTAATATTATAACCGCGAAAGTTTGTGAGTATGTAAGTGAGTATGTTTGTAGCTTTTTCATGCAAAAACTACTGTATGGATTTTGATGAAACTTTACAATAATATTGACTACCTCGGTGACACAGTGCTAGCGTATGCGACTGCTGTGCTGGAGGTCTCGGGTTCGATTTCCGGGTCGTACCAAATGTTTGTATGATCTGCAAATATTTGTTTCGGAGTTTGGGTGTTTTCTATGTATAATATGTGTATATTTACAAAAAAAAAGTATAAGAGTCAAGCCGAGGCAGTCAAAATTACTATCTTGTGTGTATATTTTGTACATATGTATAAAAGACAGCTGTTCGGGACACATTAGCTACGTTACGTGTGTTATTACTGCGTTAAAAGGTCTTAAAATAATAATGGAGCGTTGTATTTAATTAGCAACGTTTTGTTTTGTGTAGATTTTGATTGTGTTACGACTCAGTCCAATAAAATAAATCTACATTTGTGAATTACGGGATTGTGGTGTATTTAATTTATTGTGAGGTGTTTAAGATATAATTTAATGAAATCATTGATATAAATGCATACTAATATTATACATTCGAAAGTAACTATTTCTGTCTGTCTTTTACGTCTTCACGGCTAACCACTGAACCGTCAACGAGTTTGTAGAGGTGAAATATGTGTTCGACAACGGACACGAGATAAAAAAAAAGTTGCGTGTACTAGCGTACACTCTTAAGAAGTGAAACTTCTTTATGACGTTATTTTTCAAAAAATAAATATCATATGTCGACGTAAGGTATAACGACAAAAGACTTATAAACCAGCAATATTCGTGACAATTCTTATTTCAAGTGCAATAAAAGTTAAGGAGCGAGACCTGAGTAAATATTTCGCGATCTGTGGTGTGAATGAAGTAAGTTTGTGGAACGTGATGTGTGTAGTTATTTACATTGTGGACTAAATAAAATAATATTGTTTGTAATGTGATATTACATTGTAGTATTAATTTGGTCCTGTTTGTGTTTGAAAATGTTTTTTGTTTTATTTTATAAATTTTTTTTGAAGGATTGTATATAACTACTCTCAATAATGATAAAACATTTTATTTTAACCCCGATAAAGAAGTTTCACTTCAAAAAGATAGCGTAACGGATAAATGTGACGCGTAACGAAAAAATGTTACACTACATTTTTTGACAACCCCGATAAAGAATTTTCACTTCAATAATATTCAAAACCTTACCGTTAGCAAAAAAAAAAAAAATAAAAATATCCTATCCTTTTGTTTGCCACTCGATATTCTTTTGTCACACACTCCTTAATATATATACATTGAACATATATATATTTAATATGTACATGGTACATATCTTTATACGGTCGACTGTACATAAAAATTATGTGCGTGTATGTGACTAAACTCCTCCTCCTCCTCCTTAAAAGGCTTAACCGATTTTAAGCAAAAAACTGTGTCTATTCCTGAGGTTTCAAAAATGATTTAGATAAATAATTAGCTAGGTGTTACCCGCGGTTATAAATGTACAAAAATAACCGCGAGTAGCACCGTGGGACTTAGCTAGTATCCTAATCCTAATTATTATAAATGTGAATGTAAGTTTATTTGTTACGATTTCACTTAAAAACTACTTAACCCATCATCATGAAACTTTGTACACATATTATTGGAGGTACGAGTATTAGAAGTAATATAGGATACTTTTTATGAAATGCGAGCGAAGCCGTGGGCGAAAGGTAGCATTTATATATATGGACAATGGCCGGTCTTTTCTTTATGGCCGTCCACCGTCTGACACGAATCCTTATAGAGAATGTTATCATATCTAGTAAATATTCGATATAAAGTAATGAAGTAAAATATATAATGTAGACATATTTTATATCTACTTTTATTACTTGTGCCACCTTTATACCTTTTCTTTTACTTTTATTACCTAACTTTTTTAGTTTTAGATAGCTTAGATATTCGTACTTTATATATGCATATGAATGAAATAAGGTATCGCTATAAATAGTTAAAAAACAAAATAAAATACAACTTGGATTTTTGGAACAGTCATATTTTTATTATAGTTAATTATTTCTTGTTTATTTTTGCCATAGCTTACATTTAACAACACATGTGTGTGATTAAACCTTGAAGGTTATCACAAACATCAAGCCGCAGGCTTATTTCGATGGTCGCCCGTGCGTGTACGCGCGTGTCGGCTAGCGTGAAATGAATCTGAGAAATGTTTCGCGTCGTCTGGGAATGACGTCGGAGGGATTCAATATGTTCTGGACTTGCCGCCAACTATTAATGTGGGGAATCAAGTCGTGACTGGATTTAGAAACACTGGTT
Source organism: Spilarctia lutea (assembly GCA_916048165.1). Taxonomy (NCBI): domain Eukaryota; kingdom Metazoa; phylum Arthropoda; class Insecta; order Lepidoptera; family Erebidae; genus Spilarctia; species Spilarctia lutea. The sequence goes on along the minus strand of OU696473.1, from coordinate 832,857 downwards.
TTATTCTGTAATAGAATTGTTTTATGTATTTATTTTCATTGGGTGACGAAAATGATGTACCTATCAATTCATGAATACGGAGGTCATACCCATATGTATACTCTGTGCGCTTAGCTTATAAGATTTAAATGCTTTTGGACATTAAATATAGAATAGAATACTTTGGACATTAATTCCACCTTAGTAGGATAAGACAACAATATTATAAACGCGAAAGTTTGTGAGTATGGATGGATGTTTGTTACTCCTTCACGCAAAAACTGCTGAATGGATTCTCATAAAACTTCACAATAATATAGCTTATACATCAGAATAACACATAGGCTACAATTTATAAAGATACTAACTTCGCCTCACAACGTGGCCCGCGGTTTTTGTCGTCCCGCCTATAGTACTGCGGGGTTCAGCTAGTAGTTCATATGACTTGCCTGAATAAAGTGCTATAAAGTTGTTAAGTAGCGATCGCGTACCGGATTGTTGGTAGTCTCCTACACAAGGTGGTCCGACGACCTCGTGAAGGTCGCAGGAAGCATATAGATACGATCAGCACAGAATCTGTTATTGTGGGGAAACTTGGAGGAGTCCTATGTCCAGTAATGGACGTCTTTTGGCTAATATGATGATGATGATGACTGACTTATTGATTTAGCCTTGAGCCTTGAGAGTAGACACTTGATGCTCTTTCGTATCAATAGTACCCACTAAGACATTATATTTGGAAACTTCACCCCTCCCTTTACATCAGCACATTATAAGATTTTATTGTTAAAATTAGAAATTGGACATTAGAAAAAAAATGCGAATGAAATCAAATACGATAGCTACTATTACATACAATTGTATTATTAAAAAAAGTAAATGATGTAGAAATTGAATATAAGTTCAAGGAATCGTGACAATATGTCTGACCTTTGATTGAATAGAAAAGTAAACGAGGGTCACCAAAAACTGTGACCTTTCGAGAGGTGAGCAATTATTAAACTCAGACATTGGCACCGATGAAATTTGAACCTTTTGAAGTCGGTTGTAACCTCAATTACCTGTTGAGCCAAAGTCATTACGATTTTACAAATGAGAAATGATTGATAAAATTTTATAACTCAATCACATCTAAACCACTAAAAAGATTAATACATACCAACAAAAAACACAGAAAATGTTCCACTTTAATTCTTAATTATTTTGTTTTGTTAAGTTTTCAATACAGAAAAGTCTTTCATGGCAATAAATCATTTAAATAAACACAACCTAGTTTTTATGTGGTTTAATATCAAGCATTACTCATATTTTATACCTAGCTACTACCGAGAATATTGTAAACTCGGTCAATTTATTACACTGTCAATGAAATATGCCAACACATCGTCAAATACATTCTACAGTCGCTATCTTATTATCTTTACAAGTTAATTCACAAATTCCGCAACTTTCCGACGGGTGTGTGATAAAACTTTTCCTTAATAAAACATTTGAAGGGGCCAGGGAGGAATCCCACCTTCCGTGAGAGAGGCAGCATTCTTCTCGAAGGTATGAAATAAGTACGTGACAACTTTCTGGATGCTAACTAAATTATGGTCCCTGACGCCCTTCCTTCTTCCCGAGGTAAAAACCGAGGCAGTTTTTAAAACACAAAGAATTTATGTTCGGTTTTGTTATTTGAAAACCCACCGTGAATTAAATAAAGCTTCATTATTCTCACGTACAACATACATCTTCATATTATAAAACACAGTACAATAATACTATTGTTCTTTTCAGGACGTATAAGCTTGTTAAATTGTTGGAAGCTTTTGGAAATTCGTTTTTATAAATTTAAAACCATTTTTATTTGCATGACGTGAATTTTCTGTATTGCAATTATATTCCAAATGAAATGCAAAAGTTAAGAACTTATTTTGTCAGCTACGTAATTTAAACTTACTTAAAACAGTAGTATCAAATTAAAGCATATAAAGAACAACAAATTAGCAAAGTTGTTTAATAAAGTGTGGTGTTCACGGCGTCCACAACGTAAAGGCCGTACATTTAACTACAAACATAATTGGTCCCAGGAAACATATATTTGAACGAAGTGTTTGATTAACTTCGACATCAACCCTATAAAAATCCTACGATATGTTATTAACAATTATGTGTATAATTTGAGGGCAAAATTACACGGATTGCCTAGTGATTTATACGGCTTTCTACTACAATACGTGTTATGGATTCAATCCGCATATGTGATAACATTTTGTATAAACCATAAATTGTTGTTCAAAGTGTAGGGGTTCTTTATGTCCGATTAATATACGTTTGTCAAAACTGGCTGTGGGAGTGAATATGATGGTGCTGCAGATCTGCCTCCTTGAAGGCTGCTTTCAATCACGTGGGGGTCATATTGTTGTGTTGTATGTGGAAATTGCCACATCCCCACCGTGATATAGAAATAAATTGCATTAGGAATAAACCTAATTTAAGAGTTGTCTTTTAAAGGAAAGGAAATGTTGGAGATATTTTTTTTAATTGAATAGGTGGCAAACGAGCAGACGTATCGCCTGATGGTAAGCGATTACCGCCGCTCATGGACACCCGCAACACCAGAGGCTTCACAGGTGTGTTGCTGACCTTAAGGGGATGGGGAGGGGGGATGAAGAAGGGGTTGCGTTGGTTTCTTATGATGCCATTGTATCACGCAGGTAAAGCTGTCCCAACACTGTCCAAATTTCTCTTTCACGGATAATTCTTCATGGAAAAAACTGATCTAAAAATGTTAAACATTTAAGTGAACAATAGAATTATCTATTGAATTCCATTGGAACATTCTTATCCGTCTTTTTCGGTTAAGATAAACTTTATTTGTAATGAAAAAAATCGGACCGAGGGTTCCGTACAAACCTGAAGGCATTTTGTGTACTCTTGTAACTGTGTAATATTGTGATGTACTAATAAAGAGTTTTCTGTCTCTGTCTCTGTCTCTGTATCTGTCTAACTAAAAAAATTTAATTGTGCTAAACGTTGCATTGCATCAAATTATAAGATTCTGAATTCACCTGAAGTACCCTGTAGGCTTTGATTCCCTTGCGAGTGTCAAACATTGGTAATATAAACGGCACTATCTATTGATTGCCTAAACTTAGAAGTTTATTTCTTTCACACCTCTAAGGGACACTAGATTTGAGTATTTGATATCAATTTCAGCTTGACACCTTACGTATTCCTGAGAACTGTCTTGAGAGACAGAAAGTCGGACAACAAAGTGATCCTATAAGGGTACTATAAGGGTTTTATACTTTTGAGGTACGGAACTCCAAAAACAGTCTGCGCTTTTAAAAATTGATCAAAAGTATAAAATTAATATCGTACAAAGTTTTTTAATAATGTTGCATAAGTACACGAGAGGCGAGATCCTCTTAATTAACTAAGCGAGTAATGCTCCTCTCGGAGGAAACTGAAAGATAGTTCCCACACCGATTGTGATACTTCCCTTTGATATGATATCGATATTATATCGATTATCGCACGATAATTAATTGATATTGCTATATATTTTACCAAAGAGAGGTCCACTGTACACTTTTCACTTTATTTTTGAAGTGAAAACTTCTTTAGCGGCGCTGTGTACTTTTTTGGAATGGGTAAAAATGTATAAACTCGCGTCAGGTCACGTGACAGGACAGGCGGCGCAGGGCGCTTGCGCGAATGTTCGTGTGTGTATGTAATATAAATTGTCATGTTTGTGTACGATAGCGCAATAAATGAATATTGTATTCCACCACATAAATAATAGTACTTTTATACTGATAATGAAAGCAATTCGTACAAAACTATTCTCTAACCATTTCAAAATATCAAAAATGCACAACGTTAATATTCAAGTTTTCACTTCTGCCGGCACTCCCGGAGTGCAACCCGTCGATTTTTATTCATAGTATAGAATTATTCTGCTTACTTTTATAACAATTCTGTCTATATTAGTTAAGTAGAAATTCCCGTGGGGAATGCCGCCGTTAACCGAAATACAGGTTTCTACCTAGCTTGGCAAAGGACGCTATCTCATATTCGATTTGGAACATAATCTAGTTTTAATTTGAACATGTTTTTTTTTCATGTTCGTGCAGCAATAAATATTATTATTATTATACAATAACCGTCCACATTTGCTTCTCACAATGAAAGTTAACGTTAAAATTATCAAGCTGATTGTTATTGATAATTTCATTATTTTAAGTTTAGATATTTTAGTTTCAAGCAACAAAAATTAATCATATTGGTATTAATTCTGTTGTTCCAAAACTACGGCTTTTCAAACTTTTTTTTATACTTTTTCACCGTCGTTTATTGTCGTAGTTGGGTTTAGTTTTTACTTTTTTATTTAAAATGTTTTGGTGCCGTTATAATAATAATTTCTTTGCAAAGTATATTTGAAATGTCACAGATATACAATAATGTTTGAATAAATACGGACACAGTCACGAGCAAATGCTAATAATATATATATATTTTTAAAATGTACAAGTAACGCCCTTTTCAATGATACCAAACACGGCATGTTTATCTCAAATTTATTATTTAATCCAGTAATTTATGACCACTAGAGGGCGCCAGATTAGATTCAGTGAGACGCCATTATCCTATAACCAGCGGACGATCAAGACGCTTCTAACGATGTCTCATTTGTCCAGTTCTAATAAGTAGTGGAGGAGCTAAGAGGGAACAGATGAACATACATACATAACCTGTCAAAATCATAACCCTTTGGCCTTTGGCTTGGCCACATACAAAATAGCATTTTAGAAAAGATCATCATCATTATCATCAGCCTAGTGCAGTCCACTGCTGGACTTAAGCCTCTCCCATTGCACGACATTCTGATCGATTTTTTTTTCTTTTAAAAAGAAAACTGCCGCACTAGGAATAATTCCTGTGTCGCGGGGGACTTTCCAAACATACATAAAACGGACACAAAGGACACCCTGACTTAGACACAAAGACTACAACAATTTGTGGATCACACAAATGTGGGATTTGAAACCACAACACTTGGTGAAGTAGGGAAAGGCGTGGCGACCGCTTAACCACTAGGCCAATCGTGCAGATTTTGGGCACTTTAAATTGAAATCTATACTAATAATGAAGCTGAAGAGTTTGTTTGTTTGTTTGAACGCGCTAATCTCAGGAACCGCTGGTCCGATTTGAAAAAAATATTTTAGTGTTGGATAGTCCATTTATCGAGGAAGGCTATAGGCTATATATCATCACGCTAATACTAATAGGAGCGGAGCACCAATGAAGAATGTTTCAAAAACGGGGGAAATTTTTCACGCTACGGGCATTTCAAGACGCAAATGAGGTTGCGTGGGTCAGCTAGTACAAGATAATTTGCAAGAAATTTTAGTATAGTGACGCCACGAAAGAATACCCAATAAATTTGATAAACCTGTTAAATCTGATATCCATTAAAACATCCCTTATGTCTATAAGTGTTAAGTTGGTTTGTATACACTTCAAAAACTCAAGTTTTACATCGATCGTGCTCCAAATTTGACATGATAAATATATATTACGTGCTCACATATGAAATTGGCGTTTTGTATGGGAAAAATATGAAGAGTCATTCTTTTGTAAAATTTAATCCAAAAATGAAAGTTAAGTTTTGGGTAACCCATATTATTTATCATAGAACATTTGCAATGCAATTTAAACTGAAGTGTAGTGTAAGAAATAAATTTTTATTGATAAAACTAATTGCAGTTATACAAAATTCCAATTACATTTGGAAAGTCCTGTATAAGGATTAATAAATTACCTAGAATTATCATTTAGACAGTGAACAGATAAAAGGATATTGAACTATAAAAGTATGTAGGTACCATTGTTATTTATGCACTTATGCCATCTCATAGGTAGTAGTTCATTGGTCCCTTTACAAAATAAACCATGGGAGCGAGAATAGATATATCAGGCGATACGTCAGCTCGTTTGCCACATATTTCATAAAAAAAACAATAATCTGTTAGAAAACGGTTTGGACTGCAAACCTCCTTCAGAGAGTTTCACATCGGAGATAATTGGATATGGTGGATATCACAGACATTCCAATTGCAGCTTTGAATATTCCAACTTTGAATTTGGAATTCTTAACCAAAGAGGATATGTTTCAGATCAAAATGTTCAGTGCGACAAAACGCCCATTTGATATGTTAGGAACTAATATTATATAAACCGCTTCAAAGATAGTTAGTTATATATTCTTGGTATCAGTTTTGTTCCCAATTTCTCGTCAAAGTAAATCACAATATACCAAAAGGTGCAGCATATACCAAAATCATATAGCTTTCTGAAACATTTCTAGCTAGAAATATATTTTTTTTTTTAATAAAACAACTGTATGACAATAAAGAACAATATGTATGACAATAAAGTATATTACAGGTATAACAAATACATTTTAATTGAATAAATTAATAACCGTTAATGTAATTGTGTTCCATGCTGTAAATGTTGTTAGTTTTTTTAATTTTTAATTGTATTTCTTTGCACATAAAAATTAATTGCTTTTATGATTTACAGATAATTACTCCGAGTAGTGTACTTTGTGACCGTTGATTGCCTTGTAAACCTTCTTAAAATGTAAATAAATATTTTAATTTACAATAATAATTTTCATAAAAAGGGGTACAAAGATTTTTGTTTACGTAATTATTATATATATAGACTGCCTCAATGGCACAGTGGTAGCGTATGCGACTGCTGTGCTTGAGAGTTTTGGAGTTTGGGTGTTTTCTATGTATAATCTTATATATAAAAATTCTCGTGTCACAATGTTAGTTAACATACTCCAAAACTGTGGAATGAGCTGTCGCCTGCGGTGTTCCCGGATCAATATGACCTTCAAACCTTCAAGAAAAGAGCGTACTCCTTCCTAAAAGGCAGGCAATGCACTTGTAACGCCTCCGGTGTTGCGTGTGTCCATGGGCGGCGATAATCGCTTACCACCAGGCGATACGTCTGCTCGTTTGCTCCCTATATAATAAAAAAAAAGCATTACGAGGGCGGCCGCGTTTTCTTTTGCTGTCCGTTTGCCACTTCAAGCTCTGTTTGGAGATATGGTTGTCAGGTCTCCGCAACGCATGACCAATCCAACGCCACTTCTTAATCATAATCTCCTCTCGTATTTATTTCTTGTCGATTAACTCCCACAGTTTTATATTAGAGATGTTCCGTGACCGCCATATGCCCAGTATACGCCTTAGGCATTTGTTAATAAATACCTGTAGCCGGCAGTGACCTCCTTCTTGACTAACCATGTCTCGCATCCGTACAGGGGAACCGACTATACGTTCGAGTTGAAGATTCTGATCTTCGTGTGGCGTGTTATTGTTGATAACAACCACACCGGCTTTAGATGCGCATAGGCGAATCGAACTTTGTTTATTCATGCTCCAACGAATAATAGTAATAATGGTTATAATGGAATTAAATCATTGATCAGCACATTCACGCCAGCGACCCGGTCGTTTTCACTGATACGCTATTATTATTGGTTTCAATGCGTTTAATGAATGGACATCATTTAAAGGATTCAGTTGTTTCATTACATTTGTCGAGCTTTTGTTCACTGTTGTAGAAAATAATGCTTGTCAGTTTTAATTTTAAAAGTTGGAAAAATGAAAAGGAGAGGCCCATTTCCAGCATTCAAATCAGCAGCAGTCCATTTACTTGACATTGTCTCATTAGACTTCCTGCTACGATGGTGACAAGTCTTGCCATAAATATCAATATCACTCTCGATTTTCTTAATGTGTGTACTTGTGTTCTTTCCTCTTATAATATAATCTTTGTCGCGCCTTTAAAGAAACAGTAACGCAATAAACTTTTAAATGGTTTCAACACTATGCAAGATACATTACAACGCTACGAGCCACTTACGTAGTACTGCGTAGCTGATTCGTAGCTAACAAGCGTTGTTTGTGTCACGTATTTGCAATATCCGTAGCAGCTGTAGACTGTGAAGATGCGAATGCAACTTTAACATTTGCTTCAATTGTTTCAATTTTGCAATTGTATTGTATGTATTTTGTATTCTGTGTTGCGTCTTACAAGTACGTGTGAACGTGATCAGTTCTTTGGTTTCACATGCTGTACAGATGTAACGATCGTTTGCTTGGTAGCTAACCCTACTGAATTCTACTTGTTTTCATTAATATTTGTACTAGGAATTGCATTTAGACCATATTTTATTATTACTGTGGGGGAACGGGTGTAATGTTCCACCCAACACAAAGGGAGGATCCTCCGACCAGGCGAGGTGATCATGCCTGGCGGGCTACCGCCCCTGCTTCCAATCACGTCGGGGTCATCACTGTGGGGGAACGGGTATAATGTTCCACCCAACACAAAGGGAGGATCCTCCGACCAGGCGAGGTGATCATGCCTGGCGGGCTACTGCCCTACAGTTGATGTTGGGATGTTGTATATATGATAATCGGCGCGGGAACTTTATTTGCGCGATTCAGGATTGGTAGTTACTCCGTGTAATGTAGTTTGTAGGTACAGTGCGTTACTTCGTAGTACAGTGTATCTTCGGTAGATGGCGCTGTATGTGGAGGTCGCCACATCACTCCCCTCCAAGACTGGAGGTCGATATATGTTGAGTCAGCTGTCTGTGCTCTGATGCGGAGCTTGCCAGTGCCAGAAGTGAGTAGTTCCAGTGAGTCGGAACTGAATGCCGCAAGTTCCAGTGAGTCGGAACTGAATGCCGCTAGTCCCAGTGAGTCGGGGCTGAAGTCCGCTGATCCCAGTGAGTCGGGATCGCATGCGGTGCGCGGTGCTGCGGTGAGGTCCCCAGTGAGTCGGGGCGGTTGCTGCGTAGTTGCTGGCTGCTGCGTAGACGGGAGAGATGTGCTCTGCTTACATGGACCGTAGGTGCAGTGTGCTGTGCCTAGACGCTGTAGAGGCCGTAGGGGTTACCAGGCTGGAGCGGTCGCGTCCTGCGTGTGGTATATCCCAGTTGAGGCCGAAGTTGCTGGCTGGCTTGAGACTTGCTGTGGGAGTGAACATGATGGTGGCGCGGCTTGAAGGCTGCTTCCAATCACGTCGGGGTTGACCACTGTGGGGGAACGGGTATCATGTTCCACCCAACACAAAGGGAGGATCCTCCGACCAGGCGAGGTGATCATGCCTGGCGGGCTACTGCCCTACAGTTGATGTTGGGATGTTGTATATATGATAATCGGCGCGGGAACTTTATTTGCGCGATTCAGGATTGGTAGTTACTCCGTGTAATGTAGTTTGTAGGTACAGTGCGTTACTTCGTAGTACAGTGTATCTTCGGTAGATGGCGCTGTATGTGGAGGTCGCCACAATCAGTATAACTTGAACTTTGAATGTTTAGAAATGTACTGTATTACTTGACGTGTGTAGTAGGTTAAGGAAAATCCGAGATTGTTCCGGAATATTGGAACTTGTCCCGTGTCCAGTATTAAACTTAACGGTCCTGGATTCCGAAAACCTACTAGTTTTGTAACAAAATAAACTAATAACGAATAGCTGGAATACCTGTGAGATGCAGGGGAAATGCTTTCCCACGACATTACCGTGGGAGAGCTACGCTTCGGCATGAATGGGCCGGCTCGACCGTAGTGATACCACGGCCTCACAGAAAACCGGTGTGAAACAGCACCTGCGCTGTGTTTAACCGAGTGAGTGAGGAAACCGGAGGCCCTTTTTTTTTTTTTTTTTTTACGTGTGGAAACCCCCTCGGGCCGTCACCCCGCCGGGGTTTGCGGCGGGGCGGTGTGTCGGAATCGAACCGACTAAAACCACACGGTGTGCCAACTCTGCGCCTGAGAAGGGAGGGGTCCGGGAATCGCTGATATTAAAACGACCGGACCCCTCCCAGCGCCTGCCCGCACTGAAGCGGGCACCCTCTGCTGGTAATAATAATCTCAATTTAGGCGACGCACGGCACACGCGTACGTCGCCCCCTCGCGGTTGGCCTGTAATGCGGATGGAGGGGAAAACCCATCCCGTCCATCCGCGGCCACACTCAGGGCGGCATGAGGCGCTGATAGGCGCGCCTCCGCCGCCCCGTGCGCCGGCGGCGGATCGGGTCCGAGTGGAGATCGTCCTCCCGGGCCTTCTCCGCCGCCTCCTTCTGCGAGATTACTTCCTCGCAGAAGGTCGCGACCGCGGTAAAACTGCTGTCGCTACCGGCCATGGATAGTACGACGGCCGGTAGCGACAGATCTCCTCCGATGACTGCAGTGAGGGCCCGGCGCTGATCCGCCCAAGCGGGGCAGATCTCCAGCGTGTGCTGGGCCGAGTCCTCACTGCAGTCGCAGTGGTGGCAGGCGGGACTCAATTCCCTCCTAGCGACCGAGTGCAGGTACTTTCCGAAGCAACCATGCCCGGAAAGCACCTGCGTCAGCCGGAAGGAAAGGGTCCCGTGCTGCCGCCCTGCCCACTCGAGGATGACCGGCTGGAGCGCCTCCACGGTGGCAAAGCCAGCGCGTGGAGCCTCCAGCCGGGAAGACCAACGAGCCATCGTGGCTCGGCGAGCGGCTTCACGCCATTCGCGTACCTCTTCGGGCGGAGCACGATACCCGTACTCCGCCCGATATTCAGCCGCTCGCCGATAAACTTCGGCGAGCACTTCCGCCTCCAAATCCCACGGGGGTGTTCCGGCCAAGGCGCACGCCGCCTCCGTCGACACGGTGCGGTATCCGCGTATGGCTCTGACCGCCAATACCCTCTGAGGCCGCCAAAGGCGTGCCTTATTCTGGGCGGTCAGAGCCGGGACCCACACCGGTGACCCATATAGGGCCATCGACCGGACCACCCCCGTGAAGAGGTTCCTTGTTGCGACGCTGGCTCCACCCAAGTTGGGCAAAAGACGCCCAAGGGCGGAGGCAGCGTCGACCAGCTTTGGGGAAAGCTGTCGGAAGTGCTCGTCGAAGAGCCACCTACCGTCGAGGATCAGGCCCAGATACTTCATCTGGGCCCGAACCGGTACGAGGACCGAGTTGACTTCGATGGAGGCGCCGGGGGGTGGACCACGACGGGGCCCATGAAATAACAGGGCCTCCGTCTTATCCAGGGCCACCCGCAAGCCCAGCGCCTCGATGCGCCTAACCACCAGAGAGACACCCCTGGTGGCCAGGCGCGCCGCCTCTTGGAAATTGGCCCCCCGAGCTGTGACCAATGTGTCATCGGCGTAACAAATTACGCCCAGCCCGGGGGGCAGACGACTTCGAAGGACCCAGTCGTACCCCACGTTCCACAGGAGTGGTCCAAGGACAGACCCCTGTGGAACGCCGCACGACATGGGTCGCCGTCTCAAGACGCCATCTCGATCCTCGTACACGACGGTACGCTCCTCCAAATAGTCTGCCACCAGCCGCCTCAGGTACTCTGGCACCCCATGATACAGGAGTGCTTCCCTGATGCAGCTGAATGGCAGACTATTAAAGGCGTTGGCGATGTCCAAGGACACCGCCAACACCACGCCGCCACAGCCAACCGCCTCTTCGGTCACGGCCCTAAGGCGCATCACGGCATCGACCGTCGAACGCCCCTCTCGGAACCCGAATTGGGCGTCCGACAGGTCGGGCCCCACCTCGCTGAGATGCTGGACGATGCGGGCAGAGAGAATCCTCTCGAACAATTTGCCCGCCTCGTCCAGCAACACGATGGGCCTATAGGCCGCGACCGAATCGGCCGGCCGTCCCGGCTTCTGCAGTAGGACCAGCTTCCCGCATTTCCAGCACTCAGGGAAGCGTCCGGACGCCAGGCTGGCGTCCAAAACCTCCCTGAGGCGGTCCGACATATGGTCGAGGGCTCGGGCCATCACTCGGGGTGGTACCCCGTCCGGCCCGGGGGCGGTGTTCTTGGAACGGATCCGAAGAACAGCCGCCCCAACCTCCGATTCCCTAACGGGCGGCACCTCACTCCCTCCGTCCCCGTCGTCACTGGCCGGAACGGCCATCGACAGGGGCGTGTGCTCCGCCCGCTGCGGGAAAAGGCCCTCGACCACCTGCTGCAGGAAGCTGGGCTGGAGAGTCTCGGTAAGGGGGGGGCCCGCCGTGCGGAGCTTTTGTCGCACCGCACGATATGGGCGACCCCAGGGGTCACGATCGAGACTCTCCAGCATCTCCTTTCTTTTTGCCTCTTTGGCGCGGCAAATGGCCAGCTTCAGAGTTTTCCGCGCTTCGCGGTACTCCTCATGAAGCCGGCCCTCCTCCCCGTCTACGCGGTGGCGTCGCCGCCGGCATCGGGTGTAGGACCTCCGGGCACGAGTGCAGGCCGCACGGAGGTCCGCCAACTCCTGGGACCACCAGTAGACCCCGTTCCGTGGAGGTCGACAACCCCGAACGCGGGGCATGGCCGCATCGCAGATCTGCGTAATCGCAGTGCGAAAGCGGCCAGCCCCCATGTCGACCTCCTCGGCCGGGGCCCGCGGAGACAGCCAAGACTGAACAATGGCCGCCTCCTCTAGCAGGTCCCTATCGAGTTTGGCAACTGCCCACCGCGGAAAGCGGGAGGTATGCCGCGCCACGTGACCCCTACTGGGGCCCTGGGACCGGGAGAGCTCGAATCGGATATAAAGATGATCCGAGAGCGTCTCAACCTCATCCAGGACACACCAGTTCCTTACTCGTGCGGCAACAGCAGGGGTAGCGAACGAAAGGTCCACTATCGACCCCCCCTGCTGTCGCACGCACGTGTTGGTGGCGCCTCTGTTTAGCAAACAGAGGCCCACCGAAGCCGCCCACTCCACAACCGCATCGCCCCTGGCGTCCGTCGCTGGGGAACCCCACGCAATGGACTTTGCGTTGAAGTCCCCCAGCACGAGGACGTGCCCAGACGCTAGTCGCCGTATCGAGGTCTCCAAGTTGTTGAGGAAGACCTCGAAGTCGCTCAAACTCCGGTTGGGGGAGAAATATACACCGTAAACGGTGATTCCCCCCCACTCGGCGGCCACATATCCAGAGCCCTTGTCTCTTAGCGACAAGGGCGGGGAACGGGCCGCCGAGGAGCCGACGACTGCCACGGAGCCGTCCCGATCACCCATCCAGTTTGGACGGGGAGGGACGTAGTAGGGCTCCGCGACTACGGCAACACCTATCGACCACTGCGCCATGGTTTGCAGGAAGAGATCCTGCGCCGCAGCGCAGTGGTTCAGGTTCGTCTGGACCAGGAGGTTGGAGACTTGATCCATTACTGGATCGTTTCTCCAACCCCCTCCATGGGCGACGACGCTGTCGCACGAGCAGCGTCGGAGGTAGCCTGGGTCGACAGGCTAGCCCCCAACGCTTGTCGAGAAGCTCGGGGAGGCTTGCAGCCACCCTGCCCCATCTGGTGATTGGCGGGCTTATTGCCCGCCGCACACACGGGGCAGTGAGGGACGGCAGAACACTCTGCCGCCTTGTGCCCCGGTCGACCGCAGCGGAAACAGAGTCCGCTGCAGTCGAAGCAACTCTCGCACTTGGTGCGAGTGTGTCCCGCGGCCAGGCATTTGAAACACCTCATCGGTCTTGCGGCCAGGATTGTGATCCTAGCACTAACAAAACCGATGAGGATCCTGCCTGCATCGGCCAAAATTTTGGCCGACGCCACGGGACAGCTCACCCACACCGCACCAAGGCCTCCCGGACCGGGGCGGATGGTGCCGACTCTGATGCTGTCCGCGCTGCAACCCGTCTTCTTTGCAACTACAGCGCGGACATCCTCGGTCGTTACGGAATCATCCAGGCCTGAGATGCGCAGTTCTGCGCACTTAATAGGCCTGGCGATCCGAACACCATCCGTGGCTGCAAACACTCCCCGCAGCTTTTCGGCAGCGACGTCCGCCGTCTTTGCGCCATCGGACCCAGGGAACTCGAGGACTCGAGCTCCCGTTTGGGCGAGGCGCAAGCGGACCCCTGCCGTCTCAAACTCTCCGGCGAGACTGTCCCGGGCCCTTTTGAAAATGGCCGCGTAGGACAGTCCGCCGGCAGCCGCCTCCGGTAACAGGGTCACCACCACAGCCGCGGATTTCGGCATCTGTAATTTCCGCGGCTTCTTGTGGGGGGCCCCTGCCACCGGTGGCGCCCGCGGGCCAGAGGCTGCCTGTCGGGCAGCCTTTCTGGCCCGCTTGCGGGCCTTCTTGGACCCTCCAACTACCTGCCAACCCTCATTGGAGGGGGCAGGTACAGAGGGTCCAGGCACAGGCGTTGGAGTGGGGAGCGGAGGAACCTCCGCTCCAGACCTTGCCGCCGCCTTTGGCCCCGGCCTCGGCGCAGGCGCCTTGGCCGGAGCCGGAACCCCGGCCGCTAGCCTCGGCGCAGGCGCCTTGGCCGGAGCCGGAGCCCTGGCCGCCGTCCCTCGGGTGGCCGCAGGAGCCGGCGCCGTACCCGTCGCCGATGCGTAGGTTACACGACCCCCTACCACAGGAAGAGGGGTCGTCGCCGACGACGCGGCCCTCCGCTTCGGCGCCGCAAGCGGCGGCCGCATGATTGGGGCCGCAGGCAGCCTCGCCTCCAGGCCGGCCGTACGACCCTCGATCATACGCCAGCATGCGTCCAGGATAACCGACAGCTGGGCGTCAGTTATCCCGGTGCCGGCAGGGGACGGCTGCGACGCAGGCGGGGCCCGCTGGGATGTAGTCGCGGCCCGCTGGGATGTTGACGGGGCCGGGGCCTCTCGCTCCGCCCGGAACTGGGCGAACTGAGCGCTGAGCTCAGCCACCTGCCCCGTCAGGCGATCGTTGGCCGACTGGAGGCTGGACACTTCCCCAATCAGGGTCTCAACAACCCCCGCCATGGCAGAGGAGGAGTCCTTAAGGGCCCTAACGAAGGAACCCTTAAGGTTTACGGACTTGGTGGCCACCTTGTGGATGATGGCCACCGCCGCGTCCGCTCTCTCCTGCAAGGAGGCCAGTGATTGGGGCGCTGCGTCCCCCTCCACCGGCCCGATCCTGAGCATGAGACCGGACATCTCCTCCTCCGCCTGTACTTCCCCGTCGGCCCTGGCTCGCTTGTACGACTCCGCCTTAGAGAAGGCGGAGCCTGACGAACCTGGAGTACGAGACCTCCCTCTTCCGCCGCTCGAGATCTTAGGCGGCAACATCTCCAGGGACGTGTCGCTGCCGCCGCCAATGTCCCCGGAGATTGCGCGTTTGCGGGTGTCTGCGGCCTCCGTCTCCATCGGCTCCAATGCGTCCACAGTCGCACTGGAGCTACCGCTCGCATCAGCCGCGGCGGACTTGGAGCGCACGCGCTCCGATGTTCTTCGGCTCCCAGCAGTCACATTGACCTCTGGGAGCCCCACTGATATAGGCGTTTCAAAAACACCATCCTCTTCGGTAGACGAATGCTCGTCCGCCTTCCTAAATTTCCCTTTGGCATTTCTCCTCTCTTTCTTCTCCTTCCTCTTCCCTTCTTTCTCGGATCCGTTGTGCTTGCTTTTTGTCGTCGTATGTTCGATTTCGTTATTCTTTGTATTTAAATTTATCAACTCCATAATAAATCCCACGAGTCGGGGAGAACTAAAAGTCCACCCGGGCAGAGATCCCCAATACCCGGGCAAGCCTATGTACTGTGGAGGTCGGCCGGTATCCACAGGTTTTTTCGACTTAGCTGTCGGGTGTTATAGACTATCCTTGTCATGGGCCGGCCAATCAAGGCAAGCCCTCCGGCCATCAGGTTCTCAGCGTACCCTCTTGGAGCCACCAGTCAGGTCGTTGCTGAGCCCCTAATGGTTACGGAATGCGAGAGGGTGGCTAGCCCTCTCTCTCAGACTAGGTAAGCACCCAAGTGCCAGCCTATCTGACCTACTCGCACTCCAACACGCCTTCTGCTAAAGCAGAGGGACGTTTGGAGTGCGGCACGACGGGCCACGCCCATCCCGGCAGTCCTAAAACGGACTCCGTCTTTGATCCCATTTAGTCTGGAGTCTCACCCTGGGCCAATCCGGCATGAGTAGCTCTACCCGGCACAGCCCCAGAGATCATTGACCCACGCAAGCCCCACCACGACGACAACGTAGGGATACATTGGGGGGAGGAAACCAGAGGCCCTACCCCAACCCCTTCTGCCATTCCCTTCCTCATCCCCCAAAGGCCGGCAACGCACTTGTAACGCCTCTGGTGTTGCGGGTGTCCATGGGCGGCGGTAATCGCTTACCATCAGGCGATACGTCTGCTTGTTTGCCCCTATTCCATAAAAAAAAAAGAAAACATTGAATATAGAGGACTATTAAATCTCTATATACATACCTTGTATGTTTGAAAACTCTACATAAGGCGCTTCCAAAAGACTTAGTCAGAAATAACACACGCATAGTAGTTTTTTTTATTCTTTCGAATCCAACATAAAATGTCTTGCGAAAGAGCATTTAGCTAACTGAATAGTTTATGGACTAAAGAGCGAACCCGAATGTCTATGAATTCAATCAAGTCCGAACTGCAGACTCGTATCAATTTCTGCGTGTATTGCTCAAAAGTTTTATTAGTTTTAAAAACCTCTGAAGAAGAAAAACTAATAAAAATGGCGAAATCCAGTGATAAATATTTAAAACACTAGCTGTTGCCCACGGCTCCGCCCGCGTTTATGTCGGTTTTTTCGTGTTTATTCGCGGTCGCGGATATGTGACTGATGCAAAAATTAGATAAAAACAATCCTTGATGCTGAATATATATCATTCTAAATTTTCAGCTCGATCGCAAAAACATACACAAACCAACATAACATTTTTATATATATAGATAACGTATTCATAGTTTTATAAGGTAGAGTCTTTTATTTATGTTAAAAGATAAATTTGAATTGATTTCTATCATGTGTGCTGAATTTGGTTTAAATTTATTTAATCTATCAACAAAACTTAAGTAACAAGAGAAAGATATTGTTAATTTTAGCGATTTAATTTTTTAAGCACCTGGATGGACGGAATAAAAAAAAACAGAATTTAATTCATCCTAGTTAGATCGACTAATCGCTTCCTAAACCCCTGTATTCTAAATGTTATAAAAATAGTTTCAGATTATATTCGCATATAAACCAAAAAATATAGTCTAAAGGTATCAGGTAGATATAGTGGACTATATCCAAAAATGGACTATAAGCTGATGACATTTAAGTATATAATCTAACATCAAATTTTAGTTTAGAGATGACAATAACAGACCTGCTGAGAAAGTTTAAATTCATTGAGTAGTTAAGTGCTTGATTTAATTCATATTTAACGTGTTGATTTCCCATTTCCTAAGTTTCGTCTTAAAATTATAACGTAGTAAGTACTATGAACCTATCTAATAATAGTATGTATTTAAAAATAAATGGCATTTTTCTTTTTAAATACAACTATAATCCTTTGAAAATAAAAAAACCAGAAAAAACTACTTTGGCCACGACTCGATATATACACATACGAGTATATACACATAAACATCGATTTGATAGTTCTGTCTAGCAACCCTAGTCGACGTTGTTAAATCATTTGCTTCAAGTTAATCTTAAAAATACAACAAATTTCACACATCTGCCACGGGTGGCCGTTTCATTCCAAACTATATTTATTATTTATTTATTTATTTATTACTTTTGGCTCAGTACTCGGGATTACAAACCATTTCATCCTGATTCGTTCAATCTATAAAGTTACATTTCCTTGTAACCTCTTTGTAAACCTCCAAATGTATAGAATAATAATTACGTAGAAGATCTTTTCGACAACACAAAGCCAGTCAGCTTTTGGTTCTTGTATTAAAATAAAATATTTATTCAATAAGCACGCACAACACACCGTTACAAAATATTTAGTTCCAAAAGTCCTCTTATCTATTTTGACCCTTTATAATCGGATGACACGACACATGACAACAACACCTCCTACCACAATTAGTATTCCCTCCACGCACTCCGCAGGGACCGAGGATACTAAAACGATTTCGATGATTTAATAAAGTGACGCACACGAGACCTGTTTATTTAACTATATTGTTGTATTAGTAACGTTAGTAAATAGTATATATTTATTACACGCTCCTCTTAGCTATATGCTAGTGAACCAGTAAGAACCAGTAATGGGAGAGCTATAGCTCGCCTGCGGTCATGAAGTATATTTCGACAGAATTTTCAACGAGTGAGTAAGATAGCTGGAACCTGAACCAGATTCTAAGGCCCCCTATTCCTTAAAAGAATCTGTAGATTGTCCTATCACTATGAAATTTTATCCGCACACTTTGAATGAAAGGGGGTACGTGGGTAACGTGTTGGAAAGTTCAGCAACCTAACCCAGATCTAAGCCGTCGATTCCGGTTACCATACCGCAAATATCTTCGACAATTTTTACGGTAATTGGAATCTTAAAATGCCCTACAAGTATTTTTACTGAACTTTGATATCGTTTACTACTTGGGTTGTGAAAGGTTGATGGCAGTTGTTCCACGTAAAAAATCAAAGTTCAGTCGTATCCTTGTATACTTAAAACTTGACTCTAATTTAATAAAAAAAACGCTTGGAGAAAATAAATCTCAGTAGGCAACATATTATAGAGTCCTAAAACTAATCTAATGATGTAGTTTAGGTGCTCAGCAAAACTCATTAGCATTAAAAACCTATATATTATTATGTTGACTAAACTGTCATTGTGCTCATAACCATAGTCTTATGGTCAAGTCAAGAAGTTTACAAGTAATACCGAATAATAAAGTAGGATTCAGCTTAACATGGTGAAACTCATCATATCCTATAATTGTTTTTTTGAAACTCATATTACTCAAATGAAATAAATTGGATCGAATCAAATATTAAAAAGTAACCTTCGTGAAAGTCTCAAACCCGATTGTAAGAAAGTAGACATAAGTGCTGGTGAAATGCAGTGGCGCTCCCATTTCGTATGCATTATCTTTCTACTTCAAATAATTTTCCGAATCATACTATTCCGATTTCTTGGCAGCGACTGGAATTGTTTATACTATACTCGATTAAGTTTAATCTGGGGATACTTACATTTATTTGTGCCATAGTGAGTCAATTCAGGAGAATGTCTAAATCACTATTTTATAAAAATTAAAACCATGTAAACAAAAATATAAATAACTAACAGTACTGTGTTGTGTTGTGGACTATCCGGAGATGATTTACAAAAACTTCAACTACATCATGAGAGCAGCAGAGAAAGCCGTGAATTTTTTAAACCAAAATCATTATGGCAGATTTATTCTTTACTCCCAGTGGCAAAAACATCGATTGCTGTAGATGGTTGAAATTAATTAACTAAATTTAATAGATTAGAAACGGTCAATATACAGGCAGGAGATAGAGTGAGATTGTGCAATTTCGTTGGAAGCGTCCACAAAAGAGTATTGAATCAAGTGAATTGATTGATACTCTTTCGGATTTTTCACTGACGAAAGGACAAATAATTATACACATAATAAGAAAGTCTCTCTAGCTGCTACATCGAATTAAAACAATACGAATAGATATAGAGTACCGGGAGTCACGGCTTTTGTATTCGAAATTAAATTTTCTTTAATATTCTCTTCATTTCAGTTAACAACAATTGCAATATTTATGTGCTCTAACACATACTTTCGATACATTTTTCTAGTCGTCATTCCGAATCAAATGAACCATTGCTGATATTTTTAACGATCTTTATCAAGTATTAACACGTTTTTAGACTTAAGGCTAGATTAAAGACATGAAGTGTACTCTTGCAAATAAGTACACCACAGTCATAGATCGTTATCGTCTCAAGATAGTTCAAACTGTGTTTTTGTTCTATAACGGTTGTAGTTGAATGTTTGTTTTGAGCGGACTAAAGGCTATTTTTCTTTGTTACGAATATAAGTAATATATTCATTGAACCCACTTATTCCCTGAATATATTCATGCTTTACAACACAAAGGGAAATTAATATATATTTAAGTAACTCTGTTTTTATAATAACCAAGTGGAACAGTGTAACAATACTATCAACTTCATATTTTCGAGTTTAATTTTCTTTACCCGTTCATAAGAGCTGACTTAGGGAGTAATCAACGCGGTATACAGAAAAGAGAAGTAAAACTTGCCACAAATCCTTTATTGGTAAAGGAGCTATTTCTATAAATATGATTTATCCTGTCACGTTATTTAGTACCTAGCTACTGTAATTATATGAAATACTAGCTGAACCCCACGGTACGACTATCACAGCGGATAACGCCGCGGGGCGACGCTAGTCTAAAAAAAGTAGCCTAACTTACTTCTTATATAGGGTGTTTTTTTAAGCTAGATAGAATAGTATAGATATAATAGTAATAATAATAGATAGATATATTATTGAAATCAAAATTTGGCGATAAGTTGATTTCGAGAAATGGACCTGTCAATTGGCCTCCAAGGTCGTGCGATTTGACACCTCTCGGTTATTTCCTGTGGGGCTACGTGAAGTCACTGGTTTATGCTGATAAACCAGCAACAATTGACGCCTTGGAGGCCAGCATTGTTCGTGTTATACACCATACAAATGACGAAGTCGTCTATAAGTTGCGCGAATCGACGACTGATTTTCAAAGTAAATTTGGATAATTTCGTAGCGTTGTTCAAGCGTGAGTCTATTCATGATGATTTTTTTAGAGTATACTGAAACAAATAAAAAAAAAAGTTTCATCAAAATTTAATTTTTTGTGTTACTTTTTACAATTTAAAGTTCTATCTAGCTTAAAAAAACACCCGTTATTATCTAGAACAGTACCTATCAGTGAAAGTACCGTCAAAATTGGTCCAGCTGTTCCAGAAATTAGCCGATACAAACAGACAGACAGATAGACGGACGAACATAGAGACAGACAGACAACCTAAAATTGTAAAAGATGTGATTTTGATATATGTACCGTGTATATTTACATATGCATTGATTAAAAAGCTGTTATTTTAATATTACCGACCCTCCAATTTTATTCATTTGTAAAGAGTACCTAAAGATATATTAATAATTATGAACTAATAATATTCATGTTAATTAATTAATGTTACGCAATTGAAAAAATAATTTTAGGCGAATACAACTGTTGGTAATGGACTAGTGCGATTAGAACTTTAATGTGTTGTTGTGATTGCACTTTTGCAGAGTGAATCTTCTGTGTATACGTCCGATATTAAGTCATTAGTATGTTCGTCTAATCATGATTTTTATTCTCGAAAGTGTTGTATGTATATACGTTGTCGTAGATATTATGAGCAGGAATGTTTGTTCACCTTTATTAGTCTCACGTGCACGCCTAACCTTAATCCGTTTCCTTCATCCACAAAAGAGCTTGAAGAAAATTTATATGTTTCTGGGAAATTTACGTACAAAACTCGTCAACGCTTAACGTACTCATATCGTGAAGAAAATAAATAGATGCCATGACAACAGCTGATTTTTTACATCACGTTTATGCTTCTGGGAGTTGGATGTAATCTGCGAAATGATATAGAACGTATAATATTTTTGTTTTTAGTAGGTTCATACGAATTATGAATGTCATTTGTTGGTTTTAAGCTATAAATAAGTTACGAATTTTATAACTTAGAAGAGAAAGCTTTACTTAGAAAGAATTTATCACCAACTGAAAGAGGCCGCTCATGATCGCGAGGGATACCGTCTGCTGACCTCCAAACTTCATTTTAAAGATGGCACCCCATGATGATGAGAAGAAGAGAAGGAGAGAGAGAAATCGTTTAAGATTGATTTAACTGCTCTGTTACTCTTTAAGTTAGTGAGCCTGATTGTTAAGACAGAAGTCGTGGGTCCGATTTCCATCCAAAAATTATTGTGGGACAGTTTTGTTATTTTACCGCCTACAATTTTAGGTAGGTGAGCCACGTCGATTTCAGCACGAACGGGTCGGCCTGACCGGGGCGGTATTACCCTCGCACAGAAGATCAACGTAAAATGACAGCAGCAGTGCTGCGATGTTTCATTGGTAAGTGCGAGACCGGAGACCCAATGATGCAGAAGCATCACTAAGCCGCCATGGTGTGGGTCACCATGCTGCATTGTTACATTGTCTGCATTCGCAATGAGTATGGTGACCACCACTCTTGGATTCTGCTTATGCTTTCCATCAGGCAGTGTAGAGTCATTTTGGCAAGACCATACATAAAAAAAGGAAAAAACTAATGAACACAAGGTATTGGAAGAAATTAATAAAGAAAATACATTTGCAGAATTGCATATTTCCAGATGATTACGGTACTTCTATTATATGAGAAAGTTTTGTGGCTGTTGATTACACCACAACAGCTAAATCGATCTGAATATAATTTGCCACAGAGATAGATTATAATCTGGAATACATAGGATAGTTTTATACTGTAAAATTAATGACAAAACGCTTGTGAGTAAACTAAATAAGACACTAATATTGTTATTTTAACATGTCTACAATATAATATGTTTACTAAGTTTCATTGTATAAGAACAATAAACATACATACAATACAATGGTTTAGATATTACGCTACCTGTTGATATATAACAACTGTTGTTTTAGTCCTGATTCACTTGAACGATATAAATGTGTATATATATGCGACAACAGCGTGTCCCTGACTTCATTGAATAAAATCTTTATACGGTGTTACAGTTAACATCATGTAAGTCTAGACTTGTTTATTTTATTTCTAGCCTTCAGATTTTATAACATCAATTTTGACAATATATGTGCCGCTCCTGACTAAAGTAAATTTCAAAATAATTTTAGCCGTTTTAGTGGTTTCAAATGAGAAACATTCAAACGAATTAATAACAAATAATTCCGATAGTAGGATGAGAATTGCAACTAACGTACAATTTTGTCAATTCGCGTAATTTCTGTAGGCTAAAGCCATTTTCAGTTTTTTAATTTTTCGAAGTATAGCCGCTGGTTAGTTGGTAGGTTTGTGCCGGTCTATAGATATGATTCGACACAACTGAGCTGGCTCGATAGGAGCGATATTACGGCTTTATTTGTTTTGGAAGCCAGACCAAAGCTTTGTTGCCTGATAACAGCATTGTTCAACCCACTTCTTGAATTTAGATTCACCACGATTTCCTTCAAAATAACTAAATACTCGTATATTGGTGTAGCAGTTTAATGTTATCTCAATTAACAGTCTTAATATTTTATTTTTAGGTTTGTAATCTTCGTAATCCTAATATCATTAGAGTTGACTTCAAGCCAAAAACGACAGCGGCAATATACATGGGTACAAGAAAATGACCATTTTGACTTCATGGTTGCGATATCATTCGATTGGAAACCAATATGCAGTGGGATACTTATTCACTACTATTACATAGCCACTGCAGCAACTCCACTCAAGTTTCATGGGTTCAAGTCTGGAAACACCGGATCGAAAAGATTGAAATGTCATGTGGTAAGAAAATACTGGAATGAACAAAGGGAAAATGCAATAACTCGTATTGAATATCAAAACGAACACTACGGTAAAAACTCAACGTGGAGAGGATTTGACAAAGAAAACAAATACGGTCCAGTACATGACTATGCTTTACTCGCATCGAAAGACAGTATTCCGTACCAAGGAGAATTTAGATATTGGCGCCACCCGTATTTTATTCGATTAAAGTATTCGAGACTCGTTACTATCAAGTCGACGGGAACCTTTACGATTTGCGGCCACGCGTTCGTTGACCGGACTCACATACAGCAGAGCATCGAGCTGGAAGCTATCGACTATAGCGTCGAATCCGTTTTGGTTGATTGTGACGAGTGGGTGCCGAGAACTTGGGGATACTTTATTTGTATTCTGAACATAGAACACTTCATGGGAATAAATTCTGGAGCCGCCTTATTATATAACGGTGTAGTTGTTGGCATAGGAAGCTTTAGTTTAGCAAGAGGGAATGAGAGTATATTACTTTTTACTGATATGAGAAAATATAAAACATATTACATTAAAGTGGCTAGGGTACCATTGGGTGAAATGTGGACCGTTTATCGAGCACAAGGCACAAGCCTTATTCAATAAAAAAAAATGTTATTAACGCAGGATAAAACAAATACCTTAGTGTACAAAGTTACCGTACGTAACCAGTTTCCAATATAAAATAACTTTATCAAGATGCTTCGTTTGCATGCAACGAAAAAATTTATATAAGTGCCCTAGTCAAGAATAATTTAGTAATTTAAGTAGACTACAGACTTTTAATAATATACTACGGTGGTCACAAGTAATGATGCTAAATGACTGCATGGTTAGTATAGTGGGTAGGCATAAAAAAAATGACAAAAATCTACGTTTACTTACTCTCTCACCATCGGAACCCTTGATTGGCGAGCTCAGGTTTATAGCGTGAGCCAGAAGGTAACCGGAAACCTGCGAATGTTGTATTATCCCAAGAATTTTTGCCTCCAAAAACTAAAACTACGCTTATGCAGTCCCTAAAAATGCCAATGCTTTCTGAATAACTGCATTCAATATATTTTTAATCTTCAGCAGACTTTCAGTACTTATACTTTAACCACGACAGAAATCTTGGATAAGTTTATAATTTGCTTTTCACATGTCCTTTCCACAACTCTGACTTCATGAACAGCTTGTCCTTTGTTCAAGCAGTACTACTCTGGAATGCGCTCCTGCACGATATCAGAAAGTTCACAAAAAGATTTCATTCAAAAAGAAAGTATAGGATCGTCTTCTAAATGAACTGGCAGAACTACCATAGCATACCTCATACTCTAGTATTCAAGGAAACCAGGTTAAAATTAACCCAAATAATCTTGGGATTAATAAATTCTAGAGAAAGAAGACTTAGTATTTACAATCTATATTTTTTGTAATTGTCATATAAGTATTTAGTGTCGCGCTTAATGTGAAGAGCACCAGGATCTAACGACGATGTATGCAGCGATTGATGAATGTGAACGCAGCAAAAGAGGTGTGTTAAGATTGTAGTAAGTGGAGATCAATTGTCTCTGCCTACCCCTCTGGGAAAAAGGCATGACTGTATGTATGTATGTCGCTCTCAAATTCAAGCACACCTACCAAGCCAAACTTCGGCAAGTTTTTGCTACAAGCGTGCCAATTAAATATATCCCCGTTCATCTGGCAGTCGGGTTAAAAATTAAAACAGGGAGAAATTTAACAGTGGATATGACAAAAGGGAAATAAAAATATGAATAAACTCGTAGTAATAATAATATAAGCATCAATTTTCTGCTTGTTAAATACTTTGTATGTGCGTGGATTATTCACACATAATAAAAACTTAACACCTTAATATAATGTTTTCTTGAACAATCATCAGTGTAGTGGATATACCGAAATTAAACGCATTTGCCGCGACGCCACCAGCGAGTTTATTGATTATATCGCAGTAAAAAGTAATAGTGTTATTTTCATGCATTAACTACATACTATAGTTTCATATAAAGGTCTGTAGTTTTTGCGTGAAAGAGTAACGAACATTTATAGAACCTCATTAACTAGATTAAACTGATACGACCTTCAAACCTTCAAGAAAATAACGTACCTACCTACTCTTTTCTAAAAAGCCTACAACGCACTTGAGAAGCCACTGGTGTTGCGGGTGTCCATGGGCGGCGGTAATCGCCTACCATCAAGCGATCCGCCTACTCATTTGCCCCTATTCCGTAAAAAAATCGATTTGACATTAACTACCTAATACAATATCCTCCAAGCTGAGCCTTTATAGGAAGAAAATCGGTGTCCTTATCAAGCATACGTTTCTACAACTTCCAACTCTGTAAACCGAATGTCGGCTCCTGAATTCACGGTCACGGTATAAGCTCAGTCGTGTAAATAACTCATAGCATCTATAGCTTATGTTTCTGACGACATTTTAAGTTTACTAATACTGCTTGGGAAATGACTCTAGGATGGGTGGGCTTGTCCTTCGCGAGAACAATTTAATTAATTAAAATATTGTGGTTTTGGTTAGTTTCTCTCATTGATATGCACGTAACTTTAAAGTTAACTAAACGACTTGCATTTAGTAATAAATGTATTTTTATACGTAATCCGATGGTTTTTCAATAATTATAATCATTCATACTGTAAAATAAGTTAAATAACCGGATATTTGAACAATTATATTATTTTTTTCAATGCCATAGCTTATCCATCTTACCAAACGTTAAATTATTCAAACCCATTGCGACAATTCTCCTCACTTTACACGTGGGAATCCATCTGTAAGGATCAAATACAAATCGCCGTCTACAAATCTAAGTACATAACGTGTGGGGAAAATTTATCTTGTAACCCTGCTGTCGCCGCTGGGCTCATAAGGCGGGTTTTAGCAGTCGTCAGGTGCGGCGGGCCATCAAGCGGTCGTATTCGGGTACTTCGGCCAGGATCACTCGTCGATACTGCTGCTAATATCTCCCTAGGGCGACCCTCTTTGCCCCATATTAGCCAAGGAATTAAGCTCACGTACCGATTCAAACATAAAATGGTTCAGATTCCGCAAATTATATGTTTTATTTCTTACGGATTGTTATGAGTTCTTTGTTCTTACTGTTGGGTTTATAAAATTACTTTTATCTGATACTTTTAGACGTCTATTATTTTTATTAGTTTAATCGCCATTGTCAGTACACGTCGGACCAATGCGCTCGGCGAGTGCATTCGGCCAACGTGTACTGGACCGTTTTGTGTCTATTTGTAGTTTGCTACCAATATTAGCCGACGACCCGATTAGTGTCGGTTTTTCGTGCACAAATCAAAGTCATTTGGCGCAAGCTGCAAACAGAGTTCACACGTTGGCCCAGTGTTCACTTCACCATAGTTACGCGTCAGAGTAGACGGTCGTGTCGCGCTTAATTGTTTCACAAACATGGCGACATGGAGTAATGCGGAAACATTTCGGTTTATTGATTGTTATCAGAATGAATCAGTTACTTAACTCGGATAGGTAAACTTGGCTAACTATCTTCACAATTTTAGAATAATGTTAACCAGACTAATTAAATTTCGCTGGTGCACTAGTAAATAAAATTTTAAATCGCTGTACAAATATATGGCAGCGGCCGAGATCGCCTTGACATCCATCTTTATCTAACGACCAATGCAGAATGAAACAGGTCAACGTGTGAACAGTGCCACGAAAATCTGATGAGCTCACTCGTCGAGCGCGTTGGTCTAACGTGCACTGGGGCTATATGACTACCGCCGAAAAGAAATCATTACAACAAAAATTAAATTCCAAATCGGTTCACAGATGTCAGACTTCTGAGATAACAAACGTAAAAGAAAGATAAGCCCAAATGGATAATTTTCCGGTGATCTTCTTGTTTTGTAAAACCTGGTAGGAGCCTAAAAGATTTGTATAGTTGGTGCTCCATTGTTCACTGATAAGCTAATTCGTAGTTCTTCTGTTATATAATACGACCATGAGTACCATAAAAAATCTCCACTAACTTACTATATAGTATATATCTACTTTTGTACTTGCTTTCTTACACATCACATATTTTCCGAGGTAATAAAAATCTGAAAGCGCTTAGCGAAATTCAATTTCTTGTAAGCCTAAAATGTTTTCAAAATAAACGAAATACCTGCGTTTCAATTGGAACATCCAATACACAAAATAATCACGTTCCTTACTTGGATTGACGTAGACGCTCGTTCACTCACCGCTTCACTCGATGGAATCCATTCACTCACTCATTCGCTCAATCATTCACCCCGCTTGCGAGTGGGTGCATGCCTTTATGCAGAATTATTGAATTTCCGAATTCAAATAGAGCCAGGCATGGAGGCGAGGCGCCGACCAAAATCCATTTGGCAAATATTTATTCGCGTAACGACGGGAAAGGCACTTAATGTGGATAATAAGTTCGCGAGTGTACTCTTCATTTCGTTTTTAAATGTCCGGGCGGCGGAACGGCAGGCGGTTTACCGGCTTAATGAATCGATATTGGATTCTTTTTATGGTTGGTTTATTGTTTTACGTTGTTATTTCAGTGAAAAGCTCACTTACCTGGGTTCAACTTTATAACTACAGCTTTCAGTTAATCTAGTTAATGGATTTCAATGAGTGAAACTAGATTGGAATATTAAAATATTCAGGTAAACATTATTCATACTGCATTTACTGCATCAACTAAGACTTAAGTGTGTTTTCTAGAACACCTGTGTTGTCGTCATTTAATACACATTTGATATTAAGGCAAGCAAATTCTGACACAATTATAGTGCTGAACTTGCAATCCATCGAAGTCACAGCTCTATACTATTGAAGAAAACTTCGAAGAGAAGAGAAATATAAAAAGAAGAACAAAAACTCTAATACAAACCTGTCTGTCCCGTAGTTTTGTAAGACAATACTTACTTTGTAAGGAGACGCCTGTTTCCAGCTATGGTCGGCTAGAGACTAATGATTGACAAAAATTTACCTGATTCTGCATTAACTAGGTATATTTTACTGCTTGGTGTTCACTGTTACGCAAATTTGCTTGAAAATGTATAGCCATGACCCGGTGATGAGTGACTGCAGGTTAAAAATACAAAAAAAAACCGCGTTTTGTTATGCAACTTTTCCTAGAAACAAATAAAAGTACTGTTAACAAAACTGGAGCAGAGGTAGGTGTGTACGTTTCTTATTATTATAATTAAAAATTATAATACTTACAGTTTTAACCAAGAAAAGGAGTTTATTTAGAGTAAGCAATTCAAATTAGTATAAGTCAGACTAAATCAAAACAATCAGATTACGTTCTTAAAATAGAAAGAATATTTAGCCACCTAAACATATTTCACATGTTTAAAATAAGAACTGTCAAATACCTTCCAATTTTAAAAAAACATCTTGTACTTTTAAAAAAAAACCACTGAGTCCCAAGAGACATCTAATGATATATCATATTTACTCATATTAATGAGAATCCAAGAAGTATTCATTTTAAATTCCATTCAAAGGAGACACAATACATGATCAAATCAGAAACGAAATCAACATTAAAATCAATCAATTTTAGATGGATCGAATCGCCCAGTTTATGTTAAACTCTATTAATTATTGTAAACAACTATCTATATTACAATTTATTGTTTTTATCTGTATTTTCGATCAAATTGATCATACACTAAACTGTGTTATAAAGACTCTATATGCACCTTAGATACAGATACTGACTTAAAATGGTAAAAAGATTGTTCTAATCTATACAAATAAATAAAATTGGAGTGTCTGTTTGTAATATTAAAATAACCGCTTTCTACTACAAGCATATGAATGTATATACGGTACACATACCAAAATATATATTTTAAAAATTTTTGTCTGTCTGTCTGTCTGTCTGTTTGTTCCGGCTAATCTCTGGAACGGCTGGACCGATTTGGACGGGACTTTCACTGATAGGTAGCTGATGATATAAGGAATAACTTAGGCTACTTTTTCTAGACTAGGTTCGCCCCGCGGCGTTGCCCGCATTACGACAATAACCGCGGGTAATACCGCGGGGCTCAGCTAGTTTGTAATAAAGGAATGTTATTTAAAGACTGCACGGTTGGCCGAGTGGTGTCAGCGGTCGCCATGCCGCTTGCTACTGCGCCAAGTGTTTTTTTTTTTTTTTTTATACATGAGCTACCAAAATGACTCTGCCCTGCCTGATGGAAAGCACCAGCAGAATCCAAGAGTGGTGGTCACCATCCTCAATGCAAACAAGGACAGTGCAGCATGGCGACCAGCACTATGGCGGCCTAGAGAGATGCTTTTTTACGCCCCGCTTAAAGGACCCGGGATCATAGTGGGACGGAAACACGTGCGCTGGCAGTGAGTTCCAGGCTTTGACCGCTCGGCAGAGGAAGGAAGAGCCGAATCGATGAGTGCGAGAGTGTATGTCTTCCACTCTGAAGCGGTGACTTCTGAGGCCAGCACGAGTTGTCCTGTAGAGGAAGGGAGAAGGGGGGACCAGTTGGAACAGCTCTTCAGAACACTCTCCATGGTAAAGGCGATAGAGGACTGCCATAGAGGCGATATCTCTACGCAACTGCAGAGGCTCAAGGGACTCGGTGGCCTGGGGACTGCCGACAATGCGAATGGCTCGCCGCTGCAACCGGTCGAGAGCGTCGAACAGATACTGCGCGGCTCCATCGCAAAGATGAGAACAGTACTCCACGCAGGAGCGAACCTGGGTCTTGTAAAGCAGACACAGATGCCCGGGCGAGAAGAACCGTCTCACCTTATTAAGGATTCCTAACTTCCGCGAGGCCGCCTTAGTGACACTCTCAACGTACTCGCGCGGGTTGAGGTCGCAGCAGATGTCCATGCCCAGGACACCGAGCCTGCCTCGTAATGGTAGTTGAGTGTTCTGAAAAGTCGGAAGGGGAAGGAATGGAGACTTTTTGGCAGAGAACGCGCACACCTGTGTTTTCTTGGCGCTAAACTCGACCAGATTCTCGCAGCCCCATTGTGAAATACGGCCTAGAACATGGTCGAGCTGAGCGACAAGCTCCTGTCGATTTTTCTCTACATCTACCGGTTTTGCCGCAGGGCGCCCAATATATCGTCCATGAACTGTGCTGTCGTCTGCATAGCAATGAATGTTGCCAAGGTCTAACATGTCATTGATATGCAGAAGAAACAGCGTGGGCGACAGGACGGAACCCTGTGGTACTCCTGCGTTAATCGACTGAACGTCGGAGGCCGCGCCGTCACAAAGTACTCTGATGCGACGTTGGTGCAGGAATCCGGCAACCCAGTTGCAGAGTTTGGGGGGCAAGCCGAATGCCGGTAGCTTGGAGAGAAGCGAACGGTGCCAAACCCTATCAAAGGCCTTGGCCATGTCCAGGCTAATAGCCAAAGATTCCCCGTGCCTGTCAATAGCCTCACCCCAAAGGTGTGTGACATACGCTAGAAGATCACCCGTGGATCGGTTCGGCCTGAAACCATATTGACGATCATTAAGTAGGGTGTGATCCTCCAGGTAGTGGACCAGTTGCTTGTTTATGATCCGTTCGAATACTTTGCAGATAATGGAGGTGACAGCTATTGGGCGGTAGTTGGCCGGGTTGGAGCGGTCGCCTTTTTTGGGAATGGGTTGAATATTCGCCTCTCTCCAGGCCTCCGGAACAGTTCCCGAGGAATATGACAGGCGATACAGGCGCGTCAAAACCGGAGACAACTCTGGTGCACAGTTCTTAAGAACCACCGCCGGGATACCGTCGGGTCCACTGGCTTTCCGAACGTCGAGTGACCGAAGTTCCGCACGGACATCACTCAGCCGGATGCGAATATCCCGCATTGTTGCATCGCAGGCGGGAATGGTAGGCGGGTGCATGCCGCGGTCATCGACTCGGGAGTTAGCCGCAAAGAGATCGACAAGCAGTTTCGCTTTCTCCTGCGGCTGATGGGCAAGTGATCCGTCGGGATATTTAAGCGGTGGTAGCGTGGGCTGGCAGAAGTTGGACTGCACGGCTTTAGCCAATCGCCAGAACTTTCGGCTACCCGTAGGGTATGCGACGAGTTCGTGGCCAAGCCGCGCAATGCGCTGGGCATCCGCTGTGATGTAAGCCTTCTTGCATTCCCTAGTGGCTTTGTTGAACGCTGCTTTTAGTCGATCCACGTCGGGGTGGCCGTGAGCGCGGGCCCTGGTCCATGCGCGGTAGGCTGATTGCTTTTGGGCAACAGCATGGGCGCATTCGCGATTGAACCAGCGACGGGTTGTTGCGCCGGCGACCTCACTGTAGGGAATGTAGTATTCCATTCCGACAGTGATCTCGCCGGCCACAGCAACCGCACATTGCGACAGATCACTGTATTTAAAGCAGCGTTGTGCCCACGGGATAGATGCGAAGTAGTCCCGCATTCCATCCCAGTCTGCAGACGAGTAGTGCCATAACCGTCTTTTTGCTGCCACTGCTCGTGGGAGGGCAACAAGAGGCACAGTGGTGGACACCAGGCAGTGATCGGAGGATCCCAGAGGGGCGAGCACCGATACACTGTACTGCTCTGGGTGACTCGTCAGCAGAAGGTCCAGCAAGGAAGGCGCTTGACTCAGTATGTCTGGTATCCTGGTGGGCTGGAGTACCAACTGGGTGAGGTCATGCGTGAGAGCGAATGCGTGGACAGTCCGACCCGCGTGGTCAGTTCTGGAAGATCCCAACCAGGACTCATGGTGGGCGTTAAAGTCTCCCAGAAACACCAGTTCAGCGGTCGGGAACTGTTCCTGCGCTTTATCCACTGCCTGACTGAGATGTTCGAAAAGTTTAGTTGTCTCGTAGTCTCCAGAATGGGATCGGTATAGGCACACGTAGATTCGGCTCATGGAGCCGGTATCCACGTGTAGCCAAATAGTGGAGAAGGACGGGTCTTCAAGGCAACGTAATCGGCGACAACAAACATCCGCCCTGACGAAAAGACACACTCCAGCCTTAGCGAGGAAGCGCTCCTCAAGCACGTAGCCGGGGTAGAGAAGATATGTCGTGTCGGCAGGGCGGCGTATTTGTGTCTCCGTTAAGAAAAGCATGGCCGGCCGAGCCGTCTCAAGATGTTGGTGGACGGCATTGAGGTTTGCATGGAGTCCACGGATGTTAGTAAACTCCACCTCAAAAAGCGGGTTGGTGGGTGAATGGGGTGCCGCTGTTGAACGTTTATATCTTTTCTTTGCTGCCATGATTAAAATAGAGGGGGGGAAGTGGGAGCGTAAAAGGCGCGACAGTCATCGCGGCAGTGTAATACCGAGGCTCGGAATGCTGTATCGCCATACAATAGTGAGGCCTGACGGTGACCGAACCGTCGGACGGAAGGGCCCCCGTACCCTCCCGGAAGTGGTCGCCTGGTCCCACCGTCCGGTCACCAACCGGCACGACGAGCCACTCCGTGGATTATGCGCGACCTGACGGGGCAGCCTCCCAGGGTGGTTAGCCTTGGTTGGGCCCCTCTCTATGCCGCGGGCGGCCAGCGGCACCACCGTTTCTACGGGTCTCCCTGGCCGACGGTTCGATCCACATCACCCTCAACATAACTCTACGAACATTCACTGCTCGCACACTACTACGATAACTGTCACCCCTGCATCATTGGGCTCCGGTCTCGCACTCACCAGCGAAATACGACAGCTCTAAAACTGTCATTTTAGGCTGGTCTTCTGTGCGAGGGTAGTACCGCCCCGGTCGAGCCCGCCCATTCATGCTGAAATCAGCATAGCTCTACTACCTAAAGTGTCGTGGGTTCAAATCCCACGCGGTACCTACAACACTTTGTGTGATCCACGAATTGTTGTCCCGAGTCTGGATGTTCTTTGTGTCCGTTTCATGTATGTTTGTAAAGTCCCCCACGACACAGGATGTTTATTCCTAATGTGGGAGTTGTCTTTTTTTAAAAGAAAAAAAAAAAAAAAAAAAAAAAAAATCAGTTGTAGTTTTGTTTTGTACACCTCACATTGTACATGAATAGAGAATAGAAGTGAGACATCGGTTATCTGTAATATAATTTTTAATATTTATTACAAAATTATACCTACCTGATGACAAACATCGTTTTAAATACCAATTACTAAAATAGTGTAATCGACAAACGTAACCTATTTATTGTTACAGTTTCAATTTCTTACATGCGAAAGTTTTTTTTTTAAATATTATCTGTTTCACGCAACCTCGTTTACGTCTGCTATTGCCTTTTGCGTTATAATTGTCCCCCGTTTTTATAACATTCTTCATGGGTGCTCCGCTCCTATTGGTCTTCGTGTGGTGATAACATACATAGCCTATACGATATATATATCATACATACGGGCTATCTAACACTGAAAGATTTTTTCAAATCGGACCAATAGTTCCTGAGATTAGCGCGTTCAAACAAACTAACTCTTCAGCTTTTTACATACGTAATAAGTATAGATGAAGTTTAACTGCCTCATTGGTCTAGCGGTTGACGTATACGACGAGCTGATGAGCAGTTTTCGTTGTATCTATAAAGTAAAGTATTTATTAGCAAAGCAGAAGCTTGGAATAAATACATTGTTTTTACAGTTTTCATGTTACTTTATAATTTTTTTGTTCAGTATAGACTAATAGTTGACTTCGAAAGTATCAATTTTTACAATTTATTCTATGGTAAAATAAAATATTTAATTTTTTCCATAAAAAGCAATTTAAATAACTAAATTTTCTCTATGATATAGTTGAATCATTCACTTCAGTATTATCACTAAAATATCAGATTAATTAATCTATTCTCTAAAAATAAAAATGTATTCTCTATCAAACTACAGCACATTACTTCAAAAGTTCACATGGTAACACTGACCGTTTAATGTCATTCTAAACAATAAACCACAGAGTACTACTACTATGTATGTATATATATATATTTTAGAGAGTAAACACCTCTCGCGAGACCGCGATGCTACATGTCGGTTTAACAGTTTTCTGAATTTATTCGTGTTGTAGTGAATAACAAATCATTAAGTGTTATACTAAGTGTTTTTAAGATGTTAGTTTTATTTGAAACCCCGGCGGGATACGCTATTTTCAAGGTAAGTCGCCACACGTGTTATTTCTAACCTCTGCATTTTTGTATTTAAACAACAGTTTTTACTTATTACTGGTGCGTAACAAATACGTAAGATGTATTTTAATTAATTTTACTTATTTTGTGTTAACATTGATTATAAAACGTATTTATTTAAAAATTCGCAATTTCTGAAATCAATTCTCGATAGCATGCCTCAGGTCGATGAGGCCTGAGCATGTTGTAATATCTACACGCGCCAAGTGCAATAGCGTAGTTTTTTTAAAATTATTTATTTGTCTTAAGTTTTTTTTTAATTCCTTACCTATTTATTTTTAGTTGTTGGACGAGTCAAAATTATCACAAATAGATGACTTGCATCACGAGTTTAACACACCCGAGGGAGCCTCTTCAGTGTAAGATTTTATAGTTATTTTAATCTTTACATACATATTAAGAATGGAAAACCAAAAATAGCTTATTTTCTGTTTATTATTATAGAATAGTATCTCTTGCACGAAAGTGTTGTAACATGATTTATTTAGATTATACATTTATACAAACAAAAACTGTTCAATAATTAATTTATTGATTATAATAAATACTGACTTGTGAAAGCTCTAAGAAGATATTACTTACCTGCAAATGTATGTTAGTTACAAATAACTCAAATCACAAAATTTTCTTTTTAGTGTAAAACTGAAAAACTTTTTTAAGTTTGAAGACACAGCAGAAGCTCTAGCAGCCACCACAGCAGCTATTGAAGGCAAACTATCAAAGTCACTTAAGAAAGCTTTAAAGAAATATGTTAGCAAAGATGTACAGGACCAACTCCTCATCGGAGATGCCAAGCTCGGCAGTGCTATTAGAGAGAAGTTTGACTTACAATGTGTATCAAACAATAATGTGCAAGAATTACTTAGATGTATACGCTCTCAAATGGACAGCCTCCTGGCAGGACTACCTAAGAAGGAGATGACTGCCATGGCCCTAGGTCTTGCTCACTCCCTATCTAGATACAAATTGAAATTCTCCCCAGACAAGATTGACACAATGATTGTACAAGCTCAGTGTCTCTTAGACGATCTGGACAAGGAGCTGAATAACTACATCATGAGGTGCAGAGAGTGGTACGGTTGGCATTTTCCAGAGCTTGGCAAGATCGTCACAGACAACACACTGTTTGTTAAAGTTGTCAAATTGATTGGCACCAGAGACAATGCCTCCCAGACAGATTTATCAGATGTTTTGCCTGAGGATCTGGAGGAGAAAGTCAAAGATGCTGCTGAGATTTCAATGGGAACTGAAATTTCTGAGGATGATATCTTGAACATACAGAATCTATGTGATGAAATTATCTCAATCACAGACTACAGGACACACTTAACAGATTATCTGAAAGCCAGAATGATGGCTATGGCGCCAAATCTCACCGTTCTGATCGGAGAGCATATAGGAGCTAGGTTGATTGCTCATGCGGGTTCTTTAATGAATTTAGCAAAACATCCCGCCTCAACGGTTCAGATCTTCGGTGCTGAAAAAGCGTTATTCAGAGCTTTAAAAACGAAAAAAGACACACCAAAATATGGTTTAATCTACCACGCACAGTTAGTGGGACAGTGCAGTACAAAGAACAAAGGTAAAATGTCCCGTATGTTGGCCGCGAAGGCTGCTTTGGCGACAAGAGTTGATGCTTTTGGTGAAGATGTATCATTTGAGTTTGGAGCTGGACATAAAGTCAAGTTGGAGAATAGGTTGAGGCTGCTGGAGGAAGGAAACCTTAGAAGAATTAGTGGCACTGGCAAAGCCAAGGCAAAGTTTGAAAAATACCACAGTAAGAGGTGAGCAGACCAATAATACTTTATTTATGACAAGTGAAATAGGAATAAATTATTAAACTTTTAAATCTTTTATAGAATTATATTAGTGATGAAAAATTATTGTAATGTGATATTCTTAAAACAGAATAGCAATAACATTGAATATCCCACTTGACTTAAAATGAATCCATTTTTATATATCAACATACATTTTGAATAGATTTAGGCTAAATTATTCTGGAATATCAATTTTGTGTCTTGTCACAGTGAGGTGTTCTCCTACCCAACGGCTGGCGACAGTACCCTGAACCAAAAGCCACTAAAACGTGAACATTCACCAGATGAAAATGGTCAGGTCTCTGCCAAGAAAATCAAACTGGAAGACGGTGCTGATGACGTAAGTTCACTATAACATATAAATATCCCAATGTATATTCACCAAGTAATTAAATATGTTACTTTTTAACTTTAATACGTACTCAATATGAATGTAGACTAGTGTAATCAACCTTTGTAATTCTATTGCAACCTATATGCATTCTGTGTACTTACAAAAGGTGTAAATAATTCATATTACCAGCCTAATAAGCGTTAACTGCTCCGTCCATTCATTTTAATTCTCTATCTTCTTAGGCATTTATTTGAATTTTATGATGTTAAAAGCTATTTTGATCTACAATAAATGCACAACATATCTAGCGTATTTAAGTGAATAAATTAAATTCTAAAACATAAAAATGCTTACTGTGGATTATCCAATCGCCATAGACATTTCATATATGTACCATCGCTGACTTTTTTGTAGATATTTTTACGATACATGATTATCACTTTGATACATCTAGCATAGTCACTATAAGCAATAAAAGCACAAAAAAATGTGCATTTTAGGGAAAATTTACTTTTTTGTAATCCATATTCTGGTATTATAACATTGGTGTAACTTTCTGTGAATCATAATCTGCTAAAAACCGCATTTATATCCATTACATGCTTAGAACTATTTAAGCGTATAAACACGAAAATCTTGTTTTAAGCTCTGCATTGCCCTGGTAGAAAATGTCTATGGCATTGCATTAAGCCCACCTTGGTTATGTGCATAAAGTATAAATAATAAAAGCAACTTCATTTATACTAAAGATCCCAATCCAATGTCTGTTCGCTTAGATCTTTTAAAACGGATTTTAATGCAGTTTTCAGCAATAGATAGAGTGATTACTGAGGAAAGTTAATATGTGTAATAAATGCAAAACTGGGCCGGGCATCTAACACAAAACATTATTTTAGAAATGTGGCAGTGGCTAAACTTATACTAAAAACAATATTTCTATGCAGGTCACTCCTAAAAAGAAAAGGAAGAGCAAGGCAGAACCTCAAGAAGAGGCTGATGTAAGTCAAGAGGCCGAACCTTCCGAGCCAGAGAGGAAAAAGAAAAAAAAGAAGAAATCTCATGTCCAACCCACCGAAGAATCTGAGCAACTGGACCAGACAGTAGAGGAGCCTAAGAGCGAGAAGAAAAAGAAAAAGAAAAGACAGTCACAAGTGGCAGAAGAGTGACGACTACCTCCAGACTAGGCGCTGTATTATTTTATTAGTTTTAAGTGAACTATGTGTTATAAGAAATGTTATAAAAGAATTCTTATTGAATCTGGTTTTTCTGTTATTTTGTCGTGCGATGTGCGATGGATTAAGAACACGGAGAGTTACCACCCCCATCCCACCCCCGCAAAGACATCATTCACAGACTCAATATCTTGGAAATGTTGGGAATACTGATGTTTATGTTGCAAAGATGGAGCAGTAAAAAATAGTTATATTTATATCTGATCAGTCTGTTGATAGGTGTTAGATGCAATGCAATGTCTTAGAAGTGCTAAGTGATCTATTCGCTAATCTCGAAATCGTCGCAAATGAATTTCTGTGTCAAACTTGTAATAAGCACCTACCGAGCACTAAAAACAAGTAGATATGCTCGTGGCGTACTCGGTTACGTAACAGAAATAAAATTCGATTCGATCTAACCTGAGACCCACAGAGCACATTGTTATATACAGAAACTGAGACCTCACCACCAAGGCAGCCCATTGCCATCAGTCTACATACTCGTACAAATCTCTTTATTAAAATACTAGCTGAACCCCGCGGTACGACAACCACGGGCAACGCTTATTTTTATGTATAAGCTATATCTCGTAAAGTTTCATCAAAATACATTCAGTAGTTTTTGCGAGAAAGAACAACAAACTTTCGCGTTTATAATATTAGTAGAAAGTACTGAAGTAACCGTTTAACTGTAATGCCTATTATTATAAAAAATAAGAGGTGTAAAAATTATCAATAGTGTAGAAACATTTCGTGGGGGGTTTGAACCCCCCCCCGCTCCGTAGCTACGGCCATGCATGAGCTATTTAATACAATCACTTCCTCGTTGGTCTTGCGGTGGACGTATGCGACTATGAGAGAGAGAGAGAACAGAGAGTAGATCTCTGTTTGCGCACACACTAGTGCACTATAATATCTCCTGCGTAATTGACTAGTCCCCATTGAGACTGGCCGTTATCGGCTAGGAGAACATTATTTAATACAAAAAATTGAGAGGTGTCAAGGGACACCCGGATGGAACGAAGTTCGAAATAGAAAGACGAAACGAAAATATCTGACTTGCTTTCTATAAGAGAGAGAGAGAGACAGACAGAGAAAGGGTAATGATTCCTGACAATTTCATGGAGTGCAAGGGAGGACTAATAAATATCTCCGAGCGATAGTTTCAGAGATAGAGGGGGTATCTTCCGTTAGGGATGATTTTAGGGGGTGGGGCTAGAAATGAGTAACTTGCTGGTTAAACGTGATATCTAACTAACGGGTTGAAAATATGTGCGGTCCTAGTGTGTGGATGGGGGGGGGGGGGTGAAGTTACTATCAGTGGGGGGAGAGGTCCGAAAATGACCAGTCTGGTGGGGCGAAAGGGTTGGGGGTGCTGTGCTCGTTAAAATGAGTCCAAGCACTAAGGTGCTGCGGTAATTGGGTGCTGATTCCTGACAAGTTCAGGGGATGCAAGGGGGGACTAAAATCCGAGACTAAAAAGAAAAATCCGAGAGATAGTTTCGGAGATAGAGGGGGTGTTTTCCTTAAGGGATGATCTTAGGGGGTAAGGGTGATCGGGGTAGTGGGGGGAATGGATTGGGGGTGGTACGCTAGATAAATAAGCCCAAAAAAGGGGTTGAAAATATAGGTAAAGGGTGGGGGGTTGAAAGTATTAGGTGGGGCACCTCGACTGAGAAGTATGGCGGTATGGAAGAACTCGACTTCACGATGTGACGAAGTAAATTTTTTCCTCCCTGTGGTACCACTAAATTTCTTGGGTAAACACACAATATGGTATAATAAATTCGTCTTGACAAAAAGTGATCGATGATGATGAAGATGAAATATAAAAAGTGTCGAAAGTGTCGTTACAATTCCGTCTAGCCCTTTCGCATCGCGCGATAAGGAACTTCGTTCCAATAACTTAAAGAACGGTAAACTACAGTTACCCGTTTACATAAAAATCTATATCATTTATTTAGTCATTAAAAAAGAGTGTAACATGGTTTTTTTTTCAATTTTCCAATAACAAATAATTGCAGATATCGACAACATCTACTTTTTCGAGTACCCTACCCAAAAGGTAAAATGGGTACCTATTATCTACTTATTCTAATTTCTTTTGCCGCTAAAACAAATATTAAAAAACTGAATCAAGTAAATATTTATGAGGGCTCCCATTCTCCCATACAACATACATATTTTTTTTTAATAATGGTAAGGATCCCTTCCTACACGTGTCCGACTCGCACTTGGTTGATTATTTTTATAAAAATAAATAAAGCTAAACAATACTGTCGTTAAGGTCATGTTTTATAACCTACATACAATGTAATATTGGAGGAACAAAAAAAGGATTAAAAAAACCAACAAAACCATAAATTACCTACAGCATATTCAGTATGGATTGGATCCACATCAAATGTTAAAATACGTGGTGTGAACCATCTGAATGTCAAGCCTACAAAGTCCAGTTAACGAACCAGTGTCAGTAATACATTTTAATTCAGTTACGTTAGTAGGTGTTTTTTTTCATTCTTCCTCGTCCTCAATGAAACAACCCCGAGAGACCTCCGTGGGTATGAGAGAAAAGTAAGGTACAATACATGATCTGATCTTGACTTTGGTACGCTGATCATTTTGTACCTATGTCAGGCTAGTCTTTAAATTTGCCTTCACGAAATTCTCTTTAAAATACCAAATTAAAAATGTGTCCGACTGCCCCAGAAAAGGGACTTTACATTAATTAATAACAAATTCTTATTGTAATATGATTAATTATAGAAACAATAATATTCCTTGAGTAGTGAAATTTAATCAAATTACCAATGGGTTGATGAAAAGTTGATAATATATATTTATTAGTGTAACATAAAGTAGATAGGATAGTGGGATTGTCAAAACGGTTTAATATTAATATATAAATACAATTTATTACACTTAATTTTACCGTTAATAAAATCTAAGTTCAAAAAGTAACAATCATTTAATTTTCTTTTAATTACTGATTGTTTAATGCAGTTTTTAGAAATGTTAACATTACTTCACAAGTTCAGATGGTAACACTGGCCGCTATTGTCAGTCCATAGGACTTTTTGGCGGGAAGTCAAACGAGGCGGTAATTCTGATTTCGCAAAAATTAATTGAATAGATAATTGCACAGAAATACCACATAAATTACGTCAATTTAGGGTCTAAATAACCATGAGTGCCTCCAGTGGCGGTGAGGAGCCGCCAAAGCCGGGGGAAAAGAAGAAAAGAAAATATCTCAAGACTCGAAAATCTGACTCCGATACTAAGTATAACATTTTTACTAAACCAAATTATAAAAGACTGTTTATAGAAAACACCAATTCAGAGTATGTAGTATACGTCGAATCAACAGAGCAGGAGAAGGTAGGGAATAAAAATCCTATCACACTCACCAACTTAATATCAGAAAATGTTAAAGGAGTCTTAGGAGTACATAGAATAAATGCGCACAAAATAGGAGTAACATTCAGAAAGGCGGCTGCGGCCAATAATTTTCTGAAGATGGAAGACTTCCTATGGAAATATAAGTTTAAAGCATTTATACCATCGTATTTGACCGAAAGGATTGGTGTATTGAGGTTTGTGCCCAACGAACTTTCCAATGAAGAAATATACAAAAATATAGTGTGCGACTCTGAAGTGATTTCAATTAAAAGATTTATGCGTAAACTAGAGGGAAAATTAGTGCCCCTCAATACAGTTGCTGTTACATTTGCATCAACATCTTTACCACAATACGCATATATAAAGCTGTTTAGATATGAGGTTAAAGTTTACATACCACCATTATTACAATGCTATAAATGTCTTAAATTTAACCATTCTGCTAAGGCTTGCAGAGGTGAACAACACTGCTCATCTTGTGCTGGTCGTCACTCCTACAAAGATTGTGATGTCGATCAGATCACCTGCATCAACTGCGCAGGTAATCATCTTGCCATTTCGCGAGACTGTCCCATTAAAAAACAAAAAATTGAAGAGAAAAAGGCCAAATTTCGGCAGCAATCATATGCCACTGTTGTGAACTCACCCCCTACATTTAATGAAAAATCTTTCCCTACTTTACCTAAGGTCACTGATAAGGCCATTGACACTTTAGATATTAAACAAATTTTTTTTTTTTTTTTTTTTTTTTAATAAAGTTTGTTCAGTACTTTATTTATATTACAATCTAGCCAAGTTGACTAATAAGTAAATACATTTCACCTAAATTAATACGTAATCATAATTCTAAGAATGCGTCCATTAACACTTACTTAGTTTTTATTAAGGCGAAGACACTTTGTTCATGTGTTCTTTGTACGCGGCACTTATCACCATATTGTTTGTTTGTCACTAAAACACTACACTAACTCGAACGGTTTTGTCCGTTTCAGTCTTCTTACTATATTAGTGATGTCAAGAAGCTGGATTGCCTCAACATTCACGTGCTGATGAAGTCGGTTTTCATGAGCTTCGGCATATTTTTGAATAACAAGATCTACGACGTCTATGTTTAAATCCCGATGTAGGTCGCAGTTCCGAATGTACCAGGGTGCATTAACTGTATCCCTGAGTACTTTATTTTGGAAACGTTGTATTATTTGACGATTGCTCTTACTGGCACAGCCCCAGAGCTGGATACCATAAGTCCATACAGGCATCAGAACCTGTTTGTATAGTAGGACTTTGTTGTATACTGATAGAGGAGAGTGTCTTCCCAGCAACCAGTACATTTTTTGGTAACGTATATTCAGTTCCGATCTTTTTTTCTTGACGTGTGCTTTCCAGCGCAGTTTAGCGTCAAGAGTCATACCAAGATATTTGGCTGTATTTGAGTAAGGGACTTGTTGGCCATTAATAAATACAGGAAAATATTGCGCTCTTTTATTTGTGAAGTCAACGTGAATGGACTTGCTTTCATTTAGCTTGATACGCCATTTTTTAGTCCAGTTAAGAACTTGATTTACTGCTATTTGGACCTTTTCAACAGCTGCCTCATGGCTACAACCTATCGCCATAATAGCGGTATCATCGGCAAAAGTGGCTATAGGATTATCTTCAGTAACTGGGATATCACTGGTGTATAATAGATACAGCATCGGGCCTAATACACTTCCCTGCGGCACCCCAGCTTTGATAGGTTTGACTTCTGAGTAGGCGGTTTCGTGTCGAATACGAAATGCTCTGTTCAATATATATGACTCGAGAATGACTGCAAACTGTTTCGGTAACATATGATTTAGTTTGTGAATGAGACCTTCATGCCAAACTTTATCGAAAGCTTGTGCTACGTCAAGAAATATAGTAGAGCACACTTTGTTTTCTTCTAGTACTGTTTCGATTATATTAGTTATTCTGTGTACCTGGTCCAAAGTTGAATGTTTTTCTCTGAAGCCAAACTGATGATCAGGTATTAAATTACTATTATCGATTACAGGCTTCAGTCTTTT
This sequence comes from Spilarctia lutea, assembly GCA_916048165.1. Classification (NCBI taxonomy): domain Eukaryota; kingdom Metazoa; phylum Arthropoda; class Insecta; order Lepidoptera; family Erebidae; genus Spilarctia; species Spilarctia lutea. Next base: position 789,565 of record OU696473.1, on the reverse strand, counting down.
TAATAATAGTTTCTCAAATAGCTTCGCTAATACTGGTAGTAGAGAAATTGGTCTGTATGAAGTTGGCTCTTGCGGTGGTTTGCCAGGCTTGGCTATCATAATTATTTCTGCTACTTTCCATAAATCAGGTACATACTTTAATCGAAATGCAGCGTTCATGAGGGTAGTGAGCTTGACTATGGCTTTACGATTAAAATGCCGTAGAATTTCACTTGTTATGAGATCATATCCAGGCGTTTTTCTTGGATTCATGTGGCACCTAATTGTATTTAGGACTTCTTTCGGTGTGGTGAGCTTTATTTCTGAACTATCATTTTGTGATATTGGTAGGACATTTACGATTTCAGCAGAGTTTGGTGATTCCATGTTGGGTTGGAATATGAGCTCAAGGTACTGAGCGAACCTGTCTGCTTTTTGTTGGTTACTAATGGCCCATTTACCATTTTCTTCTCTTATAGGAGGAATTTGAGTGATGGGTCTTTTGATGTTCTTTGTCACTTTCCACAATGTGTGATCAGATTTACAGTCAGTGGTTAACTGGCGTAAATAATCATTCGTTAGCGAGTTATTATAACGTATTATTTCTCTTTTAAGACGTTTCGTCATAGTATTAAGTTCAGTTTTATCTTGAGGACTTCTGGTTAAGTGCCATCTTCTCCGCTGTTTTCGTTTTAGGATAATAAGATTTAAGATGTAATCAGGATATACAGTTCTTTTAATCAACTTTGGTTTCTCGTCATAAACAAATAGCAAATAATGATATTGTAATTAACGCAATTGTTAAATCATTGGTTGCATTAGGAAACAAGAGTGACTCTGATGGGCCACTCACGCATAAGAAAATAAAAGAAATATTTTTATCAAATTTAATTTAAACATGGATAATTATTTAAATATTTTACAGTATAACATACAGAGTTTACAGAGTAAAAAAAAATAATTTATTAATTGATATCTAGAAGTCTTCTTAATAATCCTTTAATTAGAAAAGTAACTTTACATCCTGAAATCTCACATTCAATAGCTTCCAATGCCATTTCTGCTACCTCTCTGGTTGGTGGAACTCTACCTGAAATGCCAATAATATTTAAATATTTAAACAATAATTCAAAAGATATTGTTAAAAATGATATTTGGCCTGTATACAAAATTCCTTATAATATGCATAATCAATTTGATTTGTTACAATTTAAAGACAATAGACCAGAACATTATGTGATATACACAGATGGATCTAAAACAGACATTAATGTACATGCAGCTTTCTATGATACACAGCTAAACTTCACTAAATGTGTTAAATTAAACAGTGTGTAGCGTTTTCACTGCAGAATGTGTGTTTCTATGCAATCTATTGTGCACTGGATTATATCAATAGCCTTGTAAATAATGTACATAATATTTTGATAGTTACAGATTCCAGTAGTGTTTTCTCTACTCTACTTAATGTAAATATTTCTTTTAATCTTAATCTTATTTATAATCTTTTAAACAAAAAACTATTTGATAAATATGTTAAAGTAGAATTAATATGGGTACCTTCACACAGTGGCATTCGTGAAAATGAAGTAGCTGACACAGCGGTCCGTTCAAACCATGACGAGGATCAATCCGATTTGCTCAAGGTTCCATTCACCGATTACTATAGCCTTATTAAATATCTTAATAAACAGTTATGGAAAGAGTATTGGGACATAACCCTGGAAACGAAAGGCAGATGGTATGACGGAATACAAAATGAATTACTGATTATACCTTTGTATCATAATTTCAAATATATATCAAGAAGATTTATAACTATTATATCACGCATGAGATTGGGACATAGCTTTAACATTCAACGTTTGATTTTAGACAATGACACTAAAAGACACTAAAAGTGAACAGTAACAAAGTGTTCCTCGCCGCGTTCAGGATTTATTAGCATATAAGAATTTTTTTAGTGTGTTGTATAAATGAATTTGTAATACGTTTGAAAAAAAATTAGTTTATTGTAATTATAAATGTATATAAGTGAATTAGTTGTAATTTAGATTAATACAAAAACTATGATAATATTAACACGGAGATGTACCTAGCCAACCTAAGAGCCTGAAAGGGCGGCAAGTAGGTAATATATGAAAAACATATGTGAAAACAGAATGAATAATAGATTTATTAATATTTACCTAATGAAAAATGTAACTTAATAATAAGTAGTTATCCTCATTTAATATTTTAAGTTTAAACCCTTTTATGTATGCGACTGAAAGACTTGTATCTATGGTCATGAATAAAAAATTAATAAAAAAAAATTGTCAGTCCATAGAATAAACACGCCGGCCGCCGCGACGCGAGACCGCTATGCTGCCAGACTTTCTAGTAGTGTTTTATTATCTGACACGGAGTTATTAGTTCCTTGAATTATTTCGTGTTGTTTTAGTGAATAAGATATCATTGAGTGTTACTTAGTGTATCCAGGATGTTGGTTTTATTTGAAACCCCGGCGGGGTACGCTATTTTCAAGGTAAGTTACCACACGTGTTGTTTCTAACCTCTGCTTTTGATAATAAAATATCACTCGTTATAATAAAAACTTAAGTGTAACAAGTACATGTGAAGTATTTCAATTAATTTCATTTCATTTTATTTATTAAACACTGATAAAATATTACGCAATTTTTTTATTTACAAATTCGCCTTTGCCGAAATTAGTTCTCAATAGCGTTCAATGAAAAGTAAAATGTCTAAAGCAAGAGTAAAATATTTAAGAATACGTATTTAATAATAATTTATATTTTACCAGAGTTACTAGTAACAGGCTAATATATATTATATACTGTATATATATATATATATATATATTTTGATAGATATATATAGATATATATATATATATATATACAGTATATAATATATACATAAAATAAACAGGCTGACTGCACAGTTGGCCGAGTGGTGTCAGCGGTCGCCATGCCGCTTGCTACTGCGCCAAGTGTCGTGGGTTCAAATCCCACACGGTACCTACAACACTTTGTGTGATCCATGAATTGTTGTCCCGAGTCTGGATGTTCTTTGTGTCCGTTTCATGTATGTTTGTAAAGTCCCCCACGACACAGGATGTTTATTCCTAATGTGGGAGTTGTCTTTTAAAAAAAGAAAAAGAAAAGAAAGGCTGTATTGTACATATCTATACAACTAAAATAACCATCCAATAGTCAAAGTTTATTAGACTTAAGAAACTATTTTACTTTGCTGTTTATAATTTGTAGAGTAGTAAATAAGCATATAAGCACATGGCAAATATTGTTGTTTAACACTCTCAAGGTAACATGAGTGTTAAATATCTACCTATCTCTCAATCCCTTTACGACTTTTATGGAAGATCTATAATAACAACTCAGCAGAGTGTGAAATAACTTCTAAGTAAATTAACACATTTGTCACTTTAAACTTCATCATTATCTCAGCTGAAAGACTTCCACTGCTCGATAAAGACCTCTCCGGAACCGAAAACTAAAATACTCACTTATTTACAGTGCCACTCAAATAATAATAGGCATATCAAATGTCCTTTGAACCCTCATTTGCATATTAATCATGTTATTTTTAATGTTTTTTCAAGGGATAAGGTATTAAATAATGTTTTTCAACGGACATTTGACAGATAGAGTTAATTGATGTTCCTATTTGTATTTGAGTCACAGTGTACTTCCTTTAACTTTACTGTGACCAGATGTCTGTAACATTACTTGTACATTATCACAATTTCACTGTCCAATGTTATCATACAGTATTTGTATGTAAAAGGAATTCAAAATTATTGCAATAAATCTAATACCTTTTAAGAAGCAAGTACTTGTAATACATTATCTGGATCTTAGAAACGTCTCCAATGGTTTTGCATGAAATTTTGTATGCAAGGAGTTTATGGTCATGCAGGTACCTACTTAAAGTTTTTATAGGTTAATTTTGACACAATATCAACAGTAAAATTTTCTATGTCATCTCAAACAACAAACCTTATTGTGTGTCTAAATTATTATTAATTGAGTACTAAATTAATTTCTATTGTTTAAGAGACAAGAGGCATTAATATTTTAGAATGTGCATATGATGGTTTACAGCAGGGTTGATAAAAATCATGAACTTTTTAAAAAATACATAATAATTGGATTAAGTTGATTAAAGTTTTTTTCATTATCTTACTTTCTTTTCGTTTTTATTACTTTAATGGTCAGTTATTTATTCACTGAAAACAATGTATTTTATTTAATGATCAATACAATTAAAAGGTCATTTACAGTAAAGTACAGTACAGTAGTGTTAAAAAAATAACAAAGGAAATAAGAACTTAAGTGTTCTAATTCTATCCTCACCACTGTTTTGAATAGAAAGAAAGAATGTTTTTGATGGCATAGATTACTAAAAGATGAAGTGGAAATGTTGACATTCTCGAAAAACATGTGTCTGAAATTTAAACATCTGTTCTTTGATTGTTCTTTTTCTCATTAAAACAATATTTTAGCTGCTCTACTGAAAATTAGTCTTTTTACAGGTGGCACATTATTAATAACGACTATCAATATACTAGCCTGATCTATCCACCTAAATACACATGTCATGATTTTTGACTTTCTCTAACTTTTCTTTTCTTTTTGTTTTAGTTGTTGGACGAGTCAAAATTATCACAAATAGATGACTTGCATCATGAGTTTAACACACCCGAGGGAGCCTCTGCAGTGTAAGATTTTTTAAATTTTAGAATTGTATATGAACCCCACTGTTATTAAATAAATAAATAAAAAAAAACAAAAATGTTTTTTTGGTAATGTACCTTGTATACGTAAAAATTACAATTTAGTAAAAAGTGGTTATTTTAATATTACAAACAGACACTCCATTTTTTTTATTTGTTTAGATAAAAGAAAACAAAATTCAATAGTTTAAATATGTATATAATAAATAAATTTTTATAAGTGTCAAACAAAAGTATCTATTGCATTGTTGAAACAAATTTTGTTTAATTCATACATAGATTAAATATTTTAAAATTTTCTTTTTAGTGTAAAACTGAAAAACTTTTTTAAGTTTGAAGACACAGCAGAAGCTCTAGCAGCAACCACAGCAGCTATTGAAGGCAAACTATCAAAGTCACTTAAGAAAGCTTTAAAGAAATATGTTAGCAAAGATGTACAGGACCAACTCCTCATCGGAGATGCCAAGCTCGGCAGTGCTATTAGAGAGAAGTTTGACTTACAATGTGTATCAAACAATAATGTGCAAGAATTACTTAGATGTATACGCTCTCAAATGGACAGCCTCCTGGCAGGACTACCTAAGAAGGAGATGACTGCCATGGCCCTAGGTCTTGCTCACTCCCTATCTAGATACAAATTGAAATTCTCCCCAGACAAGATTGACACAATGATTGTACAAGCTCAGTGTCTCTTAGACGATCTGGACAAGGAGCTGAATAACTACATCATGAGGTGCAGAGAGTGGTACGGTTGGCATTTTCCAGAGCTTGGCAAGATCGTCACAGACAACACACTGTTTGTTAAAGTTGTCAAATTGATTGGCACCAGAGACAATGCCTCCCAGACAGATTTATCAGACGTTTTGCCTGAGGATCTGGAGGAGAAAGTCAAAGATGCTGCTGAGATTTCAATGGGAACTGAAATTTCTGAGGATGATATCTTGAACATACAGAATCTATGTGATGAAATTATCTCAATCACAGACTACAGGACACACTTAACAGATTATCTGAAGGCCAGAATGATGGCTATGGCGCCAAATCTCACCGTTCTGATCGGAGAGCATATAGGAGCTAGGTTGATTGCTCATGCGGGTTCTTTAATGAATTTAGCAAAACATCCCGCCTCAACGGTTCAGATCTTCGGTGCTGAAAAAGCATTATTCAGAGCTTTAAAAACGAAAAAAGACACACCAAAATATGGTTTAATCTACCACGCACAGTTAGTGGGACAGTGCAGTACAAAGAACAAAGGTAAAATGTCCCGTATGTTGGCCGCGAAGGCTGCTTTGGCGACAAGAGTTGATGCTTTTGGTGAAGATGTATCATTTGAGTTTGGAGCTGGACATAAAGTCAAGTTGGAGAATAGGTTGAGGCTGCTGGAGGAAGGAAACCTTAGAAGAATTAGTGGCACTGGCAAAGCCAAGGCAAAGTTTGAAAAATACCACAGTAAGAGGTGAGCAGACCAATAATACTTTATTTATGACAAGTGAAATAGGCATAAATTATTAAACTTTTAAATCTTTTATAGAATTATATTAGTGATGAAAAATTATTGTAATGTGATATTCTTAAAACAGAATAGCAATAACATTGAATATCCCACTTAACTTAAAATGAATCCATTTTTATATATCAACATACATTTTGAATAGATTTAGGCTAAATTATTCCGGAATAACAATTTTGTGTCTTGTCACAGTGAGGTGTTCTCCTACCCAACGGCTGGCGACAGTACCCTGAACCAAAAGCCACTAAAACGTGAACATTCACCAGATGAAGATGGTCAGGTCTCTGCCAAGAAAATCAAACTGGAAGATGGTGCTGATGACGTAAGTTAACCTGAATATAGAAATGTGTATGAATCAAATGTTGAGTATGTTACGTAAACATTCCGTAAATGTCCTACTAGGGATTGGAAAACCCATGCATAACTGTATGTGTTATAAACGGTTACCGAATCAATCTGTAACCGTTTCAAATTGTTACTCATTGATTCGGGTACTAGATTATATATGTTATTGTTTTAACCCAAATAAATATTAATTTTCTATTTATTATATAATAAATCTGAATGATTATTTGATTGTTTGTATACAATATTGGTAATCTTATTTTATCATTTTTGCATTGGATGATGTATTTATTAAGAAATAGGCTATGAAACGTGACATTACCACCTTCAGAAGTATAGCAGGGTGTTTGTGACTAAACCTATACTAAAAACAATATTTCTACGCAGGTCACTCCTAAAAAGAAAAGGAAGAGCAAGGCAGAACCTCAAGAAGAGGCTGATGTAAGTCAAGAGGCCGAACCTTCAGAGCCAGAGAGGAAAAAGAAAAAAAAGAAGAAATCTGATGTCCAACCCACCGAAGAATCTGAGCAACTGGACCAGACAGTAGAGGAGCCTAAGAGCGAGAAGAAAAAGAAAAAGAAAAGACAGTCACAAGTGGCAGAAGAGTGACCACTACCTCCAAACTAGGCACTGTATTATTTTATTGTGTTAGTTTTAAGTTGAGTATGTATTATAATTAAAACGAATTTTATAAAACTATTATTGTACCTATGGTGCTTTTCTTTAATTACTGGTCGCCCACCCATTGGTCGAAATATTTACCCTAATTTATTCTCTGATATTTCTGCACTTCTCCATATAAACTAACTGTACCAAATTTCATACTCATCCGGTCGCATAACTATCGTACAAGGGGTACAAATATTTTGCTTTACATATTATTATATAGATTTGTCATTTTTTCTGACAATTTTTTTTTTTATTGTAATGGGGGCAAACGAGCAGACGTGTCGCCTGATGGTAACACCTGAGGCGTCACAAGTGCGTTTTCGGCCTTTTAAGAAGGAGTACGCTCATGACATGTACACAGATCTCGACTAAGAGCTATTACGCACTGTCGACTGGTCTCCAGATACCTACTCACAATTCTAAATCGAGATGATCAGATAGCGAGTTCAGAAAAAGGTTAGGTTTAGTGTACAGATGAAATTTTATCGTCGATGTGCTTAGTAATCTTTTTCATGTCTTTGTTATTTATGACTAGCTTTTGCGCGCGGCTTCGTCCGCGTGTTTGTAGGTTATTGTAGCAAAGACTAGACTATGTCCTCCCTTAAAATCAAAGTATCTTTATGCCAAATTTCATTGAAATCAGTGCAGCGGTTTGTCCGTGAAAGCAGGACGAGCAGAGTTACTTTCGTATTTATAATATAGGTATGGTTAAGTAACGCAAGACGTTACTAAACAGCATTTACGAGAAATAGTTCAGTTATCATACGCGTTGAAAATATGAACTAGATCAATTGTCGAAGTACAATGTTTAAACGAATGGAGTATTGCTTAGCGAGCGAATTTGAACTCTAAACTTGAATGTAGTAAGTTTATATTTTAATGTTTCGTCTCAGGGTTGGAGATTAATTTCCAAGTAGGTTATTATTAATTATATGGTTATAGTTGTACCTTTACAACAACAACCGCGGGTAACGCTGCGGGGCAAAGCTAGTCAAAAAAAGCTAAGCCTGAATTACTCCTTACATCACCAGCGCTCTTCCACTGAATGTCCCGTCAAAATCGGTGCAGCGGTTCCAGAGATTAGCTGGAACAAATAGACAAAATCTTTTAATTATTTTTTTATTGCGAGTATCGTACCTATATACTTTCATAGGTATGCATTTAGTGAACATTTTTAATTCCATCTGTTTCAATTTTATTTATTTGAATAGTAGAATCCTGCTACATAATATTATAAACGCGAAAGTTTGTGAGTATGTACGAGTATGTGAGGATGTCTGTTGCTGTTTCACGCAAAAACTTCTGAATGGATTTTGATGAAACTTTATAATAATATAGCTTATACATCAGAATAGCACATAGGCTACAATTTATAAAGATACTAGCTTCGCCTCGCGGCGTTGTCCTTGGTTATTGTCGTACCGCGGGTAGCACCGCGGGGTTCAGATAGTTTTATATAAAAAGAATAAGATTATAGACGTGTTTAATAAACAAAATTTAACAAAATACTAAGCTCAGTAATAATAACCAGAGACGTCTTACAGACGGCTGAATCCAAACTAGACTGTAGCCTGTACTTCGATTCTGAACCAGCCTGCTAATAAACATAATTGCAGATATATAAAGTATACATAAACAAAACAAATGTTTAGGAATCTTCACTTACCTCTATTAGTCACTAGATGATCCGGACAGCCAGTTACACACCCATTTACTGACTTTATTTGTTTCTGCTCATAACCAAAAATCAATTTCCAATGCATATTTCAACAAAAACATTAAAGTTTTTCCTTTTTTCGCTGGATGCGTTAGACAAATATCCCGCTTGAACCGGTTTATATGGCGGTAAGTGTATAGACAATTTAAAAAAACAACATAGAGGGCGCTCTACTGCATAATGGCGACGGGTTAACAGCCCATGGGGATCAACAATTTGGGCTTATCTTACGTCTGCTAGTAATAGTGTTGATTTTTCGCTCACAAGCGATTGAACCCTTCATTTTTCAAAGGTTTCTAAAGAAATATCTATTGTGTTCGATGTGGGTGTCGTGGGATTATGACCTAGCTAGGTTAGTCATGTATAAACGTAAGTGTTGCTTTCACAGCTAGAAATACTTCTAGGATTATCATGGTAATTTGCATACATTATTAGTATTACAAAACTGATCAAAGGGTTGTTTTTGCATAATACGTGCCCTTAAGATTTTAAATAATATACAAAATATAATGAACAGCGATAAAACTTACGTGATTAGCGTCTCGGTAAATCTGTTTCCTTCCCTAAGGTAGTTATATTAAAACAATACGTAACATATGTATTTACCTATGTTTATTTATTGAGTAGATTAAAAAAATCTTTCTTATATGATTGGTTCAATACTCACCCCCATTGTGTCCCGAACTTATTGGTAAAAGTTTCCAAATTTATATATTTACTTATATATATTAGGTACCTCTAGCAGCAACAACAAGTAATTAAAAAATATAGAGTTTATTTTAAATAGTAATCAATTTCTCAAAAGTGGTTTGATATCAAGCCAAGTTGAAGAATATCAGACTGTTTTCCCTTAAAATATTGTGCAAGTTGCCAACTTGAAGTTTACAGCGTACTTAAAACTTAGTTTCTCAAAAGTTAAAATCTTTTTAAAACTTAGACGTCACTCTTGTAAGTCACTTAAGAATGAAAAGTTTAGGAGATAAAATTTGCGAACAATGTTGTGTTACTAACTGTTTTGTGACCCGAGTTTGTTTCATTAAGGACGAGCCGTTTATGATCAACCTTTTGCATCTTTTCATTTGTATTGTTTATCGCTGGGAGAAATGTTTATAGTTCAGGGAGTAGCATTGTTAGGTTGGAAACCTTTCACAGACAGTTCTTATATTAACGACCCTTAACAAATCGATATCCCATAGTGCCCTGTGCCTCGGAGAGCATGTTAAAGCGTCGGTCCCGGTTGCCATACCAACTTTTGTAGCACCCGTTACGGGTACTTGAGCCCTTAAAAGTCCAACAACAGTCTTTAGTTTACAGAACTTCGCTATCACGTCGTACTTGCGTTGTGAATACTTGATGACAGTACCTAAAAAAAGACCGGCCAAGTGCGAGTTGTACTCGCGGACCGAGGGTTCAGTACAAACCTGTGAGTAACTAAAATTTATGCTTTTCGCAATTTTTCCGTTAACTGTGCTATAAGACGTTTTTTTCCTTTATTTATTTAATGAGGGCTTAGTCACTATAAGACGTTGCTTCATACCAAATTTCAAGATTCTGAGTTCGGGAGTACCCTTAGATTTTGATTACATTGCGAGTATAAACTGCTGTATCTTTTGATTGCATTGGCTTAGAAGTTTTATTTTTACATAGCTCCAAAGGACAGTAGATTTTGAATATTTGATATGAATTTCAGCTTGATACCTGCACGCGTTCCTGAGATAAAGGTTTTGACAGACAGACTGTCCATCTGCGTGATTCTATAAGGGTTCCGTTTTTTCTTTATGAGGTACAGATCCCTAAAAATTTTGGAAATAAGGTTTCGATGAAAGAAAGTTTTGTTTCAAAATAAGGTTCTTGTATTTGTGTTTACCGAAGTCTTACCGAAGCGAGCGCCCAAAAGTATCCTATGTTAGTACTTATATACTTATATCCTCAGCTGGATAAACAGACAAACGTAAGTATGTATCTACCGTATGTACTTTCACGTGCATTTAATTAAAAACTGTGAAATTACAATCAGATCCTTCAATTTTATTAATTTGTATTTATGTAGGTAGGTACGTATTTACAAGAAAATATGTATAACTTAAGAAATAATGTATGTAAATTCCCTTTGTAGAGCTCACAACACAGCGCCGCTTTGTTTGAGTCTAGATAGCGTTGTGTTACATCTACAAGAGTAAAATAATAATTATTATAATTTTCTCTTCAGAACCGCAAACAATGTAGGTAAAACCCGTCGGAAATATCTGCTGACCGGGCTTAATGACGTCATGCAAACTAAAGAGTTAATATTTCATTGAACAGAGAAATAATAAACAAGAATGAGATTACGAAAGCAAGAATAATACACGTGCGTCGGCACATGCGTTGGCAACGATACTAGATAGGCGAAGCCGGGGCGATGCTTGCGGAAGCGAGAGGTAAAGCACATTGCAGCCAGAGGGTGCGCAGATATTGCCTACGGGTTGTACTAGCCAGTTACACTTTAAGTGAATTTAAAATAACATTGCATTAGTGTAGTCTTTTATTTAAGAAGGACTTTAAAACCAGGTAATTATTATAAAAAAGCAAAAGACCCAACTGAATGAAATAATAATAAGGCACTTAAAATTTTCGAAAAGGCGATATATATTTTGTATACAAAGCTTGACGAAGAAACATACATTTATATGTTTAAACTTAATGCAGATATCGCACAATGGCAAACTTAATGTCATGGCCATTCTCTCCCAGTCAGCATTCAGGTGAGGTGATATTTTAAATAAATGAATTTCGAGAAGGCAAAGTTGGAGCAAGTAATTATTGTTAAGCTTTGCTATTTTAAAGTGAATAGTTTGTAGTACACTTTGTTGGTGGAAGTTTTGAAGTTAATTGCATAATACGTGAGACTACCGTTATCTGCATTCAGTTCCATATTTAAATGTTGATTATTTTTGGGGGTGCAAAAAAATCAGCAGTGACATTAAAAAGAAAATTTAAAAAGCGAGCGGTTTATGAAATATTGTTTTGATAGGATGCATACACACTCTGTGTTAACTCGATACACGAAGCTGTAGAAAATTAATGAGGAACATAAATATATTACACTAATTCTATTCTACACTATTAGTACTAAATTAAATTTTCATTAAAATTAATTTAATTCCACTAGAAATAAATTAATCTTCTGCCAATGTCCGGTTCGGTTCGATTAAACCCGTTAATGTGAGGTTCTATTTAGTAAAACAACTATAGAATATTATTTACTCACAATATCCCATCAAATATATAGTTTATGAACAAACGCCGCAGACTTTATAAGAGCTAACATTTTCTACATCAATACACTTAATGCGGCACAAATTCTTTATGAACTTAAACCAATAAAGTTCAACCAAGGAGCCAAGAACTAATAAGTTCAACTTGATACGCAAGTAATCGACTTTTATTGGAATAGTTGCTGGACATCACTAGCCAAGTAAGGCGCTTTTTCCACACTTATCTACTTCTAATGCAGTTTGTGGTCTCCTAGTGGTGCGCTACAGTAATAGCCGGTTAATGGACAACTACCCGGTATTAGGTTCCGTGATTGTATCATAAACTTTATTTAAATGTTCGTGAAATGGATTTTAAAACGTATAAGTTTCATATGTAGTAGAAGTATTCTACATGAAACCGTAACGGTAAGTAATATACCTATTACTACAGAGTGCAATCTTCAGTCAACAAGAACGGGTATATCTACCCTGACTCATATTTTATAATAAATGCAATACATTTGAAGCACTTTACATTTCCTCTCTAAATTTAGATACGTAATTATTGGTATCTAAACTTAAATTACGTCGCCTCTGTTGAGCGGTAACCGCAACCGCTTCATATCCTGTCACCAATGGGGTTTGTCCGCGAATCACCTGTCCGGCTAGTGTCCGGTAAGTTGTCGACTACTCTGGCATAATAGAGGACAGTGGTTTGTTCTAATAATAGCTTACTGTTGCGTAATTATTCATCATTCATCAGTGTAACAAGTCCATTGCAATTTTTCTTATTGACTGACATTTAAAAATCACCTACATCAGTACTTTAAAACGCGACTCTTGAATTCCATCAGCTCAATAAATAAAATAAAAACTAAAATATAAAAGTCAGTCAGTTTCCCATTTATTGTTTTGCAGTCTTACAACATGGCCTGCCTATTTCCATTTAAGTTTTTGTGCGTGTGTAAGAGCGTCAATCTGCTCCATAGCCTCTATAAATAAATAAACTAGCTCTAATCCATAGTACAATGTATACATGTGATTTACTCTATATACCTCAGGTATATACTGATACATATCGGCTCGCAGCAAGCACACACGTATTTACCTACCCTGCGGCGGTCGGTAGGCTAGTCACTCGCCTCGCCCCGCGCACCGCGCGTGCTTTGCTCGAGACGACAAAGTTACATACCAACTAGGGGTGTTGCGAATATTCGCATCCGCATCCGCAAATGCGGAGCTTCCGCGTGGATTTGGACATCTGCATCAGCAATAATCAATGCGAATTTTCATGCGGATGAGAATGTAATACAAGTTGCGACAACAAAGAAATTGGGCGGGGCCAGCGAATGGCGCGTGCCGTTCGCACGTGTTAATGACCAATTAAAAATCAAACATTTTGAGTATGATAAATACAGACAATATTTTTTTGGTTCTCCTAATGCCAATGCCGAAGGGCCTAAAAGAATAAAAATTACTGATTCCGCGCGAAGATTTAAAGATTATTAAAAAATAAAATTAGCTATAATACTCTCATTTTTTTTAATTATGTAACAAATGTTCGTATTTGTAAATTAAGTTAAAAATAGGATCATTATCTACACTAATATTATAAAGAGGAAAGATTTGTATTTTTGTATGTAACGAATAAACTTAAAAAGTACTGGACCGATTTTAATAATTCTTTTTTCATTAGAAAGCTACATTATCACTGAGTAACATAGGCTATATTTTATTTTGGAAAAAAATGGGGTTTTGTAAGATATTGGGGTTTTTCGGACACAAGGTGTAAAAAATCAACCAGAAAAGTTACTTATTTTGCGTACGCTGCGTAAACTATAAAAGATAGAACCATAAAATGTTCTAATTAATCGTAGATCTTATAAATATCTACAAAAAAGTCCGCGACAAACTATACGGGGGAAAATATTTCGCTACGGGCAATAAAAGACGCAAACGAGGTTGCGTCGGTCAGCTAGTACTAAATAAAACTGTAATATTGCCGTCTTTTCTGATTCAAGGCGGTTACGGAGAGGAACATCAATTAAACCCACGTTACTAAACAGTTGTTCGCTAGGAACATTGCCTGGTGGAGTGCTTAAAGTCTTCGCGCAGAATCAGTAATTTTTATTCTTTTAGGCCCTTCGGCATTGGCATTAGGAGAAGAGAATTAGAAGAACTTTACAAACATACATGAAATGGACACAAAGAATACCAAGACTCAGAACAAAAATTTGTAGATCACACAAAAAGTTGTCCCATTCGGGGTTTGAACCCTTAACACTCAGCGCAATAGAAAGCGACGTGGCGATCCCTTAAGCTACTAGGTCAAACAGTTATGGCCCGAGAGACACTAAGAGCATCTTTAATATGTATTTTTAACTCATACTTTCATGATTCACAACCCACATGAGTATCAAACGCAAAGCCGACTTATAGTAACATTTCTTCAGTGACACCTACTTCATTTAAGTTAAATTAAATTTTCATCTAACATTCTTTTTCGTAAATTCTTTTTAACGAATTCCTAGTAAACGCTGGCGAGCGAAAATTAAATTCACATGCGGCGCCCCAAGTTCTTAATGAGATCGCACAAAGCAAGGAATGAAGAAAGGAATGAAAAAAGAGAGTTTCATATTTGACAGACTTCAAACTACTTCTTTTCTCACAAAATTTTTGGTCCGCTACAATAACACTACGGTAACAACGTTACACATTAAACAAATTATATTATATTAAACTAGCTGACCCACGCAACCTCGTTTGCGTCTTCTATTGCCCGTAGCGTGAAAATTGTCCCCCGTTTTTGAAACATTCTTCATTGGTACTCCGCTCCTTGTTTGTTTCCTTGTTTTTTTCTATTTTCTAATTTTTCTGCGCTAATTTCAGGTACCGCTGGTCCGATTTGAAAAATCCTTTCAGTGTTGGATAGTCCATTTATCAAGGAAAGCTATAGGCTATATATCATCACACTAAGACCAATAGGAGCGGAGCCCCAATGAAGAATGTTTAAAAAACGGGGGAAAATTATTACGCTACGGGCAATAGTAGACGTAAACGAGGTTGCGAGGGTCAGCTAGTGTCAGCATAGCTTTACATTATTAGCAGAAGTGATGGCCAATGAGGCCATAAAGTTCTTGTGTGGACAGTCGACCGCGAAGCCGTTGGATGCCGGCAGCACAGAACCAGTTGTTGTGGAAAACCTTGGTGAAGGTCAATGTTGACTGCACGGTTGACCGAGTGGTTTCAGCGGTCGCCATGCCGCTTGCTACTGCGCCAAGTGTCTTGGGTTCAAATCCCACGCGGTACAACACTTTGTGTGATCCACGAATTGTTGTCCCGAGTCTGGATGTTCTTTGTGTCCGTTTCATGTGTGTTTGTAAAGTCCCCCACGACACAGGATGTTTATACCTAATGTGGGAGATGTTTTTAAAAAAAAAAAATGTCCAACAGTGGACGTCGCTGTTGTGGCTGACATGATAGTAAAATATAATGTTACATGTTTAACCACATTTCAAAATCAATTCTTGGAGTGAACACTATAACGATCCCATTTTAAAAGGTATTAGCATATGCAGACTTATAAAATCTTTTGAAGAGCGTGAAAACCCTAGAAGACAAGTGTTGTTAATGAATATTTTACCAAGAGAGTATTTGTGTTGATTGGAGGAAAGAACACGATACTTTAGTAAGAAGCCTTGCTCCTGCAGTTATCCGATCAAATAGCCTCTCCTCCCCTCACCTCTTGTTTCCCTCTCTCATATAACTTACGAGTCCCTTGACGTTGTACAAAAATGTATATGCTTTCTGAAATGAAATAGTAAGTACCCCTCGTCTTACAAACCGAGAGATATATAGAGATAAATTGTTAAACGTTTTGTTTTAGACGTATGTGAGTTGTTTACTTTATTACTTTTGCGATCATGAAATCTATAAAGAGATCTAAGTGAACCACACATTTTAAATATCACATACATATATATGTATTGAAGTATGTATATGTTTCTGCCATTTTGTGTTTAGAGTTAAACACAACAAGTATGTAGTCTGAGTACATAATGAAGCATTTTTTTCTTTGGGCGGATTGGATATTTAAATATGTAGTTTTTAACCAAGGCGTCATATGCTTCGGTACGATTGAACGGAGTGTATGATATGGCCTGATAGAAGACTGGTGATAATCAATTCTTACATTGCTTGTCACCGAGTGAACAAGGTTATCCGGTATCTTCACTTGTTTATTGTGCTTAATAGAGCGAAGGATTTGTTGGTCTAGCGGTCGGCGTATGCGACTGCTGACCTGCTGACGAAAACGTGTTAGGTTCGATTCCCGGGTCGGGCCAAAAGTGTTGTCGGATTTTTCTTACAAGAAATTCTTAATAACAGCCCAGGGTACAGAAGTTTAGCAGTATTTCATGCCCGTGCCTCGGTGAGGACGTTTAAACCGTCAGTCTTGGTCGTCATGACCATTTATGGCAATAGTGATTGGGACGTCAGTGTCCTTCGTGAAAAAGCTGATATTCAGGTAAAACCGTTTGAACTAGTAATTATAAGATAATCTTGGGAATAATAAAGATTAAGAAGATGAAGCCTTCATTAACTCTAATACAAAGTATTTCTTCACTCGAATACACTCTAATCAATATCTCTCCACTCCAATACACGCTATCACTTAAGGCGCAAGTGCCCTGAGTAGCCGTAGTCACTTAACTTTATATGCCATATACCTACTATAAGTAACTATGAGTTAAAAAAACTCAGTCACATAGGCATGAAGCAGAACGACTCTTTACTTCTATTAGTTTTTTTCTGAATCAAAACGATTTATGATCAAAACAGAAGCACATATTATTATAATTTTATACAGGAACTAGATAGCTGCTTTTATAATTAAATGACAACCATTGTATATAATATAAAAACATGGCTTGAGAGCCATGTTTTGCCAAAACAAAATGACAAAAAATAGCGCATTTTCTTACTGAACATAATTCAATGGAGCGCGGGCTCACAAACAAACATAAAACATCGCCTTGACAATTCAATTATAAATAATCTAATATTTCTTTCATCCACTGCTGTGTTGGGTAAGTTTGAACATTTCTCGAAAGTACCAACCAGCAGCAAAAAATAAGTTGATAATTATATTCAAATGGCTGTGGGGGGATTACCTTGGGCGGTTGGTGGGGAGTGTAAAGCTCGGCTAAAGTTTACCCTATTCGTCATGAGAAGGAACAGGTGTCATGTCCCTTCAACACTAAGCAAGGATTCTCAACACTGACATGGCTAATAAGTTGTATGTATGATAATCTGCGTGAAAACTTCATATCGCGAAACAGGAGAGCAGTTGGTCTGTATTTCGATGTGTCTTAGATGGTGTTAATGTATGTTCTTTTCTCAGTATCGCCATAGTCAAAGGCGTAGTTGCAATATTTATGTGTGAATACCGCTGATACAAATGCTACTTATCTCTGTATTATATCTGTTGCATATTTATCTGTATGATTTATTTTCAAAATGTGAGCTTACTGTATCGATTATCTACTAGTGTGTGAAGTTCACAGTTATTCACTTTTGGTTGTAGATTTAATTGATAAAATACAATAATTGATAATAATAAATCTCTTTATTATTCAGCAGCTTATGTAATTACAAGGTTAACTTAAAACTAAAAAGTACAATTGTACACATATTTACTTGATAGTAGTTACTATACAAAGTCCTTCTGCAAAAATGTAACGCACCTGAAGAGGGTTTTTTTTTTTTTTTTTTTTTTTTTTTTTATGTCTTAGCTGCCAAAATGACTCTGCTCTGCCTGATGGAAAGCACGAGCAGAATCCAGGAGTGGTGGCCACCATCCTCAATGCTAATAGGGACATTGCAGCATGGCGACCCACACTATGGCGGCCTAGTGAGATGCTTCTTCACGCTCCGCACGCGCGCATAGTGGGAGGGAAACACGTACGCAGGTAGTGAGTTCCAGGTTTTGACCGCTCGGCACAGGAAGGAAGAACCGAAGCGGTGAGTACGAGAGCGTATGTCTACCACTCGGAAGCGGTGACATCCAAGACCGGCACGTGTTGTCCTGTATAGGAAGGGGGAAGGGGGGACCAGTTGGAACAGCTCTTCAGAACACTCTCCATGATAAAGGCGATAGAGGACTGCCATAGAGGCGATATCTCTACGCAACTGCAGAGGCTCAAGGGACTTGGTGGTCTGGGGACTGCCGACAATGCGGATGGCTCGCCGCTGCAACCGGTCGAGAGCGTCGGGTTGAAAGGATTCTGGAAATCATTGAGGATACTTGTTTATTGTGTGGTCAATCTTTCGCATTTCTAGATAGTATTTATGACGGTTTCCTTTGCGATAAGACAACTTCATGGATGTATGTGTGTATGGATAGCAAATCGGTAAAGAAATTATCATGGATCATGCCACTGTATAGTCTAACCACTGTTAACCTAGATTTCATCAAATAAAAAATCAGTAAACGTTACCATTAGACATTGGGAGCAAAACTAAAAGTTGATTACAACTAGTAAACTGTAACCTTATTCTTTAGTTTTTATGAGGGTGATATAAAGAATATCAGTGTAAAATGCTTAAAAATAACATCACTGTAACCAAGCTTGCTTTTATTCAAAATAATAAGATATTTTCCCGTTAATAATCCGCAAAACTAACAAGAGAAAGAAAAGCGGCAACGTTTACTCAGAGCAAATTGACTTGTCTGCACCGCCTCCAACACAATAACAGCTGGACTGCTATTTGTTCCGGGTCAAACGAACAAAAACAATCGCAGTTGTATCAATTGGTTATTCGCAAAAACAATATATATCTCTTGTTGTGTTTTAATTTAACTGTGTTTTGTTAAGGAACTTTCCTCATAGGAAGCGTTGGGTGGGCGTTAGGTTTAGACATGGGATACCATACTAATTAATATCTAGTTATTGTGATAAAAAAAAATACTATAAATAAAATCCAGTAATTTACCAATGATGGTTTCTAAACATATTTTAGAACCTACTGTTAGGTATGTATGCACTGAAAATAGGTCTCTCGTAAGAATGGAAGTTTTTTTTCTGTTGTACCACTATTCAGACAAACAGTACGTGGTTTTGTTTTTTCACTGCCTCTTTGGTCTAGCGGTTGACGTAAACGATTGCCAATCAAGAGGTCTCGAATTCGAAATCCGGGTCATGCCAAAAGTGTTATTGAGTTTTTCTGATTTTAGAAATACTTAATTACAGCTCGAAGTTTGGGTCTGAACCTCTGTGCCTCGGAGAGCATGTAAAGCTGTCGGTCCTGCGCCTGATCTCTCCCTGATTGTGTCGGTTAACCGTCCCATCGAGTTATGAGAGAACAGAGAGTGTACCTGTGTTTGCGCAAGCACTTTTGCACTATAATATCTCTTGCGTAGTTTGTTGGTCTCTGTTGACTGCCGCCGTGGCCGTAATCAGCTAGGAGAACATCACATGATTTTATCAACTTTCCTTCATATTGTAGTGCTGTTGTCCCATATCGTTTGGTTCCTTAGTCGAATCTTACGACATCCAATGAATGAGCGTGTGACACTCCATATTTTTAATCCGTTGCCACACGGATACATATTTACATGAAGTACAAAATATTTACGAAAAACTTGTAATTTTTATGTGTTGGTATCTTTGTTTGTTCATGTACATTATTATAGATAAGCTTAGGTTTAAAAGTCAATATATCGTTTCCAATATGTATACCAATTTAGATTATAAACACATGATCAGTTTTCAATTAAGTACTTTGTAAGGAGATTAAGAAAAATCAGAGTATCGTGATATTAAATTTGGTATTTTTACCCGACTACAGCGAAGCTTAAGGGAAGGGTAATATTGACAACTGTTTATCTTAACTACTATTCGAAAACAGCACAGAGAGCTTCAGTAGGTACAACCCAACAACAGTAGTCAAAAGACTTGGTCTGTAATATTAAAATAACTGCTTTTTACTAAATGTAACGTGTACACGGTACATATACCAAAATATTTTTTTTACATTTTTTATAATTTTATTGCGGCTAATCTCTGGAACAGCTAGTCCTACTTTGACGGGACTTTATACACTGATAGTTAGCTAATGATATAAGAAGTAACTTAGCACGCGGTCCTTATTGTAGCTTCATCATACGCTTCCTAATCGAGAGGATGGTTACGCATTTTACAGAAGACTTCAAATAAAAACTACAATATTTCATCGCTTTTTGAATATCAACTTTATTATGTGAAGGATAAGATTGATAAGACAGCATCAAAGGAGCTGGAACCCTTCTTATTTACAAGGTATGAACTTGTTACTTGGTCGTGTTTACTGGGACGTGAGTATTTTATCTCTAAGAAGGAAAATCCCCACAACTTCTACATTGTATAGCAATCTTTTGCGTCTTGCACGCTCTTAACATTGAAGCCAAAAGAAAAGTTTTGGCAGTCTATGCATATTTGTATTTTCCACAGTAGTTTTAAAACTACTGAACCAATTTTAAAGAATGTGGTTTCAATAGATTCGTAGTAATGGCCCGAGTGACTAAGGCTATATAATTATATCTAAAGTTTATACGTAGGCGAGTTATAGCTTTTTAAACTTTTTAGTTGATGTTTCACCCGTTTGAGCTCGCTTCTTGAAAAGGTTAGTTATATTTTAAGCACTAAGGTTATATCGCTTTAGTTGTCCAAATAATAATAATAGTAATCTCACTCAATTCACACACGGCTGTCTAGTCCCAAACTAGGCAGTGTCTGTATCTTGGCAATCATACTAAGCACACATAAATATTTCTAAATATATATACTGGGTGGAATTTTGTAATGCCACCTGAAAGTACTCTTAATATTGTAGATAGAAAATTTTACTCAAAGAAACGATTACTTTATTTTTGAAAAGAAAGAAAAATGTGTGTTTGATGTTCGAACTATTTATTTACTTTAAATATTTAAGTGAGACATGTCAACTTTTTTTGTATATGGGCTTGCCAAAGTGACTTTACTCTGTCTAATGGAAAGCATGAACAGAATTTAAGAGTAGTGATACTCATTGTGAATGTAGACAATGTACCAATGCAGCATGGTGACCCACCCTCTACTGAGATGCTTCTGCATCGTTGGGCCTCTGGTCTCGCACTCACCAAGGAAAAACAATATAGCACGAATGCTGTCCTTTTATGTTGGTATTCTGTGACGCGGTGATGGGTCTGCTCGTTTCCCCTATAAAATGAAAAATGAAACGTAACTGATACATAAAACTTTCTTTCCAATACGACACTTATCCTCAAAATCACAAAATACCGACACTGCTCCAAAACAAATTAGCGACGCATCCTTTTTCGATACACTATCGATTATTTTTTGTCATTTCCTCAGAAAACACGCTACAGAGAGTGTAGCCTAAAGGCAACACGGAACAGCGCACATTTTTATACAAATAAACACGCTATTGTTCTTGCCATGCTGTTGCCCCGAGTTTGTGCCGTATGTCATGTGCGTTCACTTGTGTGGAAAATTTGCTCAATCTCTGATTCTGATCGCAAATATAGTTGACGCCGGAGAATTTCTATCTAAGATTATTGTAGATTTTCTGTATTGCATTTTCAAAGTGCATAAAATAAAATATTTAGGCGAGTAATTTGACGTAGCATTAAAGGATTCTTTCTGCAAAATGGTCACAGCACTTTTGTTTAAAAGATGTACGACTTGATGTAGAGTACAACCGACTCTGAAATAAACATTGTTGCTCACAATGAACTCCGAAACTATCTAAATGATTTTCATTTTTAAAGTGCTAACTTCTTATGGAGGAGCTGATTCGTTACGTAACGCGTTACGGCGCCAGTCTGGCTTCCTTTTCTCTCATGCATACGGCAGCGGTAGACAGGCTCTTCCTCTCTCACTCTAACCCACAGCGCTAGTTGCCAACTTAGCTTTTCTTAAGTTAAACAATTTCAATATTAAATAGTTCAACTAAGATTAGTTTAAGTTATCGCTTTTGTCAGGAGTACTGAGACGCACACGTTTTTTTTTAAATATAGAGAACATATATTATTAGAATCTAATTTATTACAAACTTTAACATATCTTAAATCCTCTTACTTACCTTTGTATCATTACACTTCATATCGAAAAATATTTAATAACATCGCTGCTGACATACTAATTCAAGTGCTCGCAAGCACTTGACGTAATAAACTCAAACATTATTAAACAAATAAGTACTCGTATATAATTTTCTTAACCTATATAGAAATTTTGTTGTGAATCGTATGGCCTCTGATACTTCACTGTAACCGAAGAAGACGGATGAAATTCTCTTTAAAATATTTTTATGGTTTTGTTTCATGGGGAATATTGTTGTTGGGAATTTATGTAATCGGTGAAATTCATAATGAATTTTTTTGGCGGACATCTAGAGGTACCAACAACGAAAGGATACGCTGAAGTAAAAGTGGACCGATCAAGTCCCAGTCAATGAAGTCGATATGTGTAACAGTGGAAACCATGATTATCAAACGTGTATCAAATAATTATGATTATATTTGCATGTGTTTTGTCGTTTCGAGTAGAAGAAAACTATTGAATTGCATGTGCATGCACTAGCATGCTGACAGGACGGTTAATCTTTATAAAGAAGATTAGATATAAAAAGGATTAACATTTTAACACATCACAGTCACATAGGAACATTAAGTATTCTATTTTAAGGCATGGCAGCAAAACACACATTAAACAAATATGTTAGATAGTTTCAGAGTTCACCGTAAGCAACAATTTCACATGGGCATTATATGTAATAGAAATACAGATGTACATATTACAGATGATTAACAAAAATACAAGATAAACTATCACAAATCACACAATATTTGCCCTTGTTTAATATTGAAACCCAGACTTTTGGCTAAGCCGTCGACGACATGCCCGAAATCCATCGACCCTGTTTAAGCATAGTTTTTATGAAATGTTCTCACTTTACTGTCCACATTTGACCCTAACCTGAAACATATATAGACACTACTATAACATAACTAAACCATTTCACACAATCCTTTACTTAATTAAGTACAACAAATACCCAACAAAATGTAATTAGAAAATAACCCCTAGTTTGAGCCGCTATAGAACTGCGGAAGTAATTCTAAACTTGCTTAGTTTCAAATGATATCTATTGAATCACAGCGGTTTTCAACAACCCAACTATGTCTGTAAATTAGCGTCTATAGTTTTAATTTGCGACTTTGGAGGGGAAGTCCCCAATCTAAGGCGAATTGGTGCAATAGGGGCTGTCCGGAACAATGGCTGGGCATCGTTAGGGACACCGCACGACGCCCGTTCTCAATTAATTTCAACACAACTTGTCGCGTTCGACTCCTGTTTGAGAGTACTTGCTGCGGTTCGCAAAGTTTGGATTGTTTGTCCTATTTATCCCAGTGGCTGGTCAAGTAAAATTAATGTTTAGGGACTAATTGTATGGATGTATATGCTTACTTGTTTGGATAATGTATGGATGCCACTAAAATCAAGTGAGCTGATAGTTGATAGAAGTTTAGTAACAAAGTGGTTTACTACTACGATAGATTATCTTCTTTTATAGTTTTGGTAAACAAGAAATACGGTCACCTGACGTGGAGTGGCTACAGTCGATGTACACCTACAACTCAAGTCATATGTGGGTTTTCGACCTTTGACCATTCAGATTTACCCAGTTGGGCCTTTTTTATTTTATAAATGTGAAAACCCTTCCGCCAGTCTCCCTACGGGTTCTCGGTAGGACAGCGTGTAGTCGGAATCGAAACGAATAAAAACACATGTTATGCCACACTGTGCCTAACGTAGCAGAAATCTGGGAACAGCTTTATTAAGATATCTGTACCCATGTGATGTTTTGTTGTCACTCTGGTCGAACCTCCCTTTTGAAGAAGTTTGACTCCCATGGGTATATTATTATTAAGACTTAATAATCCTCCATTCTTTACTCTTTTGATGTAATAAAGAAAAAAATATTATTCTGGAAGGAAGCGTATCAATATCACTTCGGCCAATATAAATCTACAAATAATTCATGTTATACGTATGGGTTTATATTTACACGTTAAAGTGTACATATAAAGTCTTTTTATTTTATTGAATCAAGATTGCGATTTGAACGGACCCAGTTGGTTCTTAAAGTATTAAACGACTAGCTTGTGGCTCTTTTAGTCTGTGAAACCATTGGTTTATGCTACATATTGCCTCTCAGTCAATTTACTTTAAAAAATGTATGCTTATAAAATACCTATAAAATCAGCATTATCATAAAATATCTTGTACCGCACCATAAAAACGCACATAGAATGAACATGCTCTCAAACGCCGTAAAATGCAATTTCCATCGCATATTATGAAAAAATCCCTTCGCTTTAATAAAACCCAAATATTTATTCATAAACCGTACCCAAATAAAAAATACGCTTTTCGTTTGACATTAATAATGATATTTTCGTCAATCGTGGCGAATGGCGAGGCCATCTAATGGATGGCGGTGCGGTTTCATGAATATTTATATGTCGTTTTGATGCGATGCCAGAAAGTTTTCCAACTACAGACACTGGTTTACAGAGTGCTAGTGGTATAAAAAGATATGAATTGAACATGTAACGTACATTATCCTCTTTATGATAATCCCTAACTGGTTCTCCTAGTTTAGTAATAAAGTTGGTCTTGTAGCGGCTCATAAAGTAGGACCTGCTATTAAAGGGTAAATTTTTATGTAAGGCTTTTTGAGTAGACCATTTCACAGATAATTTTCTTTAATAGATGCATATAAGTAGCCAATCTATATTAATTGCTTGGATATTCTTATGGCATAGCGTGGACATCAATAATAAAATCCTATACAATAATATGAGTTAAATATTGCAGCTCGATAATGGTAGTGAAAGCGTCCTATGGTTGCAATGTTATAGGCAAACTTACAAGCCAATGTTTATTTCAGCCTGTTGAGGAATAAACCAGGTAAAATGTAAAGAAATGTATTTAATTAAGTGTACCATCCTTGATGGATACTATTGTGGTAAGGTAAAGGTTTTTGGTGGTGTATTTGACAATAACTAGACAGGACATAATTGGAAACCGGTGGCTTTGGATTTACAATCATTTCTAAATCTGGCTGTGTACTTTCAAACTAACCAGAGTGTGTAATAAGGTATTCAGATTATTAATACTGTTACGAGCTGGGTATTAAATAAATTAAAGTACTCGATTAATTACCAAAAATAACACAATAATTATTAAGAACACTTTTTACAATAAGAAATCACTAAATCACTGGTTAGTCGCACTAGAAGATCTCTTCGATGTTTATCCGCTGTATCGTGAAACAATACTGTCCCTACGGCCAACACGTTCCGCTTTTATATGGCCGTGGAAATTACTCGAAACTACGAAAACATTCGATCGATGTTTCTAGGCTAAATAGATTACTCTAGAGCTGTTTGTAGCGCCATCTAGCGTCGAGTAATCGTCATGATGCACACAGTTGCGCGCTTTCCGACACTAGATGGCGTTGTCCTCGACAGTTCTCGATTATTCTAGTGGACACGAGATTCATCTGGTTATGGCGCAACAATACATAGGTATACATACCCAATCTCATACAACCTTATTCAAGACAGATAAACTTACTGTGTCTACAATAATATATCCTTCTGGTAACAGCGTTTAGAAAAAGGTTTTATTGCTCAAGATCAAACCAACAAATAATTTGTTTATAGAGTATTCTAACCAATATTCACAGCTATATCGTAAGCGATATAACCTATGTCTTATCCCGTGCGTCTGACGCTAAAGCTGGCGTGTTGTACAGCCGGACCACGACCCCACTTAGTGCACTCAAGCCTCTGAGCCGTAAATTTGCGATATTCAGGCCTTTCTGCGCTTTACTCGACCTCAACCCTCAAATAACTGACGCCCAGATTATATATGTATAATAATGTATATGTTGGTTGGATTTCGTAATTTAACAACAAGTTTACATAAAACTGAAGTGACAGATTTGTTAATTTATTCTGAATCCAGATCAGTAGGCGTTATTGCCTTATGTAAATTAACTCATTCATCACGAAGCTTCGCCTGAACCGATCATTCTGTATTAGTCCTCTATTAATTAACAGCCCACAAATGTTTTCAATGTATCAATGACAAACGCCTGTTGGTTGTGTTACAAACATCAATATTTGTTTTACGTCGAAGCCTTTTATCTAAAAATGGTTTTAGAAATACAACATGTAGTCGGAAATTTGATGGATACGTGTGTCAGTGATATGAAAAGCTTATCTATAACAATTTATCTGTCGCGTCCGGCCGGGTAATGGGTTTGATGCCGAGTCGTGCGACATACGGACCGTCCTCCGTAAGATCGATGTGTGTTTGCTGTCAATATGATGGCGGCGCATGTCATGAGAGGAGAATGGGAAAAAATGGGCTTTGATAATGAACATTCAGTAATGAATTTTGTTGGTGTGGACTTTTATGGATTAATTTATATTGATATACACATTATAGTAAATTTTTAAAACATGTCTTTAATTAATTCACTTGTAACACATGGGATTGGTTATAGATCTCATATTATGAGTTTAGTTTTACTGTTTTTCATCTTAAAAAGTGTACTTTACGAAAGAGAGAGATATAGGGATTGGAGTTACATGATATTACTAGGTATATTATATTATATAAAAATATAAAGTACACGTACACCTCTATGGATTTGTTTATGCTCTCTTCAACATTTTTTATAATAAATAAACGAATACGTACTGAAGCTAAGGAAGCTTTTCCGCTAATTTCTTTATCTTGGTACAAGGATATAATTGGGCGGGGTCATACTGCATGTCGATGTTTGCCTTCAGCTACGCAGCGACACGACAACCTGACTATTGCTGATGCTTAAAATGCCCATTTTCCTTCATCGCTCGTGACAGGTAATCGCGATGTTCTTGGTTCAGTTTCAGGAATGGCTAAAGAATTTAGTTAGTAGTAACAGCTTATGGAGTGTTAGCATCAATAGTGTTGGAGTATTTCTAAGTTAACGTATAAATAAATGTAACTAAAAAGAAAAAGAAATTGCTCTGAAATGAAATGTAATTAATTTGCATAGAACATAAGTTAGAACCAGGTGTAACGTTGGTGGTTTTTGTTCATACCATATTCTTTTTTCTTTTTTTTTTATTGAATAGTGGGCAAACGAGCAGACGTATCACCTGATGGTAAGCGATTACCGCCGCCCATGGACACCCGCAACACCAAAGGCGTCACAAGTGCGTTGCCGACCTTTGGGGGGATGGGAAAGGGGATGGGGGAGGATTGGGGTATGGGCCTCCGGTATCCTCACTCACTCGGTGAAACACAGCGCAAGCGCTATTTCACACCGGTTTTCTGTGAGGCCGTGGTATCACTCCGGTCGAGCCGACCCATTGACGCCGAAGCATAGCTCTCCCACGGTGTAAATTCTGCCTTGTTTTGGCATACGAATATTTATAGACTAACATCATCAAATAATACTAGTAACATAATCTATTTAATTGTTTAGCATCACATAAAATATTGATTACATAACTATTATATTTAATTAACTATTATTTTATATAACATTGCACAAATTCTGTTATTGTGTAAAAACACTTCTACCAACCATTTGTGTAACTTTGTTCTAAAATATTTCTATGGTAATTCTTGTATATTTTTCGTTAATCTATTTTAAATTGAAATACACATTTGAAATATATTTTTTATACAATGTGGTTCTACAAAATGGGACCACTATTTTTGTAGGATCTCTAGGGTTGTACTTAGTATAACCATGGCCCTTAAATTTGAAAAAATCATTATATTTTCTTAAAACATTGAAATTTCAGAAACATATATGTAGTTAAAGAATTTTGTCTTTTAAATAAAGTCCTGTACTAAATTTCCTTTAAAAATTGAATGGAATTTAAGATAAGGAAAGTTTTTTATACCCGATTATGAAATTTATAAATGTCCCGGGTGACATTGACCGTCTAAGTTTTTGCGAAGTCGGGTTCTAGTTATTTTAACTTTTTCTTATATAAAGTATGTTCACCTGATGGTAAGTAAATATCTCCGCCCACGGCCTCTGCAACTCAAAGTTTGCAAGTGTGTTGCTACTCTTTCAGTTTCCAGAATCAAGACAAAAGGGATTTGGTTTTAAGTTCTTTTGCAATAGTAAAAAGATATAAGCAACAACTGAAAGGCAGGTACGAAGAAGTTTCCTTAAAAAAGACGCTAAAACTTGCATATTTGTGACTCTCTAAGTCCAACGTCAACTTTCTTTTTGCAGATCTCTTCAAATAAATGTCCCCTCAGTCCCCTGACATCCTAGTAATGATCACTCAAATGAGCCATCTACCACAATGTGACACTGATTGTCGACAAACAACGTATCTAGTATTAATTGTTGATTGGCACATATCCGCCCGCGGTGACACCCTGATAATGATGACGTCAAACACAGCGCTGCTTATTTAATTGGTAATGCTACCAGTCATTTATGTGTGCTAATATTTGTTTAGTGAAGACAAAATCAGTTGATAGAGTGAGACAGCAATATGACTTTGTTTTTAGTATTTTTTTAGGACACGAGAAGGTCTCTTGGCTCAATATCGTCTAGTATTTGAGTTATGGATGTCTAATGGCAGTTACTATACGTAAAAATCAAAGTTTAGCCGTATCGCAGTAGACTTAAAAGACAACCCCTAGTTTGAGATAAAGGCTTTGAGATAGCAGGGTCAAAATGTGTAGCTGGGTCACCTAACGTTCAGTCACGACTGCCGCCCATGGTTACCAGAATCTCAAGAGTCACATGTACATTGTCGTCCTTTGCGTCCCTTCTCCTAGACTTAAGAGAGTTTGGACACTGGAAGAGTCACTCACTCGGAGGAAATAACTGAAAGGACTGCATAGCAGCAGTTTTTCTATTAACTTGCCAATTCATGCCGAAGCACTGATCTCCAATTTTACAATTTTCTTTTACTTTAATTCATTTAAAAAATCAGGCTGTTTAAGAAAGTGGTTTATTTTTTATGTTTGTTACGTGTGTCAAATATTTGTGAATTGATTTTATTGTTTTATTCCCTTTAAGTACGAAAATCAACCGGAATTTCTTGAATACCTTTCCTATACGTGTAAGTATAACAATGGACTAAATACATACCGACCGAAACATCGCTATCGAAGGGAAGGCAACAACCGCAACGTATCTTGCTCAGCACGAATTACGGTACCCTGAGTCGTATCTGCATATCAGATATAAGCTTATCACAACATGTTCAACGCAACCGTCATTTGCTAAAACCCCGAGTAATTTAGAAGGACACCACACAAAGTTCACTAACCTCCATCTTGGAGAGCTTGTTAAGAATTTCTTTCCACAATTTAGATGAAGTATATTTTTCTCGTAATATTGCGAATGTTTCGGTATAATACAAACATAAAGTTTCATGATACTCTCATATTACGGCATTTGCATTAGTACGCTTTGCGCTAAAACTTGACCTTTGAGATTTAGATGTTGGATTTGAAGATTTTTAATTTAGAAATATAAGTCACAACAGACTATTTTATTAAAAGTATTTTGTAGAGTTTGCGAGTGATAAATATTCATTTACAGTGAACATAAAGTATGTGATTGCCGTAACATGCCAACTGCTTCACTGATTTATGCGTATACATACATACAAATATATTTATTATTGAATACTTCATTGGTTCACATGGCATTGTTAGGTTTGCATGCGTATATTATCTTAGTAAGTATATTATAATACTTTTCCATGTATGTGGAATGTAAATATTTTGCGTTATAACTTAAAATGTCTCTCTAATTCATTGTCATCACAGTTTTCAAGTTTTAATTATGTTAAAAAGTAGCGATAAGAATGCTACCTTTTTTATAATCGACTGTTTCTTAATCAAGATGAGAGAGAGAAGAGACACATCGATTACCTGTGAAATAGCGACACTGCTCCTTTAGTACATACTACTTCATGATCAAAACAAAATGTAATGTAGGTGAATATGAAAACCTTCAAAAGTGTGCGAATGAATTAGGAACTCAACGATTCGGGCCAACGAGGATGTATACATTACTAGCATAGTCACATTATAACCCTAGTCAGAGGTAAAAACTTCAGACAATATAAATTGCAATCGCATTAATTTATATTCTAATACATCAACGGAATAATAAAATTATACAAATTTTAACAACCATTAGCGATATTAAAATAAAAACTTTATGTAGTGCCTATAAGAAATTTAATCACAACAGTCAATCAAAGCTGTTGAAAGAAATCACGTTAATTACAGAACAATCTCTAAAGACAAATGACGGTTTAAGCGCGCAAACAACATCACTTGCTAGCACAAAGAGAAAAGGAAAATAAAAGACACTGAATACTAAGCTTCAGTAATTAATCGGCCGGCGTCTGTCGATCGACGCCATTTTGTTGCAAATAGAGGGATCCGCTTTCAATGCGGTAGAAAGATTGTGTTGGTGTTAGGTGACCAATGTCTATTTGTCATTTATAACGTGAGTAAGTGTTGCGAATGTCCGTTATTTGAAATTGGAACGATATGAGAACTACGAGTAATTCTAGCATCTTGTAGAATTATCAACCCATGTTGAATTAAGTCTTAGCATGAATTCTACAGCTAATAGCGTTAGTTATAATAACAACCAGACACCTAATGGAGTTAGCTAATTCAATGAATTTGTCTGTCCCCGAGTTGTATAGGTACTTGATCAATGTACTCCTGAACTGAATGTAATTTGAAAATCTAATTCTAAAGCATGAAACATCTAATGAAAAAATCCTTTCGAATGGGCATGGTTGGGTTTGTGTTTAATTTTGGTCCCCGAGTCAAGCTTTCGTTAATCAGGCCAAGACAAGTGAAGGATTGTTAAAACTTTTAACGATGTGATTTTTTCCTCATCAAACTTTGTAACGGCAAAATTATTTAATGTAATGTACTATAAATTTTATGCGATAATAATGGTGTAAGTTGAACATCCTAATAAATTTTTAATAAAGAAAACTTTGAATCGTCGAAATCCAAGGAAAGTTTCAGTTCATTGTGATTTCTAATTAAATCACTGAGATTCAAATGTAAAGGTTATTTAAAATATGGAAGGTAGTATATTCTCTACCTGGTAATTCCTGCAAATCTAATCTAAAAATTTCTACCTTCGTATAAAGGAAAACGCATTAGTTCCTAGGATCCTGGTTTAGTAATTTTATGTGTGTTTGATCTCATGGGTGCCGTTCGAGATGAAACAACGCTGGACAACTTCAGTACAAAAAGAAATACATTTTGAACTACAAAAACTATACTAATCCGTCTGTAAAGCGTCATATAATATCCCTAAACCTATTCTCTATGGAGGGAAGTAGGTTTAGACATAGGTCCAGCTGTGGTTTATTTAATATTGTTGACTGTTGGTTTGAAATCATAAATTTATGAACTATAGTAACTTGAAAACTTGTTTAAATTACAAATCCTTTTTGTGTGTGTAAACTACCTGGCATCCGACGAGATTTTGTGGTGGAGTGATGTTGAAATGTTAAACTTTAATAATTTTACTTATTAGCCATGTGGGAAAAAATACTCAGTTCAACATTTCGAGTGTTACTAAATAGAAGAATGGACCCTCGTCAAAGGCTGCGACCTCTTTTAGATTAAATTTCTAAATTAGGTATACAGTTTTTACAATAATCTGGATGGTTTTCATTTAGAAGCGCAATCATCACACGCGTTTGACAACATTTAAAATGCCATCTCTCTAATATTTATTCCTCAGGCTGTAAGATTCAAAATCCTTTGCAGATAGTAAAAGGGCAAATGGTATGTCTACTTGCAAATGAGATGAGGATGGGCGAAGTAACAAGATCAAATTAAAATTTCTGCCGGCCGTAAAATGCATGTGTTATAATGTATCTGGTGGAATTTTCCCCGTTCTATGTTTCAGTATGTAATATGCAATTGAAGTAATTGGGTAGCTTTCTACGCCCAAAATTAAAGTATAAACAGTTGACACAATAACCGTAAATGCTAAGACCGTTAGTAATTACGGTAAAAAATGTATCTGTTAACTATCTTCAAAAAGGAAGGTTTTTAATTTAAATGTTTATTTACAGCTCACTAAATAAATTATGAATTTAATAATTTATTTACTGTGGGGGAACGGGTATCATGTTCCACTCAACACAAAGGGAGGATCCTCCGACCAGGCGAGGTGATCATGCCTGGCGGGCTACTGCCCAACAGTTGATGTTGGGATGTTGTATATATGATAATCGGCGCGGGAACTTCATTGGCGCGATTCAGGATTGGCAGTTACTCCGTGTAGTGTAGTTTGTGGGTACAGTGCGTTACTTCGTAGTTCAGTGTATCTTCGGTAGATGGCGCTGTATGTGGAGGTCGCCACATCACTCCTCTCCAAGACTGGAGGTCGATATATGTTGAGTCAGCTGTCTGTGCTCTGATGCGGAGCTTGCCAGTGCCAGGAGTGAGTAGTTCCAGTGAGTCGGAACTGAATGCCGCAAGTTCCAGTGAGTCGGAACTGAATGCCGCTAGTCCCAGTGAGTCGGGGCTGAAGTCCGCTGATCCCAGTGAGTCGGGATCGCATGCGGTGCGCGGTGCTGCGGTGAGGTCCCCAGTGAGTCGGGGCGATTGCTGCGTAGTGGCTGGCTGCTGCGTAGACGGGAGAGATGTGCTCTGCTTACATGGACCGTAGGTGCAGTGTGCTGTGCCTAGACGCTGTAGAGGCCGTAGGGGTTACCAGGCTGGAGCAGTCGCGTCCTGCGTGTGGTATATCCCAGTTGAGGCCGAAGTTGCTGGCTGGCTTGAGACTTGCTGTGGGAGTGAACATGATGGTGGCGCCGCTTGAAGGCTGCTTCCAATCACGTCGGGGTCACTATTTGTGGGGTGCACCTTATCATACACAATGAAAGTCCGAAAGTAATTATTATAAACATATATTTTATATCACAATACAAATACGCGTCGGTATCGTGGCTCAAGCGAGAAGCGGCCTCTCGGCGTCACAGTATGTATTTGACTAATCGTACAAACAAAACCGAAGATGCACGAGCGTCTCGATCGTGCTATTGTGATAACAAATGCAGGTGAAAGTAAATATATAGATGATCGCTACAATAATTTATGGGATATTTTAAATAAATACATACGATCATGATGTCATTAATAAATATTAATAATTAATTGGTTTAGAAATCTAACACAGAACGTCATCTAGTTCCAAACCAAGCAGTGCTTATACGTAGTACCTACTATGAAAAGTGGTTAATTGATAGAATACTTTTACACTTGCAATGACAATGTTGCAAAGAAATAAAATAAATAAATAATAAATAACTATTTGCAGATCGTAAAAACATTTGATCGGAACTGGGGAATCGGAAAGCACAGCAGTCGCATACGCTTCCACTGCGCGTCTCTCTGATTGTTGATTTTAACTTAATTATTGTATGAGGGGATCATATTAAATAAACAGATTTTGCAGTATCATTCGTAGACATAATCCAAAATCCAGAACAATTAATCTGTTTTGTGCAAACCTCACCAAAGACAGTGTTGTACCAAACAATTGTTTCAACCAAGTTCTGTAGAAGCAAACAATCAGCCACTTAGCTCTTGGCACAAATTATCTCCGCCAAGTCGGCGGGTCATTTAGTGACGATCTATTATGTAATTCCATTTATCTTTCCAACGACGTGCCCGTTTAAATGGCCCATTTGATCTAGGCTGCGCCAAGAGCTGTGGATATAAGGGTATGGTATAAATTTGTGTGTGGTCTGCACGTTACGGATATAATAATTATAGACGAACTCATTTTCACCTGAATATGGTGAAGACAAATGCAAGGGTAATTGTTTTGGGATATTGTAAGTTAGTATGTTAAACCGTAACGCATAAATTACTCAACCGATTTTAATAAATGAGGCGTCAATAGTTTCGTAATATTAGCCTGGCTATTCGCATACCATCAGGTGATACGTCTGCTCGGTTGCAACCTATTACATCAAAAAAATGTTTTAGCTGGATCTTAGACTATCAGTGTTGTTCGCTGGATGAGAACAGTTCCTTAGGGAATTGCGGATTCCTCCCGACTGTCGTCTGACAGCTCTGCGTTACGTGATCTAATTAGTGGAGTCTTGCAATGGTGGCCTGCAATACCTAACATATGTCGTAAAAGGCTTACGTTGTATTATTAACAAGTTGATTTCGGAAAAGAGGCTCCTGTCTACCATTAATTTGTAATATGGACGGAGTGTGGAGTAAATTCTAAAATTATCTCTGTCATACATTTATTTTGAGGCTTAAATACACAAAGGAAAAAATATTCCAATCAATTTAAAAAGGAAGAAAAGGAAAGGCAGTTGTTTTTAATGTTTACTGATTCAGAATTCTCTCATCTGCAAACTGATTTAGAAAATTCATTTATATTTTAGAAACAATTGAGTATTAAGATATTTATTTATTTATAAGATTCATATTTATTTATGACTAACTGAAGCCCCCGGTGTTACCCGTGGTACGACAATAACCTCGGGTAACGCTGCGGGGTGAACCTAGCCTAAAAAAGTACCCTAAGTTACTCCTTATATCATCAGCTACCTATCAGTGAAAGTCCAATCAAAATCGTTTAAGCCGTTCCAGAGATTAGCTGGAAACAAACAGACAGACAGACAGACAGACAAAAATTTAAAAATATGTTATTTTGGTCTATTTACCCGTGTGTTACATATGCATTTAGTAAATAGAGGTTATTTTAATATTACAAACAGACACTCCAATTTTATTTATTTGTATGTGTGTACAATAAAGACTATACACACATATGACACATATATGTATACAATAAAATATTTTAAAGTGAAAACTTCTTAAGGCGCGTTGAGCACTTTTTGGGTGAACAAATATCATGGAAATTGAATCATAGTCACCGAACGCTTTCCATGACCTGTACCTACCTTTTTCCTTACTTACATCGCCCTTTTTATTTTAAGAGCAAAGACAACAGCGAGCTTAGATAACAGTTTGTTTATTGTTTTGGTTGGTTTTCACTTCAGTCGGCAGTCCTCATGACTACTTTGAGATTTTTTTATTTTATTTATAGTGTAGTTCTCGTTTTAATGTGTGGTATTATTTTTTTTGAATTATAGAACGAAGACTTAATTGTAACATATATTACATTGGCATCATATTCATTCTAAAGCGCATCTCATAGCAATAATTCTAAATTAACATTAAGCGTATGTAACATATAGATATAATTTATCAAACTTGTACCTAAGCAATTACGTCGGATGCGACGAACTGTATGTGCATAACATCATCAGTTCAGCTCTTGGAAGATGTCCAAATACGTAAACACGTCACGGAGATACACGTATTACAGCTTTGTGGTGAATTTGGGCTTAATTTGCATGTTACAATATTAATAACGGGATTAATCCGTTTACCAATAGTGGTAACGGATTTCGGAAACGTGATATTAAATATTACCTAGATAATTTCGTTGTCACCATAACTTGAGGTCATAGGAATATACTTTTTTGAGGCTTAGTTTGATCAATCCTTAAAAAGCTCTCCTACAAATAAATTTTGTGGGTACAACTAAAACTACGAAAACCTCGAATTGATTAGTCAAATGCCACCTGAGTTTGCCGCAGAGTGGCCAACCATGTGGTTTCAGTCGGTCTAATTCCGACACACCACCTTGTTGCAAACCCTGGTGGGGTGACAGTCTGGGGATTCCACACGTTAAAAAAATTGACCGCATATTTGATGACACTGATTTCTCAATAACGATGGCTGAACATGCTCAACA
The DNA here is from genome assembly GCA_916048165.1 of Spilarctia lutea. Lineage (NCBI taxonomy): Eukaryota > Metazoa > Arthropoda > Insecta > Lepidoptera > Erebidae > Spilarctia > Spilarctia lutea. The sequence goes on along the minus strand of OU696473.1, from coordinate 753,416 downwards.
AGGCACGGACGTGGAACACTTAAATTTCCTTACTAAAATTTGACTAAAGCTCATTTACAAACAAAAAATTAAAATGTGATGCTACGATACGCCAAAAAGATATACATATGTACCCTTATTGAGCTGGACTGAATGAAAGAGGGCGAACATTTCTAGCTAAAGAAGACTTTCTTAATTCCATTGCATATTACATTTGTTTTTTGTTTTGGCATCCAGTTTGGGTTTAAAAACTGAAACGGAACCAATAATATTTTTTTCACGACGTCCAAGCTTCTAATTTCCATTAGGATCTTTGGCAACTAGAGCGTAACAAACTTTCAATGAAGTGCATGTTTTGAGCAATTCACCAGCAGAATCAGATTGATTTCAACCTCCCATGTTCCTACCAATGTACTAATAGAGCTAAAATAATTTTAATACGACTCTACTTATCTCATCAACTGTTTCTCGCAACTTGTCATTATGCTATTAGTAACTCATAATCTGAATATTAATAAATAATTCCCATAGAAGTGTCGTTTATCTTTAAAACGGGACCTAATCTATTACATGATTCCAGAAACAATACTGTCTAAATAAGTCCAAGTAAACAGTTTCTTGCAAAGGCATGTACTTAGTCTGTAAATGAAATAACACCGCAGACTTTTGACTACGATTTAAAATACGTCAATCATCTTGACATTGAGCCTCGGCAGACAGCAGAAGAATCTGTTAGTGTACAAAGGCAAAAAGGGGCGCGAAGGAAATGTCTAAAGCGGTCGATACAGCGAAGTGAAATGCTACAAGGTCAATGTAGTTCGTTCAGTCATATTGCTACAATAATAAAAGACCTTAAAAGTTTCAAAAAAGGAGTGAGTGACAATAGACATCGTTGGATTTATTCTCAATACATATCATATGCACGTTGTCTTAGTTTAAGAATGCTAACAAGTTGCGGTGAAAATCTAAGCTTCAGCAATTCTTGTCTCGAGATTTGCTATTGTATCTTAAGCTGTCACCACGCTGCTCTCTACTACGCCAAGTATTGTGGGACATCACTTTGTGTAATTCACAAATTGTTATTCTGACCCTGGGTGTCTCTTGTGTCCGTTTCATGTATGTTTGTAAAGTCCCCTGCGACAAAAGATTTATATTCCCAATGCGGTAGTCGTATTTTACTAAAAGAAAAGAAAAGAAGAATGAAACCTTCATCTTTAGGTTTTCAGATATTTCTATGTACATGTAAAAACTTCATACTTTCATTTATTTAAAAAAATTGCTACTTGACGACTTTTTACGAATTTCGTTTTGTGAATGCACCACCGAAACAAATACGAAAAACATTTATGCAAGAATAATCCTCCGAAAGTTTAACACTTTCGAAGCGTAATTAAAGCAAAGCAGTCTCAAAATATTTCACTAAATTCTTCCCTAACATGAATATTCCCTACACAGTCGTTACGTCGCATCGTGGCAGTGCGCGCAGGGCTTAAAACAGCCAAAATTAAAATGGTAATGCCTCGAACGACCGCCGGCATATTAAAGAGATACGGGAAAAACCATTTAGCAGCAATTTGCATACACTTTGTAGAGATGAGACTGACTGGAGATTGCAGTGCTACTTTTATTTAATTGGTAACAAAGATTCAAAGGTCTCAATACAATGGTATTTGGAGATAAGAGAGAGGAGAGGACTAAAACCTATAATATAAATAGACATGAAAACTAGTTATTTTATCAAATCTAAGAAGGATATAAGTATGATATATATAAGTAGTATAATTTAAAAGTATTTCAAACCGTTGCGTAATAGGAACTCAAAATGATTTTCATCTACACTACACCCATGCTATAAATCCTCTATAAAACAGCTAGCTTATTGCTAACATTAAAACATCCTGTTTCATAGTAACCATAATATCATTCAAACGAGTGTTATTTTGTTGTACTAAATTTCATAATGCAACTCCTTTTTCAAAAAAGAACATTATTAGGCACGCGCCTTTCACTACCACAGCGCCGTATTTAAAAAATAAAGTTAGTTTTGTTCGATATTAGTATTGCAAAAATGTATTTTATAAAGGAATCATGAGTGTAGATAAAGTTTTATATGCAAATGTACATAATTAGGTATTAAAATACTCATGTGACACTATTATCACAAACCCACATTCGTATTTTAATACGTGCAGTACGTGGAACAACTTATGAAAATCCAATAATTAGAGTAGTAACATCCTGTTATATTAATTAATGGTACTCTAGTATATAAACTTTTAGAAATTTTATATACAGCAAGTAAAAATTAAGTGTGTTTAGTAGCTGTCTGGCGACTATAGCAAAGCTTTTGCTAACCCAAAGACCTAAGGAACCAGACTGCCATGTATTAGATGTGTCAGTGGTTTTCATATCTATAAAAGTACCTCATTTTGTAACTCTGGCTGCATAATATTAGGTTGCATTCTTATATTAACCAAGTCAGCAGATCTTAATGGTATTTTCACTCAGTAAGTGGAATCGCTCTTTAATCAATTGCTCGTGGTAAACGGTTTATCGGGGTACGCCGAGAACAAGTCCAATAAAATATCTGTTTTATGAGCCACAACCTTTTCAACCTATATTATTTATGATTTAGTTTTAGAAAATAATACTAAGAGAATTCCTTTCTACAGAAAACTTGATATTTTAAAGAATGTTAGAGTTTTATTTTTAAAATGAGTACCATAAACATGACCTAAAGGCTGGCTGAAAAAGTGCTTAAAACTATTCTAAAAAAAGTCATAAATTAAATAATCCCTATGCCTTTGAGGTTGAAAAAAGTAAAAAGACATAAAATGATTATAATTAAAATATCTTAATTAATAAACTAAACCTTAAGTAATTAGGGCATCCCTGAGAACTTGTTAAATCAGTGCGTTAATTGTGGTGTTTTGTTCGTCGTCTGTCGGCCAAGATAATGAGTTCACCTCGTAATTATGCTGCAACTCAACCCCTATAGATGAACAGCTGCTTACTAACCTTCACATTCGTAGAGACTCCTTAAAGAGAGCGAAGTGGAGACTGATAGACTTAAGTAGAAAGCCAATTTATTTTTGAAAAAAAAAGTTTGGAAATTGGGGTCTGAACCCCGTGACTCGAAAAGCACGTAAAGCTGTCGGTCCGGCGCCTGATCTATCCGCGGTTGTATCAGTTAACCGTTCCATCGGATTGTGAGAGAATGGGAACAGAGAGTGCAAATGTGTGTGCGTGCGTAAACACAGGTGCACTCTAATACACACTTGTGCATTATAATATTTTCTGCGTAGTTAGCTGGTCTCCGTTGAGACTGGTCGCCGTGGTTGTAATCGGCTAGGAGAACATTATCACATAATATATACGAGTATATATTTATAAAAGAAAGTATGTGTGTATTTATATCAGTTGTCTAGTGCCCATAAACAAGCTCAGCTTAGTTTGAGAGTACATTGCGTTGTGTGTTAGATGTCCGAAATATTTATTTATTTATTTATTTATTTAAAACTTCATGCACATTTGTACATTGGCGGACTTAATGCCCAGGGCATTCTCTTCCAGTCAACCTTAGGGTGGTGTAGAGATCTAGTAAGGTAGGTGGTGCACAGAGGTACATATATATTATAATGAATACACACGCAATAAATACATATATAAAATATACTTATACAAATACACTACGTTCGTACACGATGATGATCCGAATATGAGGTGAAGCCACTATCAATTAGAAATTTCTGACGATTTACTGAGAAGGAGGTCATGTACCTTCTTTTTGAACATAAGACGGTTTGTGGACATCCTGATTTCAAGTGGGAGAGCATTCCAGAGTAGTACCGCTTGGACAAAGAATGAAGAGTTCATGAAATCTGAATTGTGGGAAGGACATAAGAGGAGTAGATTATTTTCTGAACGAAGATTTCTGTCATGGTTAGAGGACAGATAACGGAAATATGAAGCAAGGTATGTAGGAGAAAAAGGTGAGTTAAGAAAAGAAAATAGGGAGGTAAGTGCTCGCTGATTGCGGCGCAGGCGAATAGGCAACCATTTAAGTTGAGAACGTAAGGCTGACACGTGATCATACTTACGGAGATTAAAAATGAATCGAATGCAGTTATTAAGAAGGCGGTCTAGTTTATTGAGAAGATCTGCATTCAGGTCGAAATAACATACATCACCATAGTCAATTATTGGGATTATTAAGGACTGCATGAGAGTTGTTTTGGTGTTAGGTGGTAGGAAGTTTTTGAGTCGATATAACGTTCGCATGTTTCCAGTTACCCTCTGGCTGACATAAGTAACTTGAGCTTGCCAATCAAGGGTCGAATCGATGAGCAAGCCCAGATCTTTGACTACGTTGCTGAACGGGAGGACTGAGCCATTGAACACAATCGGTGATATTGAAGTAGTATCGATTCTACTTATCATGCGTTTGCTACCCACTATAATCGCCTGACATTTAGTTGGGTTAACTGATAAGCCAAACCTCATTGACCAGAACTGTATGATCTCTAAATCCCTGTTAACTTCGTCGATGGCTCGCGCTATGTCCTCCACTCTTGCTTGCGAATACACTTGCAGATCATCAGCATACAGGTGATACGCACTCCGAAGTTGTTGAGTTATGAGGTTAATAAATATTGAAAATAAGAGAGGGGATAAAATGCCGCCTTGAGGGACGCCAGCGCGGAGGTGGCACCAACTTGACGTCGAGTCATCAACACGAACACACTGCTGTCGCCCCTGAAGATAAGTGGAGAACCATTCCAGTACCTCGGAAGGCACCCCAAGATATGTAAGGATAGATAGGAGGATTTCATGACTGACGGTATTGAAGGCATTTGAGAAGTCAACTAAAACTAGTACTGTAACTTTGGTATCCTCCATGCCCCTCCTAATATCGCCAGTCACTTTAAGGAGAGCGGAGACTGTACTGTGACCGGCCCTAAAGCCGGATTGCAGAGGGCTTAATAGCTGGTTGGTGTGAACAAAGTGTGCGAATTGCTTATGAACACAGGCCTCGAGTACCTTAGACAGAAAGGGAAGAATAGAGATAGGTCGAAAATGTTCAGGGAGTGTAGGATTGTTTTTTTTTGGGAAGAGGAATGATATAAGCCTTGCGCCACAGCGAGGGGAAAGTTCCGGAATCAAGAGAGAAATTTATTATATGGGTGATTGCTAGAAGAATGCAGTCGAGTATGGTGACAATCATGCGACGGCTAATACCATCACATCCCACGGCATTAGAATGGATAGATAGGATAATCTTCTTGATATCTTCGGGAGGCACTGGAGAAAATTCGAATGAGTTGGTGGTAGGACTGGTGAGACTAGATATGTATTTCAGAGTTTGACACTTAGTTTGAAGATCCAGCGGAGGTGTAGATGAGAAATGATCGTTGATATCATTCAAACTAATTGTCTTATTGAACACTTGATGTTGTTTTTTACCAATACCTAGAGTACCAAGAAATTTCCAGATACTAGAAGAGGAAGAAGACTCAATATTTTGTAGAATATGTCGGCGTTTAGCGTTACGTATCACCTGATTGCATCGATTCCTTGCAACTTTGTAAAGATTCCAATTATCTTCGCAGCGGTTACTTTTGAACCGAAGAAATGCTTGATCCCTTCGTTTCATGGCTGCACGGACCTCACTTGTCATCCAAGGTGCCGGAGTCCGTTTTAACTTAACTGACTTAATGGGAGCGTGGACGTCATACAGTTTGACAATGGTGTCGTTGAAAATGATTATTTTGTTATCCACGTCTGTAGTAGCTGCCATATTCGTCCAGTCTATCGCAGCAGCATCTGCATTTATTTCTTCGACATTCAATCTTCGGAAACTGCGAATCTGTACAATTTTAGGAGGTGATTTGGGAGGTTTCAGGATATATGAGAGGAAAATTAAGTCGTGATGGGAAAAGCCAGGAGCGGAGAGTTGACCATGGGATGAGACAAGGTGTGGGGCAGAGGTGAGGATTAGATCAAGCCAGGTGTCCTGGTGCTCAATATTGTGATGAGTGGCTTGAAGCGATAGGACATGGAGATTGGTTGCTTGGATAATATGAAGCAGACTGTGTGTTCGAGGAGAGTTCAGGGCTAGGAGGTTGGTGTTAAAATCTCCCATGATGATGTGATGCGAGTGTTCAGACCCTAAAGATTCCAGAACTGTTTCCAGACTGGAGAAGTAGTTAACAGTTGGAGGGCAGTAAACCACACCTAGAATGACCTTAACTCCCTTGACACAAACCTGTAGGAAGAGATATTCCGCGCTGGTAGAGTGATCGGAAGAGGAAGAAGAGATAATTTTATAAGGTAAGACGTTGCGAAGGTAGATAGCAACGCCACCACCTCTTCTATCTGAACGGTCATTGCGTATAAGTTCAAAACCAGGAAGAGCATATGCGGTGGAAGGTAGGTGGGGTTTGAGCCAGGTCTCTGAAATCAGGATGGCATGAATGTTGTTATCAGAGAAGGTCTCAGTTAAGTCACTAAAATGGCTAGGAACACTTTGAGCGTTTATGTGACAAACATTTAAATAAGGACGCGATTGAGTACGAAATATTTGTCGCACTTGATCACCCAGAGTCTCTGTTAAGGAACTGAAACTGACATCCTCTGAAGAGTCATCGGCAGAAAAAAATACATCGACGTCATCGTCGATCATAGGTGTACTTTAAAAAAAATAAAAAAATGAATACCTATGGAATTACCACTAAAATTAAATAAAAACGTAATAAAAATCTAAATGAAAATTAACCAGATCGTATTTCCACACCACCCGCCAGCAGGCACACATACAAAAATAATAATTCTTTATAAACTTTAGTGACATTGTGACAAAATATTGAAAATGTTCAACAAACATATTTACAAAAATAAATTATATATCCATTCTATATAACAATACAAATATATAATTCATTCTTGCAAACATAATTTTAATAATCAGGGATTACAGAAAAGAGAAAAGACAGAAAAAAATAAAACAACCAAACAACGAAAACAGACATACCCTCACAACTACTACCCACATATAACACGTTCCGAGCATATCGGAACATAATAATATATTACAGTAATCAGTTGTCACAAATTATTATTGTAAAAATAAAACATGAAGGTATTTTTAATGTAAACAAAAAGCGAGAACTAAGAATGAAGGCTTATGTTTTGAGTGAAACAAATTGATACTGCTAGGCTGACGCAATCGTGAGAAAGTTACTAAAAATAAATGATGACAGTTGCAGTATGGTTTAATGTCGCCGTGAACTTTTAGTGTTCGTGCTCGTACTTGCTTTAGGTGGCGATGTTGTCTTGGGGTATTTTGCAATGAGAGGCTTCAGGTCGTCCGGTGATGTTATTTTCTGGCGGCTATTATCGGAGGGCTTGACGACTATGGTGCCATCTTGTGTCCAGCAGGCCGACATGCCAAAGTGTTGCCTAGCCATGCCGAAAGCCGCCTGTCGAGTTCGAGTCAAAAACTCTCTTACCGTGAAGCCGGAACCCTTTAGCGTCGTCTTCGCCTTCCAAACAGCAGCACGAACTTCCTCCGTAGAGAACCAAACCAGCACCGGTCGACGACGTTCCTTAGAAGGGGTACCAATGCGATGACAGGCTCCGATGCTGGTTGCTGTGACATCCCTAAGACCCATCCGCTGGTTAAGGATGTTCAGCAAGGTTTTAGAGCAATCCTCCTTGATAGCTTCAGGCACTCCGAGAAATACTAGTGCCTTACGTCTATGGCGTGTCTCAATGACATCTACCATTTTGGCACACTCATTAATCTGTTTGCGCAGCAGACCCATCATAGTAAACATCAGCTCTCGGAATGCTCTGAACTCCTCGGATACTCGAGCTACAGTTTCCTTTGAGTTTCCACCAGACTGCAGTTGTGCTTCTAGCTGAGCCATTCTCTTGGAGAAACTCTCTTCCAGACTACTCTGAGCCTCTTGGATGTCAGCGAGCTGAGACATAGTGATGAAGGATGTTACTGACAGTTGTAAGGGTTTTTTTTGTTGATGAAATATAAATCTGTGTAAATAGGCTGGCAGGTGGTTTAAAACTTACATCAACATATGTACAGTACAGTAACTGTAAGTGTTATATAAACTATTCACTTGTTTAGTTCAATTTGCACTTATATAGGTATAAAATATTTTTTCACTTAAGAGCTTTTATAAAATATGTGTTTACTTTTCTAACACCTACCCACGAAAAAAATTTATTATTTTATTTACAGTTAAATTTTATTTAGTTAGTTACAAAACACTCTTAAATCACGTTTGAATTGCTCACACGAGAAGCTGAAGGAGATACGTATAAGTGAGATAATTAAATCAACTCGCTTTGATAGCAAAGGAAGAAACCGAAATTCTGGGACCGCTTTGTATAATATCACACACAAAATAACGTATTATTCTCTTGTGGTATTATTACTTTGCACATGTTGTGGTCACCCTACTCAGGGCGGATTTCAAAGGTTTCCACTTTCACCTCAACCTCAATTAAATTTGTGTCAAATATATATTGTTCAAGTATTTTTTGTAATTCAGCTTTGGGCTAAACGAATTTATTATCGTGTGGAGGGATAGAGGGTTAAATAGCGGATTGTTAATAATTTTACCCTAGTTATGGTGCGTTTAATATACATAAATTGTATTAAAGAGCAGAACGTTCGGATAACTTTCGCGTGTATTTAATTAAATGTTGTGTGTCCCATACAAATTAGTTTTCTAATGATTTACAGTGTTCATTTCCACACATAATTTTTTTTCCGATATAATCAAGATAAGGGTTTGTTTCCTAACTTTATTTTACAGCTATCAAAATGTTATTATTCAGAAAGAAATATAGCTTCATATAGAAACGAGAATATATATAATATATTAGAGAATCCTAGGTAAATAACACTTTCATTCAACCTTTTGGAAAGAAGAGAATATGTTGGTATTCTCTTCAGTTTTAAACCCATTGCATTTAATGAACGAATTCTATTCCATATGATTTGAAGAAGAAAGCCAACACATTGCGCTGTTCCCAAATATCTACATATATTAAAGAAGGGCCCATAAAATGATATTGATGAATTTTTATCTAATATTACATATCGTGCGAGAGCCACCTTTCGGTATGAATGGGCCGGCTCGACCGGAGTGATACCACGGCCTCACAGAAAACTGGTGTGAAATAGCGCTTGCGCTGTGTTTCACCGAGTGAGTGAGGATACCGGAAGCCCATACCCCAACCCCCACCCCCATTCCCCATCTCATCCCTCAAAGGTCGCCAACGCACTTGTGACGCCTCTGGTGTTGTGGGTGTCCATGGCGGCCGTAATCGCTTACCATCAGGTGATACGTCTGCTCGTTCTACCTAATTCCATAAAAAATAACAATTTAAAACTTAAATTTTCTGACCGTTTTTCATTGTAAAACTTTAAGTTTGCAGAGCAATCATAGTTTTATTAATGTTATAAGATTTTTCAACGGAAAAGATTCCATTCATTGGTAGTATTAACATTTTGCCGTTATTAACAATAGGATAATTTCTGTGAAATAAATTAGAAGCTCTTCAGTAAAGCTTTAGGTATTGGAAAATATATTATTAACTCCAGAATAAGTCCAATCGTAATCTGTAACTATTTCTTCACAAATTAATCTGCTCGGCAATTGCAAAGGCTATATTGTTCGTAATTAGGCAACCAAATTGCGTGTTGTGGGTGTTTACCAAAACGGAATATGTTTCCAACACAACATGGAAACTTCTGAGCTTCCGTAATGTGTTATAATTCCAACTACAAACGGATAAATGCGAACATAACATACAAGTACAAAATTTGAATCGAAAATGAGCAATTGGAAATATACTGTCTCGTCGTATAGTATAAACTACTATTATTTTTAATTAATAAGATTAGTTTATTCATTTAGGTATACCAATAGCACACATACGATACACTTTTAAAATATTTATACAATAATATTTTCTAGTATGCATGCCTATTACAGGTACACACAACATTCACCATATGAGATAAAATAAAATACGCCTAACAAACAGTGTTAGGAGTAAGGTAACTTGTACAAAAACAAAAAATAAAGGAGCTTAGTACTACTTAATTCTTAATTACAATTACGATGCTCTTATTAACATTAGTTAATAGTAAGTACCTTTGCCATTCTGTTTAAAAGAAATCTTCAAGATAGGGTATTTTAATTCGTAATACATTTTTCTTATTTCAAATAGACACCCAGACTAACAACAATAATTTGTAATATAAAGTTATGTCCTATGTGGGGATCGATACGCCGGCCGCTTTTAGAAATATGCCGGCCGTGCAGTCATATGCAATATAAGGGTAACTGATAGTGTTAAATCGGCGTGGAAGACAGAAGATGTAGTGTTTGATTTTATAGGTACACCTTACCATACACAATTAAAGTCCGAATGTTGTTATTATAAACGTATATTTTTGAACCACAAGACAAATACGCGCCGGTATCGCGGCTCAAGAGGGAAGCGGCCTCTCGGTGTCACAGTAAGTATTTGACTGATTAAACATTTAAAACCGAAGATGCACCAGCGTCTCGATCGTACTATTACGATAACAAATGCAGGAGAAAGTAAATAGAAATATGATCGCTACACATTATTTGTTGTGCTTTCTTACACTTTTTTTATGCCCCCTAGCAAACGAGCAGACTTATTACCTGATGGTAAGCGATTACCGTCGCCCGTGGACACGCGCAACACCAGAGGCATCTGCGAAAAGTGCGTTGCCGACCTTTGGGGGTTGGGGAAGGGAGTGGGAGGAAGAGTTGGGGTATGGGCCTCCGTTATCCTCACGGTGAAACACAGAGCAAGCGCTATTTCACACTGATTTTCTAAGATTACCCTTACTAATTCATTTTTCTTTTACAAAAATAAAAGTAATAATTTGTATTCTTGTGACCAAACCGACGAACTAGCTATGCAGGTCATTAACATTTACTCCACCTATATAAGAATTCCAAGTCCAGATATACGGCATCATAAGTCTTGGTGTCACTTACACGCAAAGTGCCACGGGCATACTGCAATGATTCGAATTGCTCCAACTTAGTGGAAGAATTCCCATTCATTATTCGCAAGTTCGTTCAGACTTGAAGTTTCTAAGAAAAGTTTTTCTAGCGGTTATGTTGGAAAGTGTTCGGGTTGAGTTTAATGAAAAAATCTATTTGGTGGATACTTTAGTCCAGTTGGCCTACTTGTTATAGTCTGGACTGCTAAAGCAGAGGTCGTAATGTTGTTCCGGCAGTCCGATAACTATAGCACTCATTCTAAATAGCTTGGAAGATAGTCCCCAGTGGATATGAGATGTGTGGAGTTGGTTTTTCAAGTCGAGTCAAAAAGTGTTATTAAGTTTTTCTGATTATATTAGTTTCTTATTTTTTTATTGAATAGGGGCCAAACGAGCAGACCTATCGCCTGATGATAAGCGATTACCGCCGCCTATGGACATCCGCAACATCAGAGGTGTCACAAGTGCGTTGCCAGCCTTTAAAGGATTGGGAGGGGGACGAGGGAGGGGATGAGGAAGGGGATGGGGTATGAGCCTTCGGTATCCTCATTCACTCACACGGAAACACAGCGCAGGCGCTATTTCACACTGGTTTTCTGTGAGGCCGTGGTATCACTCCGGTCGAGCCGGCCCATTCCTGCCGAAGCGTGGCTCTCCCACGTAATAATTCTAACAGGTTGGAGTTTTGAAATAGGGGTCTGAACCCCCGTGCCTCGGGGAGCACGGCAACCTGTCTGTCAAGCGCCTGATCTCTCTCCGATCGTGTCGGATAATCGAACATAGAGTGCACCTGTGTTTGCGCACACACTTATGCACTAACATCTCCTGCATAGTTGGGTGGTCTCCGTTGAGACTGGCCACCGTGGCCGTAATCAGCTAGGAGACCTAGTTTAGTTTATTGTAATAAAATTAAAAGTCAATGCACAAAAGCCAGTGGATGTTCTGCCTTTTAGCTAGAACTACTTTTATATATATGCTTTACTAAAGTGTTTATTTCTCCCTTCTGTGATCCTTATACTCGTATACAAAGTGAACGGTTAGAATAAATAAGTACGACGTGACAGGTAATGAGTGTCATCAACTTCGTCACATTATGTGGCTTCAAAAACTGCGATTTATTATGCTCCCTTACATAATTGCCACTCCACTATTGAGTCTTTGAAGATTTTTCTTCCTTCTTAAGATCTGGATTAGGATTAAATAAAGGTGTTCAATTTACCTCCTTTTATACGCGAAAATTTCCTCAGACCGTCACCCCATCGAATTTTGCAGTGGGGTACTGGGACTGAAGGATCTAGGAACAGCTCGTAAGAAATCCGGACCCCTTATATCGGCTGCCCACATTAGCACGGGCACCTCCTTTGAGCGAATTCTGTAATTAGGCGACGCACATAGATATCATCTTCTTGCGACTAACTCCTATAGTCGATGGAAAGAAAAACACGTCTAGTTCACCCGTGGCTCTAATTTGTACTTGGATTATGGAGGTATCATGCCTCCAGATGGTCCATTTTACGTAAAAATCGAGTTGATCTATATTGTAGTACACTGAAAGTTGACACCAACCATAATGAGAAATAAGTTCGGAGGATGATGACAGTAAAATTACGCAGGTTTCCACTTGTGTTTATACTATTGTACTACTTATACTGCGGTGAACAAATATTTATTAATATTCTATACTTCGTAGCCCCACATCGTGAGCTTTCAGAGTGCATCTGCCGCCGCGACAGGCTTCATTGACGTCATGCAGCGAATGCACACTCTCGCTAAATGAATGCCGTCCTTTGGAGCAAGGGTTAATGTCGTAAACGGCTCCAGTTCACGACTTACCGTATAAACTGTTTTAATTATCAATATACTAGTATAGTTCAAATCAAATTCAAATCATCTCAGTGCATTTAGTATTAGGAGTTTTGTTTTATATTTTTATGTTTGTATTTTTGACGTGTTCAAGTGCCTTTTGGGGCCTATGGAAATAAATGATTTGAGTTTGAGTTTGAGTAAAACGGTTTAGCTAAGCAGCTATTTTACTGAATAGGGAGAAATGAGCAGGAAAATCATCAGGATAGAAAGTCAGATATCGCCGTCTAGCTCTCTAGAGTCTTATCTCAACTTCTTCTGTCCTTTCAACCGTGTTCGGCTCCTATTGATGTAAGCGTGATATGATAAGTCGTGACAAACAACGTGATATGAGAATTATATGTAATAATAGATTATACAAATATAATAAGGATCATAAGACGAACTAATATTTTTTATAGCAATCCAAAACTTTATAGCACTATTTATATTACCGTAATAAAACACAACAAATTAGAAACATAGCCCATTACATTGTCCACTTAACACCCAATAAATCCATACAAATTCAGCCAACTATTCTTATGAAATCAATTTAAGGGGGCGTCAACACTGTTTATGATAGCTTCTAATAGCCCAGGGTGGATTTATGGGCGTCCCCTCGGACAAAAAGTTTACGAGACGGGCCCTCAAACAAACGAGCTACAAATTTTATGGCTCATGGCTGTATTACTGGGCTTGCTTTACGAGATCGTTGAGAGCACTTAGCTGGAGTCCGTTAGTTCGACTGTAATTTGCAAGTGTGTTGAGGAAGGGTTAATATGTGTGGTTCGCAAGTATGTGTGTTGATCCCTACAGGTTTATTATCTGTCGCTTGTGTTGTTACATCTAAATGCGATGGTATAGATGGTTGTTTGTAACTTAATTATGTTAGAACAGCTGCATGAAATAGGCACATTTTGAAATAATTGTCGCAGAGATAAATTACAGTCTGGAAAAGTATTAGGGCTACTTTTTACGAATAATAGATTTACATAATCGCGAGAAACAACATTTGAAAGTCAGTAACGATTAAATTTTAATTTAGGTTTTTATTTTCAACTAAAGAACAAGATTCTCGAGATCTATCGTAACTTTTATGAACATTTTTTATTTGTAAGCAGATTTTTTGGCAGTTATCCATAAATGAGAAGGCAGATTGATGCTGTGTTATTTAGCGATTTTAATAACTTTTGATCTTGTAAAACATTCTTCTTTTCATCACCTTTTATGAAACGTAAAGAAATGTCTGTAATAAAAAGAAGATTTGTAGTTAGATGTATTTATCTAAAAATCTTTTGTATTTTATTCACGCTCTCAAATACTCGTACCATGAATTTAATGATGAATTCCCGATACAATAAAAATGCATTACACTCAATAATGCGATTGGTATGACTGTAGTTGGTAATATTTTACAGTCAGGTGATTATTTTTTTATATTTGATATACATATTGTCGTCGGATTACTGTTGAATTTTTCTTACAAAAATTTTTTAATCGCAGCCCGGAGTATGAATGATGGCGGTGTTACCCGCCCGTGCCTCTGAGAGCACGTTAAGCCGTCGGTTCCGGTTGTCATGAACATCTATGACAATCGTTATTGGGTAGTCAGTGCCCTCAAATATATTGCCAACAACCTTCGAATTCCGATCACCCTCAGGGTTGCGAAGGTCAGATGCTAGTCGCTCTATGTAAAAACTGATATTCAGGTAAAACCGGTTGAACCAGTAACCGACTCCAAATAATATTGGGCATTATAAAGGCTAGGAAGATGAAGATGATGATACATATTCTCGTCACGCACAATAAAAAACACAAAACAGTCACAAAGGCTGTCGACAGAGGACAACAAAGACTGACGTCTAAATTTGACATTTATCGTCACTCTAAAAACGTATAATAGTGATGGCGTTATCATGTCACTTGACCATGTCGATGACATCTTACATGAATGTATTTCCCATCCAAACCATAGCATATACAAGATTTCACTTTAAAAAAATACCTTTTTTCAACCCTTTGTTAAATAAATAGATAGCATTTCTTTGACAAATAGCAATGAAATGAATTTTTCAATAGCTCGGATAGGCTTTGTTCGACGAATAAGTAATCGAGGAATAACTTGGTTAGCCCCTTTGATGGACAAAGAGCCATTCAATAGATATCCAGTTACGTTTTGCAAAGTTTCTTCTATTCTTTCTTTGGTTTCATTCAATGCCATCTCGTGTAACCAGTACAATTATTATATTTTACCGAAATTATTTGTTAGTACATTTAATAATATCTTTAAACGAGCAATTCTTGTACATATAGATATAACCTGAATCTCGCAAAGGGCTCCAACGGTTTTCATGAAATTTAGTTAGTTGGTAGGTTGATCTTCTGTACGAAACTGAGCTGGCCCGTTCGTGCTGAAATCAGCGTGCCTCTACTACCTAACAAAAAACACATTAAACTGATAAATGTCATGTAATTAAATAGGTAGTAAGTGTGGTTGGATTACAACAATAACAATTTTGAGATTTTTTCAAAAACTGCTCCGTTAAATGTCACGCTATCGTCCTGCCGTGTCTGTGTACTTAAGTCGACGAACCTAGCAAAAACATTCCTTAAAACTGCAATAAGATTTAAATGAGAACGCAATTGGTAATCCTTCTCAAACCGTATTTCAGTATTCTTTCGTTCAGTACACAAATTAACTAATAACACTAAAAGAAAATAAACAACACTGTGACACCAAACAAAATTAACTCCTCCGCTTATTCCATGTAATTTATTGAAAGTTTAGTTTCACGATTACCTTTTTTTATTTTACGGCGCAGAAATCAGTTAGCCAATCGTTTTCAATGTTTAATTTTCAAACTCATTTTTAATTTTTTTAAATGGCAAATTGTTCAGGAAACACATGTTTTTACAGAAAGGTTTTCTAGTTCCGACACAATGCTATAAAAAAACCTTGAGGTGACGTTATCAGGATTGGAAAGAGGCTTATAAGTAAATCTTAGGATATGGTAATCATACTATCAGATGGATTTGTTATTGCTGAAATAATATATACTGATTCTAGAATCATCCGAGACAAATCATCCTTAGACAAATAGTCCGACGTTCCTAACTGCAACGTCGGACGATTTATCTAAGGTCCGATTAGTGCAACAAATGGCTATTTATAATTTACTGCTAAACATGCTAGATTTAACTAAACTCTTTTCAATTGCTATTATGATATGATGATGCAGATATATCAATATCTAACATGTCACCAATACAATTGGTCACGTAATACCATGACATATAACGGGATAAAAGCGAGGTTTACAATTAATGGGTTTATCATCACGCACGTTATTTTACGCGCCATTAACTTGACTCACAAGGGATACAATCTTAGCAGTAAAGTGGAAGCAGTAAAACAGCTCATATAAACTTCTACTAGGTCCATTTAACCACTTTTACCATAATCCCACTCAAAACAAACTTCTGTACGACTTTTGTTAACTTCAAAGTATAAAGAAGTAGATGTAAACTCAACTTATGTACATATTGCCTCAAGTTGATTTATTGCCCTGTTGTGTCCTATTTCAGTTTGTGGTATAGTCATAAAATTGTTTGACGATCAAATCGTTAGTGATGACAGCTCGCACCGCCTATACGACACTCTCGAACGCCACAATAAACGACAAAGCGCCTATAAATATTTTGAAAGGTAATTTAACTGGTATTATTTTATTTCCGTGCATAATTTTGTGCCCTCTTTGGAACAATTTCGTTTTATGTCTTAATTTTAAATGTTGGTATTTGGCCCACTTATTGTTCAAAGGTTTTATGTTTTTAGACGCATGCAATGAGCATTACAAAGTTGTTGGTATAAATCAAAATTTATGTGATCAATTCAAAAGTTAGCTCTTCTCGGAAAAGAATAGAATTAACCATCAGAGGTCAATCAGCAACTCGCTGAGTTGCCGACAGAAGTGGCAATTACTAAATGCTAATGTTATTATTCTTAGTATTCCTTCTTAATGGAGGTAGATAATTGCTTTTTAAAAGTTCAGCGGTAGACTGCACTGGTTTAGTTAATATCCTTGTACCGTGTGGCTATACGATAACACTACATGATTCAAATTTCATTTTGTTTATGGTGTAGTTTTACCAACTCGTCATTCGAAACTGTGTCAAATGTGCAATTTATTTATTTGAGTCACGGATGGGATTGCAACAGTCAGGCAAATCCGACCGATTGTTTTACTCAGTCGTTTTTGAAAAAAATATTACAAATTTATTTTATTTTCCTATACATTTCGAAATTTTCAGTTATTTCAAATTGTAATTTATCTTTAATTAAGTGCGAACGAAAACAAAAATACTTTTATACTAGAACTAGCTGTCCCAGCAAACGTTGCTTTGCCATAAAAAGGAATATATATTTTAGGGGTGGTTTTAGGGGTAGGTCCATAAAATCGCGATGGAAAAATGGGGGTTGATCGTAGAGCGTTGAAAATTCAGGGTTGTATGTATTTTCTAATGCTGCATCATAAAAAAAAAAATATCTAAAAATTAAGAAAAAAAATTAGGGGTGAACTACCCTTAACATTTAGTTCATAGATGAAACATAGCTGTTGTCCGATTCTCAGACCTACTCAATATGCACACAAAATTTCATGAGAATCGGTCAAGCCGTTTCGGAGGAGTATGGTAAGTAACATTGTGACACGAGAATTTTTTATATAAGATTACATTCCATATAGTTACTTACTAGATTTTTATTTTGCATTTAAAGAACCGCCAGTGCCTCTTAGTGGCTTATAACTAGATAAGGGCCAATAAAATGCGGCCCATTTGAGCTCGTAGCGGGGAGCGATGGGCGATGGGAGGGCGTCGTAAAACCGACCTACCCTTGGTTCTTGCACTGATTGATTGCTGTGGTCCAGAATACGATTGATATTCACTTAATTGTATCGATTTAAAAACGAGTAAGTTATGTACATACATTAAAAAAAACTGTTATCTTTTGTAGTTTATTTGATAGTGTGTGCTATACATATTGTTACGAGCTGGGTATTAAATAAATTAAAGTACTCGATTAATTACCAAAAATAACACAATATTTATTAAGAACACTTTTTACAATAAGAAATCACTAAATCACTGGTTAGTCGCACTAGAAGATCTCTTCGATGTTTATCCGCTGTATCGTGAAACAATACTGTCCCTACGGCCAACACGTTCCGCTTTTATATGGCCGTGGAAATTACTCGAAACTACGAAAACATTCGATTGATGTTTCTAGGTTAAATAGATTACTCTAGAGCTGCTTGTAGCGCCATCTAGCGTCGAGTAATCGTCATAATGCACACAGTTGCGCGCTTTCCGACACTAGATGGCGTTGTCCTCGACAGTTCTCGATTATTCTAGTGGACACGAGATTCATCTGGTTATGGCGCAACAATATTTATATAGTTATTTAGCTTTATTAAATTACCTTTTACTAGATTTTGTGAATGAATTATAATTAAGTAATAAGTATTATACAATATAAATATATAAACATAAACAAATCCTTGGTAACGTTCCCAGAAGACTTCTGGAAAACAAAAATGATCAACGAGACTATTTATTTTACCTATTACCCCAACAGAGTTTAAGAAAATTAAAATAAATCAACAATCTTTCCAACTGTATTGTTATATATATATAAATAACATATATAAATATATATATATAAATATTCTATATTTAAGTAAGGAGTAAATCTTTGAAATATAAATTGACTCCTCTCGGTTAGTAATTCTGACTACTGATACAGATTGGCCGACTCGACCGTAGTGATACCACGTCCTCAAAGAAAACTGGTGTAAAACAACGCCTGCGCTGTTTCACCGTGTGAGTGAGGATTCGGAGGCCTACCATCAGGCAATATGTCTGCTCGTTTGCCCGCTATTACTTAAAAAATTAGAACAATGGTTGAGTGAAGAGCACAGTCATTATTTCTGTGTCTGGGTGATTCTCTTTTTCTCCTTCTTCAGGTTCGTGTCTCTCGAAGTCTCTTAAAATAAATTATCCATCTTTATTTTCAATATTGTTTACACAGGTTGCAGAAACTTAAAGCGGAAATCGTTTAAGTATTTACGTTATCAGCTAATCTTTTCACAACGTTTACGCTTGTCCGGGAGTGAAATGTGACGGGGTGCAGGGTGGGGTTAAATCAAGACGTTTGTTGCGCTGCGGCGCGAGCCTGATAACGCGCAACACCTACATTTGCATACAGACGCTGCGTTTAAGCGCTCACTTGGGCCATAAAAAACGCTCGGTAGGGCATTCTTTTTTACTTTCTAAAGCATCCCTATATTAAAACAAATTGTAGAAAAAATAAAACCTACTTCTGCAAATGAATGTACATCAAACGAAAACTCCCTGTCTGGAAACACTAAAAAGCGTAAAATAAACTGGCTTTAATTTGGCTGCCTTCAATTACTGTGTCAATTCTTGTCCATTCATATAAATAAAGTAATATTACGTGTCCTAGATACCTAAAATTGTTTGAAGTCCGTGCCACTTAATGTAATAAGCACCTCGTTCGTTGTGTGGCCCCATTTCTTACTGATATCCCCACTAAGCTTGCCGTTCAGTGCGCTCACACCCGCTATATTTCTAGAGTAAACAGAACCGTATTGTTGTTCATATAATATATATAACAGTTACAAGGCCTGATAAACAGCAAAACGCTACGTAATTAGTTATAGAGGATGTTTGCGCTCGGAGTGACGGATATAGAGAGGGATGGCGATATCTCTAACGAACTTACATGCTGGAGGTGTTTCTTTGACCTTGAAGGAGTCTCGATTCTCCTTTCCTTCCCCTGTCCGAAATTGAATAAGATGAAGTTTCCTTCTTAGGGTTGTAGCGTATTATTTTACCCATTTTTTCATAAAACTCTGTTTAACCAAAAAGTAATAGTGGAGTAACGGGTTTCGCGTCTTTCCTGCAGTGGTCATGCTTAACGGACTACGGCACAAGAATTGGAGTAGGTAAGGGTATTGCAAATCTGTCGTGTATACATGATAATTTCTATATCGCGATTCAGTTAAGTTACTCCGTAGTTCAGTGTGTTTTCGCTAGATGGTACTGTAGTATATTTTATTGCGATATAGGTGGAAGACCACAGGCCACAGTAATTATTAAAATTAAACTGATAGTTTGATTGATAGATGAGTCTCTTCCACTGGAGTGATATATCCCCACATAGTAGCATTCAAGCAATTCTTTACTTACTTTTCGAATTTCCCATAATGAGTAAGATTCCTCTTATTCTGGAGAGAGAACATGATATGTTTGCACTAGTAACCTAACTAGTAAATGACTGCACGGTTGGCCTAGTGGTTTAAGCGGTCACTACGCCGTTTGCTACTAATCCAAGTGTCGTGGGTTCAAATCCCACGTGGGACATCACTTTGTGTGATCCACAAAGTGTTGACCTGAGTCTGGGTGTTCTTTGTGTTTGCGTTACATGTATGTTTGTAAAGTCCCCCGCGACACAGGATGTATATTCCTAATGCGGGCGTTGTCATTAAAAAAAAAAAAAATAACCATCAAGTGACCTTCTTTTAACCTCCCACTTATATATAAAAGTTTTGCGTGTTTAAAGAAACAAGCAAATAAAGAAACTTAAACAGTTTTAAGCTGTACCTATTGTACTGAGTATAGATTTGAAATTCCTTTGGAAGCTACGTAACTACAAACTCGTAAAGCTAATACTAAACTACTTCAGTACAGTATCCTAACAGATTACGTTACCACGTTGTATCAACTTTGGATAACTTAAGTAATTGCTGTAAGAGGGATTATATTTAACTACAAAGAGAAAGGTGGTCACGTTCTTATTACAAAGTTTTGTGGCCGAAGCCATTGAAGCTGTTTGCACAACTTAGGAACGTACTTGTTGCAGTAAAAATTGCTGCCACCTTTGGTAGTTAAAAGGGCATTCTTTTTTTAGTCGTCTGTATCTTTAAGCAAAAGAACATAGTAGCTATTAATTATTAAACTCTTCACGTAAAGAGAGGATCACGTTTCGTGAAATACCTCCACACATGTGGTTCTTGTTCGCCTTTTGTGTGCCCATTGACTTACAGAAAAATTAAATCAAACAATTTAGTTGCGTATTGGGTTGAAAAATTAAATAATGTAGATAAACACCAGTACTAGATGCTGTAATGATTCTTACAACACCTTAAACAATCAAATAAGTTTAGATATCTTTTAAGTTGGTCCAGGTATTAAAAAAATACATACCCAAGTCACACTGAAATCATAGTCCAGCAATGTGTGTTTTGGAGGCGGCGTTATCATGCGTCGTCACGCTATTTGATGCATTATATTTTTCATTGTGGTGCAATTATTTTTAAATGAGTTATTTTTTTTATTTCAACAAATGATTTCAATTTTTTACATAAAATAAGATAAAGAAAGTCCTGTGAAAAGATAAAGTTTCTACTAATACTAAACTAAATTCATATAATAACTTAAAGTACATAAAATAATCAACCAAACTATGCCACCTCTATAGTGTTCGCTAATAGAAAGAAATATTTCAATGAAAAAAATCCACGAAACGAAAACTAAACAATGAACTATCCAGCGCCTATTGTCGGACGAACAATAGTCATAAAAGCGTACAAATTCAAACATTATCGTGTACCGAACAGCACCCGTTACGAACATAAAAGTTTAACCAATGTTGGGCTTATCCAGATTTTTTACGTTTTCCAACACCGGCTGCGCGCAATAGCGAAATAGCGCGACAGCGAAACACCAGCTTTTAATAACGAATGTACTTTTAAATATACCGGCATCAATGTAAACAGCCGTCGAAATAAGCTTTGTTTAAATTTTAAACTGAACGTTGAGAGCTCTGTGGAAATCTCTTATGTGTTATGTGAATACGTTTAATTACATAATGAAAATGTTGGAATCTGACTATTCAAAGTTTTATATTTCTAGAAAAAATTAAATTTGAAACGCAGTCTAATATTATATTATATCATCAGTCGGTAAAGAACAATCAAATCCCAAATTTTGTATCAAAATTTTGTGCATTTAATTCTACAGCGTGTTTTATAGAAACACAATGTCTTTAGAGTTAGGATGTTGAAGTGCTCAAGTTTTTTACACAAACTTATAACAATCACAAGAACAAACTTAAATCTACCAACGAAAGAACTAGCGAATTATAAAAGTAACATTAAAAGGCCAAGAGTTAAACAGTTAGGTCCGAAGTCCGGACGGAACTAATCCAACTGTTATTAGTCGACGGCAAGCTTAAATCCGTTATGAAATCAACTCATTCATTTCGTTTTCTGAAATTTGATTTGTTTTGAAAGGAAAAGTTTTGTACCAAAATTTAATATCAGTTCAATAATATTTTTAAATCTCTGAAGGTTGGTACTATAAGTTTTGTTAATTAAAACCTTCAAGATGCAATTACGTTGCTAGCTTTTGATAAGCCTTTTTAAAAGCAGGGGCAGGAACGTGGAACTTCGTTAACTTAATCATGCTCAAACCCGGGTTTGCTCGGCCTAACTATACATTAAGAAAAACAATAGAGAGTAACTATATTGCGAGCGAGGATATTGGCAAACATTTCAGGAAGAAAGAGAGGGAAAATTGCTATACAAAATTATTGTCCGTTCAACAACCGCACCGATTAATCGATTCACAAAAGCATTTTTGTATTCGTCAAAATCTTAGAACCTCTACTTAAAATATAAAAATAAATACCCGTAAGGGAACTAATTTTATTTCGAGATGCAGCTAGTTGAATACCTTAAAGCCTTTTTAAACGGTTTGATTAAAGTGTAACATGATTTTGTTTCAGTGTCGCGTACCACAGACCCAAACAATGGAGAACGGTGCAAATCCTGGAATATCCAACTACATTAGCCCGGCTTGAACCCGGTTCAGATGACCTACATACTGCTATCCTGTGCTAAGCCACCCGAATGCATTGATTGTGCTTTTATTGTGCAAGGTTTATCAGATAATATATTTTTTAGGATGAATATATTTTATTTCATTAAAGTATTTATACTGATAACTGATATTAACATTGTTTTTTCCAATTAAAATTTCAATATTCATTTCAAATCTCAATTTCATGTCGTTATCAAATCTGTCTGCTTAGAAGTTTTAACGACTTTGATTTAGTTCTTCACTAATAGAGATAATCTATAAAAATTAAACACCAAAGAATGATATTAAAAATTAGAATGACATGCGGAGTAGAAATACCATATACGATAATGAATCAAGACTAATCAACAATTATAGCGACAGTGAATTTTTCAGAATCTGAAATTGTAGAAGCTTGATTCTCCTCTAAAGTTTAACCCAAAGTTGATTTGAGGGGGACTCGAAATCACATAGTCCGGGACTTTTCCACTCTAGGTTGCTTGAAGTTGAAGTCGAAGAACAATCGTGGCTTCCTGATTTTCTACAAGATTTAATAAAGGAAGTGGCCAGTATAAGTGATATTAACAATTAATTCTGTCTGTGTCGAGTCGGATTCAACGTATACGTAGTATTCTGAAACCCTTATTTGTCATGTAGATATTGTATGAGCCTAATATGGATGGGACAACTTAACATAAAAGCTATACCACTGGACAGCGTAGTATAGTAGGCTTATATCTTTCTAAATAGCGGTGTCTGTCCGGCAGTGCACAATGTGCTTGTCGATAACAGTAAATTTGAGATTAACAATAAATTTAATTCTAGTGTGTCTGTTGTGTATAAATACGTTACAGCCCTATCTCTCGTATCCTCCAAAGTGATTCAAATTCAAACACTTGACGAGCTTTAATTGTTCACCGTGTTTGTTCTGCTGAAACTAATTTGTACTAACATACCATATCTGTTGTAGTCTAAGTGAATATTGATTCTATATGGAAATGTACACACCTGTTCAGGTTTGAGTACTTTATTGATAATACGAGTACTAATTGAATTAATGTGAGTTTGGAGCACAAAGTTCTAGTCTGAGAGCTTTATCATCTATTTGGAGTAGAAGCAAATGAGTACTTGGATCATCTGAGATAAGTGACTACTACTGTACAATCAACTTGAAATGAGAACATTTGTGATGTCGTGTTTCGTTGGTGAGTGCGAGACCGGAGGACAAATGATACGGAATTGTCTCGCTAGACCGCTATAGTGTGGGTTGGGTTACCATGCTGCATTGTTGCATTGTCTGCATTTGCAATGATTATGGTGGCCACCACTCTTGGATTCTGCTCATACTTACTGCCCTTAATTATTGTATTTCAACTTTGTCTTTGTGTTAATAGTCGTCCGTCGTCGAAGTGAGTTTATATAACTTTTATCTTTAGTAAGTTTATACATACACATTTTATAAAATTGATATGATTCAAACAAATTTAAAGCTATAATTTATTCATCGTTTACTTCAATATCTTCTTGTATAAAAGAGAATCTTTCTTCTTCTCTTAAAGAAGCTTTCTTGTATTTTTCGAATAATCTTCTTTCCCTATGATCAAAAGTTTATCATATAAATCGAGTACGCTTATAGTGAAAATAATATGACTATAATGATATGTCTGTATGTACATGATAAGTAGATTTTATAATCTCTAGTTGACCCACCCAAGTTCGTTTCTCTTCAATTGTGCTCTGCAACTTAGGCAAGCTAGAAAAACACACGTTTAAAAAAATACGTGAAAATTGGTTAAACAGTTTCGGAGTTCATCGTGAACAATTACATGGCACCAGAATTAAATATAATAGATAAAGCAAACCGGTAGAAATAACCACATCAAGGTAGGATAGGTAGTTCTCACCGCAAAAGAAAGAATCATGTGTTAGAGCTCCCCAGGCCCGAAGTACTTACATATGTACGTTTTTTACCTTGATTCTTTTGACATAGGGCTAGGGATATTGCCGATAATGCCCTCTGCTTGATGTTCAAGGTTGCAGGGTTTAATGAGTTCTTGACCACCTTGAAGTATCCATTTAGCAGCCACTGCAATACCATTTTTTGAACTGTTTATTGAGGCATTGTTTAGTTTGAATTGAGAAATTTAGATTCTGTTTGAAGAAGAAGAGTCTTTTAAAATAGAAAAATATTTAAAAAATATAACAATGAAAACACAACATTTAAGGTAAGAATAACTTATCAATAGATTTGTATCCGTATCGTCACTATAATTTTAGAAAATAGTACACGATGTCTTTTTGATAGACTTGACAACCATCTGTAATTGATCTTAATGCTGAATATACCTTCAGTTAACATTATTATCATATTTTGTATCATATATTGATAAAAGAGAACTAAGTGTATGAAAGGGAGTTTTGTAAGTAGAAAAAAATAAATATTGATATTAATATTTTAGTTTCAAAGTAATTTTATGTTTTAAGAGTCATCTTCTTCTTTGCTTGGCCCTTTCCCATTTTATTTGGGGTCAGCCCTCCGTATCATGCGTCTCCAGGCAGCTCGGTCCTGGGTCGTCTCTTTATTGACTTGGGCTTCTTTGAGGTTTTTATTTACTACGGACATCTATGTGATTCGGGGTCTTCCTCGTCCTCGGGGTTTTGTTTTGATATCCAGTACTTTTCTGGTCATGTGGTCGTATGGTCGCCTCATAACGTGTCCGTACCACCGCAGAGGGCTCTCCTGTAGTTTATCTGGGATAGGTCTTATTTTGAAGGTGCCTCTTATATGTGTGTTTCTAACATGATCCAGCTTAGTCACACCACCTGCCTACCTGAGCATCTTCATCTCTGCCCAGTGTAATTCATTTACGTGCTGCTTTTTTAGTGGCCAGCATCGGCACCATACGTCATGGCCGGTCGGACGGCTGCTCTGTATACTCGCTCTTTTATGCGCACGGGCATACCGCTGTCGCATAACACGCCGGATAACTCTCTCTTTTATTTTTTTAGATTATGTTTTAAGAGTCATAATTTATTTTATTTTGTGTTCCTTTTATTAATGTTTTCTTTTAGTATTTCTTGTTATTGATATTGATTCAATGTTTTTTTATGTAATTGCAATGCATCTATGTTAATTATTTAAATTAATGTTTACTGTTTTAATTAACTATAAATAAATTAATGATTTGTTCAACGTAGTAAAGGATTTCGATGAAATATGCCTACAGCGTTACTGTTCTAGTTCTCTTTACAATTGTAGGCTCGTTTTAGGTAATTTTTCACTAAATTATTGGGTATTCTTTTCCTTTTATACTGCAATGAAGTACCTTTTTGACTGCCTCTGTGGCGCAGTGGTAGCGTATGCGACTGCTGTTCTTGAGGTCTCGGGTTCGATTCTCTGCAAATATTGGTTTCGGAGTGTGGGTGTTCTATTATGCTTAGCTTGGGACTAAATGGCGTTGTGTGTAAGATGTCCGAAATATTTATTTTTATTAATTTTATTTTATATACCCCATTTAGAGCCTCGCAGTACTGGACAACCAGCATGTAACATGGCATGGTTGGCTTCTCCAGAAGAGTGCAAGTTGTACCAGAATAGCGCCGCACCTTTTATGGGAGGCACGGTAACTCCGAGATGTGGGAATATAGTAGCGCCACCCTGATGTACATTCGATAACTACATATGAAAGAAAATGTTAAATTATAAGCGAGTCTGACTATAAAATAAATTACTATAATATGACATGCCAAAGTAACTATATACATAAGAAACTTAAATGTTTACTTTAAGTTTTTGTAAGAACTTATTTATCGGTCTCGTATACATATGTCGGTTAATTAGATTGGCGCATATGTAATTTTTTTTACTCGAATTTGCTTTAGCTGTCTGTGTATGTTTATATGTTCTACAGTAGCGTCTAACATACTAAACTGATTTTATTAAATGAGATGTCAATATATTCGTAATGGCTCGAGAGACGAAGGCTATTTTAATTTTATCAAAAATGTTTACGTAGTGGGGTTATGGTTTTTAAAACTTTTTCATGTCATATATCGGTTCCTTGCATTATAATGAAGAATAAGTGTACCTTGAATACTTTTTTACTTACGTAAAACAAAACCGTAGCTATTCTTCTACCGCCTTCTATGTACGTGTTATTATTTACCTGTAAAAAGATGGGGATGGATGGATGGATGGGGGATCAACACACAAGTGATAAATGTCCAAAAAAAAGAAGATAATCATACCATAATATATCTTTGCAGCAAAAGTTAAAGTTCAAAAGATCAAAACTTAATTTAAATAATTAAGTCGGCTAACGAATGTGTAAATACTACGTATTTGAAACTTAATGATGTGGTACTTGGATGATCGAGCGTTACTTTTTGTTTGGTATCCTATCCTACTAATAATATAAACGCGGCAGTTTGTGAGTATGTACGTGAGTATGTTTGTTGCGCTTTCACGAAAAAACTACATGACAACAATATAGCTTATACATCAGAATATCACATAGGCTATAATTTATAAAGATACTAGCTTCGTCACTTATTATCGTACCGCGGGGTTCAGCTTGTAGTTTATAAAAACAATCTTACGTAGATCAATTTATCACCCCGAAACCCCCTGCTTACTGAATTTCATGAAATTAGAGCCGTTTCCGAGATTCAGATTATATGTATACAAGAATTACTCGTTTAAACTTAGATTATTGCCTTCATTTTACCGAAAGCCCACAAGGCCGCGTACTATGTAAGCAATTCCTTAATCAAAATTATATTACTGTTATCTGATATTACATGTACAAAGTCATAATGAGGTGAATAATATCCTCCAATTCCATAGTTCGCTATTTGGATTTCTGGAGTTTTCTCCATACTCAAACCAGTCATGTGCATCGCTCGACGAGAGATGGAGGTAAATATTTTGAAATCTTTCTCAATGATGGTGGCTGTTTTGCTGATACGTTCTTCTGAAGGGACCTTTTCACCTGTTATCAGGTCTTGGACTAAGGCTCGATGTAGCTGTACAAAAAGATAATCATGTCATTGATCCTGACATACAAAAACAATTATTTAATGACAAACTTTGTTGGAGAGTGTAACGAAAGGCAGAAGTTTATGTGGGTACTACATTGTAAGTCGTAGTTCAAGGCGGAAAGTTTTGCTCGATCCGGAATTTAAACTTGTAATTTCGGAACATCGGAACTTTTAAAGGATTTCAAACGATGTGTAAAGCTCGAGTAGGTCAGTTAGAGTACTCTTCTAACTTGGGAAGTATTTACGATGATGTGAATTCAGGTTTAAGAAGAGTAAGTTTTATTGCACTTACAAATGAAGGGATTACAAAAAGTAATCATGTGTTATATGTTTTATACCTTTGTAATGCGAGCTGGTGCTAAACATCATAAATTAATTAGATTATGTGTTTCTAGAAGGTTTTTAGAATAATAAAGAAAATAATTTAAAAAAGTCGATTGAAAGGAGAAAAGTATTATGTAGGATATGCAAGTTTCATTGTTGATTTACTTTAATTTGATTTATTAATTCACTCATTGATCTATGAATTTCAACAGCAACAGCCATTTAGTTACTTATTTGTGACATTATTATAATTTTATGTCAACTCTAATCTGTATTATAAAGTGTAACATTTTTGTTTGTTTGTGTGGTTTAAAGCGTTAATCACATAAACTACTAGTTCGATTTGAAAAATTCTTTCAGCGTTAGAAAGTCCATTCATCGAAGAAGTTTATAGGATATATATCATTACGTTACGACTAATAAGAATGGAGTATCGATGAAGCATGTATCAAAAACGGGGGAAAAATATTTCTTTTGAGAGCTTCCATTGCCTACACTGAGTAAATATGTAAAGATTAGCTAATATAACATGAAAAAATGGTTTCCCGTTGACAAGTTCTAAGAAAAGTATGATATGTCTATCTTTTAGATTGGCTTCACTATAACCATTTTTATAGTAAAAAAAATTGTTTCAGCGGTATAACATCACGCTACGGGGAAATGGAAGACGAAGGCGGGGCTGCGAGGGTCAGCTAGTATTTTTTTATATTTAATTTTTTATAATTAATTTCTTGTTTTACAGTTTTCTCTTTTTTTCATTTTTAAATTTACAGATTTAATAAGACCTAGTATAATATATATATATATATATATATATATATATGTTTGAACGTACTGATAATGACTTACTCGTGGTTTGGCTAATTCTTTCATGCTGTTTATTTCACTGTCACTCAAAATATCATGAAACAAAATGATATCAGGATCAACATAAACCGTTTCGATTTTAAAAGGAGCAATTTTTAAAAACGGATGGTTTTTAGTTAGATATCGGCATGTTAATCTGCAATAAAGAAAATGTACTTGATAATGGTACAGAGACAATTCACCGGACAGCTCCTTTCGTCAAGGTGCGAGTGTTTCGCGTCAATTCTCTTTCTACAATCCCTAACACTACAATCTCTTGCATCATCTATACTAATCCTACTAATATTATAAACGCGAAAGTGTTTGAGTATGTATGAGAGGATGTTTATTGCTCTTTCTATTCTTATTATATTTAATAATCTGTTGTGTTGAAATGTCGTTAAAATAAATACTTTTCTTTCTTTCACGCAAAAACTACTGAATGGATTTTGATATATCTTTACAATAATATAGCTTATACATCAGAATAACACATAGGTTACAATTTGTAAAGATACTAGCTTCACCCCGCGGCTATGCCCGCGGTTATTGTCGTACCGCGGGTAGTACCGCGGGGTGCTTGAACACGCTAATCTCAAGAACTACTGGATTTCAAAAATTATTTCAGTGTTAGATAGCCCATTTTTCAGAGAAGACATATCATCAAGCTAAGAGTAATAAGAGCGGGGCACCAATGAAGAATGTTTAAGAAACGAGGCAATAGGAATCGCAAACTAGGTTGCGCGGGTCAGCTAGTGGCTAATATATGTTTTTACCACGTGATTTATGATTGAGTTGCCGAAATTTTCATAAATTTTTTATAGTCGTTCCAATACTTTATTTAACTTTTGACAGATCACGCACATAAAGTTTTGTAATAATTTTTGATACAATGTACTACAGATAATACTGTACTTTATGGGCGGGCTCCGCCTACTTAGGGATGTGTCATTCGTAATTAATGACCACAGACTATAAAAACGGTTTTGAAATAAATCGATTACAAATAAATCGAAAACATACAATAAAATTATTGTGATTATATTTTATATCAAATCACGTAAAAAGCTTTATTATTTTGCATTAAAATGCCCTAAATGTCTCTGTTTCAATGCATAAATAATTTGCGTAATGAAAACAGTTCCATCGTACTCGTACCTAGTAATGGGATCGAATGTATTCGCCGCAAATTAATGAATCTAAAATAATTGTTTAGACTTACTATAGTTGGTTCAAATAAAAACTACCTGCGGTACCTACTTGTAATGAACAGGTACAAAATGTTGAAATTCGTAGTAATTTACGGATTAAAAATAAAACAACCAAAAGAGGT
Organism: Spilarctia lutea; assembly: GCA_916048165.1. NCBI lineage: Eukaryota > Metazoa > Arthropoda > Insecta > Lepidoptera > Erebidae > Spilarctia > Spilarctia lutea. The sequence continues at coordinate 723,033 of OU696473.1, read as the reverse complement.
ACTGTAATACTAATTTTAATTATAAAGAATCGTCTTCTTCGTATGACCAGGAATCATCATCACTTGAGTTCTCAGTAATATTGATTATCATTTCTTGGATAGATAAATTGTCGAATGCAACATCCCGATCCCAATCCGACATTATCACCTTCTTTGTTTTTTCTACAACATTCGCCCAGTTTTCTGGAGTTACTTTTTCACACGCATTTTTCAGTAAATTCAGCATTTTTCTTGCGGTGAAAGGAGGAGTTGTATTGTTCCTCGCAGCATATCCTTTAACTTGTGCCCAGATCATTTCAATTGCATTATATTGGCAGTGATATGGGGGAATTCTGAGGACGGTATGCCCATGCTCTGCTGCCATTTCATCTATGACGTATCGTTTTGGCAGCTTCTTTGTTTTTAATATCTTTACTAACTCTACTTTTAGTAGGGACTCATTCACCTCTTCGCCATTGTCACGGAGCCAGTTTATAATTTCATGTTTTTTGTTGGCCTGTGTTGGTATTTTATTAATTTGACGAGAGTGATAAGGTGCATTATCAATAAATATTATTGATGGCTCTTCGAGTGATGTAAGCATTTCTCTGAACCACTTTTCATACACGTTCGAATTCATCTCCTCATGATAATCTCCTGTTTTCTGGGATTTAAAAGCTAATAGAGCGCCTGGCACAAATCCTTTTACTGTTCCTGCATGACAAATAATCAGTCGTTCGCCTTTTCCCATTGGTACTGTAGAAGTGGAGCCAACGGTGTTGTCAGTCCAAGTTTTTGACAGCGTATGATTCGCATTGAGCCAAGTTTCATCTGTGAAAACAACATTCGACCAATCTTCTATTTTTTTTGCTTGTCTTAAAAAATCGCATCTATACAAAGCAATATCATTGCGTTCCATTAAAATTTTTCGTTTGTCACATTTTTGGAATAACATTCCAATGTCTTTCAATACCTTTGTCAGAGAAGATTTTTGACCACGGAACAAACCACTATTTCGAAGAGATTGTGTTAGTTTTTTTAATGTTGGAATATATTTTCTTTGGTAATAGTCGTATATATGACGACGAATAGCATCAGCGTCAAAATTGTCAACGGCTGTAACTTTACTAGGCGGACGTTTTTTCTTAGGTGTAGATAGCTTATTCTGTTCCATGCCACTGCTGCCGTAGCCTTCTTTTGTTATTTTTGCCACTGTTGGAGCACTAATACCTAATGCTGCTGCAACACGGTCTCTAACTTGAGTCACTGGTATAAGAGGCCCACCATTACGGCTTTCCTTTTCAAAGTATTCACGAAGTCGCAAGACAAACTCTCTTGTTTGTCCTTTGAGTACTTTCTTTTTTGGCATTTTGACAGTAACGAAGGCAGGAACGATACGCTCAACTCAACCAAACGTGAGAATTCACAAATAAATCAATACGGAGGAATATAAATACTCAACTATATTGAAGGTTACTCATTGAAATACTGTAGATTATTTTAAAATAGACATAGAGAGATTTAATAAAGATCATCAATAGTTTAACAAATACAATATTAACCACTGAATTACAACACAATACAATAATACATTTTGAAAATTCAGTTCCTTTTATATATTTTTTCATGACATAGAACCGTCATATTTGAACAACATTCTTTTAATTCATTTCTTCTTTATTTTGACAAAGGAGGTCGCACATTGAAACACATAGAAATATGAAGTACGAAATTATCTATAAAATAATGAGTTTGTTAAATCGATTAAAACTTCTTAATGCATAAAATCGATCGATGAAAGAAATCGAATAGGTAACGGGTCAGGGTATCACTATTTGATTAAGTATTAGAGCTGTCAAAAGTTAAATAAACTATTGGAACGACTATAGTGTTATAGTATAGTTTACCTGTAGAATTTTAACTGAGTTACATATAACTTACCGTTGAGATGACGTCATTCTCAAAGATTTCTTTCTAATAACGTTTACGCTTTTAGAATGTCAAGTTGTCATTGAGAAACGCAAACAATTAATTAGCTAGGGAACTGATCATTTGGTGATAAATGATAACCGACTTTTTACCCGACTGCGAAAGAAGGAGTGTTATGTTTTTCAAATGTATGTACGTATGTATATATGTATATTTCTTTGGCACGCCCTAGAGCCTAAACGGTTTACCGTATTTTATGTGAGTGGTATCAATAAATTCATCTTACTCATGAGAGTGACACTGGGTACATAAAAATTAAAATAAAAAATTGAATATAATAAAGAAGGCAGATATCGACGCAGTCGGGTTTTTTTTAAATAACTATAATTTATACTTGTTTATGATTAGTTGAGCTATGTAACATATTTGAATCAATATTATTTATGTACCTGCTAAATATTTGAATTGGCACGTCGATATCACCGCGGCACATGGCCTGATAAGTGTTTGGCGAATTGGGATCATTCTTCTCATCTTCCATTGGAGTTCCAACATCCTATATTGTAATAAATTTTACTAGCTGACACACCAGATGTTGTTTTGTCATATAAATTATTTTAAAAGTGTGAAAAGTTATTTTTAATGCCAAATCATGAAAACTTTTACAAAATTTAATATAAAGATTAAAATTTTGTACTCATGTAAAACAATAAGTGTCTATCGAAGTGACATTTAAATATATAAAAATAGTATACGCCTATTCTCAAATCTACAAATAAACACTAAGAAAATAATGAACATTAGTCAAGTCGTTTTGGAGAAATAAGAGAACGAACTAGCGCTGTGACACTTACTTACTGTGGGAGAGCCACGCTTCGGCATGAATGAGTCGGCTCGACCGGAGTGATACCACGGCCTCACAGAAAACCGGTGTAAAACAGTGAGTGAGAATACCGGAGGCCCTTCCCCTATCCCCCTCCCGATCTGCCGGCCGGCACCGCACTTAAAACGCCTCTGATGTTGCGCGTTGTCCAAGGGCGGCGGCAATCGGTTACCATCAGGCGATAGGTCTGCTCATTTGCCCGCTATTCAATTAAAAAATATCTTATGAATTTAATTATTAATTAATGCTGGTGAACTTTATTTGTCACCATATAAAATAATAAATTTTAATAAAACGTACGCTAAAAATATGAATCGAAGCAATGGTTTTTAATCGACGCCCATTCATAGGCCCGTATTATAGAAGGCGTCTCAAGTATCGTTTGATCTCCGATCAGATAAATCGAGTTTCAAGTTATGATCGAATCTGAAGCGTCGCTCTTATTATAGAAGGCGTTTTGAGTTCTACTCAGTTGAAACTATAGACTACGGGCCCGTATCGAAAATTGATGGGTCATGTGAACCACCAGGAGACTTTTTTAGAAAGATACAGGGGCATAAAACAATAACATTTAGCACTATGCTGTCACTTGGAAGCTGTCCAACTGAGTATAGGTAAAGGGGAGGGAGTAGGAACCGTCGATTTTTCTCCCTTGTTACATAATTTTTGTACGGCGTTGCGAGATAATGGATTAGAAGAGATATTGAAATTGAATGGCATCGATGCCGTACAAAAATAGTGAGCCACAAAGTTGGATTTCTTTTTGATTTCCCGGTGATTGCCTCGCTCAATTTAGTCATTTAATTTTAGACGGAATTGATCCCATTCAATTTCAATATCTCTTCTAATCCATTATCCCACAACGCCGTACAAAAATTATGTGACAAAGGAGAAAAATGGACGGTTCCTACTCCCTCCCCTTTACCTATACTCAGTTGGACAGCTTCCAAGTGACAGCATAGTGCTAAATGTTATTGTTTTATGCCCCTGTATCTTTCTAAAAAGTCTCCTGGTGGTTCACATGACCCATAAATTTTCGATACGGGCCAGTAGTCTACTAGTTTCAATATCTAATCTCAACTCACAAGTCTGTTCTCAGTTACGTTTCTGCATTGTCGAAATTATTGTTCTGTGTTACGCAGTTCATTATATTTGTAGCGGTACAGCTGTCTGGTGGAGGTGTGGCCGTCGACAATCATCGGGTCGACTCGCCGCCGCGCGCGCCGCTTCGGTTTGAGTCTACTCCCACCAGCCAGTGCATTGTTTGCTCGCGTCCGACGAACACTCCGCGCTAGTGCTTTTGAGCTCCCGCTGTAATATCTCGCTTGTCGCTTTACGCTATAATAGTTTAATTGTATATTCTTATTTCATTCCCTAGTAAACTGTATCTTTTCGCTAAACTCTTATTATATGTCTTTTGTGCGTGTCTAAACTTCTACTCTTCCGTGTAACTACCGTGTGTGTAATAATTGTTAAGTGTGTGAATACACGAACGTGTTATAAGTATGTAGTTAGTGCCACAATACATCCCTATGGACCGAGGTACTGCCTATCGTTTTGCTCGGCATGCGTAGCTGTTGGAAGGAAGACGTCCAAGCATCGCCGGCTGAGCTTGTCTATGGTGAGCCATTGCGCTTGCCTGGACAGTTCATCGCACCGACTACGCATTACACAGTAAAGGACGTCACAAGTTTCACCACGCGGCTTGCTAAGCATATGGCAAGTTTAGCGCCCAGACCAGCGACGTGGAAGAGAAACGGCGCATTTTACGTTCCGAAGGACTTACGTCACTGTTCGCACGTTTTCGTCCGTCAAGACCGCGTGCGGAAGTCCCTAGAGCCGCCATATACAGGGCCCTGTAGAGTGATCGATAGAAATGAAAAATACTTCAAAATAATATTGAGTGGTAAGGAAGCCACGGTGTCTATCGATCGCCTAAAACCTGCATATGTTGTGGAGGAGAAAGCAGAGGACTCGCCTGCCCTACCTGCACCTACGACAGACACCATCCCTGCCTCGGCACCATCATCCTCTGTTGATCCTGAGAGGCGCACTCGAAGCGGTAGAAGGGTTCGATTCCCTGATTTTTTTCGACCGTAGGAACGGTCTCAGGGGGGAGTACTGTAGCGGTACAGCTGTCTGGTGGAGGTGTGGCCGTCGACAATCATCGGGTCGACTCGCCGCCGCGCGCGCCGCTTCGGTTTGAGTCTACTCCCACCAGCCAGTGCATTGTTTGCTCGCGTCCGACGAACACTCCGCGCTAGTGCTTTTGAGCTCCCGCTGTAATATCTCGCTTGTCGCTTTACGCTATAATAGTTTAATTGTATATTCTTATTTCATTCCCTAGTAAACTGTATCTTTTCGCTAAACTCTTATTATATGTCTTTTGTGCGTGTCTAAACTTCTACTCTTCCGTGTAACTACCGTGTGTGTAATAATTGTTAAGTGTGTGAATACACGAACATTATTTACAAAGAACTACTCGTTTTATTAACGTCAGTGAACGTGGACTGATACACCCTACATATTAAACACATCATATCTAACAAGTATAATTTATATATTATTGGTTATTAGTTTATATATAATACACTATTGACTAGTGTATCAATTTAAATATAATAATAAGAAGCAGTTCGCCCTAAATTAAATACTTTAAATATTAAAAGAAAACTGATTAGATACTACCTATAACGGAACGTTCAAATTGTTTTCAATACTTGTCAATGTCGAATTATCAAACTGTTTTTGTTTTTATTTAAAAATTATTGTAATATTTTTGTCAGAAACCAAAAGGTTATTACTATTGCTTGAAGGATATTACTTGAAATAAATAGTTGAATGTGTATTTTAAGTGAATTGAATATCAATTAGTGTTAATTAAAGTGTATTGAAATGTGTATAATAAGCAATTATTTCGTTATTATTCAGAAATATCATCATAAAATACGTTAATTTCCCTTATTAGGCATTAGAAATTACCACTTGAGACTAGATTGGGCTTGTCTCAGTTGAACGGAGATCACATCTGTCAAAATCTCTTCTTGAGAGACGATTTTGACATAAGCGTCGTTCTAAAATAAGGTAAGCATTGATCTTTACTCACTTGATCAAAGATCAGTGAATCTTGACTCAAGAGACGTTCTATAATACAATCTCTTCTTGAATCTAGTTTTAAAACTCGATTCACGACTGAGACGCCTTCTATAATACGGGCCATAGTGTTGGTTTGATTTGACTTTTAAGACAATTGAATAACGACTGAAGTAACTTTGCTTGTTGATTAGTGTAAACTTGTATGTGTTTAGTAATCAATAACAGCTCACAAAACTTTCTTTACTTTTTCAGTCTCTTGCTCAAAGCTTTCTTCTACTGTTTCAAAACTATTTTTTGATCTACTCTCTTGTTCATAGATGTCTTTCTGAAAACGAATCAAAGTCTTTCTAGATCTTGAATGGTTTGGGTCAATATTTAAAATTTTATTGGTCCAGTGCAGTGCAGTTTTTGGATTACCTAAAAATATAAAATATTTACTAGTTTAGTTGAATTAGTTAAGTTTCATAAAAGAAGGATAGATTAGTAGATAGTGTTAATGATACACTTTACTGTTATTTTTAAAAGACAACACCCGCACTTGGAATAATTTCTGTGTCGTGGGGGACTTTACAAACATACATGAAACAGACACAAAGAACACCCTGACTTAGAACAACATTTTGTGAATCATACAAAGCGTTATTCCATGTGGGATTTGAACCCACAACACTTGGTGAAGTAGGGAACGGCGTGGCGACCGCTTACCCACTAGGCCAAACGTACAGTTATATAGGTATGTGATTTGCTGATACTTAAAAGAGTTACCAGATATCTGATTTACTATTAACGTTTAAATAGAAGTCACTTGAACTCAAGATGTAGTAGTTTCTTGGCATCAGGTGTCTGCACGTTTGCTACTTTATTCGTGCATCAAAATATCTGAGCAGTCTAAATGCAATAGGAATTAGAAAAAACTTACCTAACATATAATTGCCATAACTAATAAATTCCATGATCTCAATATCCGTAAATAAGTAGGGAAATTTTTCTTCGTAATATTTGTGTAATGCTTCTTCCATGAATGTGACTGCCGGCTCAGGGTCGAGCTCATTAAACAGTATCCGAGCAAACTCGTAACAATCACCGGCCGTCATTGCTGTACTGAAAATCATATAAATGATTTTGCGTTTAATGAAAATGTATAGTTGAAAAAATTCTTGATTAAATTTCATATTATTTTCAAAGAGATATGCTTTGCCAGAACTAGACTGGATACGATTGAAGGGATACCAAAGCCTTACACCGAAATTACTGAAGCTCAAACTTCCCATTCCCTCGATTTAAGATACAGGACTCAAGGTGTCAATGCACTTGCCACTTTTGAGCTGCAGGTGTCCTTGGATGGAGGTAGTCACAATCAGGTCGGACTCATCTGCACTTTTGCTCTCCTTATTTCCTAAAAATTTCATTCACTTTCCAATTTTGACAATTTTCTTTGGTTTACCTATACACCGGTAACTTGATTTAAATTCCTTCGGTAGTTGTACCAGATATCTCAGAGTTAAAAATGATCGAAAATATTTAAACCATTTACGTATTTCATTCTTATTATAGTTCTTTGATTCTTATGCGTAGTCAACTGTAAATTAAACTTTTAATATGCAAAGTCTGTCGGTCTTTAGTATTACGTTATCAAGTTGTCATGTTTGCGTTTGTAATAGGGTCTCAGGTAGCGTGGCATAGAGCTTATTATGTTACAAGATATGTTACCTGTGAACAAAGTTATTTAGTTTTCCATTAGCAATTTCCTTAATATTTAACTTGTATACTTCTTCTAAGGATATTAATCCCTTGACAGCTCCTATCAAGTCTTCTGCAGTAGGATTTTTCATATTCTCACGTTTTGTTGTAACATTATTAATATTTTCTACAAATTAAGTATATATTTGTAAAGAATCAAATAATGTTTTATTTTTATTGAACATGCAGAGCCCAATGATGCAGAAGCATTACTAAGCTGCCATGGTGTGGGTCACCGTGCTGCATTGTTGCATTGTTTGCATTCGCAGTGAATATGGTGACCACCATTCTTCGATTCTGCTCATGCTTTCCATCAGGCAGAGTATAGAGACTTTGTGCAGGCCCACATATCTATACTGATATTATAAAGCTGAAGAGTTTGTATGTTTGTTTGAACACGCAAATCTCAGGAATCGCTAGTCCGATTTTAAAAATTATTTCAATATTCAGAGAATTTTGTAAATGCACATGCGTAAAACATGTTCTCAACATATACAAAATACAATAGTCCCTATTGTTAAAACGGACATTCACGCAGACAACTATATTTCCGACTCAATAGGCACTGATGCTGAAGTGATAATTCACTTCCATGTCCATCCATTGTACGCCTGAATCCCAGTGAGAATGTTAATTTTGATTTTGAATCGCATCTACAAATCTAAAATACGACCTTAATGTCAATGTAATATCATGTTTTGGGTAATGTTAGTGAAATCTATGTGAATATTTTAAATAAGATCATTTTAATAAAAATCTTGACTACTCTGAACATCACGCTCGTAACTTAAAACCTTGAAAGGGAGCAAGAACCTTAGGTTACTCAAAATAATGATACACGACCGGTGACTTGTATTTTTTTTAAATTGCTTACTTATTTTCAGGGCGCTCCGTGGGGAAGACCTTCGTTCAGCAATGGACGGTGATAGGTTTAAATATAGAGTTTCAGTTAACCTAATACATTTAGAACCAGTTTTGATTAGCTGGTGAAGTCACTGACATACTGTACTGAACTCTTTTGCTAAATCACGTCAGATTTTGGTTTCACAAGTCTTCAATAGAGACATATATGTTACATAAATAAATATATTATATCTAAATTTAACTGCACGGTTGGCCTAGTAGTTAAAGAGGTCGCTACGCCGCTTCCAACTGCGTTCAGTATTGTGGATTCCAACCCCGCATGGGACAACACTTTACGTGATTCAGAAAGTGTTGTTCTGAGTCTGGGTGTTCTTTGTGTTTGTTTCATATATCTTTGTAAAGCCCCCCGCAATGCAGGATGTATATTCCTAATTTGGAAGTTGTATTTTTTCACAAGAAATTATAAAAAAAATTGACAGCAACTTTTATCACTTAAATAGTGTTATATATATAGTAAATAACTACCCGGAAGCTTATCAGCAACTGGTGAAATTGGAACTAAAAGGAATCGTTCACTAACCTGCTCCAGTTTTAATAAGATGCTTAACGTATTTTAAATCCGTGAAAAGTCTTTTTATCAAAACAAATGCATTTAGAGGATTTTCCAAATACTTAAAAATATTTTTCGATGCCATTTCATATTCTGTTTTAAACAGATCTAAATACCTGCAAGTTTCAAGTAAAACGTGATTATAATGACTCGAACGGTATAACTTTCTTTATAAATTAGAAATAGAATGACTTTTCAAAACATAAAGCGTTTTAATTTCTGCGTTACTTACCTTTTTAAAATATGCAACGTTTTACTTTCCGTGTTGTTGTAGAAGTTAAAGTCATCAATTACACGTTTACGCGTTTCCAACAGGTACCCAACTTCATCCAAGGAAGTATAAAACTCCGCAAGTATAAGATTAAAAATTAGGGTAAAGGTAATTGTCCGCAATGCATTTGATAGCATAATTATGCCAGGTTGAATAGTAACTAAAATGAAACTTATTACACACAGTTCAATCACAAAAAGAAAGCACACGATATTTATTAATTATTTTCAATTCAACCTCAGTAATGAAGTAATTGTAAATAGTAATTCATAAGAATACTAAAAATTAATGTGCACTAATCTGTAAATGGCTGCGGATTTTTCAGTTCTTAACAGAAGTTTTATTGAACCTCATTTTATATCGTTGCATATAATAATTTTATGTACCATATTATCAAAGTACAGTTACTAACAAATGTGTTACGTAGTATAGTATTCACGTAGCAAATAGCACTCAGCCAATAATGGGTGTGGCTACATGAATAGTTCTGAATAAATACAATATTGTAATTTTAACGCTGTACAAAAATACACTGGTATTTTTTTCTTTATAAGCACTATTATTAGATTAGACAACATAAACAAATTTTAATTGTTTACAAAATCTTTGTTTTAGCGTTTAGAAAACTTTAATGAATATACCTAGCTTAGAAACGAGGGTCAGACATAGTTTTTAATCTTGTTAATTTAACTTGTTTTAACTTATGTCCAATGATTACATTAGTACCTGCATGTTCGAAGAGAACCTCGATTGTACTAACACAAAAATAGAATAAATAGTTAGGTCTCTGCTTATTCTAATTCAAAATTATTTATCGAATTAAGACACTAAGTAACATTTATGAACGTTAAATTGAAGCTACAGTTAAAAACCATAGATCGCCACAAATCGACGCCACGCGACGACGACGCGTGTACTGGATTGTCAGTCGCCCGCTTGGTCGATCCATAACTTCCAGTTTCCAAAGTGCGAAGAGTCTTATGAGAAGAATACTAGCAAAGAAATCACTCTTTTTATAAGTCATATATTCAGGTACAATATAATGTTAGTATTACATGAAAGGTAAACAGTATGCAAGCTGTTGCCACTTGCATTTTATTTTATTAACTTACTGATACCCTTGAAGATAAAATGATATCCTTAACTCGCCCTTACGACACCTATTTTTATGAATGGGGTGGTGACACAGTGTATCCATAATCCATCAGCACACGGCAAAAGTAGCTATTCAATATTAACAAAAACTTTATGTGTGGCAAAATGACATTACTGAGTTATGGTCACTGCAATCTTGAATTGTTTAACTTTAAACCATTGCGAAGTTTGATAAAGATGATCAAGTATAGTCGACAGTCCCAAACTCACAAATGGTATCTAGAGTGTGAACTTCAAACAAGGCTTCCGGTGCTTACAAATCTGTGTTCCATCCTACTGGGAATTCGCTAAGACGTAAACCATGGTGATCTTTGCCTTTGGAATTCCCAACCTGAGACAGTGTGTTAGAGATAATACCATCGTATCTTATTAGCAGGGGACGTACCAAACAGAGAGGTTATGTACTATATGAATCATGAACCTCCCAATCGAACATTCCTTGTAGACCAATCTGCTACAGTTCTGTATTGGGTAAATAAAACCTTGATAGTTTTGGAGCTAGATTCATTTTCTAAGGAAATAAATAGTGCTAACACATCAAGTTGCGTTTCACGTTTCAATATTAAAAGCAAATAGTCGTATTTTTTACCCGATTGTATACTCTACGCATATACATACTTGTTGTATTACATACGGTAATACATACATTATTGTTTGTCGAGTATATATATAGACTATTGCACGATCGATGACGATAATTTATGGAATTTAGCAGTAGAATTGTCATTTGATTCGTCTTAATCGTGATAGTGGCAATTGATAAATGAAAAATATAAAGTTTAGTACTCGTACATTAAACATCTTGTAAAATTGTCGTACATATTTTCAAGCAATAGTTTTTTTTAATTATTAGCCAGTATGTTGAAGTGTCAAGGGCCAGAGGTGTTATAAGCCAGACAAACGCCATAAGTTATATCAATATTCGAAAAAATAAATCAATAAATTATTTTTCTAAATTTCTTTCATTCAAAATAATTAGTTATAACAAAATATGAATACAATTATTCTTCTAATACTAATGCCTAGAACCCACTTGTATGAGAACTGTATTCCCTAGTGTGGAAATGTAACTGCCTAAGATAAGAAAGAATGTCTTTCAGTTGGTAATTACAATTTTAATGGGCCGATAACACGCACACCTAATCGAAATATCATTAATTTCTAATTACGTGTCGCTTAGCAACAGAAAATTGTACCTCAGTAAAATTGATTTTCTTAAAGTTCTTTTAAAAGTAGTTATGGACGTTATTAATTGAAAACTCTGAGGACTATTTTGCCGGATACTTCTCCATTATATAACCATAACAATCAATAAATCTTTGATAAATAATTAAAAAAGTTTTAGAAAACAGTTACAAAAGGTTCTCCAAAAAGATTTATTATTAAAGAAATGAAAATGAAATCGGATGCGGATCAAAAAACATATGTACAAATCACAACCTTTTTGGAACATTTTAAATATAAGGATTGTGAAGCATATTTCAAAAGCCTGCCAGATTCACGTCATACTCGTATAGAAACCGTTTCCCACTTCCAGATAAATGGGCCAAAAAATATTTTTTAAAACAAGACAAGCAGCCACCGGTAAAAAGTACTTTAGTTCTATGGTGGAAGCAAGAGATTTTAAAACAATCGAGTCTATCTTTTCATTATATAATTATTTAATAACTTCACCTCAACTGCATTAATTGTAAAATCGCTCTGTATTGCAACGGGTGTGTTCTTTCCTGCTGTTTTCTTATGACGTATTTTTCTCTTTTTAGTGTCTTCGATCTTTTTATATTCTTCCATTAGAATTCGATCCCTGTATTGACATAAATATTTTATATGTATAATAGAAAATAAGTATTTTGCAATTATCATTTTTTCTTTAATTCACTTTTTAATATACGATTTACATGAAAGTGGCTTGTGTAGATACTAGAGACAGGGTTGTAAATTACTTTCGTTGTAAATATAATTTCATTACATAAATTCTTATGCTAAAATCTTTCTTTTTTTGAAAAATGTTATTACTATTTTTATTAAAACACTATAAATAAATATCTACCGTTGTAAACACCATCCAGAACTTTGTGTAATGCTGATACACCTTACCGACCCCAAATCAAATAATTTTAAGAAAGATAGTGAAGAATAAATGTACAATGAACCTGGAAATCGTGAGGACAGGAGGAGGTAAGGCCGTCATATCGTACTCTTTGTCTTGGTATTTCCGATCACAGGGTTTGCGAAACTCTTGTCCTGCCTGGTAGATCCATTTGGTGCACACTGTGAAATTGCAACAAAGATTATATGTAAGCCTATTTTCCTCCTATTGTTAATATCTGTCTGATAGAATTCGGAACGAGGTTATTCGACAGAGAACTAGAGTAACTGACATTGCACGGAGAATCAGTACACTGAAGTGGAAAAAGAAGAGAGTGGCTGGCAGCGGATGGATGTGGACTGTCTCAGACCGGGATAGTTGGCGCTCCTTGGGGGAGACCTACGTTCAGCAGTGGACGCAAATGGTTGAAATGATGATTAATAATTTGTAATATAACTTGGTATATTACGTCTTGGTACTTAAATTTCTCCGTTTGGGTATTTTTTTTATGATCGGTTCTTTATCCTCTTGCGGAACTAGAAACTTTGTTGAGCCTCTTAATTCGTGTGCTGTCTTTAAAAAGTTTTATTTGTTGCGGTTTCCTATTGTTTTTATAGCATAATGGAGAAAATGCGGTCTTGTTGTTGTCGTTGCCAGTATTTGGTGTGCCTCTTTTTCTACCAGCTGTAACCCAAGATGTTGCTCAGCCTCGTACCTTAGTGACCCAAATACAAGGCACTTGAATATAATGTGTGGGACAGTTTCATCCTCGGCTGGCTATCTGCAGAGGTACATGACGGGCTCTCCCGACACTTGAAGCGATGCAAGTATTGGAAGAATCCCTCAAGTCCCGTCATCTGCATTTCAACGCCTTGTGTTCAGATCTTCTACACCAAGTAGTACGCATCACTTTCGTGACGGAGGCGGTGTGGCTCGACTAGTATCGACGGTTCCATTAATCGAGCGAGTCGCAGCGAAGCTGGCGCTTGACGAATGAAACCGGACACAGGTCGTAGTCGAGTTATCCCATTTGGACATATACGGCTAACGATGCTGTCTCGATCTGCTCTACCATCAATGTTCTAAAATAATACTCACCCCATTTAGAGCCCAATAACACAGGACAAGCACCATGCAATGTAGCCTGGTTCACCTCTCCTGAGGAGTGCAAGTTGAACCATACCAGTGCAGTTCCCTTTATTGGTGGTATTCTTACACCAAGTTTAGGGAATACTGTAGCACCACCTCGAGCTACATCTGTCATCTAGAAATACAACAGAAGAATTATAAGGATGTTCCCTTATTTTCGATGCTTTGACATAAATACATCCATTGATGTCGCCAAGTACATGCGAATAATGGCCTGTTATTATTAACATTATTGAATTAGCTCGTACATGATTTGATTACTCCACACCTTACAAAAATATATATAGAATAACATGAAAATTAAATGTGGTGTACAATATCGATCATTGAGCTAAACACACTTCGCGTAGAAGTATAAAATCGCTGATCGGGGTAAACATGGAACAAGTATTTTAGTATAAATAAATCGAGTTTAACATTACCTGTTTTCAACCGACTTCAAAAAAGGAGAAGGTTCTCAATTTCACTGTATTTTTATGTATGTTACCTCAGAACTTTCAAGAGGGTGAACCAATTTTGATCATTCTTATATCTGAACACTATGTACAACGTAGAAACCACTACTGGTTCACCAGTTACCTGATGTCACTGCATAAATATTCGTCACAGTATAAACTGTAAATGTAGCTTACTTACATACAACATGACAGTAGCCAGCCTTCTACCTCCATATAGTATATAAGTAAGATTATCTTCCTGCAAAAAAACAGTGTCATGATTTAACGTATTTTTCATTTTAAATACAGATGTTTCTTTCATAGCCTTTATCGTTCTTTCTCTGCCACTCAGGTTAGCCGCAATAAGGTGGTTGGTTTGTTAATCAAAAATTTTTCAAAAAATAAATATCATATGTGGACGTAAGGTATAACGACAAAAGACTTATAAACCAGCAATATTCGTGACAATTCTTATTTCAAGTGCAATAAAAGTTAAGGAGCGAGACCTCAGTAAATATTTCGCGATCTGTGGTGTGAATGAAGTAAGTTTGTGGAATGTGATGTGTGTAGTTATTTACATTGTGGACTAAATAAAATAATATTGTTTGTAATGTGATATTTCATTGTAGTATTAATTTGGTCCTGTTTGTGTTTGAAAATGTTTTTTGTTTTATAAATTTTTTTTGAAAGATTGTATATAACTACTCTCAATAATCGACTGCCTCGGTGGCGCAGTGGTACGCATATGCGACTGCTAAGCTTGAGGTCTCGGGTTCAAATCCTAGGTCGGACCAAATGTTTGTGGAATCTACAAATATTTGTTTCGGAGTTTGGGTGTTTTCTATGTATAATAAGTATGTATTTACAAAAAAAAAGTATATAAGTATTTATATCAGTTGTTTAGTACCCATAACACAAGCTCTGCTTAGCTTGGGACTAGATGGCGTTGTGTGTTAGATGTCCGGAATATTTATTTATTTTATTATTATTATAATGATAAAACATTTTATCATGGCCGAAAAACGTCAACGTCCACCATCGATTTACAAGCAGAATTTAAACGATTGTCTCTGAATAAAGTAGAGACTATAAATGAACAATTGTTTCAGTTTATAAATAACAGGAAAAAAACTCAAACGTAACTACTCAAAACGTGACGCGTAACGAAAAAATGTGACGCGTAACGGATAAATGTGACGTTAAATTTAACTTCAAAAATTGCACCTTATGATTTAATATAATGGTTAATTAAGGGTCACAAGTTTCTAAAGGTCTTTTGCGTGTTGTTACTGGAATTTTATTTTTTGACAGTTTTCTGCAGGCTAAAAGAGATTGTTATAGGTAATGAGGTAAAGGAGATAAAATATAATAACCACAATGGACATTAGATTTTTTCGTAATTTTAACAACGGACTTAGCGGAATATTAGTACTACTATTTCAAACCCGAGCCATCTTGATAGGTAGTCGCATACTTCCAACGCTAGACCATCGAGGCCCGGGTCGGGCCAAAAGTGATATGGAGTTCTTCTTATTTTAGAAATACTTAATAACAGCTCGGAGTTTGGAAGCGCCCCCGTGCCTCAGAGACCACGTAAAGCTGTCGGTCCTGCGCCTGATCTCTCCCCGATTGTGTCGGTGTACCGTCCCATCGGATTGTATACTCACTTTTTTAAAATTATGTTTAGAATTTTGATAAAGGTCTTTCAGAATTTCCTTCGTTGGTTGGTATTAAATACCTTAAGTTAACTTCCATAAAACTTCTAGTCTACTTACACCTGGCGGATCTACATGTGGCGAAAAGTGTCCTCCAACTCCATAATTGCAGATTTGCATATTCCGACTTTGACTAATTTTCATAGTCAACCCGGTGATATGCGATATTCTGTCTGAGATGCGCTGAAGAACTTTCAGCTGACTGTCGAAGAACCAGGCTGTCTTACCAATACGGGAGTCACGAACAATGTTGTCTTTTGATTTAATGACTTTTGCACGTTCAAACTGTGGCAAATATACATAAAAGTGAAAATGTCGATCAAAAATCGATATCTTACAGCCTGTCGGGGTGGATTTTTATACTATAGGAGAACAAATGAATAGCTAGGTTGTTGCCGTGTGGAATATATAATGCTTTGAGTTTTGCTCCCGGAATTTAAGGAAGCAGATGTTTTGGTAACTTCTTACGCACTCGGTAAAGAAGGAATTGATCAACACTGGTTTTCTATGTCTGCCTACCTGCTTTTCCTTTTCAGATTGAACATATTGATGTTATTATTAAATCAATTATTTAATTACAATGTAGTTATGGTCTGTAACAGTAACGGTCTTGAAAATGATTTTATTAACTTTAATGACAAAAGAATTTTTGGAAACAAGATTATTTTATTCAGATTAATTTTAAAACAAAGAAATCAACCTGATCGCTTCTAAATCCAGAGATAGTAATGAAGTAACTAAACTTAATCTGTAGAAGCTCAGCTACCCGTTACAACTAATCTCATTCCATTAAATAGATAGGTATAATAATGGAAGTTACTAAGAAAGTTACAGAAATAAGAATTCCTGTCGTGCAATTCTACAGTTTCGAAAATCAGAAATTTTATTGGATTCTAACGTTTTCAACGTTAGATAGAATATTTAAAAAAATTATAATAAGGACTAGCGATTGGTTGTAAATGGAACACAGAAACGTATCCTTCATTTAAGGTAAATAATAAAATCATAAGGCTATTTGATACTCTACTTAATGTTTAAAGATACACACCCATACACATACCCATATTTATTTATTTTTATTCTTAAATTTAACTATTAGTATTGTTGAAGAAGTAAAGTGATTTAAAAAAAGCGTTAAGGAAACTAAAAAAAAAATGGATACTTTAAAGATATGTGTAGTTTAAACATACTAATAAGGTTGTCTGTAAGAGATTGCCTCCGGGCGATAAGGCCGCTAATTGTACCTACTTTTCTTAAATTAAGACCTTTTATAATTTAACCTGGTGTATAATAAAGACATTATTATTATTATAATAATGATGATCTCACCCTAGGGATGGAGAACCGTTTTATCACTTCAATTTCACGGTCATTCAGTAATTCATGATACAGAACCACCTCAGGGTCTAGATACTTAATTTCCATCTTGATGGGTGCTATTTTCAAAAACGGATGCGTCTCAGTTACATATCGGCATGTCAATCTGTAATTGCAAATATAAGTAGACGAGCAACCTACCCCGGCTTCGCACGGCTTCATTACGTAAAATGTAGTATAGCAAATGCTACTCTGAGAAAAACTACGGTTTAATTTTTTAACAAATTTCGTTAAATATTAGTCAATTTACTCAGAAATTTATACGAAAACCTTCCTTAAGAATCACTTTATCTATTGGTAAAAACCTTATAAAAATCCGTGCAGTAGCTTTTGAGTTTATCGCGAACTTCAACCCTAAGTTCGAAATGGTGAACAGCCATGGCTTAAAATAGGAAAAATAAACCGAACATTTTAACATATCTCTGCGCTAAATTTATATTGCCATCCCTATAATTACATTAGGACAAGTGAATGACAGATGTCATTATATATATATTTATAGTGATAATACCAGTTTTTATGGTGTTAGATGGCAAACACGTTAACGGCTTACTAGATGTGAATTGACTACCGCCATATGCACATCCACAGCTTAAGAGTACCGAGCTACCGATTCCCAAGATAAGAGTTTTGCTCAGTTTGGGGACGCCCGTCACTTTACTGAATGCCCAGGTACTTATTTTTAAAATTTGTTGTGAAACTTATTGTGTTCTCATTTATTTATAATCCATTTTTGAGAATAATGTTATTATTTGATTTAATTTAATTAGGAGTCACAAAGGTATTTCCTTCCTTTGAGCCCCACATTTCTTAAAGGAAAGAGGGATAGGTCATCTTTTATCGTCCTTTAACCTAGTGTGTTGTAGTAATGAAATAATTATTCGATATCGGTTTTCTGTAAGGCCTTAGTCCTTAATTACATTTAGATACTCACCTAAGCAATCGTGCCCGGTGAGTATCAGTCGGTTGATGTCGCGACCTCTCTTCCTATTTACCCCAAGCGTTAAAGTTAGGTAGAACACCATGGCCAGCGGGCTCATATATGCTCACAGAAGGTATATTGACTGCACGGTTGGCCGAGTGGTTTCAGCGGTCGCCATGCCGCTTGCTACTGCGCCAAGTGTCTTGGGTTCAAATCCCACGCGGTACAACACTTTGTGTGATCCACGAATTGTTGTCCCGAGTCTGGATGTTCTTTGTGTCCGTTTCATGTATGTTTGTAAAGTCCCCCACGACACAGGATGTTTATTCCTAATGTGGGAGTTGTCTTTTAAAAAATAAATAAAATAAATATTCGACTCATTTCAAAGTAATAAATTTTGATCCATATTTTACCTGCTTATTATTTGTATAGGTAAATCTATATCTCCACGACATAGCTCCTCGTAATGTTCTCCTAACATCTTCTTTTTATAATCTTCTTGGGTATCAGCTGGATTTTCTTTTTCCTGCTCACCCAATAAAATTACTGAATAAATAAATACTAAAATTTCATCAATACATAAATTTAACATACTTTGTTGATGTCTGTATGTTAACCTGTAAGAATTTTTACTGGGAGTTAACAAACATAAATGACTTAAAGAACCCCCAAACTCCAGAAATAATTTATAGTAAAGACAAAGTGTGGTCCCAGGTGTGATCAAACACACAACACTACACTGCAGTGGGTAGCAGCGAGGAGCTTAAATTATTACGCCATCCGTGCAGCAATGAAAAATTATGACTTATTGACACGTTCCGCCTGAGCTGAGTGTGCAAGCGACAGAGAGGCCCGATCGTCCTAAGTGTTTGGCTTGTGATGCATATTTTTCATCATTATTGTGCGACTTTACAGACAAGCAATTTTTTTTTATTATTTTTTTGCGAGAAATTCGAGAAATTTGACAAAGGGTATAATTGTTACAATTTACTTCTATTTGATTTTCAAGAGTTGGGTACAATATTTTCTTATTAAGTCTCTTTAGATAGCCTTTCAAGCTTTGTTTAACTTTTTTATTGTTCGGTTCTATGTTTAATATCTTCTGTGTCCACTCCAGACCTCTTTGAATATCACCTGAAAACATTCAAATTTGATATTTATGCTCTAACATGCCATTATTATATGTACATACTTGTATTATAACAAATAATTTTCAAAGTCTTTGTTATATTAATGTCATTCGTTAGTGAACGCGAGACCGGAGACCCAATGGTGTAGAAGCTTCTCTAGGCCGCACTTTGGCAGGGCCATACATAAAAAAAGACTTTCGGTCCAAAATACGTTAACATCGGCTTTAAGTTTACTGCGGTACAACTGAACTTCTTTTTTTTACTTAGAGCGAGTGCTTTATTCAGACCTCCACAACCCAAGCAGGGCGTTATGTAAGGTTTTAGGGCCCTGTGTCCAAGTACCCTATCAACTAGTACAGATGGTCATATGACAATCGGGACAGACGGCTTATCATTGCCTCCGAGGTATGGCTTGTACGTATATTATACTTACAGTACATATACATACAAACTGTGTTTATAGTAAAGATTCCGTTTTATCCCAAGAATAAATAAAATGTCGTAGTTGAGGAACATTATTTGAATTAACATATCTTTATTACATAATGAGATTAAGTTCACGTAACATAATTAGTGAATGCTAGTAAAATTAAGTTAATTTATATTTTAGTATACCCTACACTGTATAACACTGCTAAACTGTTCTAGGAAAACCGTTATATCTTTTGGTTTCGTTCTGATCCACTTAAACCACGTGTTAAAGTCTACGTAAGCCGTTTAAATTGGTTTAAATCAAGTAGTTTACAAATTGACAGAGAGGATATTTTTAAGATATAGAGGCAAACAAGTGGGCATGCTATGAGTACATAATGGGTGGACAATGTGACCTTATAACGATACAATTTTGTGTACCTCATTTTCATATCTGTAGTTGCTATTTTCCTTCCCATTTGTTTACCGGTGCTCTGAGGTACCCATAAGGAATGATATTCTTCTAAGCCCTTACCTTGCTGATAATATCCGTAGCTAATGTATTCAAGTATATTGATATCAGTGAACCGATAGGGAATATTTTCTTCGTTGTATTTGCGATAGGCTTGTTTCATCCAAAGTATAGCCATCTCAAAGTTTTTGTCTTTGGACAATGTGCGGCCTAGCACATAGCAATCACTGGCTGACATAGGTGAACTAAAATTAGAAAGACTAGAATTATTTACTCATTCAAAATTATTTATCGATCTATAACTTTAATGTATTGATAGCTCTTCATCATCAACCCGTTGCAGTCTACTGCTCGACATAGGTCTCTCTCAAGCCACTCCACAGAGTTCTCTCTGATACTTTTTGCATTCAGTCATTGCCGGCTCTAAATTGGTGATATTAATACTAAACTCAAGGTCAATTGGTTTATATCTGTTTGACTTTCCACACAGGAGGCACAAGTACGTTGTCACCCTTTTATTGCCAAGCTGTAACTACAGCTTTACTCAGTCAACGAAAACCAATGAGCCTTTGCCTAAAACCGATTTTCCATAAGGCCGTGGTATCACTCCTGTCGAAACAGGCATGTTGTCGTAATATTAATATTTCACAGTTATAATTGCTAGAGGTAATAGACTTATATTTAGTAGTCGTATATGAATTATACCTTAAAGCTTCACCATCAAGCTTTCCATCAGCAAGGTCCCTTACATTCAAGTGGTACATTTCAATTAACCTAGTAAGTCCATGGGCGGTGCCTTTTAAGTCTTCCATAGTAGGGTACACTAAATCTTCGTGTTTTAAAAAAATCTCAACCTTCTGTTCTAAAAAAATCTAAGCGTTAATTTAGGATCTGTTACGGTATTTGAGTTTAACAAAGTTAGTTTAATATCGTTTAAATAGTATTTAGTTATTAAATATTTTGATTATGAATTTAGTTCAAAAACTAGTTGGGTTAACTGTGAGATTATGTTATTTATTCGATAACAATTCACATTATAAATGTTTTTGGTTGTAATAATTAGAGAAGTCAAATTTTACGTTCAATTTAAGTACAAGAACGTTACCTTCACCCACAAGAACTATCCGTCTGTCTAAGCTAAATCTTCTGACGAGAATTTTCATTCAAATGGATTCCCCAATTCTAAAATTTAATCCCTGAATTATATCTGATAAAAATGGGGGCTTAATAGACATTTACTGATGTCTTCAGGGACATAGGTATGTACGTACATATTATTATTATGTATGACAATTGAAAATGAATACTTTGAGAAAAATTGCTTTACGGACGGGAATATTATATTTTGGGATAACCAGTGTTCTACTTATGCTATGACGGAACACTAAAGTTAAAAATATTACCTGGGAATGTTGTAATCAAATGTTCAATATTTTTCAGGTCAGTTACGAGACTTTTCACAGTGATAAAAGCGTTGATAGGATTACTCATGTAGTTGGTAACATTTTTCATTGCATTCTCATTTTCCTTTTTGTATAGGTTGTAATATCTTGAAATAATATTACTATTATATATCAAAAATGTAACAAACATTCGAAAGTAAAGTTGTATACTTACCTTTTCAGAGTTAGTAGTTTTTTATCTTCATTATGAATGAATATACGTAAATCATTTATAAGTTCTTGACGAGTTCCCACTAAGTATTCAAGTTCTGCCGTTGCTGCATAAATATCTGCGTTAACTTTCACGTAAATATTTATAAGTAATAGTAATAATAAATATGCCATTTTGTGTTAGTAATAAACAAATAAGAACCAAACACAAAAACAGTATAGATATGAGAGCATGTTACTTTATGGCAGTCGTCGATGCAATAGTAAATAGCCAATAACTGTGATAATCCACGCTCATTTTGTCTCTTAATGACTTTGTGACCTTCTGTTTTATTATGTCGCTGAAATTGATACTAAATTCCGTAATTAAGCTCAAGATAACTGGGTTATAGAACTAGATAATGTATGAATAGTTGCAGAAATCGGATACTGTTCCGTTGGTTCAAAAATGTGTCATTTATATCATATCAGGACTCATACTGTACATTAGTATGTCTGTTGCATTTAAAGACATAAGAAAATAACATACTCAGTCAAGTTAATTTAGTTAATAACATGAACATCAAACTCCTGACCTAAATAGATTCGCGGAAGCTAGTTTAAAAGCCAGTGTATGTTCTGTTTTTGTTGACAGAGAGGTTTTAATTACGCAGACTATTTAAACGTGACTCAGAGCCAAATTTATTTTATTTGCATAGCATCCTTTTCATCAAACTGTCCCAAAATTCAAATATAATTAAGGACGAAATGTTTCTGTTTAGTTAGTTTCACATTCGTAAAAGCAATTTGAGTACAAAAGTAACAAAGGGACAAGTGCAACATATTTACTTTATTTAATAAAGTATTAGATGATAGGAAAACACAGTTGTGAACTGTCTTCAAAAATTTTTTTGACTGCTTCGTGTGATTGGTATTAGTTTTTGAGATTCTTATTTTTGAAGGGTTCTTTATATGTTATCTTTACTTGTTGTAAATTTTATTTGTTACTCCTAGGCCTGTGGGTATGAATGATGGAAGTTATTCCACGACCTCGAGGAACTGGACGGCGATTGGTCTCAGTGGACCAAAATTTCAAGGTAGTAAGCCACTCTGATTTTGGCACGAACAGGCCGGATCGACCTGGGCGGTAATGGACAGAAGACCAACCTAAAATTACAGCATTCGTGCTGTCGTGTTTCATTGGTAAGTGTTAGACCGGAGGCCTAATGATGCAGTAGCATCACTAGGCCGCCATGGTGTGCCATGCGCATTGTTGCAATATCTGCATTCACATGAGTATGGCGATGGTAAAATATTCTCGCATATTAAAGAGAAAAATGACTATATAACTTACACAAACTGATTTGACATACTCTTAATGTATAACGCTGTCATGCCATCCAATGCTACGCATTTCTATTCAGCTCTTAACAAACGATTTATAATAAAACGAGTTAGGTGGAGGTACCGCGGAATAATTCCGGGAATCTCGCAATACGGACGAGGGATCAAAGGATTGGTATCTGGTCCGTGCCCTGAACTAGCGGTACAAGTCACTTGTTTCATACTAAGTACTTTGTACTTTGTTAGAATTCAGTTTGAGAGTTAGTGGTTGATTACGACATAAGGTAAAGGATATTTATTTATTAAAAAGGTTTAAGGTTTTTGAAAAATTAACCGAAAAATTAGTTTAAGATTTTACTCTTATAACTGTGTATTGTGTGGTTGTTTAATAAGAAAAGGTAACCCATATTCTTATTTGAGTTATTTGACGTTAACTGAAAACTGGTGTATACAATCATAACGCTGTTGCATAACACCTTAATTTTGATTTACAGTATAATAGTTGACTAGTTTAAAACATGTTGTAGTTGAAAATGTAGTTGTAGAATATTTTAACCTACAAAGTCATCAAAACCTGGTCAGAACGACATAATGTTACACCTTTAATATTGGAAGTACATACATAATTAAGAATGTTGCTTTCGCAAAAACATGCTTTATTTCTTGAACTGTAAAACATAATACTCGTAGTTTTTATATCATCTGAAACTGACAACGAGAGTGCAAGACCCGTAACAAAAACAGTGTCGTTTCACCTTATTTATTACATCGATTCCAATTGGAAGGGCGATTCTCTCCAAACTGAGTGGTAATGAAGCCTGTTTAAATGCAAATGGCGACTGTGCTAATGACAGAAGAGGGTTTGTACAAAAATGTACCAATTTCGGTAAACTATCTATAGGTGTTAGCGTCAAAGAAACTTAAGACGTGAAATGAGGTAACAGAAGATTGACTTGAATGGAGACCTTTTTTTATCGTAAAAGACAACTACCGCATTTAGGAACATATTCTGTGACTAAGAAATTAAGTTGTGTATTAAACAAAGTGTTGTAGCATATAGGGATCTAACCCAAACACTCAGCTCAAGATAAGAACTAGAAGATTACTTAAACCACTGCGTTGTCCGTGCAATGATCAAATTTCTTAGAGTACTCGTGAACGTGAAGTTTAAAATTAAATTATTGATCATGGTAAATGTGGTGTGGACACCTCTGGTTATCACTCTGTGAAAGTCATTTGGCTGATGTTTTTACAAGATCCCAAAGTCTCCTCTTCCTTATTCTCTGAGCACTCAATGAGCAACAACGCGTTTGTTTATTTTTCATAAACTCAAATTATCACCGTTCCTTTCGGATATCCTTCAAGATAATGGGTACAATCACATGTTTTAAAGTTTTCCTCAGCATTCACTGTTTTATTAGAATTGCAAAATATGATACCAGTACAATTTGTTGTCGTTTCTCAACTTATAATAATTCTTATATGTAAACAATATGTTAGATTCCTTTTATATTCTGACCCTGCAAATACCTTCTTTTTTAATACTTTTTGTTATTATTAAATACATTTTTGATAAAACAAGTAAATTGCAAAAGCAAACCTTTTAATACGTTTGTTTCGCAATTTCTCTTTAACATATTGCGCACTATTTTGAATATACGAGTATTAAGCGCAAACAGCTGTTGGATAATTGTTAGTTAATTGTTGTTTAGTCAGCGTATATCTAATATACCAGCGTGACATCGCTATGCATACAACCTGTTTGTTTCTGTTCAGTTCAGTCACAACAACATACATTTTTATTTACAACTAGGTGAGCCCCATGGTGTTACCCGTGGTACAACAGTTATCCCAGGTAACGCCGCACGGCAAAACTAGTCTAAAAAAGTAGTCGAAGTTACTCCTTATATCATCCGCTATTTGCCAGTAAATGTTCCGTCAAAATTGGTTCAGCCGTTCCAGGGATTAGCCGGAACAAACAGATAAACAGATAGACAGCCAAAAATGGTAAAAAAAAAATTTTGGTATATGATCGTGTAAACATACATGTACACTTAGTAAAAAGTTGATATTTTAATATTACATACAGACACTCCAATTTTTATTTATTTGTATAGAAGATGTTTAGATGTATAGACCAGCTTTTACCTGCGGCTCCGACCGCGTGTATCTAAAAAATTAAAAAAGCCTCTAACTGTATTTATTGTATTGTGGTCGGGGTTTGATATTAAGTTCATGATTATTTAATTTGACCGTTCAAAGTAGGTCAATCGAGTGTCGAGTTAGAAAAAGTCGGTTACAATACAAACAAGCCAACCTACAGATATCTAGTTAAATAAAATAAATGTTGAATTTATTAAATTAAAATTTACAAATATCGATCCCAATTCAGTAACAGATTTGTTATGGAAATATCACTCACCGATTATTATGAAACCAAAGTTCAATGGAAACTGCGACTTATAATAAATGAAACAGGGTTACATTTGATTGTTGGTAATCGAGTACAAGCTTAATCCATTTATTATAAGCTTACCAGGAAGCTTAGGCTAGTTTAGCAGGAACTGAAGCTTTCAGTAGAACCAACCGACCTTGTAATCTCAAGTGTAAACTTCCTATGGATTACAATAACTCGAAGGAATTGTTCGGTAACTTTGACACATGTATTTAAGTTTGTGCGTCTCGTTTAAACATGTTCTAATATTACTGTAGTTTTGGTAAGTTAACTTTATAGTATTACACCCACGTGAAATAATTGTCAGGAATTAGCAACATTTTGAGAGTAAAACGATTAATGATAATACACTTGAGAGCTTAACTCTGGATCGGATTTTGTATGACTCTTATAAAAAGGTAATACAATATTTTTATGGAGTAGTTAAAACGTAGTCTTGACCTCTACTCGATCGAGTATAGTACGAATTTGGACAAAGAGACATTGAACATTGAGTTGCGGTTCTAGACCTCAAAAAAAATATTCGGTTTATTTAACTAAACTGACCCATATATTGTTATTTTCTTAAAATGTCCGGTTGATGGCTAAATTTATTGGTATTATTTACCGTATATGTACCTACCTGCCACTTGGGGATTGCAAGCGTGAGAGTTGATGATAATGAGTAAAGTTTTGATCGAAAATGTAAAGACTCAGAAACAACAATTGTATTAAGGTTGACATTCAAACATTGCTCATTATATGAAAGTCTGAACTATGACGAGACAATACAGAAATAAACCCATTACGACCAGTGTAATTTGTTCCTCTGTCAGGTTCTCATGATTTGTTTCACCTTTGAACAATTTTAGAGTATCTTTTGACTTTTTGTAAAATAACAAGAAAATCATACTTATTTAATACATTCCAAAGTAATTCTCACTCTGTCTGTCTGTCGGTCTGTATGTTAAGCTTACATGGCTAATCGGCTGGACGATTTCAATGTTTAGCATTGATATACTTTGATTCTTGAGAAAAGACATAGACATTGTTCACTGCAATAACTGAATACACGCAAGCAGTGCCATGGTCACATACTAGTTACCTTATAATTTCATAATGGTTATTTTTAACGAAAAAGGAGTATACTAATGTATTTAAAAAGATAAGGTCGTAAACTTTCTTGACGAGAACAACGGGAATTTGCATTAACTTATATTTATATATTTTCTTTCTTTAAAAGTAAGCTCGCCTAAAGAAAATTCTACACATAAACCTCCAAGAGTCAAAGAGCCACAACAAACACCTTCATCAAACGTCAGCTATAAACAATGCATTTCTCAAGTCGTGGCTCTTTACATTATAGATGTGATGTGACGTCATTTGCCATGACGCGTGACACCACGTCACACGTCTTGTTTCATTCAGTCCAACGTGTGACGTGAAGAACCATGAGTAGGGTTCTGGTACGCAAAGTTATTTCAAACTAAATGAATCATTTATATGTTGTATACATTTGACATGACTACAGATTGCTAGACAGTCGATTTTCGAGTGTATGTATCGTCTTGTTTTATTAAGCAGTAGTAGAATTCACGACTGCTTTGCTTCAGGTCTCGTTTTCTATTTCCGGGCCGGACCAAATGTTTGTATAATTTAATAATATTTGTTTTGAAGTCTGGGAGTTTTCTATGTATATCACTATCACCACATATTATAAAACAAAGTCTTGGACCG
Organism: Spilarctia lutea; assembly: GCA_916048165.1. Lineage (NCBI taxonomy): Eukaryota > Metazoa > Arthropoda > Insecta > Lepidoptera > Erebidae > Spilarctia > Spilarctia lutea. The sequence goes on along the minus strand of OU696473.1, from coordinate 695,697 downwards.
CGTCTGTCTGTATTTCTGTTCGCGATAAACTCAACAGCTTTTACGCGGTTTTTACTAATATATAGAGCTATATATATATATAGAGCGATTCTTGAGGAAGGTTTTCGTTTATAATATGTAATTTTTTTAAGTAAACCTAGGATGTTGCGAAAATTTATAGCCACAGAATAAATACAATCTCTTCTGTCATGAAGCTATTTTGGATTGACGGCTAATTTCAACACAAACCTCCATTCTAAAAATCACTGGCCCTCTTTGTATACTTTTTTAAAATGTGTTTAAAGATTATCTGACACTCTTTTTTTGTTCGCAACAATGGCCGTCTTGCGGGAAGCTTTTCGTGCTATGATTTTCTATGATTATGAATGAGGGTAAAACTTCAAGGAATCTCAAGAAAATTTACAAGCTGATTTTGGGGAGTCTGCTCCTGCGTTAGCAACAATTACTTAATGATTTCGTTAATTTAAACGTAGTCGAGAGAACTTAAACGATTACCCCAGACCCGGCCGACCAGCAACTGCAGCAAGTCATGAAAACGTCATCAGGGTATAGTGGCTATTGCTAGAGAATATACATATTATACATCGAGAGATACAGACTGAACTAAACATTAGATGGCAGGTAGTTTCCACCATCCTGCATGACCACTTCCAAGTTAGGAATCTTGCTACGCGATGGATCATGGACAATATTCTCACGAAGCAGCAATCCACGCTTTGGGTGTTTGAGGAGGACGATTTGCCCGTATAAGTTGTAGGCGGACGGAGCGTTAATATAAAATTATAGCGGTTTTTTATTGACGCAGTGGACCAGTAGCGCTAGAAGACCGTAGAACAGTTACTAGTGAATGGTATAGCGAAGTTTGTCTGCCGCAGCGCCTGCGCTGTGTTTCACAATAGTGAGTGAGAATACCGGAGGCCCATAACCCCAATCCTCCTCCATCTCTTTCCCCATCCCCCAAAGGCCGGCAACGTACTTGTGATGCCTCTGGTGTTGCAGGCGTCCATAGGAAGCGGTAATCGCTTACCACCAGGTGATACCTCTGCTCGTTTGCCCTTATTTGATATTAATCAAATGAGCAATCGCATCGCATAATATTTATTTTTAAATTAATTCATCACCATAAATCAACGAAGAACATAATTAGTTACAGCAAGCGTCCTCAGGGATCGCACATAGTCAATATCGTAACAACATAGAAGCAACAAAAGTAATAATCTTTTCAAATATTTCAAAAGTAAATTACATATCAAATAAAATGAGAATACGTGACTCCGCTAGGCGAGGGACGGAGTGGGGCCTGGAGGGACGAGGTGGGTTGTATTCAGAACAGATTTGTGTAGCCACTGATTTGTGTTCTACGTGAACGTCTACAAACGGTCTACGCTACTGCGAGCTACGGCACAGGGCGTACGCTCGACTTAATTACGACTTGTTTATAAAAGGCTTCAATGGGGTATAATTATATTTATTTGCTGACGGATGTAATTAAGGGCTGTATCATGGCTAGTAAAAAGGGTCATTCTTTTGATAACATAATTTTGTACGTTTATGTTCGTTAAAAGAGAAATGCTACTATTTAAATGCTTTATTTTAATTCAAATTTTGAATATGACCATTGTCTGTATTAGAAACGTTTATAGTTAAAGCATTTTAAGCTGAGTCACAAGAATTTTATATTAAGGTTGAACAAAATTTTTTTAGTTACAACTTTTATCAATATAATCAGAAACATGACGATAAAAATTAGGCCTTTGTATAAATATTAAGATTGATTATAGTGTGAACATTTTAGTTTCACAAATAGATTTTTGCGTATTACAAGCAAACAATAGATTACCGGGAACACTTGGGAGAATACACTATTGTTTTGTTTCGACAAATTGATTCCTTTAAAATTCAACACCAAACTATTTGCGCTACCTTATTTATAAACCCCTCACAAGATTTCGTTGAAATCATGTTCTAACACGATGTTTTTTGAAATTGTTTATCGAATTTTTAAAAAAAAATAAATGAACACTTTACTAATTATATGACGTAGTAGATTCTGTATATTATTATTTTGTCACTTTTTATTGATTTAGATGCTTATATTTGTTCTAGTAGCATGTTCACAAATAAACTCAAGAAATGCAAGTAAGCTGCTTTCCTTCAAAATAAGGAGCAGGGAATGGGAACGCTGGTATACACATTTGGCAGAATGAAAAGAATAATATTAGTGTTGCTTAACGGGTTGAACAACGCTTAAAACAGAAAATGCTTTCATTCAAACATAAGTCAATGTTTGAATGAAAGCATTATCTCTCAGGTTAAAATTTACATTATTTCTTAGTGTTGAATTGAAATATAAGTCCGCAGACAGCATTATCAAATTAACTATTATTTTATTAAGTATAAAGAACAAAATTCAATAAAGCGCATCCACAAAGTTTCACGATCGTCTTAGTAAGCCACTAAACTCCACTTTGTATAAACCACAATTTTCCTAAGACGTTGTTTAAAACCCAACTCTATCCGGCTCACATTTAGATGGTTATTTGCAAAAAGGCTTATCAGCTAACGTTATAGAAAGATAAAAAGGTAAAGGTAGGGCGTCTTGTGATTTGTGTCTTTTATTCTGAAAGGAAGCCAAGTGTTTGTGAATGTTTTATGACAATCTGAATATTGCGTCGTACGGTCTATAATTCTGTAAAAGTGACATCAACCAGGTCTAAAGGTGCGTATGTCATTGTACTGGTATAGATTAATGTTGACATTTCAATATATAAAAAAACATTAAATTTGATATAGTTTGTAAATTAATTTGAACAACACACTAGTTCTTCCAAAAGATTCTAAGTTAGTTATATTAAAATAAATATAAATAGAATTATAGTTACAATTGGACAAAGATACTGAGATTTGAGATACATCGCTTAACTTTAAATAGTAGGTTCAAACTATCAAGATTGCCGATATTTAATTAAGAATCTATCTATCGCTACTAGAATAGCCTTCTTAATCCAGGCTGAGTGGCTTCGGCTGGTGGACCTCAGCTTAGCGTTAGGAAGATTTCTATAAAAAAGTAGTCTTAGTTACTCTTTATATCATCAGCTATTTGTCAGTGAAAGATCCGTCAAAATCAATTCAGCCGTTCCAGAGATTAACCGGCAGACAGACGGACAGACACACAGACAGGCAGACACAATTAGAAAAAAATATTATTTTGGTATATTTATCGTGTAGATATACATATGTATTGAGTAAAAGCGGTTATTGTAATATTACAAACAGAAACTTGTATAGATGTATACATTATTTGTATAGATAGCACGCTGGACAAATAGGTTATAGCATTTGTTTCAAGTATTCCTTCTCTTTGGAGTGATGTTGTCCTGCATAGTTTGATGTTTACCTTATTATGATGAAGTGTTAGCAAAACAATAATACTTTGGATTACATTGCAAGAGAGAAGTCATAGGTATACATACAGTGAGAATAACAGGTAAATAAACAAAGATCATAGATGTAGCTATTGCATCTATGACTTACAAAATTATTTAAAAACGCAGTAAAACAATTATGAATACTTTAAAACACCTGTTATTTACTAACTACTAGTATCAATCTTGCACCTCGTATGTATTCCAAACCATACGTTGACTACATATTTGCAAAACATTCCTCTATCCGATACTCGACGAGTATGCCGAGACAGTAAACACTTACCAGTTCCTTATTGTTGACGGTACGAAACATGAATAATTCAAGATATATCACTCGAAGGTTTTTCTACTCAAACAAATACCTACTGGCTGTTATAATGTACGTTTAGATAGTAGTGATGGGATGAGTAATGACTCGACAAAGTTCGGTTTTCGGCTTCCATAACGGATGATGTTACAAATTTACGGAAGATTGCATTGTAAAAATATTATTGTTTGCCGCTGCTGCCGAGATTAATGAAACGTGTATTTTTATCCGTTTTTTTTGTAGACATGGTAATATGTACGTGCATTTAGGTTTTTTATTGATTTCCAGATTCCTTAAATTGAACAGGGCCATTCGATTGGTACTGAGCACTTTACGAAATGAATCAATATTTTCGGTTTAGTATGATTTTCACTCTTTTGTCTATCAATATATAAGTAAATAATAGTCCCTATAATAGTATTAAGCTTGCCAACCCGCACTCGGCCTGCTTTGGGACGTATGGCCTTGTGCAATGATAATATAATTGATACTAAATTAATATAGTTAAAAAAGCATCGTTGTGAAAAAAAGCGATAAACCGGCTCTCTAAAATATTTGTTCGGTACGGTATGTCCAAAATTGATACAAAAGATATAGAGATGAAATAATGTAATCTAAAGTAGGTCAAAAGAGTCGGTCACAAACAGGCAAACAAACAAATTTCCAATTGAAATTTATAATAGCATGTTAATATCTTTATTGGGTTTGCCTTTTCACCCTTAGGTACTCTGTGTACATGTAGCTATGCAAAAATTAGGTAAAAATGAACTACTGTCTTTGGATTTTAGTTAAATTTAGTTAATAAAACTTAAATTATGTATGATATCGTTGCCGTTTTTCGTTTTAAGCAAGTTCAGTCTTTAAATCCTGCAAAATATTTTAATAGGTATTCTAGAATCTTCAACAAAATTTCTTTGAAACATTTTATAAAATGAACACAACAATAGAATTCGAACTAAATCAAACAAAATAAAAACAATATGTTTTGACTCGAAAATGAATATCCGATTACGATAGTACTATGAACAGTTTTTTTATGTTTTACATGGATCAATTCAGCAAATTCCGATGATACTACAATCGGATTGTGTTTTTTCGGCATTCGATATTCGTAAATGATCGGTTCAAGGCACATTACTATCGGTACATATTTAAAGTGGGTTTCTTGTGACAGATATGCGATGTCCAGATTGTTATATTCATGAGATGTTATCGCACATCTTAGCGTACAAAATGGTGCTTGTTACGTCTTCTGTAACTTATGTTGATGAATAGAGTTATGGGCAGTAGAGCAGTAAGTGCGGATATATCATTATTGGTATGCTTGATTTCTCCATATTAAGTAGTAATTGTAGTAAGTATATACATGGAATACTTAGATAATGTCTTAAAGATACGAGTATAAGGAGGATAGTATGTGAATGTAGATGTCGGATTTCGTACAAAGTCTGGTGTTCATTTCGTACGACTTTTTTGAGAAATTCTTGATTGCAAACCTATAGTTTCAAAATGACATTCTTGTTTTATATTTATAATTATCGTAATGTGTTTGGCACACGGCAAATAGTACAGTAAATGTCATGCACACAGGTCACTATTTGAATACTTAAATTTGTATATAATTTTACAAGAAGAGAGATCGATCAAAAGTATCGATGGATATATAAAGGACTTGTTAATGTCAAGTCCTTTAGTGTCTCACAAGAGTGAAATATTTTTGGCGAAAACCCACCAGCCTTGTCACTTAGCCTTACGTAATGCAAATAAAATATAAACTACGTTACTATCTGCCATCTTGTATGTAGTTTTGTAATTTTCATACAAAAAACTTAAATTGTTTATTGATTTTTGACATATTTTGTCTTGCGAGTCAAGAGCAGCGCCGTCAGGTGTAGAGCCTAAGGTCGACGAAGGAATAAATAAAATAAAACTAAATATTTTCGAACTACATATGTAACGAAACGATGTAGGTGCACAGACCATTAGCACGAACATTGCAAAAATTACCAATTTCCGCTCCCTGGAACGTAGGTTTTGGTAGGTATAGGGTTTAGGCTCTTTGCAGTACTATAGTCCTGCATGGTTGGCTCCCCTAGTCAGTTCTTACAACACCTACGGAATGAATATACGTCATCCAATATTAAAAAAACATTGCAGTTACTAAAAACGTATACATAAAATAAAAAGAACATCGAAACAAAAAGGTTAACTTAACATTAAACACACACAGCATAATTCGGTTCGTTTGTTTCGTCCACACACAAAACAGAATAAATATTTGCTCAGCCTTTCAGTCTCGAATGAATTTCGATAACGGTTCTAAAGAGATGGCAAACACGACAACTAACCGGTTCATTTGTATTAAAAATTATACGTATCTTTATTGAAGAGAGTCAGGTAAACATTTGATTGAAACGTGTGTGTGGTGACCGAGTTAATTCTGATTGTCTTACGGATATAATTAGTTCTCGTAGTTCTCGTCACAAAAATATAGCAGTCTTAATCACAAAAACACAAAATTGAACCTGAAGGGTGGTGGTATCAAAGAGGTGTCCATGAATCACCTATTTTATAATAGGGAATCCGTTCGCTCGATTTGTCCCAATGCCATAGAAAAAAAATATCTTTCACTTTTATTTCATAGCTGCCAAAATGACTACTCTACCTGATGGAAAGACTGAATCCAAGAGTGGTGATCACCATTCTCATTGCAAACGTGAACAATTCAGCATGGTTACCCACACTATAGCGGCCTAGTTAGATGCTTTTTCACGCCCCGCAAGGACCCGGGATCGTAGGGAGTGGGAAACACACTTGATTAAAAGCAATGAAAAGATATTTTAACATCGGTTTTCTCCATTATCGTGATATCACCTGATCGAGCTGGCTTATTTACGAGGTTTTCTGGTAGTAAATATTTCGCTGGATGTTGTTGAGATAGTTTTAACACAAGACAGCAGCAGAATATGATGTATTTCTCATCCAACTAACGGGTTTAATTAAAATGATGTTTTATCATCAATATTAAAGCTCCACCGATTTTGCACTAATAAATCATATTCGTATCAAACTCGATCGCTGTAAACTCCTTCATTAGTGAAAATTTTGCTCCTCGAATATATCCGGGGCTGCGTTAATATCCCGCGGTATTAATTTAATAAGCTCACTGCGCTCCACTCAACCACTCACTAGGTATATTAGAGAAGGCACGAGTGTCGATATTCAAATTTACATATATATACTATGTGCATTAATATACACCCTATACATACATGCAAATACCTTTAAAAATAATCATCTTCTACTACAAAAATCTGACACTATGTAAAAACATTATATAATACTAGCTTTATCGGGGTGTAGAAAGCAGTAACAAGTTGCTGACTATAGTTTAGTGTAACTTATTGAATAAGAGGCAAATTCGAATATCGGTCGATGGTTTGAGAAGTTTGTTATATTTTTCGCCGACCGATTGCTATTTATATAGATAACGCGCAATCATCAAGCCACGAATAACTTACAATATCCTTATTATACGTAATAGGTTCGTAGAAATATATAAATATTAATATGGACATGAATACTTAGTAAATGTACGCAAATATTTTTCATTTAAAAGTAACAAAAAGTGGAAACTCTGTAAACACACTTTTGAATCTTAATTTGTCTCTGAATTCATTAGTAGCCATTAACAATGCAAACGGGACAAAGTTTCTTACATTCGGGAGGAAATAAAACTTTTTGTGACACGAAGCTAAATGCATGACTGACATTTTTCGTTCAATTTAAGGTTTTTCCCCTTGTTGTAAGTCTCATTCATTTATTTTTACTGATGGGTGTCCTTAATGGCTTTAAAATTTAAATAGAGATATATTTGTCTTTTAGCATGTTGAAACTGGATAGACATAGTGTATTATTACGTAAATAATAATATTAACAACCTGACAGATCTTAGCGACGGCTACCTGATTTCCGACTAGACAGAGCCATTACTATTGTGTACTATACTAAACATATTTATGTTTCTGTTAATACATGCATATTAAGTACTAGCCGACCCGTGCCCACTTCCATGGACGTTAACCGCCCGCTTTTCTTCGACTTGATTTACAAATACTATTAATTTTAACTGATTTTTTTATTCAATCATAATAAGCTGTAGCCAATGTCACTGCTGAATAGTGTCGCTTTCTGTTAGTGAAAGATTTTTCAGGATGGGATCAGACCTTCCGAAGATTAACCTCTACAACCATACAAACAAGTTGAAAACTTTACCTCTTTATAATATTAGTATAGATACCCGTATATTAAGTAAATTCTTATTTTCGACCTCTCACACAACTCCATCTAGACATAAGCTAAGCAGAGCTTGTATATAAATAAGTAAATACTTTTTTGTTTTTAATACATACATTTAGATAATCGGATAAAGATCAATAAAAGAAAACAACGAGTAATGAGATTAAATGACAATCAGTTTTTCTATTTATTGCAATCAAATATGAAAATTACTAAGGAACATAATAATCACCTGAATTCAATTTAGACAAATAAAATTAAACTACTTACGGTACCGAACAATCGTCTACCATCTACCCACTTAAACACTAACACTTAGAGTCCTTAAACGATGTTACCCCGACGAATGACAACCGACAAATAGGCCCGCGACGGAGCTGCGCGCCGCTTTTATATATTTCTAGTAGGGTATTCCTTACTATACATATTATACAGGAAACACACAAACTTTGAAAAAACTAAATTGCAGATCATGCAATCATTTGATCCGACTCGGGAATCGAACCCGGGACCTCAAACTCAGCAATCGTATACACTATAACTGCGAGACGGAGGCAGTCAAATCAAGATACAGAAAAAAATATTATGTTCATCATACAATTACATGTCCTGGATTAGAACGTGACACACAACCTACGGCTGTAACACACGTCAAACAAACAGTAATTTTTGCTTAGTACTCCGAATAGGTAGGCACTATACATTTTGTATAGTCCATTCGGTGTCTGTGCACCCGCATGCAATTGTGGTTATTTTTGTGAAATACGAATATATTAATTCATACAACGGCGTAAACTAACTAATCATGCATGTTTATGGGTGTATGCCGCTCTTTGATTTTGTGGCGGCTTGCCGAACGTGCGATGGCGGCGCGATCAAGGTGACCGTTTCTAAGCGAATGGACTATATACTATATTTTCGTCCCATTCATTTAGTAGTAGGAAGGCCTATTATAAATCTACAATTGGAGATAGCAATAAAAATTGACTTTTCTAATAATTATCTTGAAGATAGTAACGATTCTAAGAAACATACTGTTATGTATGAGAGCGCGGGGCGAGTGAATAAAGCAACGGTTACATTCACACTCGTTTATTATTGACAAGGTACCGACATAAGTGACATATACATAGATATACCTAACTCAAACTCAACCTCAAACTCAAATCATTTATTTCCTTAGGCCCCAAAAGGCACTTGAACACGTCAAAAATACAAACATAAAAACATAAAACAAAACTCCTAATACTAAATGCACTGAGATGATTTGAATTACCGGAGCTTAGATTGATTTCGATTCAACTCAAAGGTTTAAATTGAAATCAATCCAAGTACCAGCTCCGATGGGTATTGCATTCATGAGAAGAGCTGGTGAGAAACTCATGTGCACAACTTTTCAGATAATTCATACAAAGCTTGTTTGTTTTTGACAACAGTATTTCTATGTGCAAGTTAAGGCAACCAAAACACAAAGGCTAGAAAGCGGTCTAATAAGATATTAAAGCTAGGAAAAAAAATTTTTTGTCTAATAAAATAATAAAATTAGTCCATAGCATATAAGGTTGCAATCACTTACACATCAAGGAGTAAAAGCAATGTGTGCATACATACTGGTCCCAGAGAAAAAGAAAAAAGAACGTTTAAAATGTAATAAAATAATAAATACAAATTATTTAAGCTCCAACAATGTAAACACAGATCGCCTCAACTTAACAAAGTTCAAATGTCAGGTAATAAATGCAGAATAAGATGTCAAGAACTAATTACAATCCAATAAATTATTTCACTTTCACTCACATCCAAGGCACTGCATCAGTCAAGAAATCGTTTATCGTATAATAGCCCCTCTCACAAGTCCTCCTCTCCTAGATACACAACACACAAAATTTATTAATTTTCCAATTTTTCAACGCCTACAATGTCTATTTCTTATATGTATTATATATATATATAAATATATATATATATATATATATATATATATATATATATTTCAGTAAAAAGACAACTCCCGCATTAGGAATATACATCCTGTGTCGCGGAGGACCTTACAAACATACATGTAACGGACACAAATAACACCCAGACTCAGGACAACACTAATATATATATGTATATTAGTTATATATAGTTATATAAAAATAACCATCAGCATTTATCAATCAACAGCGTTCAGTCTGATATTGTCAGCGATATAAAAATAAGTCTTATAATTAAGCAGCGCTATTAGTGTTGCCAATTAAAAGAGGCTTGGTCCAATGCTTGCAGAATAGCAAACAGTATGAACGGATATTTTCAGTTAAGTCACACTAATTAAGTAGCTATTTACTTTATTACAACCACGTTGTGTTGAGTTCTGAGAAAAAATATTGAACATAAAATCCATTGATGTGTTAAACAGGCTTCTACTTCAGTGGGTTTAGGTAAATTAAATAAGTTTTCCAATAAAAGCAAAGTTTGTATAGCATAACACTTTCGATTCCGTAAGAGAGTGATGGGTATATGGCATATTTGGGATAACCAGTGAAATGGTAAAATGCCTAGATGGCCTAACACAAAATTGGTGTTTAAGAGTTATTTCTTTATGAATTATAAACAATACTACACCACCATGATAATATTGCTGATTGCTTAATCACGTCTTTATTTTTAAATAATAATTTGACTTAATAATGGTTTGATTGTCTCGTTGGCGCCTTGTTACTTGTATGTAAACCTTGTCTTGACCATAACGAACATAACAAAAAAAACAATTATCCAATTTGGCGCAGTCGTTCGGAATTTATGCGGGTACATACATTTCGGCGATTAAATTTTATTTATATAAATAATAATAACTGAATAAATCTCACACGGCAATATGTTATCAACCGGATTGATGATAAACATACCTAAATATTTCTAAATACGTTTGTATTGTAGATAAATTACATAAATACAATGAGGTCAGAAAGCCATGTTAATTTTCCACATTGTACTGTTTACGGCGCATTATACCCTTAATGGTTACCATGTTATAATTTATTACAATGTGCTGACCCAATATTGTTTAAGTATCACCACAGTTACAAATAAACCAGAAGTTATGGTTCATATGCTTAATTGAGATTTAAGAATAACTTCCTTAATGAAATGTTTATATTATGTGTAAATTAGTTAATGTTGGTTATGGGTAAGACTAAACATATTAAAACGTTTTTTTTGCAATGCTGTCTGATGTCTCACGCTGTCGCGGTAAGTTTCTCGTTTAAAAGATTACATGAGCTATCAAAGTGACTGTACTCAGCCTGGTGGAAAGCTTGAGTAGAATCCAAGAGTCGTGGTCACCATCCAAGGTGGGCCTTGCATGTTGTTCGTTTACACAACATGCACAGATCATTTTCTTTCTATAAACTAGTACCTATTTTTGTGTAATAGAAGCTTGTCAGAAATTAAATGAAAAAAAATGTTAATAGCAGTACATTAAATAATGATAATACAAAACCAAAGACAACAGGGAAGTGATCTGCTTAAATAATGAAGGAAGTACATAAATTAGGTGTCTGCTATACTTAATGGAAGCAGTAACTTGACATAATTCAATAAAAGCCTGTCTCGTGAGTGAATGAAAGTCGAACTTCGTGGTCCCTACGAACTTTTGATTAATCAATATTTGGAGGCAGTGATGGCTAAGTTAAAACCTCTACAGTTGGGCTCACTTAATCCCAATGGACTCCATTTGGGATTCCTTATCATCTATACTTTTGAAAGTTCATGTTATAAATCAATTACCATTTGCTGTAAAGACGATGTTCAATTCTAATTTGTTCATTTTGGAAATATGATTTTGGATTGACGGACATGGATACAGACTTTTTCATCATCTCTATGGTTCTGGATTGGATATCCGGAACCATATTCGAGCCCGATACAAATACAGAAAATTAGAATAACAGTAATGTATTTTAATAAAGAAATTACGAAATGTTATGTTAAAGTTTATACAGAAAAACTTAGCGTTCTTAATTCTATAAAGAAAATTAAACTGCAAACCATCTTTCTTAAAACTAATTCCGAAGTTTTTTAAACACGTTAGTTAGGACAGGGCTGCTGTTCATTTATCGCCGGCGTCGTTGTAACAACAAGTAATTACTGGAGTGTCACTTACCGCCGTATCGCTCACTTTTGTTTCACTATTGTACTAGTGCAGGCGTACAGTTTTAAAAGGAGAAGCCATTTGAAACTGGAATTGATAACAATTAGTATTTATATTACACTCGGTCACAGACCAAACGATAATATTCATCACAAAATAATTTGTCCTGAGTGGTAATAGAAGTCACGACTATGACTTAAAAGTCAGGCACCACTATAACAACGGGCTGTAGAATTAACGTCGTCCCAAGTCCCATTAGAACAAAACCTTGATTAATCAAAAGTTTATACTTACCGCAAAGCTCCACTTTCATTATCTTTGCGAAGTTTACGAGACGGGCCTTTAATTGAATTAAAGTGACATCAAATGTATTTACTGCTTCAATAGGGCATTTTTCTTTGAAGAAAGATTATGTTTGGTGTTTCAATAAACGCCTGATATTATTCAATTATTCACAAGATACGCAGGTGTTCTAATCAAAGGTGATATTTCCGATATAGGTTTCCAAGTACCTAAACATTATGTACCTAATAGTTTTTACTCGCGTACGTGTCAGTAATTGCGGTGATTCCTATAACAAAAATTACTCTCTGTTTATTGTCAACCGATTCAAATAAAACGAACACGAAATGTTTAGTGAAGGTTACTAAAATACATAAGGGAAAACTGTACTAAAATCGATTGAATCACTTATGAGATACGAGTTATTATTTTTTTTTATTGTTGGAAAGACTTACAGACATATAACATTAATATATAAGTACAGTTAAATCATCCTATTGCTAATTACAAGTCTCTGCATGTAGATACTCTGGGGAGAATTGTCGACTGACATTAAAATTGAAAAATGCAGTACACATGTAACCAATACACATAAGAAATAGCACATGATTATATAGGTAGAACAATGTATACAAAAAAACAAAATAAAACAATAGTAGAAACAGAGTAGTACAGTTTGGTGCCGCTTTACGTTTCAAAAAACGAACATATAGATAAACAGACACAAAATTCTATAGTGTTTTGAGTTATTACTTTTATAATTTTTTCTTCAGTGTATTAATGTACAGACATCGAACATACCTCTTACATTTTTATATTATGTATACATAGTGAATATTGTACATGAAATAAACTATACAAACTAATCATTTTACTAAAGACGAATTTATATTTTATTCTAATACTTGTCTTCTGCGTATTTAAGCGATTTGCTTAAATAATTTCATCTTTACGCTTAGTATCCTAGTATATGATATTATGATTACAACTTAAATTTTTCTTTGAAGAAATACGCGATATATTTGACGGTGAGAATATTGCTTAGTAAACAGTTGTGTACACTTTGATATTAAACGATAGCAACCGCAAATCTCACCGTCACGTGGCATTGAGACAACGTGATGCTAGCGAATTGAGCCAATAACATTTGTACGTTACAAAGAAACAGAATTGATACAGTCTAAAGCAGATTTTTTTTTAATCTTTCATAACACCTTTGCTATTATACATATTGTTATTTAGTAATATAAAGTTTCAGATGTTGTGGTCTCCTATCTGATTTCGGCCACGACGGCCAGTCTCAACGGAGACCAGCGAACAACGCAGGGGATATTGTGGTGCACAAATGTGTGCCCAAATATCTGCTGACTGCTATCTACACGACCGAGCAGAGATCATGCGCAGGACCGATGGTTTTCAAAGCAGGCTATTATTACGATCCTTACGATTTTACCATCAATTACTAATAAGATGTTTTAATTATAGTTAGTAGGTATAGTTTGACTTCATCAATGTGTCCGTATGGTGATGCATTTAAAATATGGAGTGTCACCTCCGTATCGTAAGAGGTGAGTGAGGGGAGATAAACGCAGTATTGAATAGCTGCAAAGTGAAGGAAAATTTGAACCAAACCATCAGGCCAGAGTGGTAAAATAGGCCAAAGCCCCCTTTCTAAGAAGAGGCCTATGTCTGAAGGTAGACTATTAAAAGTAATGATGATAACGAATTTTAGTTAGTACTTTGACTTAGGTAATCTTAAGCAGAATTAGTCCGTATTAATGAAATATTAAAATTATTGGAATTTCAATGCGCGCCCAGCCAACATATTTTAATGAAATTGCTTATAATTTTTATGTTCATTTTAATATTAGCAGTATGGACAAATCTTTGGTGCCTACTGCTAATATTAAAATGAATAAAAATAAAAAAACTGAAGCTTGCGATTCTTATCCATATCTATCAGATTATCATTTTTAGTTAGATTGTAAAATTGAGAAAACTGATTTTGATCAGTTTTTTCTTTCGTTTAAGCAACTACTGTTCCTGTTTAGTTTAAAAATATAAGAAAAAAAAATATACGTCAACATTTTTCATTCTTGCTCACCCAAATTTGATTTCGTTCTGAATATACCACGTTTATTAAAAAGATCTTAATTATTATTTTGGCAAAAAGAGTATTTATTGCAATAACCTATTTATATTGTGAATTTACCTAATCATCGAATTTATCTATTCAAAGTGTTTGATGAACTCATGTAAAATGAAAAGTTTATAGCATATACGATTTAGCGGGTATACAACTTTTTGGTATGGACAGAACTTAGACCGTCCGACGTTTTGATGTGTACACCCTTTGGGTTAATCTACACCCTGTTATTAAGGCCAGTATAAAATAATCTCAAACAGTAATCGGCCCTTTTAATGTCCTGATATACGGCAGATTACGGCATTTGGGCTCGAAATGGTATCTCAATCCCATACGGCGACGGCTTCACAATACTTTTCCATTATTCTAACTAGGGGATCAAACTTTTTGTAGCCCATGGAATTAACTACTTAGTTGCTATCCAGTTGTAAAGCTACCAGGTCTTGTTAAGACCAGGTGACGATGATGAGTAAAAACTGTTTGATACTTGTCTATATCTAAGTATATTCATTATATTTGTCTCTTTATGTTAGTGATTTGTAATGTTTCTTTTAAATGTGAGTTTAAAGTTTATGTCAGCATCAGGGTCCATGACGTAATGTAACACGTTAATTTGACTCCAAATCCAATTGAGAGAAAATATGATTCATTCAAACATTCAAAGCCTCTGATTGATTCTGTTAATCAAGAAGAACTTGAATGTGGATAGACGCCTTTCTCTCGATTTAATAAATGATAAAAAATGTTATAAACTTATACCGAGATTGTTACTTTAGCTTCTTTCGATTAAATTCAAACTTGTTATGAAAACTTTATAACAACATTATATTTACTTGCAAATTATTTAGTTATTAGATTGCGACAATGCGAGCGTGAGATTGCAAATTATGCAAAATGGCGTGGCAGCTCACGTTTTTCAATGTTTTTGTTTTATGCTTGTTAAAAGCGCAGTGCTGTAATACCAATTTCGGGATCTAGAAAGAGATTTATTATATTCACTTTAGTTGCGAGGTTACAAAATAATATGAAATGTCTAATTCGTGTATTATATATAAAAATATCTATGTATATATATTATGTATTCAGGTCTGTCGGTCTGTCTCTAACCTTTATCCATCTATTTACTTACTGTTGATAAAAGTGGAAAATCAAATTCATGCTTTTTTTAATTTTCTGTTACCAGAAAAGCTATTACCAGTATTCCTGCAATTGTAATCCTAAACAAAACTCTACTTGCTAAACTAAGAGCCAAACAGCACAAAGAGACCATTAACATAGGCTACATCGGCTGGAGGCTGTATTTACATACCACCTGGCATTTATCCGACCAACTCAGCTCAGAATTAAAAAAGTTTTCGTGTTTAAGCGAATACGGCAAAGGTAGCGTAGTCTAGGATTGTTACAATGTTTTTGTGTACTTAGCAAGCTTTAGATACGAATATATTTGTAGCTATGAATTAATTCTTGAAATATCTGATGTATGGGTAACTTTCCTTTGACCGCGACTCCGTTCACGTATATGTTGTACGTTATTGCGGTAAAGAGCAGCCTATATCCCTCTTTAAGAATCAAAGTATCTCTATGTCAAAATTCCTTGAAATTTGTGGGGCGGTTTACTTGTGAAAGCGTAACAGCCAGACATACAGAGAGATAGAGTTACTTTCGAATTGATAAAATTAGTATTAAGTAGTTCAAGATCAAATTATTCTAAGTTAATTATACAATTGTGTGTTGCAAAACTGTTTAATATTACGCTTTTAAAAAAAGTTAGATTCAGTTTTATGAGTTTTTTTGTTAAATACTTGTGTATTTAATATAATGTCAGGGTTACCCGTCAGTATTATTAAATATTCTGAGCCATTAATGTTCATGGTGTAAAAAGTGATGAAGTAAGTTTCAAAACATTTTCATGACGTTGCACTTTTTTCTTTTAACATGTTTTTTTTTTAATTCTTGGTTCATTTCGGTTTCTTATTTGATTTATATAATTTCTGTCGGCACACAGCAACAGGCAGCCATAACAGGCAGCCATTCCTTGGAGCGATGGCGTGAAGTGCAGGGAGCACGGCTTGCCGACGCGCGCGCCTTCGTCCTCTAACTACTCGGCCTTCGGACATTCTACGCTTCCGGCACTTCTATGTATCTAATTAAGTCGTCGAATATATGTATCTTTATACAGTCCATTCTCTAATTCATTTAAGTACCGTAAAGGCCTATTCAATTTCAATTATTTGAGAGATACCAAAGAATAAAGTAGGTTTGCTTGAAATTTTGAAAAATTTAAAAATAAACAAACAAAATCTTTCTCGAATACAATAATAACATTCCCTTCAAATGTGTTAATCTGATGACACACACATACACACAAACAGAAATCAACCCAGTTATAGATTTCTCAGTTTTTTATTCGGTTGAAAAGGAATCAAATCATTGGTCAATGACAATCTGGAGACGTTTACTGATTCAATCTTCAAGTGATATCTTGGCCCAACACTCAAACATGCATTGGTTTTCCATTTAAATTGAGCGCCTCACCATAAGGTATAACTTAAATATGGGGACAACAGAACGGTTGGCTGAAGTCCAAATATAAACATAATTAAAAATCCATAGATTCCTGGACAGACAAGATTTAAAACCTGTTTCAAAGCCAAAAGTCGGCTTGCGGATATCGAAATTTATGATTCAAACTCCGCTGAATGAGCACACAACTTTTATAACCTATTAAAAATATGTTATTATGACCATACTAAGAATCTTCGACGAGATATATTTATGTATTTTACATACAGTGCAGTAACGTATTAAGATATACGGGATAACACAATAATAGCCGATAATACCGACCTACAAATACTAATTACACAAGTATTTGATCTTACTAGGTAATTATAATGTTTAATACTAGGATAGAATCTTAGATAAATCCTTATAGATATACTCATACAAAACTTCCGAAGACAATTTATTACACAACTGCAACCCAATAAGGAAAACGCCAGCCTATAAGTTCTCCTTCAATAAGCTATCGTGTTGTTGTCTGTTTGTTGATCGTGTTGATTGATCGCAGTAACAACGGTGTTATATAAACGCTCAGGGGTTGTCTCATCTCATCAATGTCGGTGAATGAGCCAAGACGTAAATGTTGATTTAGATATTTTTCTGTGTTGACGCGAAGATTACGGAACGCGTCGCAATTTACATTATTTTGTCTTGTGAAATAAAGAATTTGGTGCAAAATATTTGCTCAAAGTGTCGGAGGAAACTCAAAAGTGTAATATTTGTTAGTGAAATCCGTTGAGATGTCCTTTTTTTTAATAACCTGCGAAATGTTAGATATATACGAATATATTACCTATATCAAAATTCAGTACGTTTGTTTGATTTGTGTCTGATTTGCGACTAACACCAGCACTGAAATTATTCACAAACTTGTATGTAAATAAAAAATGAAGTTCAATATGTTTTTGAATTATTTGCGAATGCTAAACTTAACTTTGCCGTTCTAAAATTCGTTATAATACAGCGCCAGGCATCGATATATATTCAACTCAATTTGGTCTGTCAATTTCCATATTACTAAACTTTTGAGATTATTTTAGAAAGATCTGTACAGTTTGAGACAGATAGCATAGTAATCTACTAAAGATTCACTTATTTGATGGTTGTGAGGAAGAGATCTCTACAAACTAATTAAATTGATATTGAAATAAAAAAAAATAAACAGCAAAGAAAAACTATTTCCCTAGGATATGGAATAAACAACTTTGTTTTCGTCTTCCAAGTTCAATTGATATTGATAATGATATTGTAAAAATATTTCGGTAACTTAATATCAAAATCACCAAGTTAACTAGAAAGTCTGTCAGTTTACTGTCTATTCTTATCTGAAACTCTAAACTATATCGAAAAGTGTTCATAAAATTGAGCTAATTATATTAAACAAGATAATAATTAAGCAAAACACAAACACAAGACTACGATCAATCAAGCCAAGTTTCTAATGCTTCATATTTTCTTCAACATAACTTTATGCGGTGAATAAACCTCACAATTAATTTAAAAAAGAAAAATTACTACAAAACATGGCAAACCTTGGTCCGTGGTTATAATTTATAAAAAGAGGAGAAAGAAACAAACCTCGATATACGAGTATAGTAGGACCGAGGAAAAACAAGCAGAGCGGTCGCTTTGCACTTAACTCTTGGTTTTTAAAATGTATAATTTAACACGAAAAATGTGCATAATTATGCGGATATTTGCATTAGTAGTCGCGATGCTTTTTAGGAGACTGAATATACTAACCACGTTGAATTTCTACAAAGTTATATTGCAAAGGGAATGCTTTAAAGATATGACCTTTTTTTGTTAAACTTTGCGGGAATTTTTTGACATAAAAAACTTCATGAATTTTTATTTCGAAACGTTTCATTGTTAAGGAGAAGGCTTTCATTAAATTACAGATCACAGACGACTGTTTAATATACTCTTCGGGTCATAATGTATCAAAGACTGTCATCCATAAATAAAGTGTCCAGCTAGAATTGCTTATTTTTGCAGTATGCTAGCCTATTCAAGTACCACTTTGTAGATTGCGTGATGTCTATTCATCTCATGAGTGTTGTCCGGGTTACCAATGTAACAAATTACGCAGGACAACGGCACAGTAAAGAGAAGAAAATCTTTGAATGGACCCTTTACCGACTAGCCTGGTCAGCGTGGTATTACGCCATATGGTAGTGTGATGTATGTAATGACGGTAGTAGTAATTATTTCAATATTACGCTACCGTCAACTTTGTCTTCTGCATTATACTATCAACGGTACGCTGGTGTTTCATTTCGCTACCTAACCAGAACCCTAAAAGGCTACCTAAAGGCTTAGACTTAACAGGTAGTAGGCCAAAACCTCCATCATAAAGAGAAGCCTATGTGCAGCAGTAGACCATTAGAGACTGCTAATGATGATAACATGTATTAGATTCCAACTACACAGTTCTTTACTAGTTTTGCCAATCGTCTGTCTTTACTATTAAACGGTATTTTGTAAAACTAATTTCTGTGACCTTGCCCTTGAACTCTTGTATAAATATTATTTTAACTTTTTAAAGAGAACTCCTGCACTGTGTCGCGGGGACTACTGATATCCGGCAAACGGACACATACACGGAAAATTGTTTGTCAGTTACTCAATATGACTGAACTTTTAATGTATACATGTTATATTGTTGTAGGCACAAAAGCTAAAGGTCACGCTCTAAAACTTCTCGGATACCTCCAAATTACACATAGGAGTATACACGTAATTAATATTCTTTATCTGTACTAATACTATAAAGCTGTTTGGTTAAATACTAATAGTAAGTATTTGTTTGAATGGAAATATTTTTAATACTGTACAACTCATTTATAGGCAAGACTTAAGGCTATAATAACATCATGATATATACAATACAATACGGTGGACAAATTGTTCTTTTGAAAGACGCAGATGAAGTTGGTCGGGCCAGAAAGTCCTTTTTAAACAAGAGAGGCTCGTTTATAAACGTTTTTATACCAATATATTGTTTTCAACCCTAACACCAATTCCTTTTACAAAAAACAACCCACAAGAAATAACAATGATTTAACCGCAAGGAACGGTTCACTTGGCTGTCAGAAGCGGTCTCCTGGACCCGGCGAATTTACGAGTGTCGTGTTTATGCAAGTGTAACGACCGCGTCACTGGACCGGGGCGGGACCAGCCCGGATGGGGTAGATAAGAGAAAGGACACAGATGCTCAGAGGATGTAATAATATGGTATTTTGAAACATCGTGTCTGAGGCCCCTGTAATTGGGATATCTTTGCCAAGTTGTTTCAAAGTGATAAACTTTGTTTCATATGTGATTTGATTTCGAACCCAAATATCTGTGAAGTACATCTTTACATATAATCAAATTGTAAGGAGTCGATGTCTGTACGTTAATGATATTGAAGAAAATTAAGGGGGTCTTTATTACGTAACAGAACTTAAAACGACAGATTTTAGTTTTATTTTTATATTGTAGCGGTCAAGGTAGTGGAACCAAAACCGCTAACAAATGTTTTGTGCGCCACCAGTGTTATTACTAAACAGTTATAAATGTGAAGACCGTAGGAATATGCCGAGTAAAACAACGGGATGAATGTAAAGGATTGTATCAAAAGATGACTGATGATTTAATTTCTATGACTGAACTATATACATAAACAACACCTGTATTTATACAAATATTAAGGAGAGAGTGAGTCAAGTAGCATGCGTATGACATCTCTCTCTGTCGCACTTGAATGGTGTAGTTTGACATGCGATGTTACATAATGTCAAGGAGAGAGTGAGTCAGATAGTACGCATAAATGTAGGCGATTTGACATCTGTCTCTCTGTCGCACTTGAATGGTGTAGCGGGACGACGCAATGTTAAAATATATAATAATATAATAATATTTATTTTGAATGGAAAAAATGAAACTGAATCCGTGACCGCTACACTATTTTCCTGTGTGTTTGTACGCGCTATACTCGAAAGTGGTTTAATTGATTTGGATGCGGTTTTTTCTTGTGCATTGTGGTAAATTTCGCTTAACTTTTAATCTTTGTTTTAATTCAATCAGTTGACAAATAAAAAAGTTATCTCTGTTTTAATATAGGCTAGCATATTGCAAAAACAAGCAATTCTAGCAGGACACTTTATGAGTGGATAATAGTTTTTGAAACATTAGACAGACAGACGGGGTAAATATGCACCACAAACTACATTTTACTGTACAGTTTATTGCATCTAAATCGGTTATCTGGACAAGATAAGGCCATTGTACCACTGTTTTTGTTTATATTCTGCACTAGTAACCCGTTCTGGCTTTGCTAGGGTTATTTACGGAAAATAATAATAATAATCTTCATTGACAATATTTTTGAAGTCCCTGTCTCCCGTACTAGGTATTACACCTGTATTACAAGAGCCAATGCCCTCTCTTATGACCATTACAATTTTATACAATAAAGTTATCAGCAACTGTACATTGTTTAAAATTAAAAATAGAACTTAGCTTCTAATTATAAAAAGAAATATAGTATAGGTTATACCCTGAGAAGATTTAATTCAATATTTTTTTCAGACGTCTTCAACAAACCATTTATATTTTGCCAATATTAAAAAAAGACCTAATTATATTCGTTAACCTTCCTCATGAACCTATTAGTTAGTAGAAACTGAATAAAAATTCGTGCAGTAAATTTTGAGTTAATTGCGAACAGACAAACAGACAGACGCGGTGGAGGACACTGTTTAATAATATGTAATGATAATGTGTTTTCTAGTTATAGTGAAATAACAAAGAGTACCTGTCCATCTGAAATATTAACAATCGATATTGTCATTTGCAAATCTCATCAAATCATACGTTTACCACAGGTTCGTCGATTAGCTATATCTCTGGATATTGCAAGCTGTGAGGACTAAGCTGCATACGATATCTGTCACTACCGATGCACAAAGCTTATGGATTATCAGAACTAATATCAGTTAATTGCAGTTAGGATTATTTCCAACCTAACGTACGATTACGTTATACGTTTTTAAAAAGTTATGATAAATTTATGTTATCTACATTTTTACTATTTAATCTTATTGCAACATTTTTTTAAATGCTCGTCATCTATGGACCGTCAATTGATGTTATAATATGGCCTGTAGCCTTCCTTTCTAAAGGGGTTATCTATCTAATACTAAAATAATTTTCAACTCGAACCAGTACTTCCTAAGATTAGTACATTCAGTTATACATACACTGCCTCGGTGGCGCAGTGGTAGTGAACGCGACTGCTGTGCTTGAGGTCTTGGGTTCAAATCCTGGGTCGGACCAAATATTTGTCCGGAGTTTGGGTGTTTTCTATGTATAATATGTATGTATTTACAAAAAAAAAGTATATATATGTATTCATATCAGTTGTCTTGTACCCATAACACAAGCTCTGCTTAGCTTGGGACTTGATGGCGTTGTGTGTTAGATGTCCGAAATATTTATTTATTTATTTATATTTATATTTATACAAATTGTATGGCTATATAACTTAGTCATGATTTCATCTATTTATTTATTAAATAGGGGTAATGATATGCGGTTACCGCCGCCCATGGAAACCCGCAACAACAGAGGTGTCACAAGTGCGTTGCCGGCCTTTTAAGAAGGAATAAGCCTTTTACTGTATATTTATCCATACAAAGGTCACTGTTAAGCAACGAATAAGTCAGTTCTGCCTTCGATGTTTACTGAACTGTGTGTTCGTTTATAATTAAAAAAGAGAGCTAAGCAAGAAGAAATTATAGTTCTATCTTTCCTTCGAGTGCTACAATCCACCTGGAACTCATCTAGTCACTGTTTCTCAAACTCAGACAATATATCAATGCAGCAAGTTCTCACGAAGAGTCACTGAAGTTCTTATTATACTACAAAGTCAAGTATTGTTTTACTTATTAATAAGAAACTTAGATTACAGCATGTACAATAGTACCCAGCAATATCAAACTGAATTAATTTTCTTATAACACGAGTCAACAGTACAAACACTTATTCACCTCTATCGATTATTAGCTAAGAGGAGATTACCGGAGATTTGTGTTGACTTCAATATAAGCTGGAGGTAGGATCACAATACACTATCTCGACAGGCGTACGCCGCGGTACGTGGAGTACTTCGCGAGTACAAAACGTAACGCTTCTCGAACCTCTCGACGCGCATCTAATTTCGTACTCTGACAAAACCAAGTCACCTTACGTTTCACACATTCTTCGTATAAACATATGGGAGGAAAATACATTTTTGAAGGGTTAAGTATTAGCACACACCACACACACATTATTCCAACTATGACTGTAATTTGATGCCTCTCACGTAATCGTGGGCAGGCCTATTGCGCGGCCACTCAGGGAATTAAACAGGAAAATTGGGAGTATAATGAAAGGACAGCGATACTATCTAATTATACAAGTCAGAGATTCTTTTCTGTTATTTGATCTGATTACTGCCAGAATGGTAATAACTGAGCAGCGTTGTATAGGCGCTCATAGCTCAGTTGCACTCGGTGTTTAGTAAGAATCGCCGAGGATAAGCAATGAGGGCGCTGTCAGTACGCAAAATGGCGCTTTATAGTCATCGAGTTGCGGAAACCCAGCCCACGAGAAATCAATCAACTTCCAACGACAAGATTACGTAGCCACAACGTAGTCTTGGCAGTCCCCAACCCACACTCGGTCAGCGTGGGGAAGAATGGCCTTAACCCTCTCCTGAGAGGAGACCCGAGCCCAGCAGTTATGCATTATGGGTTGTTGATATTGTATAGTAAGCCAAAGCCTCCTATCAAAATAGAGACTTATATCCAGCAGTGGACTATTACAACCTGTTGATGACTGCCGGAATGTTGCAGCAATCTAAAATTGCATAAATCAAATTAAAACTACATCATTGGATCGATTTAATACTGTAATTCGCTTAATTTACGCTATAATTATGGCCCCGAAGTATACCTAGCGCTATACATAACTACATTCATATAGGTCATGTGTATAATCCACATCATATGAGATTTAATAAATACATCGAATAATGTGGTTGCAATTTACTGATCAGTATTTACGAGTAAACGAAATATTGTGTGGTATAATGTTTTCACGTGCACTTTATTGATTCTTATTATATAAGCAGTATGTGTTAGTTCGACATATATATTATTTGTAAAATACAGTGTTTAATACTATAGGTGAACATCTCCCTGTCTATGTCAGTTAACGCGGTAACGGGTAGCCTATGTCTTTTCTTGAGAATTTTGATTTTTAAGGCAAGATATTTCATGAAATAAGGCATGTAGATACATTGGTATCTCTATTCCAAATATCATTGAAATCGGTGCAGACAGACTATTAAATTTAGAATATTAGGAATTATATATAAGTAAATATTCCAAACATTTCCGAATGTTATGTCATGTAATCTAGGTAGTGTTAAATAGCTAGCATACGCACAAGATCAAAACTGCGAGATATATTTATAAAATCGTTTGCGAGTATTTCCTGCAATACTGCTTAACTCGTGAAACGTCTTGATCGTGATAAAATGCAGGAACCAATGCCAGAAAATTTAAGGGTTTGAAGTAACTTGCATCCTTTCAACGTACTTCGCAACGAAACCCTTCCTGCCCTTTGAATTCTCAAGTAACTCACCCGTTACACCTATAGATTGTTATGAAAACCGCAGTCTCCAGGGAGATATATTATAATCAATATGTATGTTCTGTTGTAACGGTTAGAGAGTCTCTTGAGTGCTATTAAGACCATCCTGAGAAGATTGAATGTTTATTTATGTTTCAAGTCTAACCTGAAAATATTATTTTTAATTTGTATTTTTGAGACTAAAGCTTGCGCGATCAGTTACGCGCTACACTTGATATATGCTAAACCGTATTTTCTTTCAATTCCTTGATATCACGGCACATTTTTCCGATACAAAAAATCTATTGCTATGAATTTGTCGAGAGTTTTAGAAATCTCCATATAACATTTAATGAAGATGTTACTAACATAAAAACACACACACACACACTCAGAATCTTTTAGCTTTATAATACTAGTGTGATTGGTAGAGTGAGGTAACGGCTTCGATCAATCTGGGTCCCGTATGTCCTCGTTCTTTCTACGGAAATTGCCGCTTTCGCGAATTCAATGGAACCCTCCCCGTCGTCGGTAGAAACTTTTTAATTTCAGTGTAAACAGAACAAAAGTTGGCTCGCTTTAATTCGATACGTGAATTATTCATATGTAGGAGTTCCATTACTCCATTAGCCAGGCGTTAATATTCACTTGGGTTTTATCATTCTACAACCGCCGTTATTTCAAAACTCAACTTTGTGCAACTAATGTAAGGTTTGATTTAGAATAGGCCGTTAGTTCCTAAAGATATGTGAAGCTTACAAAGAAGGGAAAGTTTGAATTATTGTTATTGTACAAGTTTACGTTATAATGTTAGTTTAAACGTTTGCTCGTGTCTGCGGTGTTGTAGTTCTGATTGACGATCGAAAACTTTTACTGATGTAAATGTTCACATTGAATAAACCAAGTGAGGTAGCTGAATATACTCTTATAATGATATAGGGGGCAATTAAACGTTCGTGTCACCTGATGAGAAGCGATTACCGCCGCCCATTTACATTCGTAACTCATGAGTTACATGTGCGTTGAATCTTTTAGCTCCTCTGCGAGATGCGAGAACAATATCCGACAAAAAGTCACGCGAGTTACGAGTACGTTGTGAATGCACTTGATATCACCCCTTAACAACCTCACCAAATCACATTTATCACGAAATCAATAATCATCTACATGTCAATGAATATTACATACCCCTTTGATTAAAATGCGTGTAATATTTATTATTGAATCAGAAATGCACAAAGCGAAATGGATTAGTATGCCTACATAACTTGTTGTTGCAGTATGCTTAATATTATGTCATCAGATGCGGTGTGGACTATCATTATCCGATGATGATGATTATTAAACAGTAATATAAAAAACGTTATAGAAATTAAATCTCTTCGCGCTGTGACCCCAAGTGAATCTAAATGATTGCTACGAAGCTATTACAATAATATTAAAACATGTTACACACGGTTGTCAATTTCAAATAAGAGAGTACCTATTTTAAAGTCATTTAGTAGTTAATAAATATCCTTATAAATACTTATAAATTGATTGCTAACAATGTTTTCCACATTACGCATAGGTAGTCAGAAAATGCTTTACCAAGCATTATGTCCGCTTATAAACAAAGCGCGTTAAGTCATAAAATATATAAATAACATGACGATAAAATTAACATTTAAATCATTCTTATTCTTCCTGTGTGACAACAAGAAATATAATTACTTTCTTCACGTTTTCTAAACAGAGATATCACCGTTAGCTCACTGCTTTAAAAATAAATCTTTGTCGCATTTTTTTCTCGCAATTTTTACTAACAAAGAAACTCCACGCAAAGCGGGGCTTCAAATAAATAATGCAAGGAACGAGCTCGTTGTGATATTCAATGTTTACATTAAAACAATCTTTGTAAAAACGTCGGGAAACACGCAGCCTCTAGCTTCGAGAATATGGTGATGCGTTAATGGGATACGGTGAGTTTTCCCATACCGAAGCGCTCTCGGCGAGTGAAGAGCCCCCGCCAAGTCGAGATATTATGTTTTTATTTTTTCTAGTCACGTTTCTAATACCGTAAAGACTCAGTTAACATATTATGAAGATAAGGTAAATATACTATTATAACAACGTAATGCATATAAAATTGACGTTAACATTGAATGAAGAGGTATTAAAGGAAGAGAATTTTACTGTGATTAATCAAGAGATCAAAAAACTGTACAGTCTAAGGGAAATTGCGAATTGGGTATATTTTTTTTTAAGTTTTGGGGTGTCGTATCAACAATTTGTTCCATAGGTTCACTGTAATTGTGGGGAGTGCTTCGAGAAATGGTTCGGACTGCTTCCTGCCGCCTCTTTCCGCCATCGTCTTACGCGACTGCAATTACAGCCCCATTACTTAGATGGCTGGCAGTCCATAACTGTGCGGTTTTCTAGGAATTTTCCTCGCACATCAAAACTATGGAATGAACTATCACCTGCGGTATTCCCGGACCAATACGATCTTCAAACCTTCAAGAAAAGAATGTACTCCTGCTTAAAAGGCTGGCAACGCACTTGTGACGCCTCTGGTGTTGCTTACCATATAATAAGGTGAGGGCATTTTGATTTGTTACTTGTTTTTGCAAGTGTTTGCCTACCTTTTCTTTTAATTTTAAAGTTAGATTAGTTATTTACGAGAACAGAATCGTTTTTAGACTTGACTGATTTTTACAAATGTTATATTTGTTAATATGAATAATTCATTGAAAGCACGCGATATAATTTTATGACATAGTTTCAATCGCAACGTATTTTATCACAACAGTATTTTAGCGATTGTTTATAGTAAATTTAGAATATGAACATTAGGCTAAGTGCTATTAAACTTTTGCATTCCATAATATAGTCTGGAATATATATATTTTTTTTATTTATTTATCTTTATTGTACACACATAACAGATAGACAAAAACGAGTTGTAATATACAAATGTGACAATTGGCGGTCTTATCGCTCATGGCGATCTCTTACAGACAACCTTTGTACGCATGTAAGGTAAGTGAGATTATTTAGGGTAGCAGTCGAAGGGTGCACAAGTTTTAAATTTACCATGTGAATATAAAAAAAAACACCAAATTCAAAATATTCAAGTTTTACATATAAGTACTTACACATCTACTCATATTACACATATAAATATACTCATACATATACGTACACATAAATACACAGATTAAAATATAATATATATATACCTACATAACAAGTACATAATTATAATGACAGATAATAATCCTTCACCATATAATGGAAATTCAGAAAGATCTTTCTGTAATGTCATGGGTTAAAGAGCTTCTGAATGAAGTACGTAGGTATCTAATCCTACGTCTACTAGATAAGCTGTGAGGTAAATACTTTTATCTATTTAAATGAGCAGGTTTACACAAGTGTTTTTGCATTGTATGTAGTTTCTATTCAAGCATAGTTGGCGAGTTGCCAGAAAAAAATGTGCAGTACAGTTGCCCTTTAGAGCGCGGTGTTTAATTTAGGCGATCTAATAGGCTAATAATTACATGTAGTAATTCTATAATTAAACTATTGTTACCAAGAAAGTTACTATTATTAAGAAATTTAGTAAAAATAATAAAATGTTAATTTATACTTTATGTTTACAAACTGGTGATTTTAATTCTGTATTTTCTTGTCACTTTTACTCTAAATATTAATGTACTGAAACATTAAAATAACGTTAAACTATGCCCAACTATTTAGTCGTGTAGGTATTCATATTTATTTCGTGTGCTACAGAGTACACGAAATAAATATGCTTACTCACATACAGTCGAAAAATGTAATTATATTTCTCGTACAGTCATTTAAAAAGACAACTCCACAAACACACAGACATGAACTCAAAGAACACATAAAGTTATCACTTCATGGCTTGTTAAAAATTAATCATAAGTTGTTAAAAATTGTAATATAACGATATTACAATTTTTAACAAGAAATTATCGTATACCTATAAAAATTTTAACGAAAATATATTTAATGATTATAGTATTCGTTTTTTCATTTATGTCAGTAACAAACATTAATTATACCACGTGGAACCAGATACGTTAGTAAAGCGTAGAGTTTTAAATTTAAAAAACGTATTAAGCAAACTCTTTTATTCTTTTAAAATTCAGGGTTTTAATTATATTTTGTAGCTGCTTGAGGCGAATTCCCGGGCATTCAAAAAAGCTTTATTCAAAAATCCTTTGTTGTCTACTCTGACCACATATAAAAAAGATACACATGTATGAATTAAAATGCAGTTATCTTAGTCTAACGGTTGTTATACATAACAGTTATATTTTTTTAATTTCATTTAACCAACAGTATGCAAAAATGCGGGCATAAAATGACAACATTCGTGCTGTCGTATTTCGTTGGACATCTCATAGGCCGCCATAGTGTTAATCACCATGCTGCATTGTCGCATTGTATTTTTATATAATAGGTTAAATAGAGAAATAAGTATTTATAAACTAAATTATGTTAATTGTAAAAACATAATACGCAATTGGTTACAAATTTTGTCGTATGAGCAAACTGAGCAGATACTTGAAATATGTAAATAAAATTATTTTGCTGAGCTGTCTTAGCGCATTATTTTTTTTTGACCCACTTATTTCTAGTACTACAAAATTGCTATGTATGCTTTTAAATTATATTGTTACTTTAAGTACTAATTATGTAAATTTAAGTAAATAAAAAATTGTTTTGTAAGCATTTTCTCCGCCCGAGACACAGATTCAATCTAGTTCGGGCAAATAACAATTAACGTACTATATTTATAAATTTAAGAATTTAATTGTAAATTATTGTACCTTTTATAACTAAAAAAATGAATTTAGAATTTTTTGAATTGTCTGCATTCGCATTAACTATGCTGACCACCACTCTTGGATTCTGCTCATGCTTACCATTAGGCAGAATTGTAATTAAATTATTGTGCATTCAAGTAATCACGGTGTACCCTACATCTTTGAAGTCAGTGATATTTTAAGCATTATTATGTTAAAGAATATTTTACGATACTTCAAAACTTAATGAGTAGTTCGGGATAGCACTTTACCTCATTTATTGCCTACCCTCACCCTATTGAAAGTCGCGCACAATTATCGTTAAAGATTATATTATCAATGCCTTAACTTATCTAAAAAAAATGTTCAAGTGATGTTAAAAGCATATTGTTTTGTAAAGTTGTCTCATTGCCTTATTGAATAGATTTACATTCACTTCTTGACAAACACCTATTCAGAATTCTTATTGTGTTCGTCCTCAGAAAAGATTCCACTTCATAACGTTAATAACTAAGCAATGAAAAAATTCACCTCCCCTAAAACCTATTAAAAACTAAGACGCTCATGTAATTTGGTGAGATCCTGTAATTAAGTGGGATCCCGCATAATCCCGGTAATTTTAATATAACACCGGGAATTCCCGCCTCTCGGCGTATTATGCGCACAACTTTTTTATTAATGAATTCTATTTTTTGACGGAGAATTTAATTAATTAGAGGATGCTCGCCCAAAGTAGATTCTGAGGAATTAAATAGTAAACATCGAATTATATTCTCGTCCTAAATCGTTCAACGTGTAATGATGTTAACATGGACGGTGTATTAATTATTATATTAATAATATATTTTTTATTTAAATGAGTGTTTAGTTACAAAATAAGAAGGCGCTTTTACAATGGCTGCTGCAATTTTGATAATGGATTAGAATGTATGTTGATTAAAGTGATTGTTTCAATGTATGCCTATGTATATGTATGACATAGATAATAATAAGTATTAGACTAGCGGGTCTTCCCAGTTTCATCTATATTTATCGTCTCTGCCTAACTTTAAAGTGAAGGAAGTGAAGTGACTCGATGTCACATGGCTAATTTTTAGGGTACCATACCTCAAAAGGAAAAAAAACGAAATCCTTATAGGAATACTTTGTTGTCCGTCTGTCTGTCTCTCAAGACCCTTTTTGTCAGGAACACGGAGGTATCAAACTAAAATTCATATCAAACACTTAGATCTACGCCTTGGAACTGTGAAAAAATCGAATTTCTAAACCAACGCAATCAAAAGATATAGCTGTTTATGCAGCAAATTTTTACCACTCGCAAGCGAATCAAAGCCTACAGGGTACTTCCCGTGAATTCAGAATGTTAAAATTTTAACGAAGTAAAGTCTTATAGCACAAATAAAGGAAAAATTGCGAAAAGTATAAATTTTTACTTACATCATCAAATAAGCCATTTATGATGCAAATTTTCAACACTCGCAAGATAATTAAAACTTACTGGGTACTTTCCGTAAACTCAGAATTTTGAAATTTGGTACGAAGTAATGTCTTATAGCACAGATAAAGAAAGAAAAAAAGCGGAAATTAGAAATTTTTAGTTACATCATATAATATGCCTACAGGTTTAAACGGAACCCTCGGTGCACGAGTCCGGCTCGCACTATGCAGTTTTTATTTATTTATCAGTATTGTATACACAAAGTACAACAATACAAAAGATGAGTCTATAATCTCTCTTATTTAATTCACACCTAATGAAAATAACTCAAGTCCTTAGCGTGTAACTGTCTCTACCTATCAAAAGGATTTAAAACACGTGCTATATGAAGTGTCTAGGGGAATGGACATATTTTAAATAGTAATAGTCGAATATAGCCTGCTTAACTTACCCATTTAGGCTCCACAAAAAAATAGGTTCACGTATAAACGTTCATAAAATATTTTTAAATACAAAGCCTGTGGTAGCAAACGACAAATATTATATATTTTATAACAGTTACTTTGTTCTATCCAACCCTTTTGTAGAGGTTTTTGTTTTAATTAATTTAGCATTACTCGGTGATCAAATTTCTTTTTTAATTGAATCTCAGTTAATTATTTTCAAACATAATTATAAGAGCTCGATATACTTGATAATGCTATTTCGTTTATTTTTATAAATTTTAATTTATTATTTTATCTTTAGCAACATCTGTACATTTACAATTACTTGTCATTGCTGACTGACCGAAGTTGGCCACTTGATATTTTGGCAACTGATACTCTTTATATTTTAAACAAATACTAAGAAATGTTTTTTAGGAGTGTCAGGTTTGTGAAAGTTGGCCCTTTTTAAAGTTAGAAACACCAAATGAGAAATAATGTGGCGAGGCGAGTCGATGACTTTTAGCTAGCTAACATTTTTTCTAATCTAGTCTATACATTAACACGTGAAGATTCTTTGTAATTATTTTTATTTATAGTACAATTGATGTTATCATTTTAATTATTTTTTTTTTTCAATAAGAAATTAGCGAATTAATATCATTTGCTTAAAGGTAAGTCA
The DNA here is from genome assembly GCA_916048165.1 of Spilarctia lutea. Lineage (NCBI taxonomy): Eukaryota > Metazoa > Arthropoda > Insecta > Lepidoptera > Erebidae > Spilarctia > Spilarctia lutea. The sequence goes on along the minus strand of OU696473.1, from coordinate 663,511 downwards.
AATTATTTACGTCTGCACTGGTTAAGCTTAAGGCATTTAAATATTTCAGACAACTTAGCAACTGCAAATATGGCACACAGTGCACTAATATAAAATAATATTGAAAGAGTTTTAGACTCAATCACAGGCATACCACATATTCATGAAAAATAGGTGTTAATTAAGTTTATAGCATTTAACAGAGTTAAGAGGTTATTGGAGGCTGAACTCTTCTCCCTATTCCGGGATAGGACATTCACGGGCCGCAAACGCGTTTGCGAGTCTTAAGTAAAGAAAAGTTATAAATTTATCTGCAGTACTTCCTGATATTTATTCCCTCTCTCCTCAATGAGTCTTAATCGTATTTTACGGCCCTTCGAGAAACGAGACGGAACTAAACATTTGAGTTGAAATCGCGTGAATTGTTTAACAGATTGTATTGATTTTAGAAACAAACTGCCTCGGTGGCGCGAGTGGTAGCGTAAGCGACTGCTGTGCTTGAGGTCTCGGGTTCGATTCCCGGGTCGGTCCAAATGTTTGTATGATCTGCAAATATTTGTTTCGAAGTTTGGGTGTTTTCTATGTATAATATGTATGTATTTACAAAAAAAAAAAGTATATATGTATTTATATCAGTTGTCTAGTACCCATAACACAAGCTCTGCTTAGCTTGGGACTAGACGGCGTTGTGTGTTAAATTGTCCGAAATATTTATTATTATTATTATTATAAACTGCTGCAGCGTTCATGGTACACAAGCTTTACAAAATCATTTTCTTTCTTTTTTTCTTTGTTTTAAATATTCAACGCTTTGGTTCACAGATAGACAAGACACTCGATGGGAACTAAATATCGTCACTTATGGACATCTACAATTCAAAAGAACAAGTGGTTTTACTGGTTTTGAGTGCCCTCGTTCTCATAACCAGAGGAAGAGCTGGGTTAGACCTCTGAAAATCTAAGTCACGCTGTTAAAAACATGAAACGATTTGATGTGAGGAGCTCACTCAAACTCGCTGCCGTATACCAGCCGTAATGTACCGAAGTAATTTTCTTCCACTATTAAATGTTGTTAATTCTTTTAACCGACGCTGGTACGGAGAAGATTTAAGCATTGACCTCCAAAACCACTTACCCAATTTTGATTCAGCTTTTAGTGATGTGTTTGATTAGTGTCCTTAGACAGGTGTTAGAGTGACAATTTACCGGGAGGCAAAGCAGTAAGAAAATTTTGTCGTAAATACTAATATATTGTTATTATTAAATAAACCATATAGATCTGTAGTACAAATATTCAAATGTGTCATGTAACGTGAGTGTTGTATTAGCGTGACAGAATGTCGGTGCATGTTATAAGCGTGTTAAAGCAGGCACCCTGCAAATATCGTGCAAACTTGTGCTAAAGCAAGGCCTCGACTCGCCTCGACCTCGGTAGCGTTTTAGCCTATTGACACATGCTTTTTAGAAAGAAAAGCTCGCTAATGGTGTTTGGCTTTTAGTGACGTTTAATGGATCCCTTTGAAGGCGTCATTAAAACCGTTAGTAGTGACACTGTTTATTAGTTTGCTTTTTGGGTTTGGCGCACACGGACGTTTCAAATATAATTTATTTTACGTTTTAACCTAATTAAATGTAGAGGTGTTTTATGAGGGTTTTTCGGTATTTTCAATCAGGAGGGGTCCATTTATTAGCTATAGGTGATACGAGGTACATCGGGATTCCAGGAGTTTCCTTACTTCTTGTTCCGTAGCTACTAATACCCGATACGGCATGCGGTTATTGATCAGTTCGAGTCCGACATAGCCACTGGACGTGGCATCCAGAGGGTTGCCGTGCAATAAAAAAAACAAAAAGCACTTTATGAAACTAGTTTATAGAAGTTTCATAAAACCCTTTTTTTTCTTTTTTTCTTGAATAACACAGTAGTGACAATTCACGAACATATTTACTTCAATGGACTTCAATTACTTTCAAACAAAAACGTTTTAGGATGTAGTCTTCGCTGCCTGCACTGTCCTTATGAGCGTAGTTTAAGCAAAATCTAATTAGATTATGAAGGTCGTCGTAATTAGATTACTTACTAAAACTCTATAGTTTGAGAGCGTGTACAAAGATGAGACTCTCCTTATAACCATTTTATATTGCTGTGAATAATTAATTTGCGAGATATATCATTTGAGCTGATACCGTTTATTTGCTGTAGTGTGGTAGAACAGTTAAACAGGTAATGATAGTGTACTGTATTCATTTGTCCGTAACTTTCGGTGGTCGACACTTGGTGAAAGTTATTGAACTATATTACTAAAACACTACATAATTGAATCTAATTATGTATAGTTGTCACTTAATTGTTGTTGCAGTTTTCTGCATAACTCAAAATAGCGACATGGCTGCATTCTGCATATTTCGATTCAATTTTTTTTCGGAATATCGGGCTAACGAGCAGACTTATTGCCTGATGGTAAGCTCCGTATCGCTCATGGACACACGCAACACCAGGGGCGTCACAAGTGCGTTGCCGGCCTTTGGAGGATGGGGAGGGGGATGGGGGAAGGAGTTGGGGTATGGGCCTCCGGTATCCTTACTCACGCGGTGAAACAAAGCGCAGGCGCAGGTTCACACCAGTTTTCTGTAAGGCCGTGATATCACTCCGGTCGAGAAGCGTGGCTCTCTCACGGTTTAAACTTTCGGTTTTACTTATTCCATTATTTAATGTCTAGGTTACCGTGTTTGACTCACGGTATTATCAAAAATTTTGCCATAATATCGGTTCGATATCGACCGCAAATAGTTTTATCCAGTTTTAGCACTATTAAGCTAAGTGCCAGTCAATTATGTAGTGAGGTTTACTTCTTTCCAGCCTTTATTAATCCCAGTATTATTTAAGTCAGCCACTAGTTTTACCCGAATGCCAGATTTTACATCAAGCGACTGGAATCAGCCCTCCATAACCCAAAGGGCAAACTAAATTCAGAGGTTATAAAGTTATCAGTATATTTGTGGGCACTGACTTTCTAGTAACGATTGCCATGACATGAATTTGCGTGACAACCGAGACTGATGTATGGCTTATGCTATGCGTGCTCTCTGAGACACGGGTGTGAAACACCGCCCACTTTCGTACTCTGGGCTTTTAATAAGAATTTTTTGAAAGAAAAGTTCAATAGCACTTTTTTGGCCCAAGGAATCTTTAAAATGTTACTATTATACAATTAAGTAGTGAATTACAAAACCATACAAATATTAAAGATTCTTGTTTCTAAAGCGTATTCTCCAGCTAAGCTTTAATCGTATTTTACAACACCCGCGAGACTCGAGACAAAGCTAAACTCTCAGTTGAAACCGCGTGAACGGTGAAGTCATTTGTATTTATTTCAAAGGCAAACTGGTACAATATTTATGTGAAGCACACTATAAAAGCTATTTTCTTCGTTACAAATTGTTTTCTTTGTTTTGCGTTCCTTTAATATTTAACACAATTTATTTTATTTACGATAAAATGGATGTAATAATCAAAATAATGTTTCTGTCTTGCGTTGAAATATCTATTTTGTAAAAAAAGTGCGTGCGTACAAAGAACACATGTCAGAAGTGAAACTTCTTTGGTAAACTAATTATTAATAAAAATAATTAAAGATAATTTATTAAAATACCATTATTTTATATTATATTGTTTAAAAATTAAAATAGTGACGCGTTTCATCCGTAAAAAAATTAACCTCATGCGCCTAAAGAAGTTTCACTTCAAAAATTAAATTTACGACAAAAGTTTTATACACTTAACATTGAGGGGCTTGTGAGTAAGTAGTAACCGTGTAGGTTAATATTACATAAGTAAATTAATCCTAGTCCATTGAGAGCCGTATATAGTGTACGAGTATGCGACTGCTGTGTTTGAGGCCTTGAGTTCGATTAGGGTCGGACTAAATGTTTGTATGATCTGCAAATATGTGTTTCGGAGTTTAGGTGTTATTATTATCATATATGTATATTTACAAATAAGTATATATATCTATATATCAGTTGTCTAGTACCTATAACACAAGCTCAGCTTAGCGTGGGGCTAGATGGCATTGTGTGTTAGATGTCCGAAATATTTTTCATTATTAATTCATTGAGACTCTTCGTGCTTTAGAGTTGTTATAGTTGCCATACAAATTTCTGTTGTAATCGGTCACTGCTATCTTCAATTACAGAGAGATATTGATAATATACAATCCCGTTTTACTACTAGTTCTCTATTTTCACGTACCCGTCTCCAGTGGTGTGTTTGTTTGTTAGAGTGGTACAGTTTAATTAGGATCTGGCACAGTGCCAAATAAATAAAAGAGCCTCGGCCCATTCAATACTGTTATAATACTAACTGTTTCAATCCTATTTACTGAAATAGAAAAAGATTACACTATGCTTAATCAACAACAGACGTGATAGTTATGATGATTTAATAAATAATTACCAACACTCAATATCTGTTGTCGTACGTGTCGTATTTTTTCACCCGGCGTTAGTGAAACGATGGCCTTTTTCGTCCACTAAAACTGAATAAGGGAATAACCATTGGAGAGCCACAAACGGCTTCAATTATTCGTAACAGCCGCGAAAACTTGCCGAGGCGAGCATTAAACAATCCAGCGGTATGAATAGAGTGGATTTAATTAACGTTACGTTGAATGAACTCTGTCTCTTTCATACTAGATGTGTAGAACAGAGCAGGGAAGCCTTCTGGCATCACGCCAGTGGTCTCCTAGAATGGCCTGCGTTCCGTGCGACGTGTTGAGCTATCGATGGGATCTCTGTTTTTGTCACATTTAATGGATTGAGTCTTGACTTTGCAAGGTGTGCAAGTTTTTATAATCACCAGTAACTGTAAACTTCATTTCATTTTATTGATTGATTGATTTATTGAAAAAATATAAGATACACACTGTAGCTTACATGTTATATGCCATATAAAGTCATTCGTGTTTTTCCGTGCATCACTGTCATCGCCAAAGCATATTTAAATCTACTTACGAGTATATACTCAATTCTTGCCAATTTTATACATAACTATGGTTATAAAATGAACCAGCATTCTCATTCTTAATTTTACTATGGAAATAGGTACTGAATAAAAAAGTACGAACTCTTTGTATGCCGGAGGACTGAGAGAAGTATTAAAATTTCAAACTTTTATATTTTAGGAAAATATTATGGCATCCGTCTGCCTCATACGATACCACGGATACTTACAGAAAACCGCGGGAAACTTTAAAAATATACATGAAACGGACACAATAAACACCCAGACTCAGAACAACAATATGTGGATCACACAAAAGTGTGGACCCATGTGGGATTTGAACCCACAACACTTGCGGCAGTAGAGTGGTGACCACTTAAACCACCTATCGTTCAGTTCTATAACCAGCAGTGGGTGTAGAGGCTGTTGATGTGCCATGGCCACGTTGAGAGCTAACAAGGACGATTGAGATTTCAAAATAAAGTTGTTACCTTGTTGTTGTATCATATACAAAAATCTGTCTTAGTAGAGATAAATCTCTTTCAAATGTGCTTAGGAACCATATTCATTTCGAAATTGATACCTAACTTGTAATTTTTATAGCAACCGTTCAATTTTTTAGTGTACACAATCTTGATTTATTCATAAAATCTTTATCGTTTATTTAGAGAGGATTTATAAGTATCTTCGGAAGTTCCAGATGTTTGCCTCATAATATAGGAGTAATTTTACAAATTATTTCTGTTAGTTAAACTTTTATGTCTATTACATAATACTTACTTTATACTTTCAAATAAGGTTGGCACTTACAGATTAGTGGATTATCCTACATTTATATCCACTTTTATCAATATGGTCGTAAGCTGTGTAATATTTATGACTTTTAACTTTTAGTGCGAGTGATATAAATTATATCGCCACAAAGTCGTTACAAGTTCTCATCAAACTTACCACCATGTCAAATATATATTCTCCATACGCACACTTTATTGCCTATCAAGAGGTTTCGGGTTCGATTCTGATCATATAACCGTCCCATCAGATTGTGAGAGAAATGGAGTAGAGAGCGCACCTGTATTTGCGCACACACTTGTGCACTACAACATGTACTACGCAGTTGGTCAGTATCCGTTGAGACCTGCCGCTGTGGCCAAAACCAGCTAGGAGAACCTCTTATTCTCCACAAGTATCTTGGACATGAACTCATACATAAAAAGCTAAATATTTGCTGACAAACTAGACTGCAATCTGCCATGTTTGCCTCGGTGGCGTAGTGGTAGCGTATGCGACTACTAAGCTTGGGGTCTCGGGTTTGATTCCCGGGTCGGACCAAATGTTTGTATGATCTACAAATATTTGTTTCGGAGTTTGGGTCTAGATGGCGTTGTGTGTTAGATGTCCAAAATTTTATTATTTTATTTATTTTTAAGTTTATTATTAAAAAGTGTTTATTAGAAACTATTTAGAAATATTTTTTAATTGTGAAATAGAAAAATCAAGAATGATCGAAAATAAAAAAAATAAAGAGCGCACTCCTTCTTAAAAGGTCGGCAAAGTACTTGTAACTCCTCTGGTGTTACATATGCTCGTTTACCCCCTTATCCATTAAAAAAAGATTTTATCTTTATCATCTATTGGTGGTAGACGCTAGTCTATGGTCAATAGACTTTAATAATCTACCGCTGGAAATAAAACAGCCATCGACACCACGATGCAGATGGGCACATGGGTTTTTTAGGTTTGTGTCAAGTTTTCTTCTAATATAATACTAATACTTCTTATTTAAACGAATTTTTCATAAAAAAAAAACTGTTAATTGCATGTGAACAAAAGTGTAAAAATTGTAATAGGATTATATATTTTATAAAAATCTAAAAATTGTTAACATATATATACTTCAGTTTAAAATCCCCTAAATGTTAAGAACTAAATGTAATTTCTACAAATCAATATATATTCAAAAATGAGAGTAGAACCACTTGCTTTACAATGTATTTTACTCGTCTGTTAAAGTTTTAGCCTTGAAATAATAATCAGCTTTATAATCATACCAATCTAACACCTTCCCATCGTACCACACGTATGCTCCTTTTAGACTCTGAGGCGCATCTAAAACTAAGTAAATGGGGGTTTCTGCAGCTTGATCTATATCATAGAAACCAACTCCCTGCGTCATATCAGTTTTTACCAACCCTGGATGCATCGAGTTTACAGAAATATTCCTAGGCTCCAATTCCTTCTGTTGTAACATGGTTTTAGCACTCAAAGCTACCTTTGCTATTCTGTACGCAGGTATCGTTCCTTCAGCTAAATTATTAATGTCAAATGTTCCGTTCTTTGTTTGTTCTAGATACCAGTTTACGAATTCATTAATATCATTTTCATTTAAATCTTTTTTGGATAGTCTTTTTATCCAATTCTCATTTCTTATATTGCTTAGATGACCGCAATCACTAGAAATGTTCAGAATACGTCCATTATCTCTTACCAAGGGAAATAGCAATTCCTCTATAGTTAGAATACTGTAGTAATTGATATCAACAGTATATTTAGATTCTTCATAGGAGTTGGAATATATTGATTTAGTGTTTGCTACAGCTGCATTATTTATTAGAATGTCTATACCACCGTACTTCTCTTTGAGGTGATCTCTAAGCCTGGTGATGCTTTCTCGATCAGCGACATCGAGTTGATGGTATTCAGGTTTCAAGCCTAGCTCGTTTAGTTTCGCAACTGCAACCTTTCCTCTGTCATCATCTCGTGATGTAAGGTAAACCACTCCATCAAATCTTTTTAATAGACCTTTGACAATTGCGAATCCGATACCTTTATTGGACCCGGTGACTACAGCGACCTTAACCATCTTGTTCTTGATTATCTGTTGAACAAAAAATACAGTATTTGTTAGTACCTACTGTCGTCAATGGTAAGCCATGTGGTGTTGTGAACAATGACTGTTCTTAGAAATATTTCGTTAACCGCTTCTCATAAATTTATGCCTGTCTAGTAAAAAACTTGTTTTTTTTTAATTACCGAAACGTTTTCTTTATATCAATATACACAACAGACAATTTTCGCGAGTGCAAATATTGATAATCAAAATATCATAGCTGTAGTTATCTGATAAAATTTTAAATAACGATTTTCTGTCATTTTCTTTATCTTGTTAAACATAATAAATATTAATTCAGTTTTAAATAGAATGATTCATTTTTCTTTTTAGTTTTTATACAATCATGTTCTTTGATGTATTTGTGACTATAAATTACGTACTGAAATCAACAAAAGCCGATAACTTTTACTAAAAAAAAGTAGTAAATAAATGAAGCCCGGTCTTTTTAAATTCAACATCCATGAAAATAAATACTAGACTTTAAAGTTCAAAGGATTAAAATAAATTTAAATTCATTCTGTATACCTTACTGTATGCCAGATACATTTTATTTCCACAACTACTTTCGATAAATGTTTCTCAAAAAAATTAATCTGCCGCAATATCAGTTCAGTGACAATCTAACTGAGTGGTTTTCAATTTAATCAAGATTCAAGATCGTTTATTTGTCCAAAACATGAGTATACATACACAAAGCATGCAACATGTTAGAATATGTAGTTGAACAATCATGTTTGCCTTTTCGGCGTACAAATATTACATAGTCATGGCATATTCATTCGATGAAGTTATTCAACAATTTAAAAATATATATATGTATTTATGTCATGTCATCAACAGTCTATTATTATGTACAATATAAATAAAACATATATGTCTTCTTTTATATGTCCATAATTAGTATTTATCTGTTAAAAATTCATTAATACTGTAGTAGGCTTTCTCTAATAATATACTTTTCAATTTATTTGTAAGTGTGAAGGCTGTGTATTCCTTCCAATTTTTTATCTATACTAATATTATAAAGAGGAAAGGTTCGTATGTAAGTATGTTTGTAAGGAATTGGCTCAAAAAGTACTGGACGGATTTTAAAAATTCTTTCACCATTTGAATGCTAAATTATCACTGATTAATATAGGTCATTTTAATTGTAAGAAAAAAAAAAACAAAATGTAAACTAATAACTGCAGGTAACACCGCAAGGTTCGGCTAGTACTGTATAAAATAAGATTTACAACTGTCAGTAGAATACAATTCAAATATAATCCCGAGGCACTTCTTTAGGGCCTTAAAGATGAGTTCCTTATTTACTGAGTTGCCCCAAAAAAATAATCCATATCTTAAGTTTCAAGAGACTAAGCCATGATACCCTGTTAACAGCGCATCGGAACTCAGTACGGGCTCCAATTATTAAATGATCTTATCTACAGAACTGCTATGGAAGTTTTAATAATTATTTTTGAATTTGATAGTCATTTTATCGAGTATCATTAAATTCTATTCAATACATCGTTTAAAATATTCATGAAAAGGTCGGTTACGTTATGATTTAGCACAGATGTTACATAGTTCTTCAGCTTATTTGGTTAATTTATATTAAGCTGGAATATCATTTCTCCTGATTAGCGATTAATTCATTTTATATATGTATATATTAAAATTAGTTTAAAATCTATGAAGACATTTTGTAACAAATAAAAAAGATCACAATCCATAATAATGAAACTAAAAACTTAAAAACATTATAACCCAAAAAAATAAATAAATATATACACAAATATATAAGTAGAAGAGAATAAATTTTAATATACACCAATTAATACAGTTTATATTTTGGAGCTTAACAATATAATGACCATATACAAATTATCTTATCCTTACAAAGGACCTTATCCTTACAAAGCAATTTATTACAGATAACCTTTTTTATAAGTATGTCAAGTCGGTCAATATGTCAAGTCTTTTTTACTCAAAGGGGCCTGAAGAATTGTAATAAACACATACATTTCACAAACTATAATTTTATTTTCACTTCTGTGATATACCGATAACCTGTTGCTACCAACCAAATAATTCACGAATTACGTAGTGAATTAGACGTATATTGAACATACAGGTAGATGAAACCATAACTAGTATAAATATGTTCTTTTTGATGTGGTTAACTGTATGGTTATAAGCTCAGCCGGTCTTTGGCGACCGTCACTGTAACTTGATCCAAAAGCCAGACTATTCAAAGGTATAGATTACCTTAGATACCTAAAAAAAATATTCCTAGCGAGTTAACTGCCTGAAAAAAAAAACGTAAACAGTTGTAACAAGTATACATAAAATAAATTATATTCCAATTTGAACTATGATTGTATTTAGGATAGTTTGAACGTTGATAGAACCACTTACATATTAAATATTACCGAACATACAAGTTGAAAACGTAGAAATTTAATTGAGACTCACAATAACATATGGACTACTTACCGTATATTCGTTTATTCAAAAACAAGTGGAAATATTACTAACAACACGTCCACGACTTATCAGACAAGGGTCTGTAATGATAAGAATAATTATAGACAGTAAGACACTGTTGTTGATACAATCAGTATATGTGTGTAAGTGTTTCTTCCTTTTAACGCGTTTAATGTATTTGACAAAGTTTATTATTCGTAAACACACACAAGACGTAGTGTTATATAATAAGTAGATTATGTTATCAATTACTAATGAAGGTCAAATTAATACATTGTTCACATATCATCAACTGAGTTTTACACACGACTCAGCTTGATTTAATATCAATGATATTAATATAGATAATATTAATAAAGATCATTTACCGCTCTAACAATATGTATCTACTGTGTCTTTCACTTATACATACAATTACTTATTTAAATAAGAAAATATTAAACACATTTTTAAAGGTCAAGCCACGCTGATTTCAGCTCGAACGGGCCGGCTTGACCGAAGCGGTACTACCCTCGCACAGAAGATCAATCTAAAATGACAGCATTCGTGCTGTAGTGTTTCTTTGGTGAGTGCGGGACCGGTGGCCCAATGATGCAGAAGCATCACTAGGCCGTCGTGGTGTGGTGCACCGTTCTGCATTGTTGTATTGTCTACATTCGCAACGACTATGGTGTCCACCACTCTTGGATTCTGCTTATGCTTTCAATCAGGCAGAGTAGAGTCACTTTGGCAGGCTCATACATAAAAAATATGATACTTATGCATCAAGTAAGATGGCGTTATCACCATCTAGTTTAAAATTAAGCAACGTTTGTATTGTGAAAGATACCTTTTCTTGCAAATACTTGTAATTATACATAGAAATCAACAAACTATGAAACAAATATTTGTAGATCAAACAAACACTTTGGTGTTACAGGGGAATTAAATTCGAAACCTCAAGCATAGTAGACGCATATGCAACGACTGCGTCACCGAAGCAAATGTTTATACCAATTATAAAACAGACAATCTGGTTGTCGCTCAGACCTACAACATCAGTTTGTAAATCACTCGGATGAACATTTAAACTAAATGGAACTAACAAAACCAGGATTACAAATAATAAAACCATCATAAAAACATCAACAATCACCTAACAGAAGTCCGTCTCTAAGGTACTTGTGTGGAATATATCTGGTATGGTGGTAGTTTTGATAGCACCCTTAAATGACTTTGTGGCGATAAAGTTTATATCACTAAAGTTAAAAGTCGTAAATATTACACGACTTTACGACCATATCGATAAAAGTGGATATAAATATAGGGTAACTCACTAATCTGAAAGTGCCAACTATGCTAAAGTGTAAAGAAATTGTTATGTAATGAACATACAAGTTTTACTTACACTAGCACATAGAAAATGTTTGTAAAATTACTCCTAGATTATGAGGCAAACATCTGGAACTTCCAAAGATCTTATAAATCCTCTCCAAACAACCGATAAAGATTTTACGGCTAAATTAAGATCGTATACAACAAAAAATTTAGCGGTTGCTATAAAACATAACTACCAATTCAAAAAACAATATGGTTCCTGAAAACATTATAGAAAAGATTGATCATTAAAACGTAAAATACTAGAAGATGCACTGCACTAAGACTGTTGTAATACAAGAAAAGCTTCCAAGCAAGCAAATAAGCTTTCTGTGACATTTGAATCGTCATTGTTAGCCCGCAACATCATTATACTCGTATACCGTTAAGATAGTTATTTTATCTCATCGAGTTTTGGTTTTAGATGTGTTCAGAATTTATTATCTTATATTTCCATATTCGGAGAAAGGTTGACAATGCCAAAAGTTCTCAAATTAATAATTAAGGGTATAACTACATTTCTGCAATTTAATTAATTAACTGAAATATACATCGAATTGAAAATACTATCGAAATTATCTTTTTAATGGTAAATATAATCCAGCAGGCGGTATGTATTTGTCAAAACCATAGAGCAGGGTAAAGAAAGCAAACTAGTAACATTTAAGCAGTCGCGTTGTTTGTTTCATAAGTTTTATTAATTATTTTTAGTAACGACGACGAATATTTTTAATTTCCATTTTTAAATTTGTAAATAGCCAATTTATTCTTCGATAAAATTAATGGATTTTTGGCAAGTTCAAATTTGGGAGAGAAAAATATAAGTTTATTGAGAATGTTGTAAACATAATGTACTTTTATATCTTACAGTAATTAATATTAATACAGTAATTACTAAAGCGTCGAAGCTCTTTATTTGTTTGGCATTGTGCCACATTCTAATTATATTGAACGACTCAACCAACAAAAAATAACTGGAAGTGGGTACCTACAATGGTATAATGGTATAGAGGGCAAGCTGTGTCAAAATTTAGAGTTTCTACTTATTTCACAATCTCTCAAATTTACTTTACTAAATCGTCTACGCCTCTAAATCAGATTAATTAATTTTATACTTTGAATCATTATTTATAAAACTATGTAACTAACTACCAAATTTTCTTTACCGCTTAATTGTTTATTCTTAGAGATAGCATTTATTGAGTAACCATAGATTCTTCAAAAATATTTCATGTAATATGTGTGTCGCCATTTAAGTGACAAAATTATTTATACCACAAGACGCAATATTTTTAATAATTGATTCCATTGATAAAACAACTAAATTACATCAGTGTCATTTGCTTATTTATGAATTCTAAAAGTATATAATCTGAATACATCCTGTGGAATTCCAGAAAAGAATATTCAACTTTGATACAAACATACCTTGTATTTCAAACAGACGTAAACAATATTCTGTTTATTAAATACAGTTTATCGCAAGTGAAGGCATTCATGTTAAATTTTAAAGGAACACAAAGACAAGGAAACAATTTGTAACGAAGAAAATAGCCTTTATTGTGTGTTTCACATGAATATTGTACCAGTTCGCTTTTGAAATCAATACAAATGACTTCACCGTTCACGCGGTTTCAACTGAGAGTTTAGCTTTGTCTCGACTTTCGTCGGTGTTGTAAAATACGATTAGGGCTTAAAGAAGAGAATGCGTTGCAGAAACAGAAATTCTTAATTTTATTTGCTCTTTGCGCAGTCTTTTAATGTACCTTATCCACCACAGCATTGTTTTCTACATTATCTTTCAACCCACACCATTTTATCGTAAGCACATAATTTCAGTAAGCTTATGTTCTGAAGATTTCATAGCATAACCTGAGAATTGACATACATTTTAAAACACATACTATGCACTACGAAATAGAAGCCGGTTTATCTTATATTAAGTTACCCAGTATTCATTTCCATCTCAGTATTCCACATTTCTCTTTATAGAGTGGTATGGTAACGTAAACACCATTCACAAACGAACCTAATCATGGAATGGAACCAAATGCTCTTTCAAACGATTTACTAGATAAATTTCTATAGGTATACAGAAACGTACACAAGGTCTTATATATCGAAGATCTTGTAGATTTTTGAATGTTTAGGTACTGAACAAACAACATTTTGAAGTCCCGTACGGTAACAAAGATTTCCTCAAAGAATTTCAGAAAAGCAGTTACATATTTTCTGATACGGAACCCTAAGCCTTGTTGAGTCTACTTGAGAATACATTATAAGTGCCCATTATTTCTTCCTTCTCTTTCATAAAATATTTATATACTAAATATAAATATCTTAGAATGATATTTTAACATGATTATACTGTAACCTCATCAGCTCTTAATTTACATTTTAATCAAGTTGTGCTTTGATATCTACTTGTTATTTTCAATTCGAGTTTTATCGATAGACAACATTAAATTTATGGCCCGAACTAGTCTGGTCATTTTGTATTCAATCTGAGTTCTCAGATTATAATAAGCCGTGTCCTAGTAAACTCTCAGAATCTTAAGCGACTAAGTACTTATATATAGCACAAGATAAACTTCATATATTTTCCTGTTAGAGTCGTCCAAGGATTATATTTTTCAATTTAACATATTTTATGAGCATAACTGTTATATTTACTATATAAAAAAAGCAATTTGCGAGAGCAAATTTTTTTTTATAGGAATGATATACAGTTTGCTTATTGGTTCTATGGTTAGTATGTTTATAAAGTGGATATGGTGGACCCCATTGTTGGATTCTGCTTGAGATTCCAATCAGGCTTAGCATAGTTACTTTGGCAGGTTATTTAAAAAAAAAATAATCAAAAATATATGAATAATTCATCAGAATAATTTTCTAAAACTATCAAACTCTATCATTTGCTATATATAAATGATTAACTTTTGCCCGCGTTTTCGCTTGCGTTAGATTTGTATTTGAGTGAATAAGTTAATTCAAATAATCTACAAAAGGTCTCTCTTATTTTTGGACAATATTCTCCACTAATACGTATAACCATCTGCTGTTGAGTTATTATCACTTGTATCACCCGCTCGTATTTGTGTCGTGATTTCACACAATAAAAATGAACAATACCAAAATAATAAGTGAATCAACTTATGAATTCGGAAGCCGAGTTTATGGAAGAAAAAATTGTGAATTAGTAAGAAAGAATTGAATCCTAAACAATCAATAAGTAAAGTCGATTTGTATTATCAAGAATTTCAACGAACATATGCTGAAGAAGGTTGCTGTTTGTATAAATAAATAAATATTTCGGACATCTAACACACAACGCCATCTAGTCCCAAGCTAAGCAGAGCTTGTGTTATGGGTACTAGTATGTTTTTTGTTAGAACGCAGATCACGTGAAAACGGCTGGATATTAATGAAACTTTTATGATTTGATTGCTTAACGTCAGAATTAGGATCTAAGGTACTTTTTTTTACCCGACTGCACAAAGAAAGTAACAAATGCTTTTTTATTGTATAGGGGGCACACGAGCACACATATAGACGCCTGATGGCAGCACCAGAGGCGTTACAAGTGCGTTGTCGGCCTTTTAAGAAGAAGTACTTAAAGCCCTGTAAGCTTTTTGCAAAAAACGCGGGCATGCTACTAATTTGTTATGATGATAGTTCATAATGTTTCATGTCTGCTTTGTCAAACCCATGTTACAAAGAGTTGACTTGAGAAAAAACCTGAAACAGGAATTTGCTGATTTAAATAAATGACTTACCTTGCGAGGTTTCGAAACGAAAAACCTATACAATCTTGCTGCTCCATACAAACTTTAAACTCGCGTTTTACTCCTTTACTGAGTGAGTTTTGAAAAAACATTTTTCAGTGCACGTCAACATCATAATAGCTATTTGCGAGCCAAATTTCAGCGCAATCTGTTCAGTGGTTTGAGGTGTGTGCTGTATAGATCAGTCAGTCATTGACGGTTGCATTTTTATATATGTAATATACAGATTCATTAGAATAATTTTCATTGAATGTCAAATAGTTGGTCCACGACTGTGAGGGCGGAGCTTAAGATTGTATTTTTGGATAATGGCAAACAGGACGGGGTGTCCTTTTTAATATTAAGTGGAGTAACAAATGTAGTAAACAATGACAGTAATGAAAAGGTATACTAAGGTACATAGTACAATCGTGGACAGCACGAAAGCCCATGCCCTACTGCGGCAGTCTTTTAATTGAGATGATTATAATGGATATGATAAGAATGCCTCCTGTGGGATTTCTCTTGCAAATTATTTTGACAACGCCACATCTAACGAACGTCTAATGTTTGTTTCCTTCGTATTATACCCATCAACAATTTTGTTCTCGACTATAACATAACAATGTAATCTAGTATCTTCCTACTACAAACGAATAACAATTCTGAATAGTATAAAAATAAGTTTTTTGCTGGTAACCTTGAAAACCCATTGTGTGGCAGCGTAACGATCCAATTTATAACGTTACTAAGTGTTTTGTTACTTTAAATAGTTTATTACTGCCTCGGTGGCGTAGTGGTAGCGCATGCGACTGCTAAGCTTGAGGTCTCGGGTGTTTGTATGATCTGCAAATATTTCTTTTGGAGTTTGAGTGTTTTTTATGTATAATGTGTATATATTTACAAAAAAGAAGTATATAAGTATTTATATCAGTTGTCTAGTACCTATAACACAAGCTCTGCTTAGCTTGGGACTAGATGGCGTTGTGTGTTAGATGTCCGGAATATTTATTATTATTATTTATTTTTTTACAAGTTTCATTAAATGCATTTATCATTCTCCTTCATTTCTTATCATTGCAAAGTGTTATATCAATGCATTTGGTCTATACAAGTCTTTTAAAAGTGACGTCACTATATTGTATATACTACGGATGGGTAGATTTTCATTTATGTCTGTACAAAAATTTATAGTCTAGTGGAGTGCCATAAATTGTAAAAATAATTATACTCATTGCAAGTAATAAAAACAAATCGTAGGTACTCACAAGAGCTCTTGCTTCCGCCAAGTGGAACACGAGAATGAATCTATGGCAAGGTTGTTGCTTCTTAAATTGAAGCCGAGTACAAAGACAATATACTACCTTACCTACTTACCTACCTTTGATAATCTACAATAACCTCACGAACTAAAGTAGTTTTAACTGAGGTAAACATTCAATGTTCATTGTTTTATTTTTTTATATGATAAACAATAATAGTAATATATAAGTTGTGGTTGACCTTACTCAACTAAAGTATTTTTTATGGTATAAGGGACAAACGAGCAGACGTATCGCCTGCTGGTAAGCGATTACCGCCGCCCATAGACATTAGCAACACTAGAGGCGTCACAAGTGCGTTGCCGTATAGTATTTTTTTTGATATCTCAAATCTTAGCTGTCACTGTACTTCAGTACCAAATAAACGTTAATCAGAGACACGCGCTTGTTGATTACTTGAAAAAAGTAATAAACGTAAAAATAACAAAAAAAAAAGAGTTTAGTTCAGTTTAGTTTTTCTTTACTAATAAACAATCGTGATCTGATCAACTTTTATTTAATACTGAACTAAATATAGTAAAAGCTGAGATGTGTGATTTTGAAAAACGGAAGCTAAAAAAAACTGTGGAATGAACTGTCGCCTGCGATATTCTCGGACCAATACGACCACCAAGAAAAGAGCGTACTCCTTCTTAAAAGGCCTGCCGGCCCTTGTAACGCCTCTGGTATTAAGCCGAGTACAAAGACAATATACTACCTTACCTACTTACCTACCTTAGATAATCTACAATAACCTCACGAACTAAAGTAGTTTTAACTGAGGTAAACATTCAATGTTCATTGTTTTATTTTTTATATGATAAACAATAATAGTAATATATAAGTTGTGGTTGACCTTACTAAACTAAAGTATTTTTTATGGTATAAGGGACAAACGAGCAGACGTATCGCCTGCTGGTAAGCGATTACCGCCGCCCATAGACATTAGCAACACTAGAGGCGTCACAAGTGCGTTGCCGTATAGTATTTTTTTGATATCTCAAATCTTAGCTGTCACTGTACTTCAGTACCAAATAAACGTTAATCAGAGACACGCGCTTGTTGATTACTTGAAAAAAGTAATGAACGTAAAAATAACAAAAAAAAAAGAGTTTAGTTCAGTTTAGTTTTTCTTTACTAATAAACAATTGTGATCTGATCAACTTTTATTTATTACTGAACTAAATATAGTAAAAGCTGAGATGTGTGATTTTGAAAAACGGAAGCTAAAAAAAACTGTGGAATGAACTGTCGCCTGCGATATTCTCGGACCAATACGACCTTCAAGAAAAGAGCGTACTCCTTCTTAAAAGGCCTGCCGGCCCTTGTAACGCCTCTGGTATTACGGGTGTCCATGGTCCATACGTATGCTCGTTTGCCCCCTATACAATATAAAAAATTGTACTGTAAGCAATTGAGATAAATGTAGAGAATGTACAAAGTTTCGTGAAATTTTGTGATGTCAACAACGGAATTAACACCATTGTCGAATGTTCTCTGGTCGAAACTATAGAGTTTTACATTCATTTCATGATTATAGTACTTAAAATATCTTCAAAAAACCGCATATATAGAGAGCTTTTATTTTCGAAAGCAACGCATACAAAATTTATATTTTAAACGGATGATAACTCATTAGTATACTGTGATTAATCTTGACTATCAATATTCAGTTCCGAATTATTTTGTTGTGAAATTGATTTTAGATTTTCAGCGTACATGTATAGTAATAGATGCTGGTTTGAGGCCGGTAACTTGACGTTATACCATGAGACGTATTTAATGATGCGAAGTGAGCAAGTAAGCGACCGTCCGCCCTAAATATATAAAATAGATAAAATACTACTGTTTATGGCACACCGTACAACTTCCCTCGATTTATTCCGCATACGTGGTTATTGTCAAAAATCTTTTGTAAAGCGGGAAAATATGGAACATTACGGGTTTGCCTCGATAAAAAATATCTGATTTTTTTCATGAGGATCGCAATTTTAGGATTACATTACAGTATTCACCATAGCTGGAAATGTCATCAGGGATGAAATCAAAGAATCAAGTTATGAGAATGTGTGCTTGGCATTTGTTGGAGGCTTTTGTTGTCGAAGATCTATGAGAGTGAATATTTTTTTTGGGTGCTTTTGGGTACGCGTAATGAAAAACGTATAAAATTTACAGTGTGATATTTATATTTATTTCATTATTTACCCTGAGTTGAATGCTCGCCAAGTGAACTCAACTTTAGGATAAAAGAAAAAAGTTCATTAAAACAAGTGTTTATAGTTATTTATAGTTGGAAGTATAAAAATGCAGTAAAGCTTAAGATATGTATAATTATGTACTAATTTAGTATATGTGTTATATTTAATCATCAGTTTTGCTTCGTATAGTGCTGAACCCCTAAAGAGTGCCAACCATTCCGACCTTGAGAGCAGTCCGCATTAATCCGCAACCAGCCATTTCTCTCAAGTCGTTAGTCGATATGTATTTTTAAATAATAGTGAAACATCATTTATGATGACATCGCTTAAATAAATCAATGTTTTGATGTATATTTACTTATATTACAAAGCCACACAATATAACTTACCAAGTTGGTTTTTACTTTTATAAGAAGATGCTTGACCAAGTCTGAAGTGAGTCAAATGAAAGTTTAATAGAATTTATATTGAATGAAGATAACATTGGAGTATATGGTTTATTTAATGAGATGATGAATCCGTACTGTTGTTTTACATTAAAAAGTAACTCTACCTATCTTTCTGTTACGCTTTCTCGCTTACACTGCTGCACCAATTTTATTAAAAAGATCCACGAGTAAACTTTGATTCTTAAGAAAGGACATATACTACTCGATACCGCATTAACCCACATACAAAAGCTAAATTTATAGATATTAGAGCAAAAAATGTGTATTAGTTAAATAAAGTTTTATCGTAGTAAAATAGTTTAATGGTATTTATAAGTCTTGGAGAAGATTGGTCATCAAAACACGCGCCAATGTTGGACAAAGACGATATATGAGGTAGATGAAGATAGAGCCCGAACAATGCCGCTTGTACAGTTACAATGGCGACACCAGGTGGACGGTATTTTTCG
The DNA here is from genome assembly GCA_916048165.1 of Spilarctia lutea. Lineage (NCBI taxonomy): Eukaryota > Metazoa > Arthropoda > Insecta > Lepidoptera > Erebidae > Spilarctia > Spilarctia lutea. The sequence continues at coordinate 643,651 of OU696473.1, read as the reverse complement.
TGTTTTTCTCTTGACACTTCTTTTAGGAAAGGTCTCAAATTATAGACAACAGCGTGATAGAACTTGTATTGGTGTCTTTTTTACCTTGAAAACTAAATCTACCGGATTGTGAACATAACAAGGATTAATATGCATTATAATTATAATTAATATTATTATAATAAATCGTTATAATGATAAAATATTTATATATATTAAATTCATCATTGTCAGTATCTTAGCCGAAATATGTACCCGCTTGAACATAACAAAAAAGATGTAATATAATTCAACTAAAATATCAAACACAAATTTTGCTATTAAGAGTTAATTCTATTAAAAAACAAACAATCCTTCAATAAGTAAATACCTAGTCTGTTGTTTAATCATTTTCTCATTATTTCACGCCATGCTCATTATTTTTAACTTGATGAATTTGGGGACTTTAATCTATACGTAACAATTAAATGGTTATTCAACTTTATCGTTTGTCTCTTTTCCATTGCACCCGATAGAAATGGCCACAATAATCACATTGTTTCAGTTCCTGACATACGACGGGGGTTCGTTTCTCTGACAACACACAAAGCCATTAGATACAGGTAAACCACACATATTTCTGAACATACCTAAGTATGTAAAGGTATACTTTTACATGTACGATGTTCGATTGCTCTATGTTTGTAATTGTAACACAAGTAAAACTTAACTACATTATTACCTATTATTTTTTCTTCCTTTTCTAAAAAAAGACAACTCCCACATTAGATGTGACTATACAAACATACAGGAAATGGACACAAAGAATACCCGGACTCAGAACAACATTTTGTAGATCACACAAATTTATCCCATGTGAGGTTTGAACCCGTAACACTCAGCGTTGCCGCGCAGCAGAAAACGGCGTGCCGACCGCTTCAACCACTACATACGCTATTCGTGACTAGTTCTGGTTAAGTTGCTAGAAGAATAGGTGAGTAATTGTATAGTAAATATCATGACAATGATTAGAACTGGAAATGTAGATAATTTAAAACCTTTTCTTACATAACATTCATAGAAAAGTGTTTGAAAATAAATATACATTTCGTTAATTGTCACTAGCATTTACCAGATACAATTTCAACTGCGTCTATAATAAGCATGCAAATATTAAGTCTCTTTTTACCTATTTTATTATTCTGTTTAAATACTGACTGTAACTGGATCATTGCATTTAAACATACATTTTAGCTAGCATAGCATAGTTTGTATGCATTAAACATGTTGTAATTATGCTCGTCTTTAACAACTGAAACAATAATAGCAAATATATATTTCCCTCTCCCTCCCTCTCTTTATTAGCTTTACTAAAATATAAATTTATTTACCTCAGAGGAATAGTAGTTTACTTGTACTGTATAATGTAATATTACTTCAACTTTGCTCTTGTTCCTAAACAAGGATAACCAGTAAGGAAATCTAAGATTACCAGTTTCGTGGAAAAATAATAGTTGAATGGATAATTGAAAATTTATGAACTTATCATCCTCTTCACCAAAGGTAACATCTATATATATAAAAATGTTATGTTGGTTTGTGTACGCTTCAAAAACTCAAAAAGTTCTGCACCGATCGAGCTGAAATTTTAGAATGATATATAATCCGCATCAAGGATTGTTTTTATTTAATTTTTGCATCAGTCACATATCCGCGACCGCGAAAAATCACGAAAAAACCGACATAAACGCGGGCAGAGCCGGGGACAACAGCTAGTTAAAAATTATAGTTTATAAACACCAAAATACACGCTTTAATGTTAAATCAAACTTAAGATTGCAGTCAGTAAAGTTGAAACGAAAGGAGTTGTTAAATTTTTACCTCAGAATGTGCAGAAATCATGGTTTTGTTCTTGATATAAATAAAAGAAATTATATATTTTAAGTAACTTCAAGCAGTCCGTAGCAGATTAAGAGAAATACTCACAATAAAAAGATTTTAGACGATGTTTGTGACTTGAGTTCACTTTGAAAGAATTTTAATTGCCCTAAGATGTAATTATGTTGCAAATAAGTTAAAAGATTTAATCAAAAAGTGCATTCCATATTTCATTAACTTTAAATTCATTACATAAACACTAACTTTCGTAATCGTGCATCATTGTTTCATTGTATCAGAATGTATCAGGCGGCATCTAATATCATCTTGGACCCCGGATATTAGAACTCGTCTGTCTAAGAGGTTTACTTTTGAGGTAAGTTCTCGTTTAATTATACATAGGTACTAATTACATATACATACATATATTATCCAGGAGGAATGTTGAATCTATGTCCAACAGTATATAATAATATGCCTTAAATGGCATGATAACATGTTGATGAAATAATGAAAGGAATTGAATCATGTCTGCAACAGTTATAATAGTAATTATTACATTACTGATGATAAATATATTTATACCCTTGAAATCATATATGTTTCCAACAGCGGCATTTCTAAAGAGTATTCTAATAATTTGCAATTATTAAATATGCATATAAACAATGTTCTTTATTTTATTTAAGTTTGATAATAACCCTGTATAGAAAACTAAGTACAGTAACTAATGATGTACATATTTTTTTTCGTTAAAATATAGCTCGATTGTAAAAAATATCTCATCTGTAAACAATTTTTTTCTGTAACATCCCTTTGCGTACCGCTCAAGTAGTTGTTTTGATTTTGTCACCTTATTCTTTTTTAAATTAAGAGTTAAGAAATGACCAGTGCGTGTCTCATAGGCTGCAAGTCCTAAGTCATCTTTAAAATACGCGACATGGCGAGATGCTACCTTCATCTCCCGAGACAAAATCTTTTGTTATGGGACAGATCTTCGAATTCTTTCCCTTACTGCTTTAATCGCCTTTTTCGTACGAATACTACGTGGACGGCCAGAATTTTCTGTCACAAAAGAAAACGTTTCATTGTACCTTGCAATTGCCCGGTATACAGTCATTTAACTAATACTAAGCGTATGGAGGATTTTAAAAATTGTATTTGGCGCCATACCTATTTGATGCAATCACAGGGGTTCGGTTCTCTTTATCACCCCATTCTATATTAATATCACAAAATATTTAACAATATATTAGGCTGAAAATAAGAAAACACGACTTCACGGTTGGCCGAGTGGTTTCAGCGGTCGCCATGCCGCTTGCTACTGCGCCAAGTGTCTTGGGTTCAAATCCCACGCGGTACAACACTTTGTGTGATGACTTTGTGTGAATTGTTGTCCCGAGTCTGCATGTTCTTTGTGTCCGTTTCATGTATGTTTGTAAAGTCCCCCACGACACAGGATGCTTATTCCTAATGTGGGAGTTGTCTTTATAAAAAAAAAACAATGAACAATCGTATAAAAAATAATATTTTGTTTATTTTTAAATTGTTACAGTATTTCTAAATTTAGGTTAGCGTACACAGTCCGTCATATAGGAATGGTTGTTGTATAATTTTACGAAAATAAAGTTAATTAAATAAGAAGCTAAGTCTGCCAATAAACTATCCAACAGTTGAACAGAAGTAAAAAGCATGTAAAAATTATGTTAAAAAGTATTAAACAATTTTGAAGTGAAAACTTCTTTAGGCGCGTTAGGCACTTTTGGGGTGAACAAAAAGCGTGAAACTTGCGTCATCGTTACCGCACGGTTCCTCGACAATACAATTCACAAGTTACTTAGTTCTTACTTCTATCGGCAGAACTGCCACGCACTTTTTTATTTCCACAGTGAAGCTGTGCTATAAAGCTGCTTCCAGTAGTGAACTGTTTAAAACTCTTGATGATGATAAAGTATTAACTTTTACTTGAATGAACTTCAAAACCCATAATTCAGACTACACATTTCAAATTTACTCCTTACATGTTTGTCACGAAAAAACTAGATTTAGTAGCCTTTGGTACCACAGCAACATAACATGGTAAACATGGGATATTGTACGTTAGCGACACAATAGTGTTTAACGCCGCGTAATGAACGCGCAAGTTATGGTAATGTCTGCTAGTTTTGTAACGGACCACGAACTAAAATGTCAGTTCGAAAGGTTTATTGTATCTGTAAGCAGTTTCGCTGTTTTCTACATCGTCTGATTTTGTAATGATACCAATTGTGTTGTTAGTTTCAGGTTAGTTTTGTTAGCTTTTAAATAATATTGATATAGAAATACAGTTTGTGATAACAATTGTGATCTTTGAACTGTTACACGTATTGTAACTGGCTTTTATGTTAATCTTATATTCAGTTTGTTAACATTTTTCATTGAAAAAGCATTATTGTTGCGTACAGTTCCATGTTATTTTAGTTTTACTAGACTACACAAAACCAAAAGTTTTGACAGTCGATATACATATGTATATTAATATGTTCCATCGCAGAGCGTACACTACTGAACTGATATTAATGAATGAGATGATTCGAAATAAAAGCCCAGGTACCAAAGGCTATGGGTTATTCAATTTGTCTATTGTATATGTATACCAGCTAAGTTCACTTTCATATTCAAACAAAATTAGAAAGAAAGCCACACTATGTAGCTGTCAGCTACACGCAACTATTCTTATCAATACTCAAGTTGGCAGTGGGCCAGTCAATCGAAAAGCCAATACAGCCTTTATGGAGCAAGAAAATAAGAGTGTAGATTGCTCAACAAAACTGATCAACTTAATTTTTTATTAAATTTAGATCTTATATAGTAGGAGTAAGGTTGAAAATGATCTAGTAAAATTAAGTGTTCTGGAAGATATTTGTGGTATTCGGAAACCTACTGTATAGCTGCCGGCGCTTGTAAAGCTCGTTTTATTATCATTGCTATTACTTGTATGTAATCATAGAAAGGAAACTAAATGAAATGGTTTGATCAGAAGTTACTACAGATAAAATATACAATGTACGTGTGCACAAAGGAGGTATCAGTTTTGTGGTGTTCATAAAAGGTTTGTTGTAATTTGTTTTGGACCATGTAATGTGTGTCGTAAGTAAATTCTTCTATTATTTTAAGTCTTTAAAGCTTTCCGTAATCTAAAATATACTTTTCAATCACAGGGAGAATTAGCAATACACAATATTTAATGCTATTGTGCATAAAACAATCTGCCCAACAAATATCCATCGGCTATTATAATTCTGAACCTTTAAGCTTTCAAGATAAAAGCATATCTTCCACTGGTACCTCTCTTAACTGACACGCTTAGATTGAAGATTTACTTGAGCTGCTGATATCGTTAGGTGGCCTATTTCGTTAGTTACAAGCTGTTGTTGTTAACAGAGAAGGAAAAAAAAATCGGAGGAAAATCCAAACTAGAAATCCATACATCTATAGTAATAATATAAATTCGAAACTAACTCTGTCTATATGTTAAATTTTCACTGGTAAACAGCTGCAATAATTTCAATAAAATTCGGTACGGAAATACTTTGATTCTTGAGGAAGGAGATACGATACTATCTACTGTGACAACCGGTAAATACGCGGGCAGAGCCACGGAACAAAAGTTTGATATATAATAATTTAAAAATATTAACTTACATGCGTTCAAGTAAGGCTATAATCACTTTGTATACGTGGCTTATTTGCTAGAAAGTCCCTTTAATATTAAAACGATAACAGACAGTAATTCAAATTGTATAAAATGTGTATGTTCATTAACTAAGCTAACATAACTATCTTGATGCGGTCCTATGTTCTTTACTAAACATATTTTCTACTACAAGTATAAAACTCCAGAGATTTATTCGGTAGTAGGTTAGTACAAAATTGTCTTCTTACTTTTTCATCTTAATGTATCTGCTAAAGTGGTTTGCTATTTAAAAAGCACAAGAGTCTAGCGTCGATCCGGCAATATATATGAAATCAGCGTCTGTTATTGACTTGACGCTAATATACGGTCGGCAGTCGACAGGTCACGTCTACCCTCCATGTGCAGTTCCATCACCAATGATCCTTTGCATCCACTAAGATTTCTATCCTTAAAAGAATAAAGAAGGTTTTAGTTAACTCAAAATAAGAATAAGTTGGTTTTTGGTGGAATTCAAGCCGCGTAGAGCCAAAGGCGTCTAAACTTATTAACTGAACACGTAGTGGGCAAAAATCGATTGGCCAATGTAAAAAAATGAGTGGCGCCAGATTGAATCTTAAATAAACGAATAAGTTCTCAAGATATTTTGTACAAATCAAAGAAATGGTATATTGTATTATAACTTCTAAGATTATGTTAACGTGACTTGAAAAGCTTTGTTATTTTTCTCCCAGGATTATAAAAAACTTGAACTGAATTCCAGGGATATTTTTAGATCTCCATATTTGATATCTTGGTCTTGAGAGTTGGTAAAGTAATTCTTGAAATTAACATTTGGAATTTGAGTCCAATTTAGAAGTGCTTTCGTATAGCTTGAAGTCACGTAATGGATTAAGTTTCACAAGTTCAAATAGCACGTTACAGAAAGATAAGCATCTTTAGTTATACTTTACTTAAACTATACAAAGTCGGAGCGAGATTAGAGATAAACTATATACCAGCTTCAGTTTTCATAGCTAATACTTTATCCTATTTGCCGAACTACTAAACGCTTCGATTTCTATTTCGACCCTGGAAAAATGCGTAGAATTATCCATTTACCCATAACATTTTTTTTACCCATAAAGTAGCAACAGTGAACAGAACAGTACAACAGTAAACTTTTAGAACTATTAAAGGTTTTAACAAACTCAATGCAAAAACCTACGTAGCACGCCAAACCATATATCTTAAGAGACCAATAAAGAATCACACAAGCCTAGTCAGTTTCAATTCCTAACAAATAACGGCACAGACATAAATAGATTGTGTAGGCAATACCAGCCGGAACAAAAGCGGGCTTTGTACATTATTGATACGGGACAGAGTAAAGTGGGACCATTTTTCATCCGAGGCCCGAGTCGTCATAAATATGTGAACGCAGTTGTTTGTCACTATAAGTTCATACTTACCGGTACTATTTGAAGAAAACATCTTACGTTAAAAGGAATCGTAGTGGAAATACATAAAAGAAAGTAATTAGACTTTGATATATAAGGCGAGAACTCCTAAACGGTTTTGGGTAACAAAGTTTGGAGCTTTTGAGTGAAAATAAAGTACGCCCTTGGGGCTAAACTTGGAATTATTGAACATTTAACTAGCCGTTAACAGGAGCATGAAGCGTTCACTAATTATAATTTTATTCATTTTTAAATCTTTTCTGTTACAGTTTTTATTGACTATTATATTTTCAATCGGGGTTGTTCTTATATCATGTAGTTTTTGGCCTATTGTATCTGTGTATTGTATCCCTCTTCATCACCTTAGGCGTTAAAGGTGAGGTAATTGATTCATTTCCAAAGCTCGAGTATATTTATCCATAGTTTTAGGATCTACTACAAAAATACTGTATGTCATGGAAATCATAGCCCAGTTGCACTCGGTGATTACAATCATGGATTAGGATGGGTGACCGCTGGTGGCATGATACCATGAGTGACGCCGTGATTCGTAGGTTACGTTAAGCAGTTGGTCGTGGTTGTTAACATAGGATAACAGTCGTGAAGATTAATTGGAGGCCTTTGGGCGGCTTTAGAACATCCAACAGCAAGATAACGTAGCCACAACGTCGTCTTGCCAGTCCCCAACCCGCACTCGTCCAGGGTGGGGTCTATGGCCTTAACCCTCTCCTGAAAGGAGACCCTGGGCCCAGCAGTGAGACATTATACGTTGTTGATGATACATGGAAATATTGCTTTAGTTGGTCTCCGCGGCCATTAGTATTTCTAAGAGATACAATACACTTAAATTATGATCTACATCTGACGAACTACAATAGCATATTTTTTGATAGCATGCGGTTCAGAATATTCGTAAACCGTTATCGTTTCGCCGCTTGTAAAACATATGGGAAAGTATTGCAGTATCTCAAGACTTACAGAAATAACATTAACACGATTTTTTCGATTTGAAATACGAATATATGGGATTTTCCTAAACTCGCAATAAAGTACTATTGATTTGAGAAGTTAGTAGGGGTTATAATAATTTAAGAATTTGAGTTAACAGTCGATACAAGTCTAATCAGCAGTTCAGTTGTACTTCTGCTACAATACTGTGATGGTTCGATGGACGATCTCTATGAGCGTTCATGAAGATACGTTCATAGATTCTATTACATAATTCCATATTTTTGAGGTATGAATTATGTGTAATGTAATAAATTATTTATTATTTCTCATTTATATACACGAAACTTCTAATTTATTCAGTGATTGTTTTAGCTTGAAAATCCAAACCCACAATATTGCCTACCCGTTTTCCATTAAATATACGATAAACAATATTTTTAAAGAAACTCCCGCAACAAATCGTCAAACTTTGCGAGTTATATTCAAAAAGTATTCAAGCTTTTATACGTTTGGAAGCCGTGTTATGAACTTAGAGCCTTGCTTTATTCTCCCTACTTCGGTTTATCCCACGTATACGAGTATATATAGGGTGGGTAAGACGGAGAGTGTCATTAAAATGATATAAGTTAGCGTCCTACTCAGGTTTCTCGATGTTTAAAGCTACCTACGAATGTTTTCTTACCCACCAATATTGGGAAATTTAGACCAGTTCATGCGTTTCAAAACATGGTACTTAGTTATAAATTTAGAAGTTGTAATATTACTCTAAAAGGGTCACTTAGTTATAAAAGGAACTGATTACTTACAATCTGTCAGTTTATAAAGATTCTTCTTTTAAGATTTAATTGATTGAATATTTAGTTCTCTCTTAAAAATAATGAGATATTTCAGTTCCCGGGTCATGATAGTCCAGTACCAGTCCAGCATAATTATCTCAATCAAAACTAACTTTCAACAATGTTTAATGAACCATGTTTCAATCATTATTAATTGTATTGTTGTTCATGGTTATTGACTATAAACATATGATTAAAGTACAAAGCTAATAAGCGTGTACAAATACCAATAATAATAAGTTTTACAAATTGTATTTAAAACAGTTTGGAAAGGAACTTCCATTGATTTTATTACTAAGGGTCCCGGAGCATTAGCTCCTAAAATTCATTATCCGAACAGCGTATACCAATATTGAAATGCGCTGCTAGTACCCGAGCCAAAACTATTAATGTTTGATAACTAATATTGGCTTATGAATGTATAATATTATTATATAGTGTTAATTCGTAGAATTGTTGTGTATGAAGTTGTTAATATGATGATAATGTTTTAGTACCTTGACTATGTACATACAATTCTGATAATATCCAGTAAGTAAGGGCTTTGGAGGCTTATGTTATTTTAACTTTTATCTGATTCGTTCATTTTTATTCTAGGAATGAATATTCCTGTATTGCAGGGGACTTTACAAACATAAAGAAACGTACACAGAACACTCGGATTCAGAACAACAATTTGTGGGTCACACGAAGAAATGGCCCATCTGAGGTTTAAACCCTCAACACTCAGTGCAGTAGAAAGCAGCGATGTGACCACGTAAACCACTGCGCTATCCGAATATACGTTATTCAATTTACAGTCTTTATAAAACTAATTACAATCAAAATTAGGAATTAAAAAAAACAGTAATATACATAATTCAGAATGATCAAAGTAAAGTAGGTTCGTAAGCTGAAAACGCAAGAAAGAAAAAGAAATTGTAATAATGAACACCTAATTAAATGATCAAATGTTCATGCAATACAAAAATAGTCCGAACATAGCTAGTAACATTACTTTTTTATAAATTTTAATGAGACTCACTTTTTATACCAATGTCAATTTAACGGGCGGACTTGTAAAACCGTGACCTTGAAATAATTATTGCGTTAGTCTGTATGATATCCTATAATAGTGTTATATTTAAAATTAATAGTACAGGTTATGAAAATGAGTTAATAGGTAAATTTGAAGCTGGTTAAAGTAAATTGGCGGTTTTTACTTTGATATATTGTTAGCGCCTGACTTTCAGCACTTGTGTTTCTGGTTAGAAGTACGTTTTGCGAGTAATTTCGACTTATATCGATAAAAATCACTCTATCGTTTGTAGAATTACTCGCATGTTTAATCAGTTAATACACTATGACTGTTATGGTACCGATACCATTTATTTACTATGTGAAAGTGTCTTAATTAATATATTATGTAATTGTTTTTATAAGGTGTAGCGGGCAAACGAGTGGACGTATCGCCTGGTGATAAACGACTACCACCGCCCATGGACACCTGCAACACCAGAGGCGTCACAAGTGCGTTGCCGGCGGGGGATCGGGAGGTGGATTGGGTTGGGATATGGGCCTCCGGTATCCTCACTCACTCGGTGAAACACAGCGCAGACGCTGTTCCACACCGGCTTTACTGTGAGGCCGTGGTATCACTTCGGTCGAGCCGGCTCATACATGCCAGACGTGGCTCTCCCACGGTAAAAAGTTGTGATTGTGAACATGTAAAATTAACTCGTAAAAGCGATTAGTTTAAATTTGCACGTTACTGCACATTATTAGGTTAGTTGTCTGCGAATTTTGGCTTTCAGTTGAGAACTAATTCGAGATTCTGCGTACGAAGCAAATGTGCAACTAAATTTGATTAATTTGTTGAGATAATTGTTCCGTATGAACAATTATATGAACATTTATAATAATAGAGTAAATTAGTGTATAATTAAGATAGCTAAATATGGAACAGGCTTCGGTAGTTCTCTCAGTAATGTAAAATATATCATCAAATATTTTCTTATATATGAAATTATAGTAAAATTTTAAATAGCGTATTTATTATTTTATTTATTGAAATTTAAACAGATTTTTTTTTGAGTGGGTCTGTGACTCTAATTTATCTGGTGGAAAACATAAGCAGAATTTAAGAGCGGTGGTCACCATACTCATTGCGAATGCAGACAACGCAACAACAAAGCATGGTGACCCACACCATGGTGGGCTAGTGTGCTATGCTTCTTCATCATTAGGCCTCCCGTCTCGCACTCACCAACGAAACACGACAATATAAATGTTGTCATATTTCTGTCTATTTTCCTGACATGACTTACACACCAGGAAAATAGATCCTTGTCTTTTGTATCGCACAGCATCTTAAACAGGTGAGAAACAGCTTTTATAAGAATATTCTCACAATAACGGGTAGAAAATCTTAATCAGGCGATGTATTACAGCCATGCGCGGACTTTAATTCGCGATTACCCTTTGGTGGATTGAGGAAAACGCCAATCTGAGATTATAAATAACGTGACTGATGGAATTGTAACGTTTTACAACTTAAAACTACAAATCTCTATTTTTAGGACAACGTTAATTCTCATAAATTAATATATTTTATAGGCAGGAAAAGCTTCAAATTTAACAATGTCATAAAATGGCAGAACAATACAAAACAAAACAGAAATGTAGATTTATATCAACCGCGTGGTTGAATTCGTAAGAAAAAATAGGGTAAATTAACTTACGCACATTTACATTATATCTCTAGGTTGTTATATTGAATGAATAATTTGTAATACTAATAAATATTATTGAATGTTTTAGAACTATTCCGATTTGCAAAAGTCTAAATTTTGTAAACAGCTTTATATAAATTGATTTCGCATATTTTACTTTATCGTTGACACGTAAGCTGATTTGACAAATACATTGGATAATAATAAAATAAAAGTAAGTAGTACGAATATGAAATGTTTAATATCATAAAAAATGGTATTAAAAATTTATTTTCATTTAAATCTAGACAGCATATAGGATAAATATTTTGTATTTCGTTGACTTATAGAGGTAGTTTTAACATTATTCATAGACTATAATTTAATTGGAACATGAAATAAAAAACAAAATGCCATAAAATCTCTAGCTCTTTTGACCAAATATTGCCTTAATCTTAGTACGGAGATTACAAACGTGATTGTAACTCATGTTTACTGCATACGAAGCTTCAGCTAAATAAAATAAGATTACGTCATCTATATTTTAACTTATCGCTCGAAGGAATACGGTACGTATAAACCAGATACATATTACAAATTTTGAAGGCGATATATCGCTATATCTTTTAATAAAGAGCAGCTTAAATCTCATTACAGAACAATAAAATCACATAAAACCTACTTTAGTGTTCCACATATTCTTCATAATACCACATCTATATAACTTCTACTTTTCTTCCAAACATAGGACATTATTTAGCAGGCCCAACCGTGTCGTGATGTCTTGCATAATTCAGCCGGTGACGAACTTGTTCCCAACGACACCAGGTGGAGCGGAAAATAGCTTTAGTTGAGGAGACAGTGTGCGAATGCCCTAAATACTTGTGGTAGTAAAGTTTGGACGGATGGCTGGGATGAGTCGTAAGCAGGAATAATCTCTGTGTTAACTGTCCTTTAATTTATTAGGGTTTTGGGTAAAGGAGTAGCAAAAATATGTCGATTGCACCATCAAAGAGATTACGTTATAATAAGCGATATACGCTAATTATAACGTAAATTATGGACTAATTTGGACTAAAAACCATTTTGGACTATTTTATCGATAGCATATATAACCGATATACAAAATATAAATCAGACAGAGTCGTGGGTTAAGCTTATTAATCAATTAACTTCTCATGTTATCTATGTGCAATAATAACGTATCTGCCATGTATATATCATCTAGTGACATCAAAGAGAAAATTTAAATAAACTAACCGGTTTGATACAAGTTGACTTTGCACGTCCAATATCGGTTATCGGCAAGCTACCCACTTTGTTGCATGGGTATGCATTCGAGTAAAGAGTATATGATGACACTTGATTCATTAAGCAAGCAGAGATAAAGTAATTGTCTATTGAAATTTGTCCCTCCCGTAATTAAACCATATTACAGTTTAAAAACAAGATTGAAAAAGCAACAGTCGTATTCAGGCAGTGCCGCAGAAACTTGGGGACTAAACATCAAAATCACTCTGTGGCGCTACGAGACTGTAATTCAACCTATGGCTTACCATAGGTCCGTGGTCGTGGCCGTAGTAAGCTACGGCGCGATAGTATGGTGGCCACGGATCAAGCTAACCACAGTCGATGTTAACCTACAACGACTCCAGAGATTGGCCTGCTATGGTACTCTGATTGGTAATACATTTGTTCTAATATCATAAATTCGAAAGTAACTCTGCCTGTTATATATTTATATATATATATATATATATATATATATATATATATAATTCGTTTGTAGTATGTATGAATCCTGCATATTTGTTGCTAATAGAAATAACGTAAGTATTCAAACAGTCGGTTGAATAGCCCCATGGAAAGTGCCCATAACTGCTTATCCAAAGGTATTGGGTTCTTTTCCTAACCGCTACACACAGTTTTTGCTACATAGCTAGCCCAAGTTTGAATCAAATTTACTTGATGCATGTTCTAAAATTGCTAATATACAAACTAACGTTCCATTTATATATAATAATTATAGTGCGTAAATGACTTTATTATAATCGTTTTAAAAATATGAAAGTACTCAATTAAGTTATTATTTTTCAACTAATAAAACATTCAACTTAGGTACAACAATTTATGATTTTAAATAAAATGTATGGTACTTGTCAAAATTTTGTAACGGTAGATAGTTAAGAAGGTTTTATTAAATAATATTAAATGTTTCGTAGAATAGTAATCCATTTCACTAATAACTTTTATTACGTTACGTTAATATTATTCTATAAATAAATAAGTGCCTTTCACCATCCGTTCGCCATTCAAAACTTTTTGTTATCACTAATTTTATTTCATTTCTTCTGGCTCATGGCTTTCCAGCCAACACTGTGCAAACAGTTGTTGTTTCCAAACTAATAAAATAAAAAAAATACTACATTGAAAATGATCGGAGCCATGAGTTGGGAATATTTTATACGTTTCAAAAGTTGTTCGATTACTAAATCCTACTTTGACTTTCATAGAAAAGTTGAAACGTGTCAACGGTCGCGGTCGAAGCTGTCTCGTTACTCATTCATTGAATCATTTCTTACAACTTTCATTAAAGTAATGATTTATCCTATGCTCAGTTCTTTACTTACAGTTTCCACTGCTACATAGCTGGTATTATCATTACTGAACTTCGATATTTTTGACAGAATGAAAAACTAAGGTTACCTTGAAGAATAACTTGTATCTCTATTTTTAATAGGACTTAATTATATTGTATCAATATTTAGAGTGATTTAACCAGAGAAATTAAAATCTAATTTGCTCTATAAATAATGTATCTTTACAAAGAATTACAAAGAATAAATCGAAGTCGTTTCCTGTTCTTGTACTCCTAGATTTTTCAAACTATGATATGGTAATTAATGTAGTAAGGTTTTCATGTAGTTTTCATCAACATTGAATTTTTCAAGAGGAAAGCTGAAATAAAAGCCTAGCTTAAAGCTTACCATAAAATTTAACCGCCGAAATAAATTAAAAATAATAAACATTTTTATTTAACTTTAATAACTAAGTTCTTAAACTATTGTAAGTATACCTACGTAATTTTAGATCGGCGCCAAACTAATTATTAAAATCGGGTTAAAAAAATTTGAATATCTAATGCGTATATCTAACTCACCAAATTTTGAGATGTGTAATATGGTGGACGATGTTCAACATTTGTTGATGGAATGTGTCAAGAATCAATCAAAAAGAAATGTAGTAATGAAGCAGTTACATCTGAATCGTTTGGATGTCGGTATAGTTCAAAGTGTTTTGGCTATACCGACATCAGAAAAAGCTATTAAATTGTATAGTCTAGCGTATAATATATAATTGATATTTGGTTAACTTAAGGCCTTATGGGGCTGGCATACCATAAGGCCACATAGGGTAAAAGCCCCTTAAAATATAGAAAAAAAAAAAAAAAAAAAACTGGTTAATGTTGTTTAAAAAGACACTAAATTTAAATAAATTATAATGATTTGTATTGATACTGTCAATCATACTATCCATATTATTATAAAGTAACTCTGTCTGCTTGTCCGTCACGTCTAAGCCGCTGAATCGATTAGGATGAAATTTTCAATGGGCATTCCTTGATTCTAAGAAAGGAAATAGGCTACTATTAACCACGATAGCTTAGATATACGTGGGTAAACCGCGGGAAAAGGTTGGTAAAGAATAAATGTTTTCTTAATTATAATTAGTAGATAGTTAAGTGGTGGATTGTAAGATAATAACTACCTATTAAATAAATTACATATTTAATTCTCACTATTTTAATAGATTACTTTTTTTACCGTGGGAGAGCTATGCTTCGGCATGAATGGGTCGGCTCGACCGGAGTGATACCACGGCCTCACAGAAAACCGGTGTGAAATAGCGTTTGCGCTGTGTTTCACCGAGTGAGTGAGGATACCGGAGGCCCATACCCCAACCCCTCCCCCCATCTCCTTTCCCATCCCCCAAAAGTCGGCAACGCACTTGTGACGCCTTTGGTGTTGCGGGTGTCCATGGGCGTCGGTAATCGCTTACCATCAGGTGATACGTCTGCTCGTTTGCCCGCTATTCAATAAAAAAAAAAAAAAAAGATTAATTGAATTGATAAATTTGGTATTGTAAAGTCATACTTTATCAGTTATTGTGCAAATTTGTTTCATGAAAATAATTTATTTCCTTTCTTCGCACTTTTTGCGACATTAAAAACAACTTTGTTATAATTTACACCTACAGCAGCTTATTTTTTTGCCTCTATTTGAGACTGAGAAGAGGAGGATCGAACTGAGTGACGTGCCATTACTGACTGCCATAGGCTGGTGGAAATGATGATGATTTGAGGCTGGCTTTATACGCATGCGTGTAAATATAGGATTACTTTTTTTTATTGAGCAGGGGCAAACGAGCATACATGTCGCCTGATGGTAAGTGATTAAAGCCGCCCATAAACACCCGCAACACCAGACGCGTCACAAGTGCGTTGCCGGCCTTTGGTGGAAGGGGAGGAGGATGGGGGGACGGGTTGGGGTTTGTGCCTCCGGGATCCACATTCTCAGTGCAAGCGCTATTTCACACCGGTTTTCTGTGAAACCGTGGTGTTATTCCGGTCGAGCCGGCCCATTCATGCCGAAGCGTGGCTCTCCCACGATGCAACTGTTACTACGTATGAGTTTGAGACTTCTGAAGAAAAAATAATCGTAATACTTGTGAGTATTCCAAACCAGATTGTGTGACATTTATAGTACACACAAAACACAACAGTATGAGCAACGCAGTCACTGATGTTGTTAACCATGGCCGGTGGTTGTCGCTTACCAGCAAGTGATTCTGTCTGCTTGTTTACTCACTTTTATGTACTGTTATGAATTTATAGTTAAAAAAATGCTAACAAGTACAAAAAAAAGTAAGGATTACGATTATAAATAATTTAAATTTGTGTTACTTTAAAAATGAACAACATTCCTATTCAACTTACCAGGTAAAAACAATTTACATTATATGTAACAACACGACCGACCGGGAGGTAAAATACGAACATCAAACATTATTGATTACATATCGAACTTTGAAATACGAGTATAGACGCAACGGGCTTGGGCTTAGGCCCGAAGTTGACCTAATTTTCACTCACACTCGAAAAGCTTTGCTCCAATCAATATGTTTATACTTACTTTATGCCACACTTGATTTTCACATGTAAAGACCGGTGTCTAGATGAGTTCGGGTAATTTTGTTAAGTTAAATATTGATTTTTCACTCGCTAAAACTTATTGATAAGGTGTACTTTGGCTTGCCCTTATGCCTTCCTTGAACGTGTTGAAGTTGCTCAACGGCAGCTGTATTATACAAGTGTAAAAATATATTAAACCTGAAATCAGGGCCATCGATCAATAAATGAATGAAATACCATAACTTTTGTATGTTCCACAGAGAATATTTATTAATTGTATGACGTCCACCATTATTTGTACTGTGCAATTAATATGTATGTATATAGTCATTATAAGTACTAGCTGACCCTCGCAACCTCGTTTCCGTCTGCTATTGTAGTAGGAGACGTAAACGTAGCGTAATAATTTTCCCCCGTTTTTTAAACATTCTTCATTGGGGCTCCGCTCCTATTGGTCTTAGCGTGATGATATATAGCCCATAGCCTTCCTCGATAAATGGACTATCCAACACTGAAATAATTTTTCAAATCGGACCGGCAGTTCCTGCGAGTAGCGCGTTCAAACTAACAAACAAACTGTTCAGCTTTATAATATTAGTATAGATGTATATCGGTAGTCTGGTTAACATAGCTCAGGCTCTGCCTAGTTTAAATCAGACGCCCGTATGAGGGACGTGTGAAGTTATTATAATTGCTTTACTGCTCGCTACCCTATCAAATATTTGATTTGATTTAAAAAAGACAACTCCCACATTAGGAATAAACATCCTGTGTCGTGGGGGACTTTACAAACATACATGAAACGGACACAAAGAACATCCAGACTCGGGACAACAATTCGTGGATCACACAAAGTGTTGTAGGTACCGCGTGGGATTTGAACCCACGACACTTGGCGCAGTAGCAAGCGGCATGGCGACCGCTGACACCACTCGGCCAACTGTGCAGTCAATATTGCCGGATAGAACAATTTGAAGCCTCTATAGGCATATGTATAGTCTCTAAACATCAAAAATATTGTTAATTTGACTGGTACAGGTATTGAAATTAAAACTGTCTTAGATTTCTTTCATCGAAAATTTTACTTTTTCAAGAACTAGTTATATAAAATAAATAAACTTTACTAATAATTCCTTTTTTATGAAATTACTTATTTATTTTTATGTGAGAGTTATATGTCCAGCAGTGGATAGCAATAGGCTGATGATGAATATGATGAATAATGTAATATTAATTTTTTTTCAAATAAACTATTTATCTACTATTTTGTCGACGAAAATACTAAAAATAGTATTCTATAAAGCTAATGTGACAAAAGCCAACTCGTAAACGTTATATACATACAATTATTATATGTGTATACTAGTGAACTATTATATATTTACAAAACTAGTAATCAAACTAGTTAACACTACCAGGGTCTTACTAATAGTGATTAATAACACCGTGATGGAATTAAATCTCTCTCTCTCTAAATAAAAAGAAATACGAGCTCGATGATCCGGATCACGTTAAAGATTAATTTTACTGAAATATTAGATTCTTATTTGATTGAACAGATTTAAATATTAGCCCGCCAAGGAAAGATGATATTCCTGTGTTTTTTTCTAAATTGATTTCGATTTTATTAATTCAATCTACCTTCAAACTTGTCCGCCTTCTTCAGTACATATTTTCGGTTCAATAAATTTCTTTCCGAGCCAGTGGTAATCTTCTAACGAGGAAATTATAATATTTTCTTATGACTTTATCAGAAAGTTTGAGGAAAATGATAATATATTCTTGAGAGTTCATACTTTGCTTTAACTTGAACAAAAATTGAGAAAGACATAGAATCACATTTATTCATTCGCAGTTTCTTATATTTCAAATCCTTTTGCTTCATTTACATGTGTATTGGTATAGTAGTTATAGCTACAGTTTAAGCGTAGATGATTACCACCTAGGAAAACTACTGTGTAATTAGTACGACCATACTTTTTTTAGTTATTCGTTTGTTTAAAAAGACAACTTACAAGAACTTTACAAACATTTGTGAAACGGACACAAAGAACACCCAGACTTGAACAACTTTTTGTGAATCACACAAAGTGTTGTCCCATGAGGGATTTCAATCCACATCACTTGGCGCGGTAAGAATCGGTGTGGTGACCACTTAAACCACTAGGCTAACCGTGCAGTTAGTCTGGGTGTAATTCATCTATAGAAACAGATGTGAGTATGGAAGAGTAAATGTGTTCGATTGATGGTGATATATATATATATATATAAAATCCAGCTTGTAAATATAATTTGTATATGTAGGTATGTGTATATAGTACCACTGAACAGAGGATTATGTAACTGGGACGATACAATCCACAAAATATGGTCATTCAATACACTTGTGTCTTTTCTCTAGGTATACGTGTGTATATTTGCGTTTAAAAAAATGTTATTATCAGTTAAAATTAAGATCTCTTTATGAAACAGTTCAAAGTTGATCAATTATATAAGAAGCCACCTACTACATCAAATACGATTAACACACGTATTACAAAACAAACCTCAGTTATTACCTAAATCAGCTATTTGAATAGAACACGACACGACAATGTCGTCATTACATTAATGTATACACAACACCGTGTAATACTCGTATTACTAATAAGAGAGGGATTACCGGTAATGTATAGCTGTAAGTAATGTCTGGGTTATGTGCGCCGGGTCTCAAGTGAACCTTTGATACTGAAACCCGTGATGTTGTTCATTCAGTTGACTTGACATGACATGACATGACCTAGAGTACCAGTTATCGTTGTATTGTGGTGTAGGTACCTATTAGAATATCTAGTTTTGTGATTAATGGTTTGTAAATGTCAAGTTAAAGTATGTATTGTTGGTTTAGTAGTTATAACAGAGGCTGGTAAGCCGTGGACGGAGCTCGTGATTTCAATTCCGACTTCGGATATATAACTTTGGGATGAATACAATCATTTGTTCTGTGTCTGGGTGTAATTTAGATTTAAAATGTATTAATATATAATTTATATTTAACATATATGGACATTCATCAGCAGTCTGATTACCATAGTACAGTACAATGACATTTTTTTTTATTGAGTAGGCGGCAAACAAGCAGACGTATCGCCTCGTATGGTAAGCGATTACCGCCGCCCATGGAGACGCGCAACACCAAATGCGTCACAAGTGCGTTACCGGCCTTTGGGGGAAGGGGAGGGAGATTGGGGGATGGGTTGGGATATGGACCTCCGGTATCCTCACTCACTCGGTGAAACACAGCGCAAGCGCTACTTCACACCGGATTTCTGTGAGGCCGTGGTATTACGCCGGTCGAGCCGGCCCATTCATGCCGAAGCGTGGCTCCCCCACGATTAAACAGAGAGTATGTATTAGCGTTGCTTCATATAAAAATATCTACAATTTTGAGACAGTTAATAAAGTATGTTGTAATACATTTAGAGCGATGAGCAGATGCTACTGGTTTTCAAGATACGAGTTTTTCTCACTTATGGGTTGGTAAGTAACTTTACTGAGTGCATACTTTTGTAATCCATTGTGTATCTTATTGTGTCTCCCACTTATGACTTATTTGTATCTACTTTTTTGAGAATACAATTTATCACACAAGATTCCCGCCTTTGTGAATTTTGTGTGAGATAAAAACAGATATAAAAATAACATGTGTTTGTTATTAAGTAATATTTGATTTACGAAAATATAAGTGAAATGGATATTAGAGCACACTCACATCTTTGTCCCCGTAAGGTTAGACGTGTATTATTTTGTGAAATTTGTAAGAATGTAATCGGTACAATGAAACACGTGAAGTTTTTTAAATTTAATTTTCAAATGTTCAAACGCTTAAAAATGTATTCGACTATTCAAAGCATCTGTAAAAATTATGACATAGCAATATTCTTTGACCAGAGATCTTGAGTGTAGCGTTGTATAAAGGTACAGTCTCAAAGTACAATCTCAAACTTAACAAGACTCCCTTTACAGACAAGTGATACAAAGCAATGTGTGTTACCTTGTTAAGGAGCAACAGTGAACCCTCTAGTTTGCACTCTCTGGGGAGTACAACAAGTCCACACTATTTTGAATCCAGTTGTACATCTTTGTGATGATATAGTTACTACTGTTTATGTTTATGTAATAGCTGATCCAGCCAGAACACATTTGAAACAAAAAAACGTGAAAAGTGATTAGATTATTTTGAAGTTCATCGTAACCGACAGCGTGACATCACATCACATCAACATGATCATAGAAGAAACCAACTATTTGATGTATTAAATTCTTCTACTCGGATTTCTACATTCGTGAAAGTAAATTTGTTTAGGTTAGGGTTATTGAGAGTTACCAGCGATCGGGGAAGTACTATTTGATTTGGAAAGATACGAGTGATTGGATACTCTTTCCTAAGATACAGACGGGTTCCCACCTGCCTAGTTTGGGACAGGGTGTCCAATTGCCTAATTGTAAAATATTATAGTGTATTAAGTCATTAATATGTGTCCTGTACAAATACTTTTTTTCTGAATAAATTATTATTATATATTATTTTATATTATAAGAGCACACTTACATCTTTGTACCCGAAAGGTTAGACAGGCGTGTATTCAAATGTTCATATATTGCTGACTATTTATTATTTTAATGCCCGTTACACAATCGAGGTCAATTCTTGGAATTACCCAATTGGCAATTACAAAAATACTGAAATAGTTGTTTAGTACTCGTACTTTCTGATGTAGTAGAGCTACGTTGATTTCAGCACGAACGGGTCGGTCGACCAAAATCTCATGCTTTCCATCAGGCATGAGCAGAATTTGACTTTCTGTGAAACTTATCTAGACATAGAACAAATGATTCTGTTTATTACACAATATCTGTGCTGGGTCAGAATTGAACCCACGAACTTTGTAATTTCATATACGGTAAATACAAAATTAACATTTTTTTAACTTTTGGTCGGTTTATCTATCTGTTTGTTGCAGCTAATCTCTGGAACGGATGGATAGATTTTGAGTGGAATTTCACTGGCAGATTGGTGATGGCATAAGGAGTAATTTAGGTGATTTGTTTAGAATGCTCGCGCCGTTACTCGTTGTAGTTGTTCCAAAAATACAAAAACAACTGAGTATAAACGCTAGGCTCAGCTAGTATAGAATATGGCACTTCTAAAGTATACTCAAGTGTCTATAGGCATATTACAACTGAAGTTCATTTCAAGAAGTCCTCCGTTCCATTCTTATTAGTATATACAAACATCTATTCAAATAATCTTAACAAAAAAAGCAACGGGACAATAGCAATTTGTTATTCCACACAAAAGAAACCACTCCACAAGTTTCAAGAACAGAGACATCGTGTCTTCAACAAAAAGTTTATCACAAGTAAATAACGTGATTACTGTTTGCAAGCTTACACTCAGCTCAAGGAACTTTGGAATCTCATCACGGCCAACAGTGTATGCTATGATTGATGATGTTCACGTCCGTGCTCTGAGAGGGGGACCCCCATTATTCAACACCGATCATAAATTAACTGCACTCTACAATAAAACGTTGGGGGTAATCAATTCAATGGGGATTGTTCCTGAGTTCAGCCCTGGGCCGGCCCCTTTCGTCTCTCGTTTTGTTTGTGAATTTAATAAAGGCAGCTATTTGTTCGTGTTGTATGCGCCAGGAGTAATCAAAGTTTTAATGTTTTTGGGCCGCTTGTTGCTATGTAATGCGTCTCCCGTGGTGAAAATCTCATCTCGAAATGGAATTTCAAATTTGTCTGTCTTTTTCTTATTTAGAAGAAATATAATGAATTTTATAAGACTGGAGATAATTGGTTTTAAATCCTCGTCGGTAACGAAATCTGTGATAGTGTCTTCTATAGTGTGAAACGAGAGTTTGACATTCAATTCATGGTGTGGAGTTTGTTAATTGATGTATGGTATTTAAAATAAAAAAATGTGTTTATCAAGTCTCCTTTATGTGAGAGAGACACTAAATCCAATATTTCATGCTGCTGCATTTTGCTCACCGATCAGCTGTCAGGAGCACTGACCGCAACTTCTCCTTCAAGTTCCGGTAACTATCTACTCGAATGAAACGTGAGACGAGTAAACATGAAAGCATATTATCATAATTCCTTACTTACGTATTAATTTACACATTATACATTTACATATAGTGTATACAAGAATACCTAAGTGCTTGTGATTAATTTAATGAATAAACTAGCTTTTGCTTGTGGCTTTCCAACTGCCCGTCACACAGGAATAGGTTTCTATAAAATATCCCTTTTTCCCTTCTTTTACCTAGTAGACTATATAGCAAAGCGTAAGAATAGAAAAATACGTAGAAAAGATATACAACCCGTCGGAAATATCTGCGCACCTCGCTAGTAGTTTACTAAATAGGTAGTCAATTAATATTTTACTGAACAGAGAAACAATAAATAAGAATGAGATTATGAAAGAAAGAATGCGTTGGCAACGGTACCAGATAGGCAAAAGCGGGGCGATGCGTGAGAAATCGAGAGGTGAAGTGCATTACAGCTGACTGCGCAAATATTTCCGACGGGTAGTACATTTTTATCGCAGCCACAGTTCGAAGATGTTTGAATTAAAACGATATTGTTATTGCTAAAAAATAAAATATGCTAAAGCCTCTGTAACTAAACCTATCACACAGAACATCAAGCCCTTTATACCCACCCTTATCATCTCAATTGAGTGAGCTGTAGATATAAATATATCTCTTATATTTTATATTAATATATTCTCACGGTAAATATAAATGTAATTTCGATTTGAGTAAAACCTTTTCACCCTCGTTAAAATACAAATATCACATCCCTATCTTTAGATCTAGATCGTCTCTTAAAGCGGAAAATAAATACGGTTTGAATAAATAACATTATAACAATAAATCCCCAAGAAAGCGCGTTCAGTAAAATTATTCAAAAGGTTCAAGGACTTATAGATTAAGTACACTTTCAAAAAAAGGAAAGTTCGCAAAGTTTATCTCTCGTGCGGAGATTCATATCTTTATACTGAGCTGGGCACTCTTCTTCGCAGAATCACTGACTTCCTCCTTCCTGTCTGAAACGATCTTTGCTCCGCCATTGCGCTCTTAACCACAAACATACCCGCAACTTCCTACAGTTATACGTTACATTTAAAACCAAATATTCCTCTCCAATTTGTATGCTAAGTCAAATTTTTGTGTTAGAATGTTTGTGACACTTTCTTGGCACTGTTTTTACTTTTTACTTACAAAATGAATTCGGCGAGATTGCTTTTGAAAGAGCTCGGGTCAGTTACTTTGTACAAAATTTTATAATTTTGGCTAATTTATCATTTTCAAAAGGATTATTTATCTTACTCAGAAGTTTAAACGCTGATAATGAAAGCCGGCTCTGCGGAAAAAAGAAATGTATAATTTTGTTGTCCAGGAGAGTCAACGGAAGTTTTTTACTTTTGGAGTAAAAAAGATTTGCTGACTGAAACAGTTAAAGGTATAATGCGAAGTCACCTCCGACCCTGATCTCAGATAACCTTCGCTGCAAAATTAATTATGCACTAATTTATCAGAAATACCATCTCGTACACGGGAAATTATTATTTAAAATGCCTATTAATAATTTTATGAAATGGTGAGCATTTTCTTGGTCCATGAATAGCTGGCATTGCAAATCGTTATTCAGTTAACAGACTGTTCACTTGACTTATCTTGAATCTTAATACTTTGAAACTTGTTTTGTTTTGAAAATGGATAAATTTGTCACTGAAAATCTTTGATTATCCTTAAAATTACATCTATACAGGTTTTAAGTATTATAAAAATATATTTTGTGAGATAAATGAAAAATACTATCAGGAAAAAATGGTCTTTATTAAAACCTCCTTTCATGGATGATATAATCATCAAAGTTCACAGAGTATGCACATTGGCCTAATATTTACAATGTTATATAATTAAATACTATAAGTAGTTATATACAAAGTTCGTCATACAGCTTAGCTTCACAGTTCAAAATTAACTAGTCATATATAATATATTTATGTATATGTACATACATGTTAACAGATTTTTATAAATAAACCAAAACGTAGAGTTCACAACACAAACTTTAATTCCTTTATATAGCAACTATTACATAACATATAAACATTTCGTAACAAACTTGTTCTAACACTGAAGTAAACTATATAAATAAATAAATAAATAAATATTTCGGACATCTAACACACAACGCCATCTAGTCCCAAGCTAAGCAGAGCTTGTGTTATGGGTACTAGACAACTGATATAAATACTTATATACTTTTTTTTTGTAAATACATACATATTATACATAGAAAACACCCAAACTCCGAAACAAATATTTGCAGATCATACAAACATTTGGTCCGACCCGGGAATCGAACCCGAGACCTCATGCACAGCAGTCGCATACGC